>OX421430.1:18134665-18801598 GCA_949126915.1 Musotima nitidalis
TAAGATAACCTCTCAAGTCTCAAAACTTAAAAATCTATATTTATCCGAGAAACCTTGGGCAAGTGTTCATTTTACAGAAATTTAGGTATTCTCCCTCCGTCAGCTACGCATCGCAAGGATCAAGAAGGTGTAAATTCCTTCTGATGCGCTAAATTAGCTGAGATTTTTGTGGTTGATAGTGGATTATGAATCTGTTACCGCTGTTTGATGTTCTTTGCAAGGGATTGTCGCGTAAGCTCAAACTCTGCGTAAAGCTGCAACTCCCTTAGGTGAAAGCTGAAAATCAGTGTTTGCTCTCATCGAGGGCAAAATATCACTGAGCTTTGGTCTCTTTGCGTCACTGCTGCACACATGCTATGGAAGGCAAACCTCTTAATTATGTAGATAATTTTTTAAAATTTTATTTTTTTTAATATTTTTGTTTTTTATATTTGTTTGTTTATTTGATTGTTATGTCTATATTGTATATTTCTGCATGTGTGTGTTTGTGATTCAAATAATTTTTTTATCTTATCTTATCTAATAAAAAAAAATTAAGACATATTTTAAAGTTATATTTGGCTTTGGCAGAAGCAGTT
Source organism: Musotima nitidalis (assembly GCA_949126915.1). NCBI lineage: Eukaryota > Metazoa > Arthropoda > Insecta > Lepidoptera > Crambidae > Musotima > Musotima nitidalis. Next base: position 18,135,244 of record OX421430.1, read on the forward strand.
GAGTGGCGTACTAATAATATTACTTATTAAGCAGCCCAATAGGGCCTCAAATACGACTTAACAGCTATCACATACGTATGGAAAAAATAACTCAAAGTGTTGTTTATAAATATTATTGAATAATTAGTGTAGGAAAAAACCATAAAATTCGAAAAAACAAATCTGTTAATATCCTATGCGTTAGCCTCTACCTTCCCCTACATTTCCATGCCTTGTAAATGTGATTTAAGTGTACAAAAAATATTGTTCTTTTGTATGCTTATAACATAAACATATGTAGTCAAAAAAACGCAAGTCTATGGCGAATATTACGCAACAAATTCGCCATAGAGAGCACGTTAAGGAACTTGATTAACCCTTTCAGTGCGGCGTTTCGGTTATTCATTTAAAAGTTCGGCCATCTTGTGGCGAGCCCGGAGGTATTGATGCCGGCTCCTAGGTGCATATAAATTGCTCCTTACAACTTTGTATTGAACAGAAGTCGCTTCCTTTTATAATAAGAAGTGTTGGGTGAAAGCATCTGTATAGGTGCCTTGCGTTTGAAGGCGACTTAGAATACAGATTCTTAATGGTTTAATTTTCATAAAAAGTATTTAGAGTAAATATTATATTTATATTCTATGAATTCAATGTATCTTTGTGCTGCAGAAAAGGGCTGTCCGTGCTATCTATAGTATGAGATCTCGCGATTCATTAAGGGATAAGTTTAAGGAGATAGGCATAATGACTGTGTATTCACAGTACATTTACGAAAACTTACTGCCTACTCATAAGAATAAAAGTAAGTTGAGTAAAAATAGTGATAGACATAATTTTAACTTAAGAAATAAGAATAAACTGGCTATGCTCAAGTATAGGCTCCATGAAGTTACAAATTCTTTTGCGGGGAACAGTATTCGCATGTACAATACGCTGCCAGATGATGTGGCAAATTTATCAATAAATAAATTTAAAGATTACATAAAGAGTAAATTGTGCCAGAAGGCTTATTATAGTGTGAAATATTTAATGAACGACAAGTCTGCCTGGAAGTGACATGAATTGCTCCTTTCTTTCTTAAGACTAGATGAGATATGATCTTTAGATATTAGATTTTGTTAAGTTTTAAGAACAGCGGTAATCTTAATATTTTATTTCGTCAATTGTATTAGATCTTAAGACATAATTTGAAAAAAGCCGAGATGAGTTTCTTGAGGCTTCTTCGCGATCTCGTTGCCTTTTGGAAGCCTCGTTAGAGTCACCGACAGACTGTCTGACCAACGGACAATCTCCTCCCTCCTTTAGAATCACGACAGGTTGACTGACAGATCCCCTCGATAAGATTCACAGACAGACTGACAAATCTTAAGAAAAACCACAACAGACGAATAAACTGACAAACCTTGACAAATTCTGACAAAGAACCCATTTGTTTTTATTTCTTTATTATTGTACAGCTCATATCTCTTTCATTGTTGTTAAAAAATATATTGAATTTTATTTTTGTGTCTGAATGTTTGACGAATCTAAATGATCATGTTGATCTTGAAGACAATAAAGTATATTTTATTTTATTTTTTGATTGTATGTAAAAATGACGCTACAAATTCGACAAAAAGTACGTTAAGAAACTTGATTAACCCTTCCAAAGCGGCGTTTCGGTTATTCATTTTAAAGTTAGGCCAGAAAAAGCGGAGATAGAACAGTGGAGAGAACTATAGGCTGTAAAATCAGAGGGTACAGGGTTCAAACCCTGGTCGCGCATCAATGACTTTTAGAAGCTATGTGCGTAATTATGTCTTCGTCCGTGACTCGAAAGGCATGTTACTATTTATTTCACTTTATAACAAAAAATATTGGAAGAAAGCATTCTGTACTGGTTCGGCCTTAATTTTATTAAAAAGTTTACTAACAATACTAGGTTAATGAATCTGTTTTATATCACTTAAACGTTGAAAAGGTAAATTTATAATCTAGCTCGATATTGCATTATATAGCTTAACAGACAAATGAAGATTGTAATTCAAGTACCAAACTAATGGATAAATTTAAAAGAGCATAACCTGTGAGTTTCTTGTCAGTTCTTTCAGAGCGATGGCTCGGAACTGGCACTTAGATTCACTTACACTTAATTATTTTTTGTTTAAAAAAATTAAAGCAATATACAGGAATTAAGCCTAAATAAATTTAAATTAACAATACAACGGAAGTACTGAAAGAATTGTATTGAAAGGAATACTATTCTATCAAAGATTATATGGCAAATAAAAATGCTTGGTATTTAGCTATCGTTTCTTCCGAGCCATTCTAATATGTATCTAGTCTAAGCTTCGTGATTTCATTGTAATCATACTTCGATTTTCTTTATATTTGACGTTTTTAAGTCTGAAGTTTGTCTGCATGAAATGGAAATGAAAATGGAAGGCAGAGGCATAATAAATGCCCACATGTCGCCAATTATATTGCTGGTCCCACGGTATTGGTGGCGAGCCCATTGCCGCTTATCGGGAACATATATGTTCCGCAGAGCCTCGTCCGTTGATTGGCAGGTGCAAGTAGAAAAGGTTGGCTTGGGGTCCTAAGCTCTTGGAAGGCTCCCGTACATCCCCCCCGACTGGTCTCCACCTTGGCTTGGTGGGGGGGCTGAGTACCTCCCGGAAGCCGGGAAAAGGTAACACCCAGAGACCGTCGACCATGGGTGACCTCAGTACTGACTACCGGGGGGGAAACTAAGAGGGACCTATGGAGGGCGCAGCGGGCGGTCCAGGAGGGCCCGTCAAGCAGCGCCAGGAGGGTCTTAGGCAGCGGGGGCAGGGGGCCCCTGCTGTCTAACCATGGACCCTCCGAGAAGTCGGCAACACACGCTATGGTCGCACAAGGAGGTAGGAGGGGCGCGTCCACTGTGCCTCTCTGAGGAGGTCCTCCTGGTTTTGGTCCGGGGGACGTTGGCCGCAGGCAGGGGTGTCAGACGCTGCAACACAGGTACTGGCCCCCGTCTCTTTCTCAACAGGTGGCGGGCGTCGTCGGAAGATTTTTAGTGGGTATTACTGCTGGCAGTCGCGTCTGCCGGTGGTGACCCCCCACACCCCCTTTCGGTCCCCTTTTGGCCGGAAGGCAGTGCGTAAATGCATTTTGTTACCGACGTAAAAAAAAGAAAGGCTCTTGTACATCCTGTATACCAAAAAGTATTTTTTGCTTACAATCTTTTGTCCTGTGGGGGAATCAAAACCAGAACGGCATCCATAGCGCTATTACAGTCGTCAAAAAATATCTTGCCGCTCTACAATGCAATAACAATAAAACAGATCTTGTTTGACGATTACCAATTTAGAAAAAAGTCTCGCATTTGAAAGAAAAAAATGGTTTATTTATTTCAATGAAATCCAATAATGCTTTTGCCAGTAAAGGTTGTAACTTCAAAGTCAACATTATATAGATGTCATATTAATGATAAGGGCGACTTTGCGACTTATTTTTTATACTCAATCTTGCATTGACAAATGTAGAATGATACACTTGGCTGGAGAAGCTAGGATTAACCACAAAGCTACCTAATTCCAAAAAGAAAAAGTAAAATGGCTTTTATTTTGCCACATTTTAGTTTTATATGATAGAAAATTTACGACATTGCCTCTTTCGTCCCAGACTGAAGGAAACTCGCCCAAGAAAGGCAAAAATTGAAACAACAGGAGGGAGACCTTTGCTCTGCAGTGGGGCTACATACGTACATACATAATATCTTTTTCCCCGACCGGTAATAGCCTCTTATCGGGAACTGTTATATTCGCCAAAGCCTCGTCCGTTTTGGGCAGGTGCACCACTTGCAGGTGAGGTTGGCTTGAGCTTCTCAGATTTTGGTAGGATCCCTATACACCTGCAGTGGGACTATATACGTACAGTATAAGTACATTTTCTTGTAAATGGCGGGAGAAAAAACTAACCTTTACGATTGTCTTGCCCGATCTTGTACGATCAAACTCCCGCCCGCAGTGAAAGGGCGCGCTAGGTTTTAGTTTTTTTTGACCTTCATAAGAGCTCTTTTGAGTCAAACTTTTTTTTCTTTATTTTTCTTTTATATAATGTCTTTTTGCGTCTAGCACATCTAGCCATTGTCAAATAAGTAATATAGTAGTAATATATAATTTATAGTAAATGAAAATGAGTGATGATAAAGATAATAAATGCTAAATGAGATACCCTCCCCTAAGCCCCTTGAGTCCTCAGTAAATATGTGGGACCATACTGAGATCTCACATGGACGCCTTGAGGAGGATTTGAAAAGATTATTTAATAATTAATTAGATTAGAAATATCACAAATTTTAGAAAATAAAACAAAACTGCAGGCATGATGCTTCACTTTCCCGCCAAGAAGTCTGAGCCAAACATGAATAAATTATTTTGATTTTTTTACATAGGTCAATAAAAAAATACAGGAAAATAACTCGTTATTAATATGAAAATTGATTAAGAGAAGATTAGTATTAATATTAAAGGTATGTCGATGCTGTTTACATGTATTCCAATTTGTTCCAAATGGAATTGTAAGATCAAAGGAGATTAAATATTAGGTCAGCGTCTATCGAACTAGCGACTTAGGACTCAAAAATTCGTCGTTTGGCTAGGAATTCTAAATTCAAATAAATTTTAATATAAAGATTGTCTATTAATATGCGCCATTTAATTTTGTTTTTGACAAAACTATGTCAAAATATCGCTCAATATACAAAATTTTAAATAACACATTTATTTTTTCATACAAGTTACATCGTGGCACTAGCGTTACAGAAATAGCTCGAAGGATTAAGAATGTGTACTCAGAAGCCACCGCAAAAGAAAACTCGGTACGTTTTTGGTTCAAATGCTTTCGTTTAGAAATTTTGACCTCTAAAATTAACCTCGTGGACGGCTGGAGACTCTATTTGTCAATCTCAACCTGATATCGGTTGCTGGATCACGTTTAATGCAGGCTGCCTGCAATCCCCCCTCGACTGGTCTCCACCTTGTCGCGGTGGGGGGTCTGAGTACCTTCCAGTAGGGCGGAGAAGCCGCTAGGAAAAGGTAACACCCAGAGATTGGCGACTCTGGATGCCCTTAGTACTGACTACCGGGGCCGCAGCAGGGTGTCATAGCCCCCGCCTCTTTCTCAACAAGCGGCGGGCGTCGTCGGAAGATTTTTAGTGGATATTATTGCTGGCAGTTGCGTCTGCCGCTGGTGAGTCCCACACCCCCGTTTGGTCCTCCTTTGGCCGGAAAGCAGTGCGTAAACGCATTTTGTTACCGACGTAAATCAAAAAAAAAATCCTATACACCCTATAAAAAGTTCAAATATGAAACAACGCTCTGCAGATTTGAGAACCGTGTCAATAGAATTATTATTTATGCACCAACGGCATCAGCAGTACTAGAAATGAAATTAACGCCCTTCAAAAAGGTTTACGATAAAAGAACAGAAGAAAAGGGAAATCAAAGTCATGCGTATGTCAGGCACGTGTAGCTACTGTGAGTGACAGGTTGTAGCATAAACAGTTAACAACAGCCAGTGCTCATATGAACCTTGCAAGGAATGTATAAATATAAGTTGGTAACAATAAAAATTCAATTCGTTCCAGTTTTCAGGAAGTCGTCCATTGCCTTAGATTTAAATTTTTATATTTTTATTAGAAAATGTTATGTTTCAATGTCGGGTAACGGCCTACTTTTGTAGACTGACACGAAAGGGAACCAAGTTGTTTATTGTGTTCTCCATCATGCAAACCAAGTGCTTATTGGCGGAAGCAGGTGTGTTACGTTTAGAAATTTCTGCCTAATCTTTATTGCCCATAGTCGATTTCCTACAGTTTAAAAATATAATCCAAACTAATATTGTAAATGCGAAAGTAATTCTGTCTGTCTGTCTTTTCTTCACGCCTAAACTACTGAGCCGATTTGTGTGAAATTGGGTACAGACATAGTTTGGAACTCGAGAAAGGACATAGGATAGTTTTTATCCCGAAACTTCCCAAAAATCCTGCGAGATCTGGAACTATGTAGGTAAAACCAAAAATCTGCTGGAATTCACTTCGAATGAAGTCAAAAGGTAATAGCTAGTAGGGTATAATTTGTTTTATTAATTTATGGATCAGACCTACCGTGAGCATCCACGTTTCGACTCCATGTGTCGTTGCTGGTTGAACAAACTGATTGTTGATTGGTTGCACAATCAATCAGCTGTAATTCTATATTGAGTACTATGTTCTCGATAGGCTGTGCGAGTGAAGCCAATTCATCTGTATTCATTGGGCATTCGCCGTCGATCGGTCGCAATGAAGATTGATGTCAGGCAACGCTTCAAATAAGCGAGCCGTGTCCGCTGCGGATTTTTTACGCATTTTTCACGTGTTTACTTTTATTTTGGTGATCGTTTATTGTCATTGTTGAATCGACCGTTTGGGTGGGGGTCATCAGGTTCTATTTTGCGGATTGTTTTATTATATTGTGGTTGTTGCCTGTGAACTAGCTTACCTGCTTATATGCTATTTGTATCAACTGCTATCGAAGCGCTTGTAGCTCTTCGATGCTCGGTGGACGGAAACGATCACCGAAGTATGCAGAGTTTACAGAGGTCAGTCCTTGGATAGGTGACCGCTTGTGTGGCATTTGATATCGAGCGCTTCCGTGCTTTGGAAGGCACGTTAAGCCGTTGGTCCCAGTAATCACTAAATGTAATAGTCGTTAAGCCATGTTAGAGGCCTAATGGACGGCTTGATAAATTCTAACTGCAGGACGCCTTACACCTGCCTCCGCCAATCCGCACTGGGTCAGCGTGGTGGAGTATGACCCAATACCCTCACACCTTGATATGTGAGAGGAGGCTCGTGCTCAGTAGTGGGACGTTAATGGGATGAGATGATGATCAACTGCTATAGTTAGAGTTCTTTAATAACATAGTTCAGCCTCTCCGATTGCACATTAATAAGTAGTTAGGATTTCATCCAGCAAGCTTACGTACATGTCTGTTAGGATAAAAACTAATTACATTATTTATTGTCAATAAAATAAGTTTTAATCAATCCCTTGCCATCTTGAGTTATGTTTGACTTTTAAAAAATGGGATCTATATTGTGGTGAGCTGACCTTAGTTTTTTACTAAGTCTTTTGATACTTTTCAGCTTGAGAATCCTTTGGGCTATCCAGAGAATTATTAATCTGATGTGAATATAGGCCAGTCTTATTTGCCGTGTGAGCGATAATCGCTGGGATAGTGGGATTTACGTCGTGAACAAAATGCATTTACGCACTGTCTCCCGGCCAAAGGCGGACGGAGAGAGGTGTGTGGGACTCACCATAGCGTGTGTGGCCGACTTCTCGGAGGGTCCATGGTTAGACAGCAGGGGCCCCCTGCCCTCGCTGCCTAAGACCCTCCTGGCGCTGCTTAACGGGGCCTCCTGGCCCGCCCGCTGCGCCCTCCACAGGTCCCTCTTAGTTTCCCCCCCCGGTAGTCAGGACTAAGAGCACCCAGAGTCGGCAATCTCTGGGTGTTACCTTGCCCTGGCGCCCTCCGCGCTCTACCGGGAGGTACTCAGCCCCCCCAACACGACAAGGTGGAGACCAGTCGGGGGGGGGAGTGTAGGACCCCTGCAGCTTAGGCGAAGCGACGATATACGCAAAACGCCTGGCAATAGATGGCAACTGCCAGCGGCGGAGAGCTAAAGCTGAGCCTAAAAGACTAATGTCCTAGCAATGGACGAAAATGGGCTGATAATTATATTACAAATATCGTTGTTACAGTGCGTTACCTACAATATTTTATAACTTTACTAAATACGTAAGAAATTTGTAAGGAAAATCTACCATGATACATTGAATTGTCGCGACTGCTACTATTTATTCTCGATTCATTTGTTAAAATTCACCGAGGCTACTTCCTTATTGTGAAATATTTCATTTAGCATATTTTATTGGTGCCTAAAAAACAATTAATTTTCTATTTAGAATATCGCTGTTAACTGACACGAGAGATCAATGATTCAACGAATCCAAATGGTATTTAAATGGCGCCGGTTTTTAAAATTCCGATGTACTGGGTTCAATCACTGCAAAGGGTTTTTTAACGTTTTATTCGGATGTAAAGAGATTGTTAAGCTGCATACATACTGGCGATATGTAACATCTTTCGGCGCAGGTTTTTTCTATCCTGATATTTAAACAGTTATTAGGACTGTGGTCAATATACTACCACAATAATATTATCCTTATGAAGTTAATTTAATTATTCTAGAATGTTAAACATTTACTTTTACCCCCGCAAGATGTGTAGGACCGAAAGTAGTATTTTTTTTAAAACATGAGAATAAGAGTTAAAATATAAATATTTTCTAACAATTACACCAATTATTTAGTTCCAAGATAAGTATCATTAAGAACTTGTGTTACGGATACTAAATAACAGATAAACATACATAAATCCTTTTTTTTGTAAATACATACTTAATATACATAGGAAAACACCCAGACCAGAACAAATATTCATGTTTATGCACACAAAGATTTGTCCTGCATGGGAATCGAACCCACGACATTAGGAGCAGAGAGCAGGTATTCTTGCCACCACGGTATTTTGGTCGTTAATTTGAAATATTTAAATTGTTTCTACAATTGAAATAATACGCTTACCATGCTACCCAGATAGAACATTAAAGGTAAACACACTTTAGTTACTTGACGAAATGTAACAACGCATGTTACTCCACAAGTCTACACGCGGCCTTGCGAGCTAAACCCGTTCGTTCGGAAGGGAAATCGTCAACGAGTCCTGGCACAGACGAAGCCGGGGGAACAATGTCATAAATTTCGGGACCCATCCACGTGTCATGTAACGATCGCTGTTATGTGCCCGACGCAATGGCACTTGTTAAGCTTACATTACAAGAAGAAATATAAAATAATACAATTTGAAATATAATTCATCAATGTTATTTCAACATTCCAATATTCATTTATTTACAATAAAAATTAAAAAGTCTTAAAGCTAACAGCATCTTAAATCTAAAATGGTACCAAAAAGGCCATTATTCATTCATTCATCACTCATTCATCATTAATTAATTCATCATTCATTCATTTATTATTCATTCATTCATCATTCAGTCATTCATCATTCAGTCATTCATCATTCAGTCATTCATAAAACAATATAACATTTTAGTATAATTTTTTCCTCGACTCTAACGACTCCCCGACTCTTACGATATCATTATGTCAGCCTTATAAAGTCCACTGCTCACAGAACATGCTATTAGACATATCTGCCTATAATCACCATGTTGGGCAGGCAGGTGGTTGATCGCAGTTCCAGCCAGTACGTAGGATGACGCTGCTGCCCATCATCCGGTAGGGTTTTTCTTTCCTCGACTCTTACGACTCCCTGACTATTAGACGAGATAAGAGGGAGTAGTACTATTTGATTTTTCGAAAATATTTTTTTATATTGTAGTTGAGTAATAATTTTAAACTTGTTTCTAAGCATCAGATGACAATAATTTCTATAACTACCAAACAGAATAGTATCTTTGCTGTCGCTATAAATTATTTATAGTTAAGGGAAATAATTTAAAAGTGAATTTATGTCGTCAATAACTGATTCGGGGCTTTTTACGAAACCATAAACATTTTTCTGATCAGACCCTACCTGATGAGAATATAGGCTATTTGATGTTTTAAAGCAACATGTCAATGTTGCCTATAATTATTTGTAACTGATGTGCTACATCATATTTTCATTTCTGACTTAATCTGATTTGCTATGAGAAGCCAATAAAAATTGGTGTATAGGGATCCTACTATGACCAAAAAGCCCAAACTAACTTCACCTGCAAGTGGTGCACCTGTCGATCAACGGTTGAGGCTCTGGCGAACATAACAGTGCCCGGTAAGCGGCGATAGACTCGCCACCTATTACGTGGGACCAACTATATAAATGGCAAAGTGTGGGCGTATAATATGCTTCTGCCTACCTCTTCAGGAAACAGGCGTGAATGTATGTATGAGTACCCTTTACCGGAGCAACTTTCGTCTGAACTCCAAACTCCGACAGGAAAGTCTGCGCAAGAGCCTTGTCCGTCTTCCAGCACCATCTTGCAGGTGAGGTTGGCATAGCCTCAAAAATCTTGGTGGGCCCTATGCTCCGCCTGAGGAAGAAGAAGTTAGTTTTCCGTCAATGATTAACAAAAGAAATGAAATAAAGCCCAATTATTATATTTACGTAATAATAGTTATTAAGTCCACACCTTAAACAACATAATTACAACCATAATATCTATAATATAAGCCTTATTATTACTAATAAATGAATAAAATATTGATTAATATTGATTAATATTCTCTTAAAATCACACCAATTATTTAGTTCCACGATAAGTATCACTAAGAACTTGTGTTATGGATACTAAAGAACGGATAAACATACTTACATACATTTTTTTTAGTAAATACATACATATTATACATAGAAAAACACTCAGAACAAATATTCATGTTCATGCACACAAAGATTTGTCTTGAGTGGGAATCAAACCCACGACCTCTGGAGTGAAGTGCAAGTATACTGACCTCCACGCTATATCGGTCGTCAAGACATACAAAATAACTAATCCTCTTAACATTGGACTATTTGTATCGTATTTTTCCACTAGCATTCATTTCCTTCTCTATTTTCCTTTCTTTTGTGAAAAATACCAAATACACATAATGAAGGTTCCTTTCGAAATGTCGGATTCTCCTCAGAATTGAATTGAGCGGATTTGTGCTATAGAAGGCAGCTCTGTTTTATGCAAAATGAATTCAGACTGAAGATAGACGTTGTTTTCGAAGTTTTCAACTGGAAAATGCTTTATGAATAATAAATAATATATATTGAGTGTGTGTATGATTTTAGTAGATTTTTATGACTAGTTAACCAGGGTGTATAGGGATATAACCAAGACCTAAGGAGCCCAAGCCAACCTCACCTGCAAGTCGTGCCTGCCAATCAACGGACGAGGCTCTGGCGAACATAATAGTGCCCGGTAAGCGGCAATAGGCTCGCGTCCTATTACGTGGGACGGAGGCATATTATACGCCCACACGTCGCCAATTATATAGTTGCCACGTAATAGATCGCGAGCCTATTGCCGCTTACCGGGCACTATTATGTTCGCCAGAGCCTCGTCCATTGACCGGCAGGTGCACCACTTGCAAGTGAGGTTGGCTTTGGCTTCTAAGATCTTAGTAGTCCCAATACACCTACAGACTCCTTGCATAGCTTCCTCTATTGTTCGAAAGGCTTTATTTACGAGTACAATCCTACATTATAGACAAGCACATCCACCAACACAAGAAAACACACACACACATGCGCCCGCATGCACTTATACAATTTTTAAGTCTTTTCTAAGTGTTCTGTTTAGGAGCTACATAGTATAATATATATAAAATATCCTCTTTCAATCGCATTAATTATTTAGCTCCAATATAGGTAAGTATTATTAAGAACTTGTGTTTTTTTAAACAGATTCATTGTTACTTTAAGTTCAACTGGAGCTCTTATATGTTGTTTTTTTCACTATAAACTGTTACTCACTCAAGTGATGGATTAAAAATATCTTTGTAACAATTCCCGCGCTACTATAAATTCCCGAAAAATCGAGAAACTATTAACCACGACACGTGTTTCGCCCTTACACATGGCATCTTCAGGTAAGATAGGAGCCTCAGAACAACAATATCTTCACGACCAACGCTGAAACGAGAGTCAAACTACTCACTCTTTGACTGCTGCATCACAGGTCTGCGAGCCTAGTGCAGAAGTCATTAGCACTTATAATTTTTTTTTTTTGGGTTGATAAAGTTTCATAAACTTATTAACCTTATTAAAGGTAAAACCTTCGTCGACAACTTAAGTTTGCTTGCAGATTTTCCTTCCTTCCTATCAAAGCTCGTTGAGTATTACCACGCTCCCAGAATATTATATACCTAGGCAGAGTTAACCCTTAAAACACTTTACCGGCAGCGTATGAAAAACAAATATTATGTGCGCCTCGCTGCGGCAAGGAAATTGAATACACAATCTCTCCATCGAAGGCGGGCTTACGAGGCGGCGTACAGTATGTCAGTACGCCTAAACACTGCGGCGGAAAATGGGAAAATATCCGTCGCACAATATCCGATGTGGCTGGGAGCTGCTTGTTTTATCTCAACTACTGGTTTTGTTGGATGGGGACATATGTTTATTGCATCTATCAAAATTAAATGTACACACATATCGCATGCTTAAAGGAACATCGACCCATTAATAGATAGGTCAGGTTTGAGTTACGTACTTATACAGTCTTTCTATTTCTTGCTGAGATTGAATCAATGTTAATTAAACGTTTAAAACACAAGCAGAATTACTAATTAATAAATCAGTATCAATTTAATAAGCTTACAAGTAGGACAAGTATTCTTTAGAAGATCTTCTTTTGTGATGTCCCAAAAATAGTCTTATTTTAAGTTAAGTCACTATTCTGTTCTGATCAAATTGAGTCTTAAACTTTTGATTAACTATCAGATTTTCAGATATCAGCCTTATAAAGTCCACTGCTGAACATTGACCTTCCCAATAGATTATATTCTATTGGGGGTATTTGCCCATAATAACCACACTGGGCAGGTGGGTCGGTAATCGGAGTGCAAGTCAGTACGCAGGATGACGCTGCTGCCCATCATCCGGTAGGATTTCTCTTTGACGACTCTGACGACTCCCCGCGAGATGAGAGGGGGTGGCACCATTGTATCACGGTATCACGCAGCAATTTTCGTAAAGAACGTCTTATATCTTTCTATGATTTGTGATTAAATCTAATGAAGGATAAGCAAGTGATGGAATGAGACTGTCGTTTCAGCGTTGATCGTGAAGACATCTTTGTTCTGAGATCTGATATCTTACCTGAAGATGCCCTGAGTATGAGCGCGACACGTGTCGTGTTTAATTTTGTTCATTATTCTTAGCAGACCCTATCATTTGATAACCATATTGTAAGAGTGCATCAAAAATATTTGTTCCGATATCTTGGGAATGCCGCACTGTTGGATTTACAATGAAGTCACATATTTAACAATGTGTTGTCATCCAAATTAATATTGTATATAAAATTTCAGCCCAATCGATTACATATATCTGCATTTTTTTTTTTATAATTTTTCATTTGAACACACTGACATATGTACACATTTAATTTAATTCAATTCATTTATTGCCATCTAAGTGTACATAAGGTCTTAAGAATTAAATGTGTTACAACTTAGTTACCTTTATAGGTGCTTCAATATCTTATACATAGTCTTAGTAGGTGATAGGTTTTTAATTACACAAAAAGTATATATTATTACGAAATTTTGTGTTGGGATATTTAAAATTATAATTTATAACATGCATTTAATAACTATAGTTACTTAATATAAATCATTAATTATTCTATATAAAATTTCATGGAACTTATTATTTCTAATTATATGTAAGAAAACTCGTGCAGCGTGTAGAAGCATCCTGCAACTAATTTTTTTTTTTACTTTTGACTAAATGGAATTAATTTTGTTAAATGTTTTATATCTTTTTATATATTTAAAGATAAGCAAGCTAGCAAGTTAAATAAGCTTATAGAAAAAATCAATGAGAGCAATAATAATCTCCAAAGATAATAATAACCTTACCGGGTGATAGGTTAATAAAACCCCGGACACGTGTCCCGCAATAGTTAACCTATATCCACCGCAGTAGGTAATCGACAGTTAATAGTTACAAAGACATGACTTACCGTTGGCCGCACGGCTATTAGACGGCAATTTGAAGGAGATTTGCCGTTATTACACTGCCGTCTTGGGTTGTCGTCAATTTGTCAGCCATCTTCTCGTAGCGTGAGACACCTGAAATAAACTTTTCCTATTATCTATGATCATGGATGTATTTCATTAAAAATCATGTCCAATAGTTATTGGGTAGGTAATTGAGGCGAGCTAAAAACTTCTTGTCTGATACCTCTCAATTAGGTATGTTCTTTATTCAAAATTCAAAGGAGAAATGTGTTTCTACGAAAAAGGTTTATTTACGTAGTTCATATTGAAACTGGCCACTTACTCTTTAATCTGTATAGAGTAATGTTTACATTATAAAGGGAACGCGTTGGCATAATTTTTGAATCGTACGACTGTTTTTCTAAATTGAGCATCATATGAAATAATACACTGGACAGCAAATAAACCGGGCCACCCGCTACCTTGAAACTCTGATTCAATTTGTTCAAAAAGTATAAAACTTACAACTATCAAAGTTATACCTACAAAAAGGGCGACGATATACTCTCTGACGTCAATCACTTCTATGTAGACTCACCCTGGTCTCATCAGTAAAGAAAACATTGCCCCACTGCTCTAACGTCCAATCTCTATGCTCTCGAGCAAATTGAAGTCGTGCTCTACGGTGGGCTACCGTTAATTTTGGGCCTGTAGCAGCTCTCTTTGGAGTCAGATTTCGTTCAGCAAGTCTCCTTCTGACGGTATCTGAACTTATGACCACTTGGCGTTCGTCACGCAGACTTCGTTGAGTTGGATATAACGATTATCTGCTGCTGATGTAGCCCTAGGTCTGCCCGTACCTGGTCGGCGATCGAATGCTCCAGTCTCTAAGTATCGTCTGTAAACCCGTTGTACCGAAGATCTGCTGATTCGAAGTCTCCGAGCGACTTCACGTTGCGAAAAGCCTGCTTGAAGTAGTGCTACAGCTTGAGCTGCTTCTTGGGGTGTCGTATCCATTATTGACCGAAGGAAAGAGCATAAATACACGCGTCTGGAGCAAATAATGGATGGCAACTAAAGAAATCATAAGAAAAATCCGACTACCCTCATTTAGAAAAAAAGAACGCTAATCGCAAACTCTAGTCAAAACAGAGCAAATCGTTGGTATTGTTTTTGTTGCTTGATTACAATGTGAATTGAGGGTATTTTGGATAAATTTGTGGTCATTTCTCAAACAACATGAAACGTTCTGTTTGTAGGTGTAAGTTTGATAGTTGTGAGGTTTATACTTTTTGAGAAAATCGAGTCAGAGTTCCAAGGTAGCGGGTGGGCCGGTTTATTTGCTGTCCAGTGTATATGACTCTTGATAAGGTCTCCACGGAAGACTAGCGCTGTTGTGGTCCTCTGCTGCAGCACAAGCTGAATGGAGTCAGTTTTAGGCATAAATGAAGTATTTAATTTGTGGAAATTGTTTAAGCACTGTAATGTTTTCTGTTTTATGTACCTATTTATTATTATGTCTAAATTTAAATTGATTTTTATTGATTTAACTATTTTATATTATGATTTAGGCTCAGCATAGCCTCGTTCTATATTAGCGTCAACCGCTTAATTAAACAGCTCGCACAATTCACAGCAGAAGCAATGAAAATAAAGATAAAACATAATCAGTCTCCCGCAACAGCGCCATCTATCCACCATTACTGTACTATACAGACATAACAGTGATAATCCAATCACAAAATCCCGCAGTGTAACGGACAAAGCGCATAAATTAATTTAGTAACGGCTATATTTCTCGAATATAGCCATACCAAGCCACGGCCACAGTAAATATAAGCTAAAGCAGTAAAGAAACTACTTATGAACGTTAAAAGAATACAGAAACACGTGTAAACAAGGTCTCTAAGCGGACATGGAAGTACTCTCAATAGCGACTCAAACGTTTTCGCTAAGTCGAGACGAGTTTAAATGTACAGTCAGAGTCAAACATTGGTGGCATCCAAAGCGCCATAATGTATCGGAACACGACCTTACGCTCTTGAAAATATAATATATAGGTACCGAAATAGCGAAGCGCGTTTGCAAGTTGAAGTGGCAGTGGGCGGGGCACATAGCTCGAAGAACCGACGACCCATGGGGCGTTAAGGTAACCACGAATCAGCAAACGTAGTAGAAGGCGGCCCCCCACGCGATGGACCAATGATCTGGTCAGGGCTGCGGGGAGCCGGTGGATGCAGGCGGCACAAGAATGGTCAACGTGGAAAGCAATTGGGGAGGCCTATGTTCGGCAGTGGATGAAATGATGATGATAATGACAATTCGAGCACTATTCGCGATCTTTTCAAAAACCCGACCGCTTACAGAGTCGATATCTGGCGATCTGTGAGGCTTCCGCAAACGAAAACAAAGAGAATAACCCCAACGCCCAATTTAATATGTAATTATTTTATTTTTAATTAGCATAATTATGAGCTAAATTGCACACATTGCAAAGGGTGTTTCACTATTTTACTCTTTTTTTCTTTATTGATATTATTCACATATTTTTATCAACAATATTGTAAAAAATATAAAAAACAAACACCGCCAAACGCCGAGAGAGAAACCTGCTGACAATGCGCGCCATATCGAGAAGCACTGCCTTTTGTATCTGAGCCAGTTACCTACCTTGAGCTTCCTGAGATATTGGACAAAGCTCTTCGCTATCAACCCGTTGCCCGTTACCACTATTGGAACAATCGTCGCTGAGTCCACATGGCAGTAATCTCATATTGGCCCAGGTATTTACTTAAGTTTTCCTTTTCAGCCTTCGCGAGATTCACTTGAGTGTGGAACTGTGATGTCAACAAGAATTGCCCGGGCGCTCCGATCATCTTCAACTTAGCGTTATCCCAGTTACTGCCTTACGGGTTCGGGGTCCACATTCCTACATCTACTCCGCCACTTCGCACGGTCTTCGGCATCCTTGGTCGATACGTTATTGGCACGCATGTCATCCCTTACGACGTCAAGCCAGCCTTTTCTGAGCCTGCTCAATCTACCTCGGCCTGGTGGCGGTGCCATGGCCAGACATTGGTTCCCCACGTAGTTTGCTGGTATTCCGGTCCGTACCAGCGTAGGCGACATTCTTGCAATTTATCTGCGCAGTCACGGACATAAAGGCTGCCGCAGACGCGCGGTCCTTCCGTGTAACGCCGCACAACCAGCGCAGCATTTTCATTTCCGTGACACGCAGCTCTTGGCTGGCGCTCTTAACGTTCCACCAAAACAATATCAGGCTTATTGGCGAGAATAGTCCTGTCCGTGATGATGTATCGATCCCAGCAGAGCAATTATTATTATTAAGCTATTGCATAGCTTCCATCGCGGGCCTTGAGCGTGGAGACAGAGTACAGATATTCCGTAACGAAAAAATGAATCTAACACCCCCCACTCCTACTGGAACAGCGGTGATACTTTTTAGTTTTTCCATCTATCGAATGCAGAACTTTAAATGACTTATTGAAATATCACGCTTGTCTCTTTAGTTCAGCAACCCGCCTTTAGGTGGCATTGGTTGTATCGGCGTTAAATTAATCATAATATTATAATAATCTCAATAAAAAACAAAGAAAAATAAAAGAAATAAATAATTAGAATTGCTTAGTTTATAAAAAATGCTATGCCATAGCTTTACCGCGGCAGTCTCCGAGTGCCACACGTCTTTTTTTATTATAATTTTAATTATATTGTTTTTATATGCATGTGTTTGTCTTTTGTTTCAATGGATACAATCTATCAAACTACCGTACATACTAGAGGCCGCCCGCGACCAAACCCTTATGTTTTTATTTTCAAATAATGAGTGTTTTCTAGTAGTTAGGAAACTATACTAAGTATCAAAACTTTAAAATTTCCATGCAACCTCTTTATACCCCGTTAGGAGAAAAATTTCGGAAAATCTTGCCTCAGTGAGCATCTACGCTCTAAAAGGAACTCTAATGAGAACCCTAGCAATTGTTTCTGAAATTTCGTGATGAGTGAGCAAATGACCTTTTGCTTTTATAGATATAGATATTTACTGTGGCCGGGTGTCGTATTTTCCGCTGGGTACGGAATACTAATTGCCAGCGTTCGGCGTATGGACCCGGCCAGGTTCAATTAACTATTCAAAAGTTATTTTTTATTTTGACCGAAGCTTTATATTTTTATTAAATGGCCTTTTTTGTGTGGCCCTGGAAATAGAGTGGCGGAAATGGGCGTTGTAAAAATTACGAGAAATGCGTTTGGGAAATATTTTATTAATTATTATTGTTGTTTTGTGCATTCGTAGTTCTGTCGGGCTCACGAATGTCAGGAATTGGTGACTGTTTGTGTGTCATATATAACATTCGGTGCTGGCGGGAGACTTTAATATTTAAGTAAAAGTTATATTTTTAATGTAAGTTTGGTCGATTTGACGACCGATATGGCGTGGAGGTCAGTATACCTACACTTCACTCCAGAGGTCGTGGGTTCGATTCCCACACAGGACAAATCTTTGTGTGTATGAACATGAATATTTGTTCTGGTCTGGGTGTTTTCCTATGTATATTAAGTATGTATTTACAAAAAAAAAGTATTTAAGTATGATTATCCGTTGTTTAGTATCCATAACACAAGTTCTTAATGATACTTATCTTGGAACTAAATAATTGGTGTAATTGTCAGAAAATATTTATTTATGTAATATTTTTAATGTAAGTTTGGTCGATTGGAGGGATCCTACCAAGACTTAAGGACCCCAAGCCAACCTCACCTGCAAGTGGTGCACCTGCCGATCAACGGACGAGGCTCTGGCGAACATAACAGTACAATAGGCTCGCCACCTATTATGTGGGACTAACTATATAAGTGGCGAAGTGTGGGCGTTTAATATGCATCTGCCTACCCCTTCGGGAAAAAGGCGTGAATGTATGTATGTATGTAAGTTTGGTCGAAAGTTTATTTTGGATAAGTGTGTCTTTCCCATGTCTTCCATGCAAGATCCTGTCCAATGTTAACGAGGTATAAAGTTGACATTCATAAAAGCTATAGGCAACCACACTGGACTACACCATTTTGGCTTTCAGCGTTTCCATGCTTAGCTTTTTATAGCACTTTTAGACGTTGGTACCAGTTTGATGAAGTATCTATCTGTTAGTCTTTAAACCAATATTGAAGCCCTTTTCAAGCCACACATCATGATGCCACACCTGCAATCCGTCAATTCGCACTGTGCCTTGTGGTGATGGATTAACAATTGGGGTATGCGGAAACATTATAAAACTATTTGAAAAGGGTCTATAAAGTTGTGGTAAACTCCTTTTAGCACTGAAACCTCTAGATGGAATTACTGCTCTACCCCACATTGACACTAGATGAGATTTCATACATACATACATTCACGCCTTTAAAAACAGTGGCCTCGTAAGGAGGGCGGTGTAAAATTCTTTGGCAACTAAAACAAAACATTACTAAAATCAGAAAGTTTTTAATAGTAAAAAATTACGAGTATACAAGTAGGTACCTACCATTTTAAGCAAGTGATGTAAGAGTGAGAGTCAACTCTCGTTTCAGCGTTGGTCGTGAAGACATCGTTGTTCTGAGGCTCCTATCTTACCTGAAGATGCCCTGTGTAAGGGCGAAACACGTGTCGTGTTGAATAGTTTCTCGATTTTTCGGGAAATTATAGTAGCGCGGGCATTGTTACAAAGATATTTTTAATCCATCACTTGCTTACAATGGATTTCCGCAAAGTAACGCCTGAATCAATAAATTACCTACCATTTTGTATGGTGGCAATAGTCATATTAAAAATAATACGACATTAAAACATTTTTGAGTGTGGTTATATAGGACTGTAGTTAAATTTTCGTTATATAGGACTGTAGTTAAATTGATCGGCTGCTGACCACGAAGTTGCCTGTAATTTTTCAAGCCTCAGCATATGCAAGTTATTTTGCAATGGTATGTTGTTCACATCAAATCGTATTTGTGAGTGACGGCCTGCATAAATGCGCTTTTTAAACCCACAAATAACTTGTCAACTCAAAAGTCCAATTTATTTTATGAATACGCGCAAAATTTTCACAAAAGCACTAGGCAATTTAAACCTAATCTCAGCGTTCTGATGGTAAAATACAGGATCTATAATGGCTAGCGGACGTGCCCCGGACCGTACAAATGCGTTCAGATTACGTCCTGGCCGGCCAAGTTTATTTCTCTTTCATTATTTATGTGGTGCATCGCGTAAATAACAAACTTAGGGAGTTAGTCGGTTAATTAGTTCGTTTTAGGCTTAGCCGGCCCGTGCGCTGGGTCTTGTTGGCTTGCTAAAATCGAACGACGGTTTTGGGAGAGATTTAGACCTAAAATATGTTCGATGTGAACTTTTAGCTACTTAAACCCTTCTCAGAAATTCCACCTCAGAAATCACTCTTATACTGTGCAGACTATCAGCACTCGAAACAAAAAGAAATCCTATTCTAAAACTTTAGACATACATACATACATATGTATGTGGTTTTACCGAAGGGGTAGGCAGAGTCATATTATACGCCCACACTTAGCCAATTATATAGTTGGTCCCACTTTTGCCGCTTACCGGGCACTGTTATGTTCGCCAGAGCTTCGTCTGTTGATCGGCAGGTGCACCACTGGCAGGTGAGGTTGGCTTGTTCTCCTAAGGACTTGAGAGGATACCTATACACCCTTTAGAAACCAAACCTTAGATATATTTTTTTTTAATTTAACACATTATTATATTGTACCACTGCACTGCACTGCCTCCCTCTGTACTCCTAATATTTCTCTTTCCTGAACAAGTATATTCAAGTCTCGAACGTAAGACACAATGTAGTCACTCCACCGGTTGTGAGGTCTAGAAACATGGATATTAAATTCTTTTTAATATCAATGCACATTAATAATAATATATAAGACGCGTTAGCCATAATATTTATTATCCTACTCTTACTTACACATTTAATATAGTATCAGTGAAAAACACAGCTATAAAAATGTGCGTGGGAACGTGTTAAATAAAAAGGTATATTTTGTAAAGTTCTACAAAGAATTCATTTCGTCCGGAGATTGTCAATTTAGAAACTTCGGCCAACTGTCGCTATTTTAATTACAGCATCTTAGGGTACCGTAAGCCATTTTCAAGAAAATCTTTTAATGTTATTATATTACAAGTATTATGTCTTTTTGTACATTAAATAGATTTTATAATTTAAAAAAATGTATGTGTAATATGTTCGTGTATAGGGATCCTACCAAGACCTAAGGAGCCCAAGCCAAGTAAGCGGCAATAGGCTCGCCACCTAACCGGAAAATATATATTAACACATTTTTTTACATATTTTATTGCAATATCTTGTAAAATCACAGACCAACTCAGTGATAAACATTCAAATACTTCTCATGTGAGGATGAGGAACCTACGACTTTGGATGTGTCATGTATTAATCGCCGCCTCCTGCTTATGGAGTCGGTGCAGTCCAAAAAATGGTAACAACTCACACATGACAGTCTGTATCAATGCCGTTCCACGTCCCGCTTAAAATACTTACATAAAATACCCTGGGCAACAGACAATGGAGTATAATTCAAAAGTTTTCTGTTCCAAAGGTTTTTTACCTTATACGTGCTATATGTTCAGCCCATTCGCACTTCAGCTGGCTTATACGTTGAGCTGTCTGCTTTATTTCTCCTTTGAATCTAATATTAGAGTATTTATAAATGGAATATTATAGTACCAACTCGAAAAGCTTGAAGTGCAATATGAAGTAGAGGTGTAAAATTTTCTCTAGAGATTGGCGAACAATTTCTGTATGCAATTTAAACCATTACATAAAGCACAGTATGTAAAAAAGATACACGATTGTAAATTAATGTTTGGAGGTTATAGTACTGGTAAAAATACTGTGTTTCGTTTACAGATATTTAAAATAAATAAGCGATGTAAAATTTGGTAAAGTGGTTGGTAAAACAATTACTGTGTGCGTTGTTTGAATTACGAGTAAAAATATCGAATATTAACTTCCAAATAAAATGCCTTAAATTAAATAAGTAATTTTTGTGATAGTATTAGTAATTTAAACATTATTTTATTTATAATGTCTGTGATACTACAAGGCAAAAGGCTCACTGAGGAAAAGTGATCAATGAAGCCGACGGAATCATTAAAAAAGCTTCACGCCGTTTTGTAAAGCCCCTAAGCCGTACTCTTTTGAATCAACAAGAGATTTAGGGCACACTTTTTACAGCCATACTTAGGCATGGTAGTAAACAAAACGAGTTACTGACACTAATTAGAGTCAAATAAACAAATACTTAGTTAACTTAATAGATACACATACATACATACATACATACATAATGTCACGCCTCTTTCCCGTAGGGGTAGGCAGAGATCACATCCTTCCACTTGCTGTGATCTTGGCACACACTTTTAGCTTCATTCACACTCATTAACCTCCTCATACACGCCTGTCGGCTTAGGGTACTTTTGACCTGCCCTGCCTGAATAGATATTATAAAAAGACTTAACCGAACAAACAATCAAAAAATCTACATAATATTAAGGCTAATAATAAAATAAAATAAAACCCTACGGAACCCAACAATGCACATGCCTCGAAATGCACTTGGCAGTTTTTTTTAATTTATATCAAAATCGTCTGCTGAGCCGTTATATTTGTTTTGTCTTAGCAGTTGATTGTATTTTTGGAACCCTTAGGCATGCAATAGAATAATTAAAATCTAGGTTTGGATTTGGTTTGGAGTTGAAATAGGTACATTTCAATTATTTCGTTTCTTAGCCTTAAGTTAAAAACTTGTTAAGTGCCAATCAATATTTTGGTTTTGAAATGTCAAAATCACTAATACGCCCGTGTTCTTACTTAAACTTAAGGTGGAGTTTGTTTATTTATTTGAATGCCTTGCATATAGCATGCATATAGTTGTAAGTAATGTTAAAATGTCACCCTACGTGGGTAGGTACTGTAGAGGGAATTTGAATTTGCTTGTGTTCAACAGAAAAAATATTTTGGGAGAAAATGAATTCGCACTTTACTTTTTATTGAGACTCAAGTTTAAGCGGACATATGCTCCGACGAGCGTTTGTGCCTCCCTAAAAGATATTTTACATTATCAAAAAATAAACTATTATGTAACCACCACTTCGAATTCCCTATGAACATAGGTCTTGAACGCAGACTTTATATATCCTGCGTTCTAGAGTAGGTACTACAGTACCCGGAAAATAAGTGTCATGTGTTATTGTGATATTTATTTAAATTCTCTTATTTAAAATATTCCTGTATATCGAGTTTTATGGCTTTTTGCTGAGAGAGAAGAAGTGGAACGCAGAAAGCCGGTTTGCTACGTTGAATGTTAGAGAGGGAATGGATAGTAAGGTTGATGAAGTATATCAGATGATGGTTGCAAGACATTTGGATTTGTTATGTGAAACTGAGATTCTGATGGACTTTAATTGATTTTAACTGTAATTTTTTATTGATTCAGGCGTTACTTTGCGGAAATCCATTGTAAGCAAGTGATGGATTAAAAATATCTTTGTAACAATTCCCGCGCTACTATAATTTCCCGAAAAATCTAGAAACTATTCAACACGACACGTGTTTCGCCCTTACACAGGGCATCTTCAGGTAAGATAGAAGCACCTTAAAATGCCCTGTGTAAGGGCGAAACACGTGTCGTGTTGAATAGTTCTCGATTTTTCGGGAAATTATAGTAGCGCGGGAATTGTTACAAAGATATTTTTAATCCATCACTTGATTTTAACTGTGCTTGAAGGACAATAAAAATATTTTCTTAATGAGAGTCTACGAAAGTACTCAACATTTTTAGCTCAGAACTAGTAAGCTTTTGTTGGTATATGTCTTTGCTGGATCATTAAATCGGGCAGGTCATGATAGGTATCAGGGCGTTCCAGAGATAGTTAGTTAGTTAGTTCGTATTTGGACAAGTTTTCCCGTACAATGTTTAACACGAGAATTTAAGTCCAACAAATATTGTGTACAATAGATGGAATAGTAAAAGTGATTATTGTACAAACGATTCCTACAAATATCTCAGTTCATCGTACTCACACTATCAGAACGAATGCCCCGATCCGTCTCTATCGAACCGCATCTCCTTGCCATTTCGTTTACAACTCTTTGTTCAAAGCCTCTGAGCTTACAATCATTCGTTTTAAATCCAGATTTATTTCTAGTGTAAGTCCAATGTATTTGTGCAAAATATATACAACCTTAGGATATGGAATAACTCTTTGTTGTATTGATTTAAAATTGATAGAAAGAGGTTCGATTGTAGGTTTGTATACTTTTTGAAAATAAAGACTTTTTGGACTCCTTGGCGGGAAAGTGAAGTGTCATGTCTGCAGTTTTGTTTTATTTTATTTTCTAAAATTTGTGATATTTCTAACATTAATGTGTAATAACGGTGGATTATTAACCGTTAAGTGTTTGTGAATATACATGAGTATTGGTAAATCAAACAAAACGGTGAAACATCACTTTTCAAATTTTCTCCCAAGGAGTCCATGTGAGATCTCAGTATAGTCCCACATCTTTACTGAGGACTCAAGGGGCTTAGGGGGAGGGGAACTCATTTACCATTTATCATCTTTATCACCACTCATTCTCATTTACTACATTTTATATGATATTAATATATCTTTAACTTGACACTGGCTAATGTGCAAACCGCACGAAGCCATCATTTAAAAGAAGAAGAAGACTTCTTGAACTTCTTGGCGGGAAAGTGAAGCGTCATGTCTGCAGTTTTGTTTTAATTTCAAAAATTTGTGATATTTCGAACGTTAATGTCTAATATCGATGGATTAACAGTTGAATGTGTGTTAACGCACATGAGTTTCGGTAAATAATACAAAACAGTGCAACATCACTTTTCAAATTATATCAAGAAGTCAACAGAACAGTCAGGTTCAGGCAGGTGATGTGGTTGCTACTATCATTTAGGGCTTGCCTAATATCCTAATATCACTACAGCCCATTTCTGAACTTGGAGCTTAAAAATTTATCATGTCTGTCAGAAGTAAATGATGGGCTGTGATGGTGTTAGCAGAAACATGAGCATTGACGCTGCCTAGAAAATGATCAATGATCACTAAAATCATTAACGAACCGATAGTTACTAGTGATGTTCCCAAACTAGGAAAAAAGCGTTAGTTACTCCATTGCCGATAAAACTATAATCCGACTTAAATTCGCAACATCACTGAACGGCAGCCTTTACTGGCAGTTTTCGCTACCACGCAACGAAGTGCTGAAACAATATTCCTCTGCCTCCTAGAGCTCTCAAATCCAAATCAGCATTAAAAGAAAAGGTGTGCAATCAAAAGCTAGAACTACCAAAGCAAAGCGCATAGGAGGTAAAAATATGTCTTTGATGTTGCAAGTTGAGATTACATGAATATGTACCCTTTATATCCGTACATTGTATACAGGGTCCTTTTTTTTTTGTTTTACGTCGGTAAAAAAATGCGTTTACGCACTGCTTTCCGGCCATTGGGGGACTTAAAGTGGGTGTGGGACTCAGCACCGGCAGACGCGACTGCCAACAGAAATACCTACTGCATAATCTTCCGACGACGCCCGCCGCTTGTTGAGAAAAAGGCGGGGGCCAGTACCTGGGTTGCAGTGTCTGATACCCCGCCTACAGCCAACGTCCCCCGGATCAAAACCGGGAGGACCTCCTCAGAGAGGCGCAGTGGACGCGCCCTTCCTACCTCCTTGTGCGACCAAAGCGTGTGTTGCCGACTTTTCGGAGGGTCCATGGTTAGACAGCAGGGGCCCCCTGCCCCAGTTGCCTAAGACCATCCTGGCGCTGCTTGACGGGCCCTCCTGGCCCGCCCGCTGCGCCCTTCATAGGTCCCTCTTTGTTCTCCCCCCGGTAGTCAGTACTAAGGGCACCCAGAGTCGTTAACTTCTGAGTGTTATCTTTTCCCGGCCTCACTCAGGGAGAGTTACTCCGGGGAGTTACTCAGCCCCCCCCCCCATGCCAAAGTGGAGACCTGTCGGGGGTGTATAGGGATCCTACCAAGACCTAAGGAGCCCAAGCCTCACCTTTTTTTTTTTGTTTTACGTCGGTAACAAAATGTATTTACGCACTGCCTTCCGAAGGGGGACCGAAAGGGGGTGTGGGACTCACCACCGGCAGACGCAACTGCAAGCAGTAATATCCACTAAAAATCTTCCGACGACGCCCGCCGCTTGTTGAGAAAGAGGCGGGGGCCAGTACCTGGGTTGCAGCTCTGACACCCCGCCCGCGGCCAACGTCCCCCGAACCAAAACTGGGAGGACATCCTCAGAGAGGCACAGTGGACGCGCCCCTCCTACCTCCTTGTGCGACCATAGCGTGTGTGGCCGACTTCTCGGAGGGTCCATGGTTAGACAGCAGGGGCCCCCTGCCCCGCTGCCTATGACCCTCCTGGCGCTGCTTGACGGGCCCTCCTGGCCCGCCCGCTGCGCCCTCCACAGGTCCCTCTTAGTTTCCCCCCCGGTAGTCAGTACTAAGGGCACTCAGAGTCGTCGGTCTCTGGGTGTTACCTTTTCCATAGCGCCTCCTGCGCCCTACCGGGAGGTACTCAGCCCCCCCACCACGAAAAGGTGGAGACCAGTCGGGGGGGAGCCCAAGCCTCACCTGCAAGTAGTGCACCTGCCGATCAACGAACGAGGCTCTGGCGAACATAGCAGTGCCCGGTAAGCGGCAATAGGCTCGCCACCTATTACGTGGGTTCAACTTTATAAGTGGTGAAGTGTGGGATATATAACATGCATCTGCCTACCCCTTCGGAAAAACAGAAGTTTTAATACCCAAAATGTACCATGTTTTCTGCAAATAAAGTATTATTATTATTAAAAAATATATTTATTTAAAATCTTTAATCTATTCAAATTTTTCAAAAACAATCAACATTAATACCAAAACATAATTTCAGATTCGACGCCAAATAAATTCACCCCAAAATATGGGTAAATATCTTTAATAGCTTTTCCTTTTCATCCCGTTATTTACCCCTATTCTCGGGAGGTTTCCGTTAATACAACAACAATGCTTATTTCTACGAGGGCCTGTTTTACATTCTTTTTCAGAGCATTTTTGCTTATTCCCCTCACGAAATGAATCTTTTCCGTATAGGCTTCGATCTCGAATGTGGGGTGGTTACAGTTTTTTTCTAGTATAAGAAAATATTACGTTATGTTCGTATTACGCAACAAAGTCTACGGATAATGCTATTAGGTACAGTATTGATTATCCTGATACAGTAGGTATTCATCACATTTTAGGGTGGTTAGAGTTTTAGGGTGTATAGGGTTCCTACCAAGATCTAAGGAGCCCAAGCCAACCTCACCTGCAAAGTGGTGCACCTGCCGAACAACCTACGAGGCTCTGGCGAATATAAAAGTTCAAGGTAAACGGCAATATACTCGCCACCTATTACGTGGGACCCACAATTTAATAAGCGAAATGTTGGCGTTTGATATGCATCTGCCTACCCCTTCGGGGAAACATACGTAAACGTATATATGTATGTAATTAGTTAACGGGCCTTAAACATTAATTATTACATAGGTTTGGATTCACACAGCTTACTTAATATGAGACTTTGTACTAGTTGGTCTTGCTTTGGACTTTACCAACTGTAATATCAAGTCCCAAGCTCCATTTTCTTAGAGGAGTGAAATTATGATGGTTTTTAATGTTAACATTTGAATAAACAGCGATTTCCATCCATCAAAAGTATTTTATTTAGAAGATATGTTTAATATCGTCTAAATATATGAAATTTTTATTTACCTGTTAATCGATAAAATATTAGGAAGTATTTCTAAAATAACATTCAATATTAGCAAGATTTCTCCGAAATGTGTTTCCTCTAATTTTCAATGTTTCCAAAGGAGTTTCCTCTTATTTCCGATTTATATATTGGTTGTCATTATAAAAAAGCTGACGCTATTGCGTTGGAAAGAATGACAACAATCCCGAAGACTATACCATAAAATTGTTTTAAATGTCTATTACGACCACGAAAATAACTTATGTCAAGCAAGAAGTTTCCTGATTGAAGTTAAGCAGAGAGTGTAATTGCTTAAAAGTGTTACTGTGATTAAAAGCACAAGAAATTCAGGTAACATTGTCATTTATTTTATGTATATATTTACATAACTCTCAATCTAAACAATATTGGGATATATGTCTAAGATAACAATCAAAATTATCGACAATTCTCCTCAATGCGTCCACCACAAAAGTTCCAACAGGAGTTTTCTCTAATTCCCGTTCTGCCGCAGTAAACATAAATTTAATTTTAGTGTCTGCAATGTTGAATAGATATTCCCGAGAACCTGGTAATGTTTGCTGACCGTCAAATATAGACAGATTTATCACACTTGAACTAATAGTAAAGGTTACAACTTTTTTCCGAGGAAGGGCGATTTTAACTATAGCAAATTTATTTCTTTGCAAATATAGGTAATAAGAATAAAGTAAACATTGTAGAGGTTTAGTCGCAGAATGGCCCTTTCCCAAAATTTCCCCTGTCCCCTTTTACATGAAACATTGGACAGTTATATAATTTCATTTATTCATCAAGTAACGTTGACTGTCACGGCATCACCAAATCACGGCTGCCTGTATTGATTTGACCAGGTTTGATTACATGGAGCGACTGTCGCCTGACCTCCGCAACCCAACATAATTAAATAAATAAATATTCTCGTAAATAAATATGTAACGTTTTTGGTTTTCTTTATAATACTTTACATTTAACTTATTCTAGTTAAGAAATTGTAAGAGTAAAGTAACGTTAAAAAGTACTTTCAAAATAGGTTTCCGTAAGATATTTGGGTTTTTCGGACACAAAGTGTACAAAATCAATCAGAACAGTTACTCATTTTGCGTACGCTGCCTAAACTATAAAAGATAGAACCACAAAATGTGCTAATTAATTGTAGATCTTATAAATATCTACTAATCAGCGACACACTATACCTATCTATGTCGAGTGAGACACAACATCCATTTTTTTACTTAAAAATCTTGAATTTTTTTTGGATTATATTTAAACGCATTTATTTTACTTATGCTATTAATCCTTATTAAAATAAATTATTTATTCACTAAATTCACGGAGCGGTGTCGGGGCTCCCGTTTATTTTGTTACCTGAAAATAATGTAACGTCAAATGTTGTTTATAGAGAAATTCTACAATAATTGCTTAAGTTATCTATCCCAAAGCAACGGGTTGCACTCCGGGACTGCCGGTAGGAGGGAAAACTTAGTAACAATTATATTTAAATACAACTTTAACATCCACTTAAAGATAATCTATGCAGCCTGCGGATAATGACTGCGTCGTCGATGTTAGTGTCGGTGTCTGTGAATTGACCTGGAAATAATTTTGCTGACCGTGTCTTTTCTGAGTAGGCATTTTGCAGCGGTAGCCGACATCCACGCGGGCGACCGCTTGTTTACAATAAAACATATAAATAAACAAAACTTACAACATTCTTCCCAATTGAACTGCATTGAAAATATATTCCTGAAAGCATAAAGTGTATTAGAATCACCAATTAGTATAACTTAGAGAATCGATATCACTATAACAGCTCTCTAATTTCACTAGCACCAGGCGAAATTATACCGAGGCAGTAAAATCCAGTAATTAGTAGCATCATGACAGAATGTCAGCTTTATACAACAAGCTATAGAATAATGTCTACCTGTATTGAGCTATAAATAGTGGGCCAAATCACACTATAGCATTCAAGTGGGATAGCTAATATTGGGTGTGGAAACCAATGGTTAGTAGTACCTGGTGGGACGTTCATGGTCCTTCTAACCGGATCTCAACTAGGGATCTATAATTTAAAAGTATATCGCCTTAACAGCTGAGCTATTGTGGACTGTAGATGCATACTATCTACAGTCAACCAGTCTAGTCTATGCTATCAAATATTCTGAAAAAGTAAAAAGGCCCATTAAGTCAAGTTAAGCTATATGGCTTAAAATGTACGTCATACTTTAAGTTAATATGAACATTATGACTATAAACATAAGCCGTTTATTTTTATTTCTGTGACTAAATAAATACACAATAAAACAGATATGTCAAACACAGCCATAATTTACAGGGCCGCTGTATATTTAACAATGGACAGAGAATATTCTCCCGGGCAGGGTATTTTTCATGATACACCCTGAATTTCAATGAATAACATAGAATCAATTCAATCAACAGGGAAAAAGTGTTCTTTTACATATTCTATACATATCACACAAATAGGATTTGAAAGGGTCCCAAGGAATACTTTTTTTTTTTTTTAATTATCTTTATCTTGCGATCTGCCTAATTCTTAGGAATAATTTGACGATTACATTGTAAAGCCGTGTATTTATATAAACACTATGTTAAAAAAACTTAGTTACAGCAAACCTTCTGTTAACTATATACTTGGGGTCGAAGAAGGGGAACACGGGAATTAAAATAATAAATAAGATCCAGGGGCCTTTGACAGTGGGCCGCGCGGAGCTCTCCAGCCAGTGTCAGTATTACCAGTCGGGAATTTATACCGTAAAACGGGGTAAAGATATTTTCTGGGACCAGCTTCTAAATGGTAACTTACTATAAGGTTTAGTGAAATACGATTTTATTTATGAAATGAGCTCTATTGAGCACGGGCTTTCTCTTACACCAATGTCGTAAAAAGTATTATCACACCAAACGGACCACTCAATTAGACCTGTTATATAGCATAATTACTATAGCACAAATAAACCTGGGACCTAAGGCTTACTGTGCCATCCGAGACACGGAAGCGCTGGATACTAAATGCCACAAAAATGATAACCTCTCCAAGAACTGACCTCTGTGAACTTTATTTTACTTCCGTGATCGATTTCGGTCACCTAGCACCGCGGAGCTATCTTAAGCGTTTGCTACCTTATGCTGAGACATAGTGCATGACTATGTGCCTTATAAGGAAGTCAGCAGTAAAATGCGGAACAGCTAGTAGGCGTCATTATCGTCATTCACTGCTGAATATCGGCCTTCCCAATTGTTATTCACGTTAATCGATCTTGTGCCGCTTTCATCCACCGGCTTCCTGCTGCCTTTACCAGATCATCTGTCCAACGGATGGGAGTACAAAATAAAGATATAAAAATGAATAACAAATCAATACCTACAGAAGCGCTTGTAGATCCGCGATGCTTGGTAGTCGGAAACGATTACCAAAGTAAAGCAGAGTTTACAGAAGTCAGTCCTTGTTGGGTGACCGTTTCTTTGGCATTTGATATCGAGCGCGTCCATGCTTCGGAAGCCACGTTAAGCCATTGGTCCCGGTTATCACTAAATGTGGAAGTCGTTAAGCCACGTTAGAGGCCTAATTGGGCGGCTTGAAAAAATTTTACAGCAGGACGCCAACCTCCGCCAATCCGCACTGGGTCTGCATGGTGGAGTATGACCCAATACCCTCGCACCTTGGTATATGAGAGGAGGCTCAGTAAACGGACGTTAATGGGCTGAGATGATGACCTACAAAATATAAATACTTGCCAATATACAGCAAAAAATATGAATCGATAAAAATCTCAGCAAAAAGTATATGAAAAAAATACAATTCTGTTTAGTGAGCGCCGGGAGTGAGCGAGAATTCTGTCACCGTCCAACGGACGTGCGACTGAGGCTATTGACGTAAAAAATAAAACCATTTTAGGCCGAGCGTGCGATTCGTGGCCGCAGTGTTGGCGTTACATAATATATTTTTTTCTTGAATTAGTTATATTTTCTTATATAAATAGACTATAAATAGCATTCCACTTTTGAGGTCGTGGGTTCGATTCCCACACAGGACAAATATTTGTGTGTATAAATATGAATATTTGTTCTGGTCTGGGTGTTTTTCTATGTATATTAAGTATTTATTTAAAAAAAAAAAGTAATTTATATATGTTTATCCGTTATTTAGTATCCAAAACACAAGTTCTTAATGATACTTATCTTGGAACTAAATAATTGGTGTAAGTGTCAGAAATATTTTATTACCGATAGTAAATAAATAACCATGGATATCATGCAAAGCGCCATCTTTTATCCAATCTTTTAAGAGCTTGGGTGTAAGAATAAGAGTTCTGAACAACGGATAAACATACACAAACGTAATACGTGCATAGAAATCACCTAGACCAAACCAAATATTCCTATGTAAAATCATAACAGAACTTAGGTGTGGAGTGCAGGTATATTGTATTCAGCTCCGTATGATTCTCTCAAGTCTTTGTATAAGAGATATTAAGCATAAATTATAATTTTTTAGTTGACGATAGCAAGGCATGCAAAAAAAATTACGAATGCTGCCAGTAGCACCACCCTTACTCCTTGTGTTCAGACCTATCAGTTACCCATTTCGGCTGACCTAATAATTTTTTGCTTTTCGATTTTTGACTTCAATATTCAGTTTTATTTATTCAAGCTTGGCCAGCAAGTATTATTTCAAAGCACTTGTAAATGTTACTTAAATCTTGAAGCGCCACTTCATATGAGCTTGGGGCTTAATAAACGGTTATGAATATAAATTATTTTTCAAAATAGTTTTAATATAAAACTTAGAACCATATTGTTATAATATACAATCGCGTTACTTTTGCAAAATAAATACTACAAATACTTTATTCTATAAATTAATAACTCGGAACCGCATCCCCAAGATACTACTAAATGCTAAAACAATATTAAAAAGTCAAACCACTTAACATTCCAGCTAATATTTATGCCTGTGATGCGCCTGTGAGTGCGTGATTTTGATGACACTTTACATACTTCGTGACGTCAAACCCCGTAGCAGCATAATCATTACTAAAATAATTTTGTATATCGCTTACACTGCAGCCCCACCCAATCCCACCAAGCTAATGCAGCTTGATGGATGTGCGGCCTACTGACAGCGGAGGATTATAGCACGAACAAGAAAACAGATGCCGCCGTGTGGCGCCGTTTTTGCTAAGCCCGAGAAAAGAATGAGTTTCAGATTGCTTTTGCCCACTTTAATTAGTTATATTAGAATATCTAAAAAGTTGTATTGTTATTATGGATGATGTAAATTTTATTGAGAATAATGTTTATTGACGATATGATTATATGCCACAAATACTTCTGTCATCATCATTGACACCCTACTGCTGGGCACAGGCTTCCTCTAACTAACCAAGGTGAGAGAGTTTCACATTGATTTCACCAACTTTTTTAATTTTTAGTTTCATAACTTACACATTCACGAATTTAAAGAAAGTTACCCTTAAACCCCTAAACAGTTTATCAGTACACTGCTAGTAGTGGGATACGATGTAAATGCAGTATTTACTTACAAAATATATACGTTAAAGATATAGGCATACAAATGGACATCACAATGTAACTATTGTCGATAGAAAGAAGGTAGTTTGCGCACATTCTCCGTGATCTAAACAAGACATAGCAATATGAGGGAAAGTCAATAATATATTACTGGGAATCTACTTCTGTAGGAGCGAAAATCAGGTACCTACATTGTATAAAAACTACATGTATACGTAGCTAGTGGCTGCTATTGTAAATTTTATATAGTATAATATTTTTACTCAGATGAAATGTGTTCATATTATGTGTTGTTTGATCCTACATATAGATATTTATTATATAATATTCATGAAGAGAATCAAATAAATTATATACAATCTTGCCTGTTTTCCAAAAGGGATAGGCAGAGGCATATATATTTTACCAATTATATTGCTGACCCCACGTAATAGGTGGAGTGCCTATAGCCGCTTACCAGGAACTTTTATGCTCACCTGAGCCTCGTCCGTTGATCGGCAAGTGCATCACTTGCAGGTGAGGTTGGCTTGAAGTTCAAAGTTCTTGGTAGGACCCCTATACACCCGCCTCTTACAAAAGAAGTTAAGAGTGTTATGGAGCCATACTCAAATAAAAGAATTACTTTCAGATTGCGTTTACTCGCATTAATTACTATAAGTTATGTTATTTATAAGACAAAATATCGGAACCTATATCAGACGCTGTGCTGATCACAGCTTTAATACAAGTAATAGAGATAAATTACTAAATCCTTTTCTACGCCTGACAAAAATTCATAAATCGTTTATGGGTCAGGGTATACCATATTATAAGATAATATATATAATATTATTATATAACAAGATTCCACAAGTTAGTCTGAATTTGCCCTTGGAAAAGTTTAAACAAACTGTAAAGAAATCACTTTCCAAAAAAGGGTATTACGCTGTTAGTTATCATTTACATTGTACTACCCTTTCTTAGTGACAAAAACGCTTGGTTGTAACATTTACAATGATAGAAGTTGTGTTTAGCGGCCCTCTTTACATAAACTCAATCAAGTATTTTTTAATTTTAAATAAAACTGCTTGCAAACGTTTTAATGATTTATTTATAATCGTTTTGATGGCTGCATAGCATAACTGATACCATAAGGTAAACTACTTGGCAGTAAAAGGATTTGCAGCACTTTTCGTTCGTTTAATATTAATGTAATTTTTTTTTAAAATTCCCTTTATCCTGTAGTTTGAGTATGTCATGCTCACTTGAATGTTTCTGCGGTGGTGGCGTTATGTGTCAGGTCGTCACGTTCCCTAAAATATGGTTGAGCGAAACGATGGCAGGGTCATACGTCATACTCGTGAACGGGTGCCGCCAGTGGGAGCTGGTCTGCTCATTTCCTTTTTTTTATCCTTAATTATGTTCATCTTGCTAAATATAAAGAGCTTCATATATTTTTTTTTCCCTTAAATTTTGATGCTGCAAAACACAAGTATTTTGTATATGATTATACTATGATTTTAATTTAAGTTTATTTGTAACTGGCGGGAGAAAAAAATAAAATGGACAATTTTTCGCACTTTAGCGATTAAGATCCCGCCCGCAGTGAACAGGCGCGTTAAATTTTAAGTTTGACCTTTATAAGAGCTATTATTCAAGTTTGGCTACATAAGCCAAACTTGAATAACTGATTTTGGCTTTGACTTAAAACATTTATAAAGCTTTGTTGTAATTATGGAGGACGGTAGGTAAAGTAAATTCGTTTAAGAATATTGTTTATTTACGTTATGATTATAACGATAAATATTCTTTAGCCATAGAAATCATTATAATTAATTTTGATTTCTATGATCTCAGCCATTTTAAAAAATCTGTATCAGTTTATCCTCTGCTGTATGACAAAAGCCAATTTTGGAGGTTAAAGTGCCAATGTAGTGGGACATTGATGGGAAGAGATGATAATGTTTATCACTTGTTTTTTACTTATATTTATCAATTTGAATTCTAACCAAGTTTTATAGCAGATTCCCTTTTTATATTTCGTGGTTATATTAATATTAAATGATACAAATATAGTAAGGTTGTAAAAGGATCCTACAAAGACCTAAGGAGTCCTTTTTTTTGTTTTACGTTGGTATTTAAATGCGTTTACGCACTTCCAAAGGGGGTGTGGGACTCACCGCCAGCAGACGCGACTACCTGGGTTGTAGCGTCTGACACCCCGCCTGCGACCAACGTCCCCGGACCAAAACCGGGAGGACCTCCTCAAAGAGGTGCAGTGAACGCGCCCCTCCTACATCCTTCTGCGACCATAGCGTGTATGGCTGACTTCTCGGAGGGTCCATGGTTAGACAGCAGGGGCCCCCTGCCTCCACTGCTTAAAACCCTCTTGGCGCTGCTTGACGGGCCCTTCTGGCCTGTCTGCTGCGCCCTCCATTGGTCCCTCATGTTTTCCCACCCGGTAGTAGTACTATGTAAGTCGCCAACCTCTGAGTGTTACCATTTCCCACCATCCGGGAGGTACTTAGCCCCCCCACCACGCCAAGGTGGAGACATATCGGGGGGGGAAGACCTAAGGAGCCCCAGCCAACCTCACCTGCAAGTGTTGCACCTGCCTATCAACGGACGAGGCTCTGGCGAACATAACAGTGCCCGGTAAGCGACAATAGGCTCGCCACTTATTACGTGGGACCAAATATATAATTGGCGAAGTGTGGGCGTAAGTTTCTGTATATACATAAACATATGCCCTACGGCATAAGTATATGCCTACGCCTTTGGGGAAACAGGCGTGAATGTATATATGTAAGTATGTAAATATAGTAGATGTACACTTCAAATTCAAAATAAATATTATAAATCTATGATCCTAGCAGTATTTAGAATATGTCTGACCCAAAACTCCCTTGTAATCCGAAGACATCGCCTTAAGTATCCTAACTGTCTGTCTATCTATCAATCCTTAACTTAAACATAATATGGATTTATTTTGAAGTTGGTTTTATTTGTAGATTGTGCAGTAATTATTTGTTTTTTTATACTGCAAGGCGGTACGGCACTCAAACAAGCGGTCCACTTTTTGAATAATCGTCTCTAGTTATTTATAAGGAAATAGATTTTAGAAGAATCCTGTCTTTTAAGTAAAGCAGTCACGTTTAATCTCCTTATCTATTGTTTAAAAGAGTTTTATTGAATTGACATCCATTTGTGGATTAGGAGATTTAAGCTTAAAAAACTGCCACTGAATATTACTACCATTATGCTTGTTTATGTATATCGAAGCGACGTCTGCTTGAAAATATTCTGTTTATTGACACAATCGTATGATATACAAACGGTCCCATTACATGTCCTAGCGAAAATCAACCGTTATATACCTTAAAATTGAAAGGGCACTGTGTCATTATTGTGTGTTGACTTTGCTTGAGTTTGAAGTGTTCTATGGACGGCGTTTTCGGCCTTGCTTCAAGGTCATCTGAGGTTGATGCATCATGTGTTGTCCTTTCATTCCCCTCGGTTATTCGTCATGGATTCATCCATACCCATTTATGTGAGTTCCTTCAAATTCGGATTTAAAGCCTGTCTTGTCTGCAAAACCCCACCCGGACAGATTTTATCTTCGCTTCAGCCGACCTGAGTTCGGAGTTCATTCAGGGACCTCCAAACTATGGTATAACTACTCCAGAATATCGTATCTAATAGGGAAGCTTTCTTAAAAATTGACCTGGCCGTTTGAAATCACTCGTCACCAAGGATCACTCTGGCTAAAGGGGCCTCTTCATTGACAGAAGCAACGACCTTGTGAAAACCCACGCGGCTCCCTCTCGCTTATATCATACCCTTCACTGCAAATAAAAAATACCAGAAATATCATATAAACTACAGCTCGACAATAATAAAGAACATGATAATCCGATAGAAATTGTACACGCAATAGCGACCGGTATCGGCATCCATAACTCATTCCACTCCGTCCATATCTCATCGTAGTAAATCGTGAATGGGAACATAAATTGTTGCAAATGCGATGTTTTTCGGGTGTTTTATTGCTTTCGAATAAACGTGTTGCGTTAAACAATGTGGGGAGATGGGTAAAAACGAAATTGTGGCAACATTACCAGTTATGATCTGTATCCAGACAATATAGTGACGATTGATGAAAGCTATAGAAAATAATATGTTTATTGTCTGTTCCCAAAACGACAACTGCCTAAAGCGTCCACGTCCACTCCTGTAAAACAGTCGGTTTTTCAATTACTGTGTAAGATCAGCACTTACAGCACGCTAAGTAGTGATGCAATAAAAATGCTTGGGATTAAACTGCCGTTTCATACAGGCTATTCTAATATGAATGACTTAAAGCATGAATATTGTTATATTATGTTGCATTGTATAGCGTCACAGACAAATGAAGATTGTAACTAACCAATCGATAATTTAAAAGAGCATAGCCTGTGAATTTGCCAGTTCTTCTTACAGAGCGGTGTCTCGGAACTGGCACTTAGATTCATTTGCACTTAAATATTTGTTATTAGTTGTATTAACAAGACTAGATACGCCTTACGACTAAATTACCTTTAGTCTTTAGTCATAAGACTACAAACTACCGACTAATTTCAGTCGTAGTCTGTAACCTTATAACGTAAAAGACTAAAAGGACTGAAATTGCGTGTCTTAAAGTATACTTTTAATTCAATTAATATTTCTAAAAAGAGTTTTGTCTTCCTTTATTTCAAATCTTGTGACTGCAGAACACAATTGTTTTAATATTATGTATTTTAATTGTAACTGGCGGGAGAATAAACCAACCTTGACGATTTTCTTGCCCGCTCTTTTACGATCAAGCTCCCGCCCGCAGTGAATGGGCGCGTTAGTTTATAAGTATGACATTCATAAGAGCTCTATTGAGCAAAACTTAAATAAATAAATTTTGATTTTAATGACTAAACAGAATCGAACCTAGGAACGGACTCCAAGTCGTCGAACAATTATTCTATTAGGTACATGAAGCCTTGCTTTGGAGTAATAATAATTGAAACATCCTATCTAACTATTTGGTTTGAACGCAAGGGGCTTACATAAATACGATGAAAGCTTAATTTGTACAGTGAGATTGGATGCCCGCAATTCGGAGTACATCTTTACACAAGCATGCGGCTCACCTGTTAGAATCATCTGTATAAATGCACTTTGCTCCTGAGGTCGTGGGATTGATCCACACATGATAAATCTGCATGAACATAAAAATTTGTTGATATAAAAAATTAAGATTCAGTATTTAAGAAAATATTTTTCCGTCAATTGGTATCTTTAACTCAATTTTTTAATGATACGTATGTAGGAAAAAAATAATTAGATAGAATTAGATTAGATACTGAATGTGTTTTCTAATTAATACTACTGCATTTTCTATAGAAAATATGTAATCAATCTGCACTGTAGCAAATTCAAGCAGTTTCCGTTCAATCGTGAAGGAGATATTAAAATGTTAAAAATGTAATTATTTAACCCTTTTTTACTTATATTTTAATTATTTATTTATAACGTAAAATTTATTATATATGGGTTTTAGGGTAGTAGGGTGTATAGAGTTTTTATAACAGCTTAGGAGCCCAAGCCAACCATAACAGTGCCCGACAAGCGGCAAAAGGCTCGCCACCTATTACGTGGGACCAACTATATAATTGGCGAAGTGTTGGCATATAATAAGCCTCTGCCTACTCCTTCGGGGAAACAGGCGTGAATGTATGTATTTATGTACAATTTGTTGTGCCAAACAAATATAATTTTTTGCAATAAATAACAACAATTGTCCTGCAAATTTCTAACTATTTAAACATAATTGACTTACTTTTCCATGCCACAAAGTGATGTCAGCACACTGGAGGGCCCCCGGAGAGGGGGCCAAGCCTGCCGCGGTTTCGGGACTGTTCCAAAGGGTTACCGCGGCCATGAGCCATAGCAGACTCAATAATTGACCTACATGGATGGTTTTTAGTGAGTGAAGGTCTGACACACCTTTTCGCTTTACCCACAGCGGGAGACGGTAATTTTATGATGTTCAATCAAAAACGTAAAGGCCTATCATGATCTAGCCAATTTAAGTCGGTCAAGCAACGACACCAACACCCTTTTCATAAAAGATAGATAAATAATCAATAAATAATAAATAAATAATAAATAAAATATTTATATGCACACGCAAACTGTATGTCAACGATTTGCCCAAATCGATATTTAATTCTAATGTGCTGCTTTATGCAGACGACGCAAAAATATTCAAAGTTATACGCAATGAAAGTGATGCCGCGTCACTTCAAGCGGATCTGACTAGATTTATAGGATATTGTACCAATAACAGTCTGTTTCTGAATCCTGCGTGTGTGTTTTACTATAACATTTACAAGAAAAAAGAATCAAACATTATACAACTATAAGCTCTGCGGATCCGAACTAACGCGCGTAAATCAAATTAGAGACCTAGGTGTGATCTTGGATTCAAAAATGACTTTTGTTCCGCATATCGACAATATTGTTGAAAAGTCTTTTAAACTCCTGGGTTTTATCTTGCGTGTAGCTAAACCATTTAAAGGAACTAGTGTTTACAAATTGCTATTTAATAGTTACGTGCGTAGCCGTTTGGAATTTGCTAGTGTTGTCTGGAACCCTTATCAAAGGGTGCACCAAAATAAATTGGAAAGATTGCAAAAAAAACTGATAAAGTCACTGGAGTATCGAACAGGCAATGTGTACGAAAACTACGAATTGTCAATGAAAAATCACAATTTCATTCACTGAGTGATCGCCGAGATCGTGCCGATGCTATATATTTGTTTAAAATATTGAATAGTACAGTGGATACCCCCTCACTATTGAAAAGCGTGCCGTTTCGTGTACCCCGTAGACATGAAAGAACTAACCGTACTAAAGATATGTTTACTGTTGAAGTGAGTAGAACTTGTTTTGAAAGAAATATGTTTATAAAGAGGGCTTGCACTTTGTATAACAAGAAATTCCTGGATGTTGATGTTTTTAATACTTCATTAAGTAAGTTTAGGCGGGAGGTTACTGAAATCCTAAGTCGGAACTAAACAATCGAGAGAATCTGACAAATAAGATTTCTGTGTAACACAAATTCACTTTTGGAAATGAAATTTAGAATAAACGACTTTGTTGGTTGGGTAACTTCATGCCTGGCTTACTGAATATTCCTTTTTAATTTTGAATGTGTAATTTGTTTCTGTGACCTTGAACTAGCACACAATTAATGATTAATGCTAAGCAGTTAGGTGGATATTGTTCTAATTTTTATTTGTAAAAAGTAGTAGCTATAGCAATATTTAGTTATAATTTATTTGTTTATATTTCAATTGACTTTACTGTACATATTTTAACTCCCATTCTTTTATTTTTGCAACAATTGTTTGTTTTGGGGCAATTTTTAATTGGGGCAAAAACTTACCTTTGTGTTCCATTATGTTTTGCAAAATACGTAATCTCTTGTGTATTCCATAAAATAAGCACTTTTCACTCTGTATTAGGTAATAGATAAAATTCACATTTTCACATTTCCGAGTGGAAACGAGGAGCGTGGCCTCCTGCACCGCTAAACTGAGCTCACGTCAAGTCACGGGGTTCTCACTCACTCGTTCCCATAGTTTTTTGCAATTTCAGCGTAATATGCGCCCGAGTTGTCAGACCGCTTTCCACTCGGAAATAATATAATTTAGGGATCTGTAGGTCTAGTATTAAGCAAATTATGTTTAAAATTAACTTTTATGTGTAATGACTGTTTGTATCCTGAATAGAATAAAATAAAAAAAAAAAAAAAAATAAAAAAAATAAATAAAAACCACACACTTACACAATACAATAAAATTACACCGAAAATATTATTTTTGTATTTTCGGTGTAATTTTATTGTATTGTTACACATCTTAAATTATTTAATAATCTTACTGACTAAATAGTATGGGAAAGTGCGCTGCAGCCTTACAAAATGGTTACGGCTCAGTGAAATTTTACTCTAACGAGCAAACACTGATTTTTAGCCATAAACCAGACTAAAAGTAAAAAATAAAATAAAATTTTGTGGTTAGATTCTCGTTAGATTCATCCAAAGTAAAGCGCTTTCCTAAGAATAAAAAAACATCAGATAATAACTGCATAAATTAATCAAAGCAAATAGTTTAGAATAGAGATAGAAAACCTAATACCTAGTGCGCCTCATGAAATTCGTTTGAGTGAAATGTCCACAAAATATGATTCAAACGTCAAATCCACCTACACAGCAAAATTCGCCAAAAACCATCTCAAATTTAGTTTACCTATATAATGTCCACCTTTTTTCTGTACAATGTTATTCATCTTTCTTTAAACGCGATTATCGAATGTAGTTTTAAATAATTGCAAAAGGGCTGTGCTACCCTTAACTTTTCCGATCCCGGTCAAGAGCACTCCCAATGTTTGGACAAATCGTTAGAACCCCTTTGGTTTGCGGGTGCTTCATTCTTCCCAATTGTTACATTTATTCCTCCGAAGACCCCAAAAAGGTTCTATTGTGGTATTTAGAAAGCTTTTTTTGCATTGAAACGGAATTTTGGAGGCCTATTGCCATTCAGCGAGCGTTGAGACCGCTTTTCGGTTCTTCCAATTCGATTTTATTGTTTGTAAGTGCTATTGACGTTTGTGTTTGAGGGTATAATTATTGCAAAAGCTGAAAGGTCTAACACTGATGTTATATTTATGTGGAAGGGTTTCGTTACAAAATGTTTGCGGCGAATTAGAGGCACTTGTATTTTTTCCAGATTTGCGTGTTCCGAATATTAAGGTAACGTTTTTATTTACAGCGATTTGTTTATGTAAGCAGGCAGTGTGCCAACCCGGTTCATTTTAAAGCCAGATTTGTTTCTCATTTGAATGATTAATTAAAAACGTGGGTTTGTATTTTATAAAAAATACTTCTTTTTGGCGTAGGCATGTTGAGTTTTTACATATATTTTTGTTGACTTTCCTTATAAATTTATAAATTAATTAAAGCATAATATTCCTTATATTTTTGTATTTTATTATTCGTAGTAGATATTAGTATTAAAATTTCATAAATTCATAGTAGATTAGTATTAAAATATCATCAAAAACAATAAATTGCCAAAAAATTTAAATTTCAATCACATCACACAACTAAATACTTATTCAGCCCTCTAACTTCCTATTAGTTGCTCAATGTTTGATAAATAATCAAGTTTGAGGTTTTGTTTAGTAAAATCCGAACAAAATTGCACATGTTGACATTTCTAGTTAACAGATCAAATATTATGTACCTATAAAATAAAATAAATAAATAAAATATACTTTATTGTCTTTAAGACCAACAGGATCGTTTAGATTCGTCAAATTTGTTCAAACCGAATGGGCATACCATACATTTTTTTAACAACAATGAAAGAGATATGAGCGGTACCATAATTTTTCAAATTGTCAAGATTTGTCAGTCTGTCGGTGACATTTATAGGGGGGATTGGTCAGTCAGCTTGTCGGTGATTCTACAGGGGGAAGGGATTCTCCATCAGTCAATCAGTCTGTCGGTGTCTCTAACGAGGCTTCCAAAAGACAACGAGCTTGAGAAGAATCACTCAAGGAACTCATCTTGGCTTTTTTCAAACCATGTCCAAAGGATTATACAATAAAAAAAATGTGAGTAAGATTACCGCTCAGTTCTAGACATGCCTGCCTGACTTATCGTTTATAACATCTTTTACCCTGTAATAAGCCTTCTTGCAAAATTCACACTACTACCAAATACGAGACTACCAAAACCAAAAACGTTATGTATGGTCAAGTAGAAATCAAGAAGGTACAAATTAGTTTAACCAAAATCGAAGTGCTAAGCTAAAAGGACCCCGTTGATTTGCTCGTATAATTAATTTATTTTCGCTGAGTTCCATTCCATCGAATTTTGCTCACTTCAATCCAAATGGTTCTCCGTCACACATTAGCACATAGTGCATTATTCAATGAGGGGTACGCCAGAGTTGGTCGACGTTAACTTATCACATCCCAAGCATTTGCTCTGTAAATCTTAGAGTTCAGAGTCTTACTGGTCTTAATAATTTTTCGTTATTACACGGTGCAACTGTGTTGTGACCTTTGCAACCATGAGGGAAGTATGTGAGCTTGTCTGTCCTGTTCTGGACAATGATTTTTTTTAACCTTACGTCGATCTTCACTAAGTTGCACATTACCACATGTTGCATTATTCAATGGGGACACTAGAGCATCTTTGCATTACTCCGTATGTGCCCTAGACTTACGATTAGGGCCCAGGGTTAGTTGACTGAACTTACCAACCTTGACGATTTTACCAACCTTGACGATTTTCCCAATTACGATTTTCTTGCCCGTTCTTTTACGATCAAGCTCTCACCCGCAGTGAATGGGCGCGTTAGTTTATAAGTA
The DNA here is from genome assembly GCA_949126915.1 of Musotima nitidalis. Lineage (NCBI taxonomy): Eukaryota > Metazoa > Arthropoda > Insecta > Lepidoptera > Crambidae > Musotima > Musotima nitidalis. The sequence continues at coordinate 18,178,864 of OX421430.1, forward strand.
TGACATTCATAAGAGCTCTATTTAGCCAAACTTGAATAAATGAATATTAATTTAAATTTTTAATTTTACCAGATTTGAGTTATAACTCAAAGCGACTGCCGTCTGACCTCCAGACAAACCTGAACAACAAATTGTCTGTCCTGTTAGGGACTATTTTCTGCATTGAAATGCACTCTATCCATTGAAGTATTTGCCAGTGACAAGTAATTTGATGGATCAAGCATCATATTTGCAATCGCATCAACTTATAGTTCAAAATATTTATCATTAATAATTGATGTTATCGATGCAAAATAACGGCAGAACCTAAATAAATACATACTTTTTATAAAAGTCTTGTCAAATTTCTCTATCACTTAATTTTTATTTGTGAGACGTAAAAATCATCACAAATTGAAATAGGATTGTGGTGGTAAAATTTGAATTACAAAAATAAAAGACCAGAAGAAATATTTAAGATAATTCGCTCAAAGATTTGTCCTGGCTAATGCAGGTAATCTAATCGTCAAACCCATTGAAATCTCAATAATAAAGTACTACAAATGATTAGTTCAGCTTCAAACTATCGGAACGCATGTCGCCAATTAGAAAATGTATGATTATGATTTATACAAGCGCGTTCTTTCACATTCATATTTCGTTAAGGACTGAAGTGAGGCGGGGCCGGGCTGAGAGGCATTTGTATAAGGCGATCACGTCGCGCATCCGCAACGAATGTGCTGCGCATACGCAGCGTGAACGCGCCCTTTTGGTGAATTGCGCACCTGCTCCGCTTCGAAAGACAGAAAATATATTAATTCAGTACAAATAAACATACGATTAAATTTATACAAGCAAAATACAACATTACAACCTGTCCTGAAACGGTGTCCACTCAGCACACTGTCGGATACTATAGGATGTCACGACGCTGATCTTCCGTGGACACCTAGGCTTGAGAAAGCTTGTATGATATCACTCTAAGACCAGCTTGCACAAAAGTTCTTAATTTAATTTATAATGTAATTGCATTTCAGTCATTTGTTGGAACTTGGAAGTTAAGAAGAATTGAACGATGTTTTAAATAGATTTAGCACTAAACAGGATTACTAACCGGCCGTACGATTCGTATAAAGCGAACGCAAACGGCAATGTATCTAAAATTTCTGCTAAAGGGTCGAGCGACTAAACGCCAAATTATTCACTACGTGCCCTGTGATATATCAGAGCGCCATCCAGCACAGCACTTTTGTGAATAAGTTTTAGGCACCAATTATTAGGCACTTTGTGTCTGTATTAGTGCATCAAAAGCCACGGTTATAATTTTGTTGAAATTTAGTTTTTTTTAATAATTATTGTATTTACTAATACTAGTCTTTAAGTAGTGTAAATTACTAACAATTGGACCATTGTTGTGAAATAAATGAATTTAATTATTATTATGCATAGTTGTTACATCAAAACTTTTTGACGATTTGACGATTTTCTTGCCCGTTCTTTTACGATCAAGCTCCCGCCCGCAGCGAATGGGAGCGTTAGTTTATAAGTATGACATTCATAAGAGCTCTATTGAGCCAAACTTGAATAAATGAATTTTAATAATTAATAATTTAAAACTGTTTAATACAGTAGAATTGACCTCCGTATGGCAGTCAAAATATGCGAAACTTGAAATATCATCTCATATGAAATAGCCGCAAGTTAAGGCCTATGGCATCCTGCCGAGGAATGCGCGATTTACGTTGCTCGATACGCATTCTTGGCGAGCTATGGAACTGCATCCATAAAGCATTCTTCGTTTGAAATTAGTGTAAAATCTACTCTCTCTGTTGTAGTGCACTAAGTAAAGTAGTCTTATGGCTGGTTTATACTTGCTATTTTTTTATACTTTTTTAGCACGCTTTTTTAAACCATACTAAAAAAGCATGCATTTAGCAAATGCAAATACGCTTTGTTTTTAGCAGGCAAAAAAGTCTGACTGATGGTCAGATTTTTATCCATGATCTGTGATTTAAAAAAAGCAACAAAAATGGCGTCGCAAGTAAAATGAACACGCAATTTAACAATTAAACTAATAAACGAATATGAAAAACATGAGTGCCTGTGCACTTAGAATTTTGTTTTTATACAGTTAAAGCTATAAAAACAAAATTCTAAGAGACAATGCGTATGCAGAAATTGAAAATGCTTTAAACATTAACTTGAATGATGTAAAATCAAAAACATTCGCCCCTTATGCATCCTTATACCTCATACTGAGCTGATAAAGGTAAAGCTTTAGGTAAAAGGTAAAGCTAAAATTATTTCAACAGCTTGCAAAATTATTAGAGATTCCATATTTTCTTTGCGAGTTGAAATGCGAGTGCTTTCTTCGCATTTTCTATCTTTTGATGATGAAAAAAGAATAGCAAATGTAAATCGGCGTCTTTTTTTAGCACTCTTTTATTTAGCATGCTTAAAATCAATGCTTAAATAGCACGGAAATTCAGCAAATGTAAACCAGCCATTAGAGTGGAGAATCTTTCAACTTCGGCTTTAATAATAATAATATATTTATTTTAAGTGTCACAGACACATATGTGACGACCGATATGGCGTGGAGGTCAGTATACCTACACTTCACTCTTGTGCATGAACATGAATATTTGTTCTGGTATGGGTGTTTTCCTATGTATGATAAGTACGTATTTACAAAAAAAAAAGTGTATAAGTATGTTTATCTGTTGTTTAGTATCCATTACACAAGTTCTTAATGATACTTATCTTAGAACTAAATAATTGGTGTAATTGTCAGAAAATATTTATTTATTATTTAACATAATTGTTCACCTTTTACCAAGCAATTCTTGCAATGCGAAGTATCAACTGCAACCATAGATTGACCAATATCTCCCAAAATAGGCTCGAACAAACACTAGAAACCTCTAGGTCCTACCGGGCCGTAGTGCCATCAGGCGGAGGGCCATTGTGCAGAAAGCCGAGCTGTGTCGCCGCTCGAGTGTTAGCTTTGGTTTGCATTTCACAACGCTCATCCGACGAGCATTTACTGTTTGAGACCACTTTGCAGTATTATGCTGCCTGTATTTACTAGAAGGCAGTTTAGGCTAGGAGAGTTATCGACAAACGTTGTCTTGTCCGAATATTAAAGATTCAAGATTTATAATCATTTATTTAAGCTAGGCTTCATTTCGAAGCTCCTGTGAGTAGTGCCGTAACTAGCCTTTTATGCACCCTGTGCGAGTTTTCAAAACTGCGCCCTTGAAAAATGCTCTGACCAGGCTCTGAAAATTGACCTACTAGCCACCATCTCATCTCAGCCCATTAACGTCCCACTATTGAGCACGAGCCTCCTCTCACATACCAAGATGCGAGGGTGAAACAAAATGTACCTACTAGCCACCATGCATGAGATAAAACTAGATGCTAGTCTGGTCATTTCTGCGCCCCTCCAGGGTCTGCGCCCTGTGCCTGGGCACTGCTGGCACCTCCCTAGTTACGGCACTGCCTGTGAGCTGTCACTTCAATTTAGGAGCGCTATATGACTAACGTGTGTGCGTAACCTAGTAAAAAGTTAAGTACCTAGTAAAAAGTTACTATCTATGTTTAGTTTGACTAATATTTTGCGCATTTGTGACATGATTTCGATTTTATTATAATTATTTTTGTGATTGTACTTATGAATGACTTGTGGGTGTCCGTATTTTGACATCAATAATGTTTAGTTGCTAATTTAACATTTAAAATTTAATTACGTCTTGTTGCTAATTCCCATTTTTGACATTTTAATGATTTAAAAGTATAGTTTTCTTTTAAAAATTGATGTGTAATTTAATTATAATTTGCATGCTACTGTTGTTGGCTGAATTAGAGGAGCTTTATTTTATTGTACAAGAACTGTAATGTACCTCAATCAAGTGCAAATAAAAAATATTCTATTCTATTCTAAACTTTGAGATATTTCTAGTTCTCATTATATAATATCAGAATCATTAACGCAGGTGTGTACAGTTTGCGTCCTAATATAATATGTTTAAAGAACTCATGGAGAAATATCGCAGTGTTATGTAGCGCAAGCGTCCTATGTCCAGGCGTCGTAATCATCGGAGCAGTGTATAACTCCGTAGCCGTCCTTATAAAAATGTACTAAACAAAGATATAGCAATAACGCATACGATTTGCACCTCAATTGCAGGAGAGTATATCCTTATTGGTTGTAATGGAAATATTAGATGGTACCATAAAGGGTTATCGCAACCCCGGAACATAGCAGGTTTAAGAAGGAACATATATGGTTTTCAGTCAGTAAAAGTTCGACACAACCTGAGCTCCAGAAAATCATTAGATGATTTGCCATCCGAAAAAAAGGTACCATTATTTGATTGCATATTAGGTCTTCAGACCACAGCAAATTAGAAATATGTGATAATATGCACACTCGCGAGCAGAATCAAATATGTGTAAGAAATTAAATAAAAAAGTACAAATAAATTAAAAAATTTTTTAGGAAAAAACAGCTTTAAATTTAGGTTTTGAATGGCAACCACTTTATCTTTCAGAAAATATTTTCCACTTTACTTGACAACCCCCCAAATAATAATAATAATAATAAAAATCTTTATTTCGGATTAACATCCATAAAAGTTTATTAGTAACAGCGAAAGACTTAAGATCTAGTGTTAGTAAAACATATTCTATCTTAACTAATATAATATAATATAACGTACCGATGGTTACTTCACCGCATGTAGATGCACCCAACGCTCTAGCAGCGGCGAGTCCCACCGGTCCGCCAATACGCACAGGATGCTATTGGTGCTGCCCCGCATCCTTCCAAGCATCGAGGCGCAACGTTTACGCATTATTGCAGAAAAGCTATCTACGTTAGCTTCCGCAAACATGCCCGACGCGCTACAGAACCGTGGCAGACCCATCAGCACCCTGTACGCATTGTTGTATTGGACCCTCAGGTCGCTGTATGCCCGCTGGGTATAATTGATCCATAGGCTGCACGTGTAGAAAGACTGACAGTATGCTTTAAAGAGCGTCTTTTTTACTTGATCACTACACCGTGCAAACCTACGAGCAAGCATATTACAGCGGACAGCCAACGACCTACGCTCCCTTTCTATGTCCACATTATCCCGCATATCATCCGTGACCCAGTGGCCCAAATACTTAAAACGTTCTACTCTATTTATTAAAGTACCACACAAATGAATGTCTGGTACTACCTCATAACATTTATTTCTAGCTTTGAATACCATAAACTCACTCTTCGTTGGATTATATTTGAGCCCATGGGCCACAGCGTACGACTCACAAATATGAAGCATTCTTCTCAATGCACCGATCGAAGGACTCAACAGCACCATATCATCGGCGTAACTTATGTTATTTATACACAACCCATCAATATGACACCCTATCCCTGTGCTGCTGAGTTCCCGGATCAAATCATTGATGTACAAGTCGAAAAGGCGAGGGGAGGCCAACCCACCCTGCCTTACGCCACACTCTAGCCTGTACTCATCTGAGAGAACCCCAGCCCATTTCACATTATTTCTTTGGTTGTCATACCAATACTCTAAAACAGACACTATCTCCCCGGATACTGTAGTATTGCGTAGCTTTTCCCACAATTTGTTATAAGACACAAGATCGAATGCCTTTGAGAGGTCCAGATAACAGGCATAAACTGGTGTTTGCCGGGATGTATAGTAATGGACAGTCTGTTTGAGAGCCAAGATTGCACTTTCTGTTGAAAGACCCGCTCTGAAACCGTATTGCTCATCGTTCAATCTAATATGTTTCTCTAGGTGGCTGTCAATGAGACTGTCCAAAACTTTAGCTATAATTGATGCCAGTGAGATAGGCCTATAGTTAGAGATATCAGATAGATCACCAGTTTTATTTTTCGCAATTGGTACAACTACTGTTTGCATTAACTTTTCAGGCAAATAAGTATGATCAAGACACAAATTAAACAACATAGCCAGTAGTCTCGGTAAATGATCCCCGGCATTCCGCAGATGCTCAATGCTGAGACTGTCATGACCCGGAGATTTACCTTTTGTCATACGCTTTAATACAGCAAGCACTTCTTTCTCTGTAAACCTTACATTTACGTACGAGTCAGACGTCCCAGCAGTGGGCATCATTGGGTTCATTGGACTCTCACCTAAGGGAGAGTTAGTTTTAAAATGCCGCATAAATGCATTAGCTATCTCTTGAGTTTCATGTAATCCCCCTACACTCACGGGAAGGCCCGGCCTGTCGTAATTTTTACTTAATTTCCAAAAGTCTGTGAAGTTCTTATTTGCATGTTTTTCTGCAATAATATTCATTTTTATTTGCTGTTCATTATTTTGGCACCATTTCAGTTTTGATTTAAATGTACGCCTAGACTCGCACATCTCGTCATAAACGCAACCGTAACGAGGTTTATTACATATTAGCCAGTTTTTATAACATAGTCGGGCCCTCTCGTGTGCGCTCTGCACATACCTATTCCACCCAGTTACATGTGATTTTTTGAACTTAGCTTTAGCAGTATAGGCATGTTCTGCGGCCTGAGAGAGTATCGACACAATATTATCATACATTTTACTTAAAATTATTTTATGAGCGGGATCTTAAAATTATTTTATGACCCAAAGTAAGACAGAAAATATATTTTATTCACCGCGAAGAATTAGTCAAAACTTGGGGCAATAACAATGATTGTTTTAACTTCACTGTCACGGAATGAAAATGACTTCTGCTGTGGTGTAAGTAACAAGCCGTTTGCGTTGATTTCAGTTAAAATAAAGTTTTATTTACAATAAATATAATAGTTTAATGGTTGTTTATAACTTTTTATAATATTTATTTGCAGTATTATCATCAAGCGCTCGTAGCTCTGCAGTGCTCGGTGTTCGAAAACGCTCACCGAAGTACAGCAGAGTTTACAGAGGTCAGTCGTTGGATGGGTGACCGTTAAGGCACGTTAAGCTGTTGGTCCCAGTTATCACTAAATAATGCCTAATGGGCGGCTTGAAAAATTCTAACAGCAGGACGCCATGCACTTGCCTCCGCCAATCCGCACTGGGTCAGCGTGGTGGAGTATGATCCAATACCCTCACACCTTGATATTTGAGAGGAGGCTCGTGCTCAGTAGTGGGACGTTAATGTTCTGTGATGATGATGATGATTATCATCTATATCAGAAACTCCTGGAAGATTCTCCTAATTGTATATGTCAGTCGCATTTTGTATATTTTTTTGTTTATATCTGTGATGTAACTTATTAACTACTCGTTCGTTTGCTTGCATTTTAATGCATGAAATTGTAGTGTATTTTTTGTGAATTATTAAAACAGTTTATTAAATTTATCATGTAATTGTTATAGTTAACGCCAAACGAATATAATTAGCATTCTTACTGTGATCCTAGGTTATCGATACCAAATACTTTTATTAATACTAAAGGTACCCAACAAGCGTTATGAATTTTATGCCAAATTGAAGAAGCGACAGCTTATGTATTGTACCATACAAATAACAGAGGGCAATAAGTGAAGTTTCCAAATTTTAATTACTTTATTAGTTACCTAGGCCTCCTTCAACGTCGGTACGGCGAAGTGGTCCAAATTGTTTAATGGGTCAATTACAATTGTTTGTCGACCCAATTCCAATTGCCTATTGGTATTCGAAGACGAGCGATTACAATCTCTTTGTCAAACTCAGAAGGTTCCATGGCAGACTGGTTATTAATTCATTTCTTTATCGGTTTAAAGAATAATTAATTTTGTATAAACAATTTTGTTTGTTGTATCAATCAACCCTGAGTGGTTTGAGTTGGAATAATGAATGTACAGGGTTTATATATCGTTAGCTGATGCCAGCTGTTTCGGTAGAGTAATGTACATTTTATTGCGTCGCGAAGGGAATTCCCCATTACCTCATCATCTAAGCCATATGACGTCCAAAAAATTACTTGCGTGCCAGCTACAATCAGATGCAGTAGCTAAGTCTTTGGCCAAGTCACGTAATCTATCACAACACCTTCACTCTATGAACCATTGCTAGCTTTATTCAAGGTCACCGCTTATGTATTTATACCAAACCGTCGATGGTTACTCACATAATTAATGTGATCATAATATATTTTGCGTCGTATAATGAGGGGGCTAAATGCAAATGAATGTTCACAATAAAACATTCAGAACCGCTCAAAACAGATCATAAGGCTAATTTTAGTTCTAGAACTTTTCTCTTATAAACTAATTATGTTGCAAAATATAATTAAAGGCTGCTGCAACTTGTGAACATAGGCCTCCAATGGATTTCCACATTGAGCCATCCTGAGCCGTTTGCATCCATCGGCTTCCCGCCGCTTTGACCAGATCATCGGCCCATCGCGTGGAAGCCCGTCCTCTATTACCTTTGCCGGGCAATATATTATTTTCCCATCCCACGCTAGTTCTCTTCGTCTACTCGACTCCCCGTGTGATGAATGCGGATGGCACTACTCAGGGCCTCCTTCTGCGAAGTGGTGTTGTCACAGAAGTAGGCCGCGTTGAGGGAGAGGGAGCGGGATTCGCTCTCGGCCAGGAGTGTCTTAGGGGGCCCTAACTATTTAACCACAGCGAAGTCGGCCACGCACGCCATGGTCACATAAGGAGGTGGAGGGGGGGGCAGTGCGTAAATGCTATTTTTAATTTAAAAAATTGGTTGTAGCACAGGTCTAGTGGCTTCAGTAATGATCTGAATGCTTAGTGTTTAAAGGTCGACCCGTATCGTAGCTCCAATAAGGGCCCTGTAATTATCGGCGACACATGGAATCTCTCGCTGACGTCTGCCGCCTCCGAAACCGTTTATTTGAGTCGACAGCCGCAGCAAAAAGGGCCTCTGGGGATTATACTGCAGGGATGTGTACACTATATCGATACATTTGGGAGAAATATTAATTCCGTCTTCATATTCAGTTTAAAAATGATAATTTACTTTGTAATATGGACCGATATCGATAATCTGGTAAAAGCGGCGGGATGCCGATGCATGTAGGCGAGTAGTGATTTGGGAAGCCTATTTTCTGCAGTGGTCTTCTTCTAACCTAGTTGGTGACGATTTCCAAAGATCGTAATAGAAGATATTTTGCTTTTTAAATTCAAGGCTTCTCTCCTTACATTTTTGTAATTATAAGTTTGTGTCGTCACATGAATTGCTAAACACATAATTGTGCGGCCACGCGATACAGCGCTGCCGGAGCTCAGTCGTACTTTACGCTGGGTCTCTTTAGGTGAATTTGTTGGACGACCGATATGGCGTGGAGGTCAGTATACCTGCACTTCACTCCAGAGGTCGTGGGTTCGATTCCCACACAGGACAAATCTTTGTGTGCATGAACATGAATATTTGTTCTGGTCTGGGTGTTCTCCTATGTATCTTAAGTATATAATTACAAAAAAAGAAAAAAAAAGTATTTATGTATGTTTATCCATTATTTAGTATCCATAACACAAGTTCTTAATGATACTTATCTTGGAACTAAATAATTGGTGTGATTGTAAGAGAATATTTATTTATTTATATTTATATATTTAACGTAAATTAGTACTTGTAGTCTGATTTGGAAATACTATTGTGTTAAATTTTGTAAAGAAAATAAATGAATCGTTCAGTTTTTCCAGACTTTCATTTAGTTCACCACTAATAGACATTACCAGACCTAAAAGTGGTAACTGCGACATGATTATATTTTCTAACGCATATTTTAATACTTCACCTGGCCAGTTTTGTCATAATTAAGATGTTAGTAAAAGAAGGCAAAAAAAACACGTAAACATTCCATTTCACACACTTCTTCTCTTTACGTTTCACTATTGGCGAGACAAAGAACTTTTTGTCCGATCTTGTATGTGTATGATCTTTATTTCTAAGTGCGTAAAGTTGAAAGTGTACTTATGCATTTTAAGTCAGGCATATCAGTTAAAAAACGGAAATATTTTAAACTCTATAGTCATAGAAATACAGATCATGCACGTACAAGATATGACAAGAAGTCCGTCGCTTACGTAGGCTTCAAACGTCGTATTTCGTCGCTCTACACATATAGACTCAAACTGCCCATGACGTTTTCCTTTCAGCTTATCTGCCGCCATTTTGATGTAAAATATGTCCGTTCACAATCGATAGATTTTATCGATACTTGGCGATAAATCGTGGCATTCCTGCAGCGTTACGCGGGACATGGCCGGCCTGCTAATCCTGCCTGATGGATCGCTAGCACCGATCTGTTTTTGTCTAAATGAGAATATACTGCTTTCTGCCTAATTTCTTGCTCTATTACCCGATTTTTTTAGTTTTTATTAGCTCAGATTATTGAGATGAAATGCCTAGGGTTATTGTAGTAGTGAGTTGGCTTATGACTTGTTTAAAAACCTACTAATGTTGGCTGATTTCCAGATAAATAATTTATAAGAATGTGTTGAATCTAAAATAAGTGACTTTTTTTTGTAAACGCCTGATGTGGCATGGAGGTTAGGATATGTGTATGTATCTAAATGTAGTGAGTTCTATTCCCACATAGAAATTATTAGCTTTGATCAAATTGCATTAATAGATAGGTCAGGTTTGAGTTACGCACTTCTATAGTCTTTCTATTTCTTACTGAGATCGAATCAATGTTATTCAAACGTTCAAAGCACAAACAGAATTACTTATTAATAAATCATTATCAATTTAATGCGCTTACAAGTAGTACAAGTATTCTTTAGAAGATCTTCTTTTGTGATGTCCCAAAAATCATCTTTTTTGAGTTAAGTCACTATAAATAAATAATAAATAAATAAATAAATATTTCTGACACTTTCACCAATTATTTAGTTCCAAGATAAGTATCATTAAGAACTTATGTTATGGATACTAAATAACGGATAAACATATATAAATACTTTTTTTTTTTGTAAATACATATTTAATATACATAGAAAAACACCCAGACCAGAACAAATATTCATATTTATAACATACAAAGATTTATTCTGTGTGAGAATCGAACCCACGACCTCTGGAGTGAAGTGCAGGTATACTGAACTCCACGCCATATCGGTCGTCACTATTCCATTAAGCATGCGATATATGCAATCATCACGTTAAGAAAACTGTTTCACCACCTTTTTTAAAGAGCTTCAAGCTGTTATGTCTAAAATGAACACAACTCATAGTTTATTTTGAAATGTACGCTAAAAGCATCTGTTTATGTACAATTGGACAAGCTGGCATACCATCAGCTTGGATTCATAATACAGCTGCCTACTGGAACAGCATAAAAAAATTGGTTGCCTGTAAAGTCGGTATACGGGCGAAAGTTTTACGTGACAACGACTTTGAGTGGTAAAATAATTTTAATGTGAATATTCATTCGTATAGTAGGAAGAAGGATGAAATAATAGTAACAATTTAAAACATTTATTTATACAAAGAATTATATTTATGTCTGTCTCTCTCGCTCTTAGGCGGGCTAACCATGCCCGAGTGGAAGGGACGCGTGCCTCTCACTCGCTCTCATTGTGACCGCATAACGTGAGCGGAGCGTAACGCAGTTTCTTGAAGTGTCACCCGGCAAACCAATTTTTTAAGACATTGTCACGTCAAAAGTAATGTTAACCCCAATGTAACTCCCACCTCCCCCTATCAATACTAAGAATATGCGACGATATCTGGAGAGGCGATAATGTACGACGATTATTCACCTACTAATGTTTCCTTTCTACTTTTACAAACCTTTTATTTGCACCTCGAAAAACCTTTCCCTCGCTGACTATAGGTGAGATATTGCTTTGTTATAACTCTGGGGTTTTATTGCAACACCAAGTGCTGTATGTCAATTTAATGGTATATCATTAATCGCGTCGTACAATCGTTTGCAAATATGGCTTCTAAATGAATAAGGTTCATAAATAAAAAGTTTTTGTTCGGAGACCATTAATGCAAAGGTGTTTGAGGGTTAAAAGGATAGTTTTGATGTTTAATAGAAAAATGTGGATAATTGTTCACACAAACCCAAGTGTTTTGTAAACACAAAATTGTTGGGTTATCTTAAAATTTGGATAGCCATCACAAACAGAAGTATTCGTTCAAAATGTTTAGCATTTGAGATTTAGAGGTTCATCTTTAGTGTGTCAAGAAGAAAGACAAAATATTCCTATACCCGAAATTTAAACGTCATTACGTATAATTGTATATTTCATCGTTCGTGTCCAAATACAATCATTAAAGAGATTATTAAAAAATACTGTTCAATATTGAAAAGAATAAACTGGTCTAGTGTCTTGCTCAATTTAATCTGAATAAACTAATCGTCTAACTAACTTCTGTCTTTCAGTGTCGACAGTATTTATCCTGCACAATAATATCAACAAATTAAAGTGCAAAAAAATTTGACAAATATGAACAAAATTTTATAAACGGTGTCATGTGTTGGGTGACCCATGACGTCATATTGTTATTAAAAAAGGGTTTTTGTTTAAGGCTACACGACAATAATCTTTAAAAGTTTTTTTTAATTCCTATTGAGAGTTCTTCCGAGGCTTCTGTTTGTGAAAAGAACCTTTTGGGAGGCATGCATGCATGGAGATAAAGTATTGTGCATAACCAAAAAGAATTTTTCAAATTATTTCAGTAGTTTCAGGATTTAAGGTTCTGCAATGAACTGGCAAACGTAGTAGAGGACGGCCTCCCACTTGATGGACCGTTGATCCGGTCAAGGCGGCGGGAAACCGATGGATGCAGGCGACTCAGGATCGCTCTATGTGGAAATCTATTGGGAAGGCCTATTTTCAGCAGTGGACGTCAGTTGGCTGAGATGAATGAATGAATGAAAAAACGTCCACTGCTGAACATTAGCTAAACAGTATCTGCCTATAATCACCACGCTGGGCAGGCGAGTTGGTGATCGCAGTTCAAGCCAGTGAAGTGGATGACGTTGCTGCTCATCATTTAGTAAGATTTTTCTTTGCCGACTCTTACGACTTACCTTGAGACGAGAGAGGGTAGAACTTTTGCATACTAGAATACTGTACAGTAATTCGTGGTCGCAATGTGACAGAGATGATGAGTGTCTCCTTAGATACAGTTACAAAACTTAAATCTATCGTCACTGAAACATAAGTGATTTTTATTTTATAAATATATTAGTAACACGGGTCTGCCCCAATTACAATTTCTAAATCAGTGAGTAGCTTTACAAGCATCATCATTTCAGCTATTTGAAGTCCACTGCTGAACATAGGCCTCCCCAATTGCTATCCACGTAGATAGATCATTTGCTGCCTGCATCCACCGGCTCTTCGCCGCCCTGACCAAATCATCGGTCCATCGCGATGGGGGCCGCCCTCTATTACGTTAGGGGGCATTGGCACAAAATCGCCACGCTTGGCAAGGTGGGTTGGTGATTGCAGATTAAGCCAGTACACAGGATGACGCTGCTGCTAATTATCCGGTTGGATTTCTCTTCGTCGACTCTGACGACTCCCAATAAGATGAGAGAAGATGGCACTATGCTAGACTTCACACGGTAAGACTACTATACTTAACTGCGGGCTAAGCCCCCTAATCACATCAGGAACTAGTCAACACTATACCAAATTCCACACAGGCTAAACCGCAGGCTTCTAGTGATTAATGAATGTAACATTCATGATGCGTCGCGTTTTCCGCCGAGAGTTCACTCGTAAATCAATTGGGTAACGAGTGATTTGTCGTCAATTGTACTCATTACACGCCTCGCGCCGCCTGCCACTGACTGCCCTGAAATACGCAAGCTATTTTGCATTATTGTTCGCATTATGCCAATTATACGCGCGTGTGTATAAATAAGTCACGTCACGTCGGGACGCGATTGTAGCAGTGTGCTCTCTATCAAGGGGAAAGCTTTCGTCGGGCGGATGAAATGCTCAAACGCCGCGGAATAAAATATGCTCTGTTAATTTAACCACATTCTACCTGAAGCAGTCGATGCAGTCCAACATTAATCCTTAGCGCTTACCGTAAATCAAATATGATAACAAGGGTATCCACTTATGACCCCCTTTTATACATGACGATATACGTTCGCTTAAATGACCCTGGTGTATTATAATACTCATTTCATGAAGCGACGATGGCCCAGTGGCTAGGCTTAGGTATAGGTTGCTAATTCAGAGGGTCTAGGGTTCAAACTCTATATAATTACGCACATAACTTTTCGAAGTTATGTGCGTAATTATTGCTCGCTCCGTGCTTCGGAAAGAACGTTAAGTTGTGGTCCCGGCTGTCATGAACACCTGTGGTAGTCGGTTTTAGGAAGTCAGTACCTTTTAACATCCTAACAGCTGGTTTAACCTTAGAATGATGACAGTCTTCATGCAATCGGTTAGACCGGTAAGCAGACCCTGGGATTAAGTATGGGGCAACCGGGATAATGCTAGGATATGATGATGATGCGAACAGTCATAACTATTTTTGGTTCGAGTGCTGATACATTAGAAGGATGAATCCGAAGACCAGCATGTTTGATTCATGAGAGGAAAGAAAGGGAGACTATTTTGATCATCTCGGCCCATTAACGTCCCACTACTGAGCACGAGCCTCCTCTCACATATCAAGGTGCGAGGGTATTGGGTCATACTCCACCACGCTGATCCAGTGAGGCAGGTGAATGGCGTCGTGCTGTTAGAATTTTTCAAGCCGCCCATTTAGGCCCCTAAAATGACTTAACGACTACCACATTTAGTGATAACCGGGACCAACGGCCTCACATGCCTTCCGAAGCACGGAAGCGCTCGATATCAAATGCCACACAAACGGTCACCCATCCAAGGACTGACCTCTGTAAACTCTGCTTTACTTTGATGATCGTTTCCGACTACCGAGAACCGCGGAGCTACGAGCGCTTCCGTAGCTACGAGCGCTTCTGCAAGCTGCAAATACTGTCAAATTATTTACAACTTTCATATCTATGATTTGTGATCTCTCTGCCAGGTGTAACCCTTACCCGGCTGTAAATATTTCAATGGTTTATAGGCGCGGGTCACGGGTGTACTATAAAAAAAAAACGTCACCTGCTCGGATAAAGCATATACGCAGGAATAAAACTAGATGTGAAAAATAAACAGTATGTCGAATGAATATAAAATGTTTTCAGTTATGATTTATTGTTAAAACGATATGAAATAAATCATAACTGAAATGAATGAATGTTTTTGTTAAACCAGTTTAGCGCGGATGCGAATGGGAAAACTGTGTTTGGCAATTAATGCTTGAATTTCTGACGTGATCCCTGAAATCCTTATCAAATTGTTTTTTTTATTTATTGTTTAATATAAATTAATTATTAACAAATGTGTACATTCCTACAAACCTCAAATACAAACAAAACTATGATTAAATCGCGACTAAATTATGATACCACTAAATTTGTGTGGTTACTTTTAAATAATTAATTAAGGCGATAATTATAATAACGACGATTTTCTTGCCCGTTCTTTTACGATCAAGCTCCCGCCCGCAGTGAATGTGCGCGTTAGTTTATAAGTATGACATTCATAAGAGCTCTATTTAGCCAAACTTAAATAAATGAATTTTGATTTTGATTGGTTTAGAAATTTTTTTTTTGTTGTGAACCCATACAATTCTCAGTTTTAGTGTGATTTAAGTTCCCTCATAATTATTTATTAAATGGTACAGGATAAGTCGCTTAGAACTTAAAATAATATCCAACAAAACTATACAATTTTTGTCTGTTGGATAGCAATAAAAACAACACTAATCTTTATTTATTCATATCATTTATGTTAGTTATTTATTGAAACAACTGCATAGGTTATTACTTTGACGACCGATATGGCGTGGAGGTCAGTATACCTGCACTTCCCTCGAGAGGTCGTGAGTTCGATTCCCACACAGGACAAATCTTTGTGTGTGCATGAACATCAATATATGTTCTGGTCTGGGTGTTCTCCTATTTATCTTAAGTATGTATTTACAAAAAAAAAGCATTTATGTATGTTTATCCGTTATTTAGTATCCATAACACATATTCTTAATGATACTTATCTTAGAACTAAATAATTGGTGTGATTGTAAGAGAATATTTATTTATTTATTACTCTGAAAAGAGTGGAATTTGTTTAAGTTATAACATTTATAAACTATAGATTAACTTGTAGGTATCATATTTCCATAAACACAACTTATTTCTATGTTACAAAGTTATTCCTAACCTGAAAAAAAAACAACATTAAAAGCTATTGCTTCAATAATTTTCTATTATTTTTATAATAATCAATAAAAAGTGTTGACTTGTTTTTCACACTCCAATCCAAAGACATCAAATTGCATTGTAGTGCCGGCTTGCTGTCACAGATAGATTAAGAGAGCTTCATTTACATTCATACTTAACAATAACCTAATTAATAAATACCTATCTTAACTCTTTAATGCCCACTTGAACGGCTAACCAATAACAGTGACTTAGATAGTCTATGGAAACACTTTAACATATCAGTCCACTGTGACCGCAAATCCTTGTCAAGAATTTGAAACAACGGGATTAAATATTTAAATTCACCTTAATAGAAATCCGTAGGTTAAGAAGTAATTTTATTAAATCTATGAAATTTTTACTAAGAAAATTTAACTTACATGCGGTGGCTATAGCAAGAATGAAGCTTAATTTTTAAGTAAAAATTTTGAAAATTACAGATAAAATAACACGTTATTAGTTTTATAATAATAGTAAATTTCTTTATTTTATAATCAACCTGGTACATTAAAATATCTAGTAGATGGTACCTCCTTTTAAGCTTGAATAAGCCTGTGTCAGGAGACACCGCTCTCCCCCTCGGTAACACCCAGAGACCGACGACTCTGGGTGCCCTTAGTACTGACTACCGGGGGGAAAACTACGAGGGAGGAGGGCGCAGCGGGCGGGAAAGGAGGGCCCGTCAAGCAGCGCCAGGAGGGTCTTAGGCAGCGGGGGCAGGGGGCCCCTGCTGTCTAGCTATGGACCCTCCGAGTAGTCAGCCACACACACTATGGTCGCACAAGGAGGTAGGAGGGGCGCGTCCACTGCGCCTCTCTGAGGAGGTCCTCCCGGTTTTGGTCCGGGGGACGTTGGCCGCAGGCGGGGTGTCAGACGCTGCAACACAGGTACTGGCCTCCGTCTTTTTCTCAACAGGCGGCGGGCGTCGTCGGAAGATTTTTGGGTATTCCGCCCCCGCTTCCATCTTCTGGGGCGGCGAGTCTCACATATCCCCGTCACGACCCCAGTGTGGCGGGGAATGCGTAAAGGTAATTTTTTAGGACGGTAAAAAAAAGGGTGCAAAGGGCGATAGGAAAAAGGTAACACCCAGAGATTGGCGACTCTGGGTGCTCACAGAACTGACTACCGGGGGGGAAACTAAGAGGGACCTGTAGAGGGCGCAGCGGACGGGCCAGAAGGGCCCGTCAAGCAGCGCCAGGAGGGTCTTAGGCAGCGGGGGCAGGGGGCACCTGCTGTCTAACCATGGGCTCTCCTAGAAGTCGAGAAAAAAAGTTTAATAAAAAGTGGGTAGGTACAATTCACAGCACGGCAGGGTACAGGATGTAGTATTAATTAGTATTGATGATAACAAAGGTAGGGGACAAGCCTATGTACTCCGACGCGCTGCCGACAACATCCCCAACAAGTTACTTGAAGTATACTATTTGATTATTATTAAGTATGAGAATAGGTAAATAGTAAAAATGAATAGAAGCATTTTGGTAAAAGTAAAGATACCATTAAATGCAACATAAAGCTAGACAATGCCATAGGTACTAACACATTGTGCTTTACAAAATTTTAAAACAATACACTTCTGAATACCGTTATACGTATATTTATGTAACAATAATACATGAGGCATTACAATAATAGCAATAAATAAGGAATATAAAGGATCTTTTCCCCGTACTATTTCATATTCACGAACCATTCCGGCTTATACGCAGTACATTCACGTAACAGACCAATAAATTATATAAGGCTTATATAAAATAACTATCTTGGGAAACAGTATTAGTGTGAAATAGTTATTTATTGGGAAATAGTGTAGAGATGTTTTTGTCAGTGTGTCTTCAACTTCCACTTTATATTTCATAAACTATTGCATAGGGCTTAAAAATTTCAAAATTTTATGTAAATACGAGTATAACAAGCAATCGACATAATTATGATTACTCTGAGATTACGAAGCTTAGATTCATTACATACATACATACACGCCTGTTTCCCCGAAGGGGTGGGCAGAGGCATATTATACACACACACTTCGCCAATTATATAGTTGGTCCTACGTAATAGGTGGCGAGCCTATTGCCGTTTACCGGGCACTGTTATGTTCGCCAGGGCCTCGTCCGTTGATCGGCAGGTGCACCACTTGCAGCTGAGATTGACTTGGGCTCCTTAAGTCTTGATAGGATCCCTGTGCACCCTATACAATAGCACAACACACCTTACAAAGCACGGAATCTAATCTTGACCTCGATGAGCGCTACTTAACTTCCATAATCATGATCCGCCACCTACCCCCGAGCACTCAATACCTTTCTAACAAATCCAAATCTCTTCGATAATAAATAAACTACCAACTCCATAGATAACTCACGCAAGATAGAATAACATAGATTTATTACGTGCGCGGAATGTAAAGAATAAATACTACAAGAATGGTCTTGAATACTAAGTCTCCGCTTAGGGGGCGAAGGGAATTAAATTAGTAACAGCCTGCAAGGCAACTCGGAGTAAATAGAACGGGAAGCTTTTATTTTCCTTTAAAATTAAATCTTTTAGCATCGGAGCTGTATTTTATGGTGTATTGTGTAGATTCATTGCTTTTTGAGCTTAATTAGACAGTGACATTGAAGTGTTATGATTGACTTAAAGTTATTAAAAAATAACAAAGAACACTTATACAACTAGAATTAAAACTATCACGCACGTAAATACCAACTGCTTTTAAACTAATATTAAAATTTATGTGAATGAGACAAAAAAAATCATACAATAAAATGTAGTGTTCGAATGTAAGTATGAACGACAATCAATAATATTGCAATAATTTCAAAATGATTGTTAGTATGAAGGTTTAGAAGGCAATTCAATCATACAAGCAAGTAATCATATCGGTAATAAAGTAAATTTAAAAGTAAAAATCAAAGAAAGATTTAGATTGTTTAAAATTTAGTAAATTGAAAGTAAGTTTTTAAGTTAATCGTGGTTGCCTATAACTGGGAGGGCATAGAACGTGTTTTTGTATTTGTTTTTGTATATTTCTCGTGTATTTCTTGTTGCCGATCATTAAATAAGTATATAAAAAATAAAACATTTATTGCCAAATTACTGTTACCTTAAATAACATAAATTTATAAAATGACCTGTAGCGCTGGTCCTGGACCTAGGTAATCCTGGACTATGGGGGCTAAAAAGTATTTGACGATAGTGGTTTTTAAAATTCTTGCGGGAAAACTGTGTAGGTATAAATTTATATAGTAAACGAAATTTTAATAATAAAATTTTTATTTAATGTAAATTTATGTAAAGGAGATTCTGATCTTATTTTTATGAGTTATGTAGGTATGAAAATAATGTTGTTTGTGTGCATAAGTGGGTGTTTGTGTGTGTTTATATATATATATATATATATGAGTGAGTTGGTGTAAGTGCGCAGACGTATAGGTGTGTCTGGGAGTGTGCGCTGGCCTTTTCTTTTTTTTTTCGGATAGAAAACCATCTAATTAACTGGAACTAACATGACTATGAATATTTTACATTATGATATTTAGTACAATCAACGAAAAAATAATCAATCCAATCAAATCCAGTGAAAGTCAACATTTAAACGATCGGTGCTTCAATATTATTACGTTTAAACGTGTTCGCAGAATTTCAAACACACTATTAAAATGGAGCTGCAAGGTTTCGGTGGTTAGGTTACGAGTGATAAGCGTTATGGACAACTCAAATTCTTTTAGCATATACCCAGTATGTAATACATAGACATATGGTAGCAGCATCTCCAAAAGACCATAAGATAGATCTTATTTTTACAATTGATTATTACTATTGATGATTCCAGAATACTTACTCCTGCGTACTTCCCTTTTATACGACTATATTGAAGTTAGAACAGAGATTTATTGATGAAATGTGGGATATGGTAAGAAACATTTTGACGACCGATATGGCGTGGTGGCGAGTATACCCGCAATCCACTCCTGAGGTCGTGGGTTCGATTCCCACACAGGACAAATATTTGTGAGTATAAATATGAATATTTGTTCTGGTCTGGGTGTTTTTCTATGTATATTAAGTATGTATTTACAAAAAAAAAGTATTTATGTATGTTTATCCGTTATTTAGTATCCATAACACAAGTTCTTAATGATACTTATCTTGGAACTAATTAATTGGTGTAAGTGTCAGAAATATTTATTTATTTATTCATTCATTTTTAAAGTATGCAGCCGGGTGTGTAAACTTGTCAGAAATATTTATTATTACTATTATTATTATTAGACGCGATCTCATTCGCTTAGTTACATTCTACGATAGACATAGGGTGTTAGAATTCTAACTAACTCACGCAAGCTTCAGGAGAAAAATATATGAGTAGATTCTAACGATTCAAAATTTCTCTGTCTTTGGTTTTCTGCTAACCTATTTTGCTTCGATGTTGATGTATTTGTAACATTCTTTAACCTTCTCTGCTCAAATACTAGAATCGCTACCTCTTCCAAATGCAACCAACACACAGGCAATGAGATTATAAGATGGTGCACCATCCGCTGACATGGTCGCAAATCCAATTTTTACTCTGGAGCAGAATTAGAGATTTTAGTAGATGCAGTCGATATTTAGTTAGTGTCACACGAGTTGGCTTATAGGGCCGGGATAACTCCAACTTTGTTACACAGCTCCGTGAATATTTTGCGCTCTAGTTGAACAAGTAATTAGGTTTCAGAACAAGTACCTAGTGTCCGAACGAACTTTCGGTTAGGGAATATTTTGTCGTTTGTTTCGGTTCTGATACTATGCCTGTCACAGCAACTACGTTCGGATTGTCTTCTGGTGCAGTTGACGTGACAGGGGAAATACTTACTAGGAAATAGAAATGAACTGTTTATAAAATAAGACACGGGTTGGAAATCCAACAACTAATGTTTTCATCAATTTCTTTTCATTTAACTTTGATTCATATGCGCACACGTGTCACCCTTAGATACTTCTTCCTCTGTTTTAACTTTCATTAAAATTACAAATAAACAACTTTGAGTTTATAAAAAAACCTAATCAAAATCTAATAAAAACGGGATCGCTCAAATCCGAAATTTCATAGACGGAATTGAGAGACGAAGAATTGACCGTACCCGAAAGTGATTAATCAAAATATACAAACATACCCTTAACTCCATCGACAATTTTTTAAAACTAGGATGTTTCGTCTGGATTGGAGGTACCTACAAATATTTTGATAGGACCCTCTTTAATATATAACCCAAATTTATTGCAATTGTTGTTACGCCACGGTAACCATTGAACTATTATTACACACATACCCACTCCACTTTAAAAAACAAGCTATGGGTTTTAAAGTGAATCGGTTTGATAAATTATAATTTATTTATACTATGATAAAATTTTATAAAAAGTGGTGTGCGACTAAAAGGATTAACATTATTAATTGCTAAACTATTCGTTTTAGATGTGTACTGAATAAGTAAACATGCAGTTGTGAACACAGGTGTTCTTCAAAAAAATTTCCTGACATTATCTTCTATTTACAATATTATTTCGGCTCTATTTGGTAACCTTTAAAGCCTGGCATAAAAAAGGGCTATTTCACTTCATTTATTGCTACTTTACATTAACATACATGGCTTTAAAAAAAAATAACATAAAAAATCCACACTTTCACACTGAATCTAAAACATTTTTATTGCTTAGTAACTCGAGAGAAAATAGGACAAAATACACTTCCTTGGGGGACGGCGATAGCTGATATTGACATGTCTGTAGCTGTCGGGCCACGTTCGGGCTCTAATAGGTGGCCATCGTTAAGAAAATATCTGCTTTTGTCTTGAGCACACAGAACAATTCCGTCTATTGTCTCTTGTTATATTTTTCCATTATCGGCCGCTTGCTGGCTTGTCTGTTAGACCTATAAGATCTGGAATAAGTAGTTATTACATAACGTAATGAAAGTGTATAAGGATCCTATAAAGACCTAAGGAGCCCAAGCCACGAGGCTCTGGCGAACATAATAGTGCCCGGTAAGCGGTAATAGGGTTGCCACCTAACTATTAATTAAATATTGATTGGCGGGACCGACTATTAATTGGCGAAGTGTGGGCGTATAATATGCCTCTGCTTCTGCTTGTGAATGTATGTATGTATAATTTATTGATTCAAATGTTACTTTGTGGAAATCTAATAACAATTCTTGCGCTACTGTAATTTCCCGAAAAAATCGAGAAACTGTTCAATACGACACGTGTTTGGCCCTGTGTAAGGGCGAAAGATATTTTTAATCCATCGTATGCATGTATTTTACATAATGTCTTTTGAAATCTAGCTAAGCCGCCTTAAACTAAGAAGAGCTTATGCCATGAGTGAACAAAAAAATATATAACACTACTGTAATGACATTGTAAAAGGACCCTATCTTTTTCAAGTCTGCAAATAAAATTTCTAGGTCAAAGGTAACAAAAATGGGTATTTTTGATTTTTCAGCAAGAAAGTCACTTTTATGAAATATCGTTTGTGTCACAAATTGTAGTTCATGCTATCTACTAAAAATGACAGTACATTATAGTTCATAACATTAAACGTTTCTTAAAAAGAGCTATTACAACTTTTTTGTTGGATTCCTCTTTATATATGTAAAATAGTGAAATCTGAACAAGTTACAATTTTTTTAGAAATTAATGTAGATAGTTTATTTAATTAGAAAGATGAATTAATTGACATAGTGAATAAAATAAGTTCTGCCTGCTATGTTTTATGGACCTACGTAATGAAGTTAATTTAAAGCATCTTAAATTAATATATTATGCATTGGTCGAATCAAAATTGCGCTATAGTGTCTTGTTTTGGGGAATGAGCTATAAATTTTAATATAATATCCAAAAGCATTTTTTCTGCGAATGGCTATACAATGGTACGTATTAAGCAACAAGACTCAAGTAGGGAACATTTTAAGAGACTTGGCATCTTTACTGTCACGTGCGTGTAAATACTTGTGTTGCTGACCAATTTTGCTAAGCTACATGAGAATAAAAATAAAAAGAAAGAAAAATAAGATAATGTACAAAGAGAAAAGGCTGTAACAAATTAATACCCAGGTGTAATTCAATCAAGCAGGGTACTTATTATCAGTCAATCCAAGTATGGATTAAAAATTATGCTCAATAAGAGTAACTTCAACTCAAGAAGATTTCTCTTTTCAAAGATTTTTCTTTCAGAAAAGGGTTTTTATGACCTGAATTAATATATTGATAATGGCAATGTGGGTTAAATGTTTAAAATATTTATTTTTTACTTTTATTGCATGTGACTTTTAATTGTGAATTATTGTTAATTAATTAGAATAATCTTTAATAATTTGACATTTATATTCGCATGTAGTAATTTATAATAAAATTATTCGACATAATGTATATTGTTCAGAATAAATGATTGCATTGAATTGTTTTTTTTTTAATGTGACACGTCATAATGACTTTATCAAGGCACCCATTAAGGCCTGTAACTTTGCCTAGTGAGGACCACACATTGATAAATGGGACCAATGAATAATGTGACGTGAACAAATGGTCAACCATTCAAGTACTGACCTCTGTGGACTCTGCTTTAAAATGATAATAGATTCCCAACAACGCAATTATCGTGCACTTAGGGGTGCTTCTGCCATCGTCACCATAACAGCCTTATAAAGTCCACTGCAATATTATTCATTCTATTATGGGTATTTATTTGCCCATAATCAACACACTGGGTAGGCGGGCTGGTGCAAGATGACGCTGCTCCTCCTTCTGCGAAGTGGTGATGTCGCAGAAGGAGGCCGCGGAGTGGGAGAGGGAGCGGGATCCACTCTCTCTCTGGCTACGCCGTTGGCGCAGCGGGCGGGCCAGGAGGGCCCGTCAGGCAGCTCCCGGGGGGTATTAGGCGGCGGGGGCAGGGGGCCCCCTTCCGTCTCGCCATAGACCCCCCCCTGAAGTCGGCCAGTTACGCCATGGCCGCACATAGAGGTAGGGGGGGTGCTGCACATTGCGCCTCCCTGAGGAGGTCTCCCCGGTTCTGATCCGGGGTACGTTGGCCGTGGGCGGGGTACCAGAAGCTACAAACCCGGGCACTGGTGCCTCGCCCCTTTTCAACAGCGGTGGGCGTCGTCTGAAGTTTTTTAGTGGGTAGAACTGCGGTGGTCGCGTCTGCCGCAGTGAGCTCCACACCCCCTCCCGGTCTCCCCCTTTTGGCCGGGAGACAGTGCGTAAGCAGCATTTTTTTCCAGACGATATAAAAAAAAAATAGGATGACGCTGCTGCTCATCATTCGGTAGCATTTCTCTTTGTCGACTCTTCCTAATTTCCTTGACAAAAGAGGGCGTAGCACTATTCTAAGCCGGTACCATTCATCATATAGAACAATATCAAAAAAAAAAACATACTGTCACATTACACATAGACATATTTTATAACTGCAAAACTAAGAACAAAAAAAGAGGGAAAACAAGAGGAATAAGAAAATATGTCTTCTATTTCCTGTTAGTTAAATATAAGGAAAAATAAAATTACATTCCATATTTTGCCATTATATTATAACGTTATTCGGGGGGAATAAAATATATATTTGTAAAGTGATATGAATTTCGGTTACATTTTGGATTCTACCTTACAACTGTGAATTTTATTTACTTCGCTATATTATTATATTGTTAAGAAGGACTATTGTCATGGAATAGTAAATAACAAAAAATATTTTATAGTGTGCCAAGATCGTAGCAAATGGAAAGATGTGATCTATGCCTACGGGAAAGGTATGTATTATGTAAAAAATATTTTTTACGGAAATATACATTAACAATACTAATAAAGATTAAGACAGGTGTATATATTTGTTATAAAAGGTGTTGCAAGCCATCGGGCTACCAATATAAACATTTCTAACATATCGGTTGTATACGTCTATTTTAGCGTAAAAGAAAATTTACACAGGGCTCATTCACTCACGAGCCGTTGTTTATCTATTGTGTAAGTGTGACAGGTATCCACTTTTGGTTTGTATCTTGGTTTTTGCTATCTTATAATTGATACGGTTTTTCAAAAATTTACTAGATTTGCATGATCAGTGGGATTAAGAACTCAAGTTATAAAAGTTAGAAAATAAGTAAACGTCAACTATAACGATTTAACATTCTATTTTACATTTTCCAAAGACAATTTACGAATTTTTTTATTATTAAAGCTGTTAATATACTATAAAAATACCCAGACCTCCATGCTATATTGCTCGTGATGTCCTCTTGATGTCCTGAAACCGGTCCTTTGAAAAGCGATAACGACTATAAGTCTTTATCTAACTCGCATATTTTGCATATTCCCTTAAGCCGTCTTCGATCCAAACTCCAGGCTGAATATTGAACAAATAAAGGCCTTCTACGAAACTAAAGCAGCGACAAAACGAACCAATAGCACACAAACGGCTCACGAAGAGACCTGCTATCACATTTGCACATCGAAACACGTTTTGTATTGCTAATATTTACACAGTATCTCGGGTTATATTAATAAGTCTATTGTTTTTATAAATTTGACACAATAACATCAACATGAAAAAATATTTATGTTATAAACTATTATTACTTACTTACTTACTTACTTGAAAACGCCATAATTAAATATAAATATAATAAACAATCTAAATATAATTACACTGAAATCACAAAGCTTAGATTCACTTATATGCAACAAAACAAGTTGAAAAAAAAATTACAGTGTAAGTGAATGTAAGTGCCAGTTCAATTTTAAGGACTTGGTAAGTTCATTTCTCCATAAGACGTTTCGGCTTGGGAATTTTCTGATGGTGCACGTGTTTCCCTGCTCATACGGTCCCGGGTCCCTTCAGCAGGGCGTGAAACTGCATTTATTAAAGCCATCATCAGTGGGTGCCCTTATTACCCCGTGTGTTTTACGGTATGAAGCCATCTCGTTATTTTAAACACTTACCTGATGACAGGATGTGGTCACTATGACTTGTCACATTAAAAAAGAACTTTATATACATATTATTACATCTTACTCCCGAAGGGGAAGGCAGAGATCACATCCTATCTTACAAGCGTGAATTGTTGTTAGATATTCGGATAGGTTTTCATTGATTATAAATCTAAACGGAATTTTACATTGTTCCAGTATACACAATGGTTTTAGTTCAACCAGTAGTTCAACTTTTAAACAGTTCGACTATGTCAAGGCTTCCATATAAGACATCAGAAATATTCTATCATAGGAAAATCAAGGTATTGTTATTAGTATTTTTGAGTAACAGACCTACTGCGCCGAATATTCGTACTACATTCGATTTGCACGATACCGAACAAAGAGTTCGCACCTGGGACGCACGTTTTCCAACCTTCTATTCTTTTAACAGATACCATCTAACTGGTTCAGCCCGGGCCGCCCCGGGGCAAATGAAAGAATACACTCAAATGACTTGACGGAATTTAAAAAGAGATCTATTTTTCTTCTCGAATGACTCGTCGGCCGACGGGGGCTTAATTTGGCGTGTAATTTAGTCGTGTTTGCAAAAAGTGGGCGGTTTAGCGATTTTAGGGTTGGCTATAAGGATAGTCAAATAGGTTATAGCTATTCGAGCAATTCTATGTGTTAAATATTTTAGCCTTTTCAGCTCTCTCTACTGAACTTAGGTCTCCTTTCCTCACATGGGCGGGACTCCTTCTATGACACACAAAAATACTTCCGCATTAAAGCCCGCTGGTTTTGGTACTCAACGTCAATTATGGGTCAGACTAAATAGGTGCAGAACAGGATGCGGGCGTTCCAATCACCACCTTTATAAATCCTACTAATATTATAAACGTGAAAGTTTGTATGTGTGGATGGATGTTTGTTACTCTTTCACGCAAAAACTAATGGAGCGATTGTAATGAAACTTTGTACGTGTATAGCTGCAGTCCTGGACTAACATATAACACACTCTTTATCCCGATATTTCCACGGGAACGGGGACCGCGCGGGTAATACCGCAGGGCGCTGCTAGTAAGGAATTAAGGAATCTGCGGCCTGTAATTGTGGAGCGCCTGATTAAACTATAGCCCATGTCGTAAATGATTGCCAGCTGTACTCTTTTCCCGGTGGGCTTGATGAACTTCATCTTCTGACTCCAGCTGCTGAGAAGTGGCTACGCCAACTGACACTGGAAACTTAAATTAGGATTAAGGCAGCTCAACGCCATACGATATGATGATAATTGTCTTGGTCGCCGCAGACTTCAGCGCAGGGACCAGGGTCTAACCAGTTCTAACCAGATTTGGTTGAACTTCTGTAATTCCATGAAGCGGCTGCCTTCTAACATCCACAGCTTAAAAGGACACATTATTATATGGTTAAACCAGTTGTCAGAATATGAGAAGACACTGACTTCCTAATAACGACTGCCATAGATGTTCATGACAGCCAGTACCAACGGCTTAAAGTTCTTCCTGAGACACAGAGCAAGCGATAATTTCGCAGATAATTTCGTAAAATAGCTTAACAGGGTTTGAACCCTAGCCCCTCTGAATTAGAAGTGGGTCACGCCACTGTGCTATCGTCTCTTTTACCGAATATAGTTCATAGATATATAAAAGTTTAATATATTGTCAGCCCTATATAAATAATACAAAGGATAAGAGGCCCTTAATGTTTGAAAACACCGCATCCCAAATGAGGTAGAGGCGTTGTTTTAGCTTTATTTGCCTCTTTGTGCTCATTCCGCTTCTTTTCGAAATTGCGATAAATACAATCGCATTGTCATTCATTCCTTAACAGTTACAAAACGATCAAGAAACAAGTTACTTGTACTGTAAATTACATTATCCTTTTTCATTCAGTTGTTTAACTGACTATTTTGTTGTTAGAAAATACATTTTCTTGCTGCAAAGATATAAAAGAGTCAGGTCAGGGCAGGATTAGTGTCATAGGTATTCATCATCATCATCATTTCAGCCCATTAACGTCCCACTACTGAGCACGAGCCTCCTCTCACATACCAAGGTGCGAGGGTATTGGGTCATACTCCACCACGCTGACCCAGTGCGGATTGGCGGAGGCAGGTGTATGGCGTCGTGCTGTTAGAGTTTCTCAAGCCCATTAGGTAACGCCCTAATAGGTATTGTAAGTGTATATAGGCTTCATAGGTATTGTAAGTGTATATATCTAAAATAAGGATAAATCTATGTATAACAGTGAGAAAACACGTTATACATAGATTTGTGAATTGCTTGTTTCGAAAATTTATATTAGTTCTATTTTTGACGTGACAACGTCTTATAGTTCGATAGAGCCGGCTGCACGCACGAAAAACATGACTCATGCGGCGTTACCTCGCTCTGAGGCGTTCCATGTAAGGCTTGAAGTGCAAGTGAGAGCGCGGATCGAGCGACAAAGAAGCACAATCGGCCTTTGCGTTCGGCAGCGTTCGACATCCGTCTCTCTCCTACTTGAGTGAGCGATGCGTCTGCGTGGACAGCTGCTGCTTTATAACAAATGAAATAAAAATTTCTTTTGAAAAATGCTACCATTCCATCAGTATTTTCTTAAGACGTTGTCACGTTCAACTATTGTCAGTAAACCGACTTTACAGACAACCATTTTTTTAATTTAAACATGGTTTACATAATAACACTTTTTTTTTCAGGTCGAAAATCAACTAAGGACCTTGTACCGTTGAGGGTAGAGCGGAAGGGTGTGTCAGACTTTTACTGACTAAATAGGTACCATCCATGTTTCGTCCCGAGGCCGCGGTTACCCAACTGCGGATATAAAATAATACACGTAAACCTTTCCAGGCACATCAACGTGAAAGAGAGAGGCATGCATAGTTATTTTATCCTTGAAATATTCCTTGATACAGAAAAAAACTTTTATATCTAATTGTTAACCAAAATAACATAAAAAAATATTTAAGCTTGCTTATCTGCAGAGTACTGCCTGAATCTGCGATCACCTACACGCCTGCTCAGCGTGATGATTAAAGGCAAATTCCCCTAACATAATAGGTAATATTGGGGAGACTAACGTTCAGTGGACTCTATATGGCTGAAATCATGATCTGTTTTAGTGCTTTAAGTATTAGGTCTGTTTTTAATGTGCCACGTCATAATGACCTCATCCTGTCTGATGGTAAGTAGTTGATCCTGGTCGGTAAAATTTGGACTCCATACCGTGGAACAATCATGGTAACAAGCTTTCCACTTATGCCTGCAGACATGCCGTTTTAGAACACATCGCATGCTTAAAGGAACATCGACCCATTAATAGATAGGTCAGGATTGAGTTACGTACTTATATAGTACTCTATTTCTTACTGAGATCGAATCAATGTTAATTAAACATTCAAAACACAAGCAGATTTACTAATTAATAAATCACTATCAATTTAATGCGCTTATAAGTTGGACAAGTATTCTTCAGAAAAAATTAATTTTGTGATATCCCAAAAATCGTCTTTTTGAGTCAAGTAACTATTCCATTAAGCATGCGACATAAACACAATATGACATTGTTTCGTAGAAATTTACGCCAAGCTTCATATTGAGAAATAATAATTTTACTTTGGTGATTCTTTCATCTGCGTATTTCAACTGCGTCATTTAGCTGAGAACACTCTTATACGTGGTTTATACAGGCTTGTAATAAAACGAAAATTGTTTATTTAAAAAAATCAAATTAATATGTCGTATTGCTTTTCATATTACAAGATACGAATGACTATTTATTACTGTATAATTATAGACAAATTAAAAAACGCTTAAATATTAGCAACCACAATCAGAAATAAAACAGGAAAATATGATTTAGAGTTAGAGTCACTGACTGACTGGCGGAATGACGAATCTTGACAAATTCTGACAAAGAATCCTTTTGCTTTTATTTCTTGATTATGGTACCGCTTATATTTCTTTCATTGTTGTCGAAAAAAATTATTGTATTTTCATTTTGTGAGTAAAAATTTGACGAATCATTTCCAAGATCATTTCCTGTTGATCTTCACGACAATAAAATACATAAATTTTCTATTTTCTTTAACATAATATTTTATTTTATCCGAGTAAGCGGGGGCTTTTACTTTTTACCATTATTACCAAATTATCATAGAACTAAGCATAGCTAGTAAACATTGTAGATGCACAGATTTCAATTCACGTTTATCCAAGAAAGCTGCACTAAGCGTTCATCTTATTAAAAGCACAGCAGAAAAAGCAGCGGCATAATGAGACAAGCGCGGCGTCCGACGGTCGCGGCTCGGGAGGTTCTGCTCCTTTCTCCTAGCACCGAACTTTACGAAAATAATTTACTCGAGATTATGCTGAAGAATAATGAATATTAATTTTTTTAGAAGATTTTAAAATGAACTTTCAAAGACAAGTATAGTTAATAGTGGCCGCCCGCGACGTCGTCGTCGCCTTTAACTGCGTGGCATACCTAAAAACTTTCTTTTTAGAATCGCTATCTAAGCATACATATGACCAGACAGACATCTTTCATATTATGTTGTGTTAGAAATAAAAACGAAGTTCCGACATGTACATACGCGCATAACCTCTGAACGACTGCATCGAGCTAGTTAACTCTTTATTCCTATGTTCGTTGTCGTATATGAATAGTAGTTAAAATCAAAGAATTATAACGGAAAATTAGAACAATTAACTATAACTTTTCTTAGTTGAGAACCTCTTTCAATTCACTTTTGACATTAGAAACTTTTAATTGTAACTATGACGTTGAATTTCTTAGCGTTAAGTGTTTTTAAACGTACGTGTTTGTAAATCAATCAAAATAGTACAACATCAATTTTATAGTACAACATCAATTTTATAGTACAACATCAATTTTATAGTACAACATCAATTTTATAGTACATCCTCAATTTTATAGTACAATATCAATTTTATAGTACAACATCAATTTTATAGTACAACATCAATTTTATAGTACAACATCAATTTTATAGTACATCCTCAATTTTATAGTACAATATCAATTTTATAGTACAACATCAATTTTATAGTACAACATCAATTTTATAGTACAACATCAATTTCATAGTACATCCTCAATTTTATAGTACAACATCAATTTTATAGTACAACATCAATTTTGAAATTCTTACATACACTTACACAATAATTAAACTAGGGTAAGTTAGTAAATAGCCCTGTGTAATTTTTCTTCTACGCTAAAACAGACGTATAAAACCGATTTACCGAAAAAGTTTTTATTGATATCCCGATAACTTGCAACACCTACATATTGCTCAGATAATCAACTATTCCTCAACATAGATAAGTGTCACATTATGAGATATACCAGAAAAAAATCTCCCATACTACATGACTATACCGTATCTGACACGGCTCTCGATCGTGTATCCCAAATGCGGGATCTGGGTATATTGATGGACTAGAAGGTTACCTTTCATTTACACCTTGATAACATTATAAAAAGGGCTTTAAAGAGTTTAGGTTTGATTAATAGAATCACGCAACAATTCAATGAAATAACTACCTTACAGATTTTTTACTTCTCGTTTGTAAGGTCTCTTCTCGATTTTGGAAGCAATGTATGGAATCCATTTTTCAAAGAACACATTGAAAGATTGAAAAAAAATCATTAAAATAATCAATTATCGCTGTAACAGAACTGCTGAGGGTTATCACACATCCCTGAGTAACCAGAATATGTTGAGTTTGGTTGATCGCCGTAAACTGTTTGATGTAGCTATGCTTTATAAAATAGTAAATGGCAAAATCAACAGTCCACACTTATTCGCAAAATTAACTTTCAAAGCAGGGTTCGTCTCCCCATACGTTCTAATCGTACATTGTGCCCCTTCGTCCCTCCAATGCACCGGAAGAAATATACTCAAAATAACTTTTTTGCTAGATCAATTTCGACCTATCGTCGGGAATTTACTGATACGGATTTGTTCGGTGTATCTCTAATGAGTCTCAAGGCCATGTTATGCAAGACCTTAGAAATCAAGTACTAATTTTGTGGAAATCTTGTACGTACATGTGTGTTCGTGCGTGTGTGTATGTATGTTTGTATGCGTGGTTTCATGGTATGGGTATATTTATTTTTTCATATTTTTGTTTTGTAAAGACGTGTTTGTTGTTAACCTAGCTCTTAATTTGTACTTTCCTTTTCAATGTTTTACCCGGCACTCGTTGTCCTTCACATGTTAAAATTATTTAATGTACTTTTTTTGTAATGACTGTTTGTGCCAGAATAAATAAAAATAAATAACGAATTTACGACCGATATGGCGTTGAGGTCAGTATACCTGTGTAGTGTGACATACAATCACGTAGATGTAGATTGTAGATAGTTAATAAGATAGTATGATAATTGTATAAAGATAAGTCTATTATAAGTTAACTAGAAGATAAGCACGTCTAGTTATATATATATACCTATGTACCAGACGTATAAAGGGGTACTTGAAATATACATGAGTTAAGTGCTACTGCTCTCGTTTAATTACTGGACCCTACACTCCATGGCAACCCCGCCGTAGCCCCAACACCACACCTGCACTTCACTCCAGAGGTCGTGGGTTCGACTCCCACACAGGACAAATCTTTGTGTGCATGAACATGAATATTTGTTCTGGTCTGGGTGTTTTCCTATGTATATTAAGTATGTATTTACAAAATAAAAAGTATTTAAGTATGTTTATCCGTTGTTTAGTATCCATTACACAAGTTCTTAATGATACTTATCTTGGAATTAAATAATTGGTGTAATAGTCTGAAAATATATTTAAAAAAAAAAACAAATGTATACATTTGCGTTTATCTTTGTTAGTAAGGCTGAATCTATCTAAGGCAACATACCAACTACATTAATTTCCTATTATGAGCAGAATTATTTCTTTATTCCCCCCCTCACGGTCACGTACGAGCCCCATTTTAACCCGCCTTAGTCAAGTTTTGTGGCCGACGAGAAATCTATTTTGAAGCGAAGGCAATCGAATTACGAATTCCCAGGAGTTAGGGGGGGAGGGAACCTTTAGTCCCCACTAAGACGTGATCGCCGATCAAAGTCGAGATTTTGGCTGTTTGAACATTGCTAAGAAGAGCACTTTCTTACTGTATATTGACTTTCTGTCTATGCATTAAGTGTATATTACTTAACCAGAATGTTGAAATAAGTGCTAAAGAACCCAAGGAAGACTTAAAGAATTCAATAATTACATAAATACATACATTACGAAGTGTGGGCGTATAATATACAGGCAAATTATACGCCCACATTTTGCCAACGATATATATGTAGTTAGTCCCACGTAATATGTGGTGAGCCTCTTGCCGCTGACTGAGCACTGTTATGTTTGCCAGAGCCTCGTCCGTCGATCGGCAGGTGCACCACTTGCAGGTGAGGTTGGCATGGGCTCCTTAGGTCTTGGTAGGATACCTATACACCTTTAATTTTATTAATTGTAAAATTCAAGTAAGCAAGGCTAGCAAGTGGTAAATGAATATATTTTTGTTTTATAATTATATTTGATTTTGGCCATGATTTGTGGAGTTGCTTCTAATTCACACCATAGATTAGTCTGGCCTGCGAAACCCCACAAGAAATCAATATATCTTTGCTCCGGCTGACATGGGTTCGGAGTCCATAAAATAATTATATGTATAATATACTGAATATCTAGTCCCTAAGATATTTAACAAAATAGAACTATTGAGAACCGAACGTAGTCCCTTCGGTGCAGTCTAATAATATATTATATGTGTGTGTGAGTGTATGTATAAGTATATATATATATACATACATCGTCATACAAAAATACAAAGTCTATAGTATATATATATATGTATGTGTATATGTATGTAATATATATTTATAATTTATAGTATAAAATGTTACTGTTTGATTAATGTTAATGTTACTAGATTATTTTATATAAAGAAAGAAAATGTGAACGAGCGTATCTCGCCCACAAGCTTTATAGCTTGGCGAGGAATATATTTAATGTCTTTACTGTATGTTTTAAAAAGAATAATTGATTTAAAAAAAAAAAAAATTTGCGACTTTCTGAAAGCGGGAAGAATCGAGAAAGCAGCAAACTCCTTGCAAGCCACTGATCGCGTCTGGCTAGAGAGGCCTCACCATTTACAGGAGCAATGACCTTGTAAAAGCTCTTGAGGCTATAAAGTTGCTGTGCAGCCACTCCACAGACCATAGGGCACGCACTGAGCACTGAAACATTCTCGCGGGAGGACCTAGAGGCAACTAATTAGAATAAGAAAGTATAAGCCTTAGAAGATTGATTTTGAGTATGTTAGTGTGAGGTGCTCAACTGCGAAGAAAATCTGACACTCCAAAAGACGATTTTAAGAGCCACATCCTTGTAAAGGGGCGGTTCTTTAAAGGGCACGCTCGACATTGCCTTGCAATTCTCGTCCGAACTATGACGACCAGCTTATTTCCCACAATCTTCTAAAAGCAACATAAATACACATGTTTGAGCAAATAAATTATTTTGTATTTGTATGCAACAAAACAATTTAAAAACAAAAAATTATTAAGTGTAAGTGAGTCTAAGTGCTATACAATGCAATATAATTCTATTTAAATTACCATAAACCATATTGTCAATAAAATTCCTGTGTATAAAGTTAGCACAAAACAATGACTAATAAGTTAGTCTGTACCAAAGTGCCATAATGTTTAAATTTACTGTAATGTTTCATGAAAAATTTATATAATGATGGTATAGGGTAGTTGTATTAATGATAAGTTTGTTTTAAATATCTTATTTTGATTTCATTACATTATATACCTCTAATTTTTAGCATAATACGTTTTTTTGTTAATTTCATTAAATTTTTACTTCACTATAATTATAAGCTTACATTGCTATGCCCTTGCAGGGTACATGTGCTGTACTTAATTAAATATTTTATAACATTGTATACCTAAACCACATGTAACGCAATAAACGATTTGATTTGATTTGAATACTTCGATTATAAGAAGCCGTCCGTGCAGTGCACATGTCATTCAGGTCAAATATTTCAGCTCATACTCCACCATAAATTTCAGAGACGCAACAAAATAGCATGAATATAGTTTGAAACTAACAAAGAACCCATAGTGCAGTAGGTGACAAAACGAAACAAAGAGGCGACAAACTGTTGCCAGCGCCTCGTCGCGCGACATTGTCGCTTGTCCATTCAGCAATTGTTTGACCGCAATAATAGCCTCCAGCGTTTACCCACTGAAAGAGGAATTGTAGTGTATTAACATCATTTTCTGTTTAACGCTATTATAGTCCTATTAGCGCCCAACCAGACAATATGTCGATATTTATGTTTACTGCTTCCTGGTGTACACTACACACTTAAAACAGCAGTGAATTAATGGGGTGATTCTTCTTTTTCTGCAATTGAATGACTATCATCGCAAGGTTTCCTCTGCTTATTACAATTGTGATACTTCATCAACATTCTAGCATTATCTCGGTGGCCTCGGTAGGGCAGAGTCTGCTTACTATTTTTTAAGGCTCACTGCGGCAAACTCGATCGCCAGCAGATTTACCCACTAAAAATTTTCCGATTACGCCCAACACTGCAAAGGAGCGGGGGGCCTGTGCCTAGGTTTAAAGTTTCTAACACCCCACCCGCGGCCATCGTCCCCTCAGATCAGAACCAGCCCTCCTGGCACGCCCATTGCGCCCTAAATAGGTCCCTCTTAGTTGACACCCCGGTAGTCAGAACTAAGGGCACACAGAGTCGCCAAGAGGTGCCCCCCTCCACTACGATAAGGTGGAGACCAGTCGGGGGGGGGGGGCTTTGTACCTCCCGGTAGGGCGCAGAGGGCGCTAGAGAAAAGGTAACACCCAGAGATTGGCGAGTCTGGCCTTACTGTTCTAATCAGATATGACTGAATTTCAAATATTATACGGAGCGACTGCCATCTAACCTCCGCAACACAGAAGGCAATATCATTATATTGTTAAACCAACTGTTCGGATATAAGAAGGACTTGCCTTCCTAACAACGACTGTCATAGATGATCACAACAGCCAGGACCAACGGCTTAACGGGCTTTTCGAGATAATTATGCTTACATAAAATGCTTACTCCAGCAACCTACAAATTGAATTCAATTAAATTGACGCATTATGGCATATAATACCACTGCAATGATACGTGAACAGTACTCTTATTGCGATTCAGTTATTTCAATTTATTTAAAACAATATTACAAATAATTAAATTTATATTATTTTATAGTAATTATTTCCGTAGTAACATAGCTCCATTTCATAGCTGATTAACGAATGAGGCTTTGGCGAACACAAAAGTTTCCGATAAGCAGCAATATGCTAGCCACCTATTACGTACACCGACAATGGCGAAAAGTAAGCGTTTAATATGCCTCTGCCTATTTTCCCTGAATGGGTATCAGGGAAAACAGGCGTGATTTTATGTATGTATGTAGTATAAACTCTATCATTTAAAGCTGGGTCTTGGTTACTGGAAAATTGGAAATGTGGGACTACGTATAAAAGCCAATAAAATTATCTAATGTCACTCGGGGTGGCCAGCCAAGTTCGATAAAAAAAAGATTTGATTTCAGTCAAATGTGTATATATTAAAAATTCCAAATGATTTAAAATAAATAATAATAAATAATAAATATTTCTGACACTTACACCAATTATTTAGTTCCAAGATATGTATCATTAAGAACTTGTGGTATGGATACGAAATAACGGATAAACATACATAATTACCTTTTTTTTTTGTAAATACATACTTAATATACATATGAAAACACCCAGACCAGAACAAATATTCATAATTATACTCACAAAGATTTGTCCTGTGCGGGAATCGAACCCACGACCTCAGGAGTGGAATGCGGTTATACTCGCCACCACGCCATATCGGTCGTCGTTACCAATGTTAGAGAGATTCGGATCATAAACCTTCCGCGTGGTGAAGTATGTTTCTATCGTATGGAAAATCATCTAATCACAGCCAAATGCCAGCCCGCTGTGGATGGAGCGGAAAAAAGTCAAAAAAGTCAAAAGTCAAAAATACTTTATTTCATTACATAGTACTTGAAAACGTCAAAATTATAAATAAATAACAAAAACAAATAAAATATAACTATACTAAAATCACGAAGCTTAGATTCACTTGCAACCAAACAATTTAAAAAAACAAAAAATATTTAAGTGTAAGTGAATCTAAGTGCCAGTTCCGAGCCACAGCTCTGTAAGAAGAACTGGCAAGAAACTCACAGGCTATGCTCTTTTAAATTATCGATTGGTTAGTTACAATCTTCATTTGTCTGTGACGCTATACAATGCAACATATAACAATATTCATGCTTTAAGTCATTCATATTAGAATAGCCTGTATGAAACGGCAGTTTAATCCCAAGCATTTTTATCAGCCATATAGTCTTTAATGGAATAGTATCCCTTTGAAGACAGCTTGCGTTTTATTGTAAAAGTATGTCAGACTTATACTACATAAAAACCATTCACGTTACTTCTTGAGCTCTGTAAGTTTCAGAGCGGTGGTAACAATTACGAACGTTATATGTGGTCAAAAAGGTGCTGCTTCAGCCTATAAGCTACTGGGACAGTGAGGCATTATGTGTCTTCTAAGAATAACAAATTTGGACAAGGAGATTGCATTAAGGAAGGTGCACTACACAAATTTACGACCCTAATTCTTCTCCATGATATGGCATGCAAACCTTTCATATGTGAATATTTTTATTTTATTTATAGATTAAAAAAAAAAAAAAATTAAAAATTCATTTATTCAAGTTTGGCTCAATAGAGCTCTTATGAATGTCATACTTATAAACTAACGCGCCCATTCACTGCGGGCGGGAGCTTGATCGTAAAAGAACGGGCAAGAAAATCGTCAAGGTTGGTTTTTTCTCCCGCCAGTCACAATTAAAATACATAATATTAAAACAATTGTGTTCTGCAGTCACAAGATTTGAAAAAAAAAAAGGGAGACAGAACTAATAAAATTATAAAATTACATAGACAATGTATGTAAGTAATCGTTATATTGTAAAGAGGGCCGCAGAACACAACTTTTATCATTGTAAATGTTACATCCAAGCGTTTTTGTCATTAACGTAATCATTAACCGTGTAATACCCTTTCTTGGTAAGTGATGTCTTAACGGTTTGCTTAAACTTTTCAAAAGGCAAATCTAAAATATCTTTTGGAATTTTGTTATAATATTGTATACCCTGCCCCATAAACGATTTTCGAATTTTATGCAGGCGTAAAAATGGATTTAATAATTTATTTCTATTTCTAGTATTAAAACTGTGATCATCACAGCGCCTGTTATAGGTTTCTATGTTTCGTTTTATAAATATTATACTATTATAAATGTATTGAGAGGCAACAGTCAAGATACCTATTTCTTTAAACTTTTCTCTAAGAGTTGTCCGTGAGCTTAGTCCGTAAATAGATCTTACAGCCCGTTTCTGTAAAATAAAAATTGTTTCT
The DNA here is from genome assembly GCA_949126915.1 of Musotima nitidalis. Lineage (NCBI taxonomy): Eukaryota > Metazoa > Arthropoda > Insecta > Lepidoptera > Crambidae > Musotima > Musotima nitidalis. Next base: position 18,217,670 of record OX421430.1, read on the forward strand.
ATATCTGCTGCTAGTCCCCACATAAGAATACCATAAGACATTAGGCTATGAAAGTAACTAAAGTATACCATTCTTGCCGTATCAACATCTGTTAATTGGCGAATTTTGCGAATAGCATAAGCTGCGGAACTAAGTTTGCCAGCAAGAGTATCAATATGTAGACCCCACTGAAGTTTTTCATCTATAGTTATTCCCAAGAAAACAGTAGAATCTACTAAATCTAGTTTCTGACCGTCAATAATGATATTTGTTTCGAGTTTCCTTACGTTTGGAACAGTGAATTTAATACATTTCGTTTTTTTAGCATTTAGCTGTAAGTTGTTAACAGTAAACCAACGAAGCAGCTCTGCAAGGGCATCGTTTACATCGCTAAAGTCCTTTTTATGTCGATCAATATTAAATACTAAAGAAGTATCATCAGCAAATAATACCATCTCACAACGCCTACTCATAAAAAATGGCAAATCATTTATATAAACTAAAAAGAGAAATGGTCCTAAAATTGAACCCTGAGGGACCCCCATACGCACAGACGACCCGGGTGATCTAGTTCCGTTAATATCTACCGTCTGAATTCGTGAACAAAGATATGATGACAATAACTTTTGGGCTAAGCCTCCTATACCATAGTATTTTAATTTAAGAATTAGAGTCTGGTGGTCAACACAGTCAAAAGCCTTAGACAGATCACAAAAAACTCCTAGAGCATTCTGCGATAACTTCCAAGCTTCGAAAATATGCTGCATTAAAGCTGCACCAGCATCTGCCGTAGAACGGCTCTTTCTAAAACCGTACTGCTTTTTATGTAGAAGATCTTGTGAATTAAAGTAATATGTTAACTGATTAAGAATAATTTTTTCAAAGACCTTACTTAAAACTGGTAAGATTGAAATAGGTCTATAGTTACTTTTGTCCTCTTTGCAACCGGATTTATGTAAAGGAATAACCTTACTCAGTTTCATTAAGTCCGGAAAGGACCCTTGATTAATACATTCATTAAATATGAACGCAAGGTATGGGGCATATAGCATAGAGATCACAAACAATTGTTACATCCATTCTTATCTACTACATTTTACAAAAGTTTTAGCTTATTGCACAATTACTAACAGGTGAACATAGCATGCTTAAAATTAGAAAGTACAGTAGGTAATCATTAACAAGCACGCAATAACATAGATATATACAAAACAAAATACACAGCTATCTTCAGAATTAAATAAACTAATATTAACAATACAATACTAAACAAAGTAATCAAAAATTATTGTGTAGTTACTATAATTTAGTTCCAAGATAAGCATGATTAAGAACTTGTGCTATGCATACTAAAGAACGGATACTCACATACGTTTCTCTTTGTAAATACATACTTAAAATACATAGGAAAACACCCAGACCAGATCACATATTCATATTCTTGCACACAAAGAATTGTCCTGTGTGGGAATCGAACCCACGATCTCTGGAGTGGAGTGGAGTGGACTGGAGTGAATCAGCCTGGAATAGTGCAACCCCCTCTCATCTCACGGGGAGCCGTAAGAGTCAATGAATATTAGCGGATGATGGGCAGCAAAACCTAACGGCCTGTCCAGCGTGCAGATTATAGGCAATAACCCACATTATTTATTCATCATCATTTCAGCCATTTGAAGTCCACTGCTCAACATATGTCTCTCCAATTGCTTTCCACGTAGATCGATCCTTTGCCGCCTGCATCCACCGGCTCCCAGCCGCCCTGACCAGATCATCGGTCAATCGCGTTGGGGCCGCCCTCTACTACGTCTGCTGATTCGTGGTCGCGATTCATGAACCCCCATCGGTCGTCGGTTCTTGGAGCTGTGTGCCCCGCCCACTGCCACTTCAGCTTGCAAACGCGCCTCGCTATGTCGGTCACTCTAGTTCTCCTACGGATTTCCTCATTTCTGATTCTATCACGTAGGGACACTCCGAGCATAGCTCTTTCCATTGCACGCTGAGCGACTTTGAGCTTTCTTATAAGGCCCATAAACAGGCACCAAGTCTCAGTCCCATACGTCATCGCTGGCAACACACACTGGTCGAAGACTTTCGTCTTGAGACACTGAGGTACTTTGGACGAGAAGATTTTGCGTAGTTTCCCGAACGAGCTGGATTCGACGATTGACCTCTTTCTCGAAGTTGGACTTACCTAATTGGACTTTTTGTCCCAGGTATACGTACTCGTCGACAACTTCGAGGGCCGAGCTTCCCACTATTACTGGGGTAGGCACAACATGGATATTTGACATGATTTTCGTCTTATCCATGTTCATTTTATAACCTACCCTTCGGGAAGCTCTGTCAAGGTCTCCGAGCATTGTGCCCAGATCCACAAGCGACTCCGCTATGACCACTATGTCGTCGGCAAATCGAAGGTGAGTCATATACTCGCCATTAATGTTGATGCCGTAGTTTTCCCAGTCCAGTAGCTTGAAAACATCCTCCAGAGCAGCAGTGAACAGTTTCGGTGAATGACATCACCCTGTCTCACGCCTTTCTGCAAGAGGATAGGATTCGTGCACTGGTCCAGTACTCGTACGGACTTGGTGGCGTTTCTGTATAGACTCCTCAGAACTTCGACATACCGATGATCAATGCGGCATCGCTGCAGGGACTGAAACACTGCCCAGCTCTCGATCGAATCAAAGGCTTTCTCATAGTCCACAAACGCTAAGCAAAGTGGCGAAAATTATCGAATGTAATCTACTAGAGAGGCGGGTACCCAGCAGCAGACTTTATAAGGGTGATATGATAATTAAGCACACTACGCTTACTGGTCGAGATATTTCAACTTTATACTTGTGCAAAATAAAGCAATTAATTAATCACTTTCGCAAATAGCGTATAAACAGCCAAAATTCCCTCGGGGCCCCAAGAGCTTCAATAACACACACGTTCTCATACATAACAAACAATAATAACGCCTGTTTGATTATCAAATCAGATTCCCTCCGCATCGGGTCAATATGGCAGATAATGGCGAGAACTAACTATAATCAACATTAATTGGCTTAATTTACTAGTAAACACAAAATCAATATGCATAGTAATTACTTTGAAGCAATTCCGATACGTTTGGTTTAGCCTTGTTACTGGGTGATTGAGAATCAAATGTGCGTTCGTACTGTATCAGTGTTGATATACTTTGATGTATGGTAAGCCGCAGTCAATGATTGGTTAATTATCAGTTATATTATTATTATCAAAATGGAATTGATTTTTATGTCAATGACTTGTGTATAGTGTATTTTTTTTATGAATTTATAAAGTTATGATGACAAGTCGCTCGCCATTCTAGAAGATAATAATAATAATAACAATAATCATTTATTTGCATAAAACATGGTACAATAGTTGTTGTTACATTGATGTATATAGGCGTCTCACATTTTTGCCAAAGTAGCGTGCAAATATTTTACAAATATAGGTCTAAGAATAAAATTGAAAGCCAGTATATAATGTCAAACAATCTACCTAACTATTCTATTATTATTCCAGCCATAAAATTCATTAATAGAGTAGAAGCATTTGTCTAGCAACCATTCATGAAGTTTTCTCTTGAATAAGACCAAATTGAGATTTTTTAAACTTTCAGGAATATGATTGTATACCTTTACTGCCATAAACTGATATAATGAAGAATTTCGTCACTCTATTCTCACAAGTGTCACAAAGGGTCTTACTCGTCATAAAAGTGTAAAAATGAACAAAAGATAATAAAGAAAGGTGGACACTGCCATCAGTAATGGCAATAGTAGTGATACATACATACATTCACGCCTGTTTTCCCGAAGGGGTAGGCAGAGGCATATTATACGTCATATTACGCCAATTATATAGTTCATCATTTCAGCCCATCAACGTCCCACTACTGAGCACGAGCCTCCTCTCACAAATCAAGGTGTGAGGGTAATGGGTCATACTCCACCACGCTGACCCAGTGCGGATTGGCGGAGGCAGGTGTATGGCGTCCTGCTGTTAGAATTTATCAAGCCGCCCATTAGGCCTCTAACATGGCTTAACGACTACCACATTTAGTGATAACCGGGACCAACGGCTTAACGTGCCTTCCGAAGCACGGAAGCGCTCGATATCAAATGCCACACAAACGGTCACCCATCCAAGGACTGACCTCTGTAAACTCTGCTGTACTTCGGTGATCGTTTCCGACCACCGAGTTCCGCAGCGCTACGAGCGCTTCGTCGTTCGTATATAGTTGGTCCCACGTAATAAGTGGCGAGCCTATTGCCGCTTACCGGGCACTGTTATGTTCGCCAGAGCCTCGTCCGTTAATCGGCAGGTGTACCACTTGCAGGTTGGCTTGGGCTCCTTAGGTCTTGATAGGATCCCTGTACACAGTAAGTAGTAATAATAGCAGGAATTTGAACGTAAAAATGTATTAAAACATATCGTCTCTTACACGATTCTCCCAAGGTCGTCACAAACATGTGTCAATAAACAAATGAGGCTCTGGGAATTGTAAAAGTATCCGGTAAGCCGCAATAGGTTTGCCACCTATTGCGTGGGACTAACAATAATATAGTTGGCGACATATTGGCAAAATTTGTATGTGACGATGCCGAAGAAACAGGCGTTATAGTATGTATGCTTTTAAAATACAATTTGCACTCAGTTGTTAGTTTAAAATCTTTTAAGAATATTGAAAGATTTCGTCATCTCCCAACTAGTCACAAGGTCGTGATAAAAGTGTAACAATGAACAAAAGATGATGAAGAGAGGTGGACGGTGCTCGGTGCCGCCGAGAATTTCATTAAACTTGGCTCGTTGTCCGCGCGAGAATTACTGGTTGCTGCTCTAAGGCGGCTGCAGTCACACCGGCACGGTCTGAGATTCTACAACTAAATACATTAGACGTCATTATGAAAAAGCAAAGTGACGCGAGTTGCGTTTGGCGTGGCATCTAGCGGGCGTTTCGGACTATTGCTTTTTCAATCATATAAATATTGGGATTAATTTTTGCTATCTTTTTAAAGTACATTCCAGCCCAATAAACTTCCTCTACTAAGCAAAGGCTGACGAACCAAGGTGTGTACTGTGTATAATTCAAAATTTATAATCATTCATTCAAGTTTGGCTAAAAAGAGGTCAAAACTTAAAAACTAGCGCGCCTATGTTTCAAGCTTCCCGATAAGGCCGCACCAACCAGCGCGTTAATAAGGCTTCCCACACAAATATAGTGACCACTCATCTAAGCACTGGCCTCTTTGGACACTGCTTCACATTGGTGATCGTTTCTGACCACTTGGTACCGCAGGGGTGAAAGCATTGAAAAATATCAAAATTCAGAATATTGTGCTACGATACGGTGTAAGTGGGGGCTAAATGGCTTCAGATTTTATAGGAGGTACTAATTTTGCGTCTAAACGGCTACAGCACTTTGTCATACAGGCATGTCTATAGCTTGGGCAACTTTCTATTTACCAGCACGGGGTCAACACTTACAACGCCATTTCGGAACTAACGTCTCCAACTTAACCGCGCAGAAAAGAACAAGTTTTTAATTTATTTTACGACATTTCATAGTTTAAAGTGTCTCGTCGTTTCACGAGTGAACGCATTATAGTAATTTTGTCTGCGAAGTTTTGTTTTCGGTTTGTTTTTATATAGTTATTGTCTTGGATTTCGGGCTTGGATTTTGTTCCGTGAGACGGCAGAGTGCATTGTTTTGAAGGTGTGGCTAAGAATATTGCGAAATTTGTTTTGAGAAAAGGATAGAGAAATTAACTATTCTTAGAAATATTACATTACGCGATATAGTCGCGAACATTTTGGTTAAGCTTAATGAAACTGACTATCACGTTCTTATGACGACGAAAATATCAGTATCATTCGAACAGCATATTTTTATGTGTCTATCGAAGTATTTATTATTATCGCAATTAAAAATTATAGCAGAAATAATTATAGTATGTAGTAAACTTTCAAACCTTTCAAACCACCAAATATGCTAATTCTTTTATTGTGATTTTACTGTCAGGTTGGTATACAATAAATTTATTTTTTAATTATGAAAAGTGATTGAATAAATATGGCGATATAAAGTTCACCGGGTCAACTAATAATAAAATGCTCATAATTACACCGTTCTTTCAGTTATCGAACTAGAAATTATATTAGAAGGTCCACGAGAACACGTACCAAACTTGGTGTGGCCACTAATTGCTCACAAATAAGTTGCAGATACGAAATAGGGGAATGTTATCACGTGGTCAGACGTGCTCATCAGCCGTCCGACTTTCTGATGTTTTGGTAGCAGTGGTTGTTTTGTTATCAAGTATATTATTTATTGCATATAACCTGAACTGACTGGCAAGTATGAGAAAGTTAATGATGAAAAGGTGAATGTACGTACCACGTGCCCGGATTGAAGCAAGTGTAAGGATGTGATTTCTGTCTAACTCTACGGAAAAAGACGGGACAATATGTATGTATTTCACACAAATACAATTAAATTTACAAAGGCTTATTTCTATACGAAATCTCTGTCAGCAAACCTCAACAACAGTGTCGGAGATTAATGTGGTAGCGTTACATTTTTTTTTGTTTTACGTCGGTAACAGAATGCATTTACGCTCTGCCTTTCAGCCAAATGGGGACCGAAAGGGAGTATGGGATTTACCACCGGCTGACGCGAATGCCGGCAGTAATACCCACTAATAATCATCCGACGACGCCCGCCGCTTGTTGAGAAAAGTACCAGAGTTGCAGCGTCTGACACCCCGCCTGCGGCCAACGTACCCCGGACCAAAACCGGGAGGACCTCCTCAGAGAAGCGCAGTAGACGCGCCTCTCCTACCTTCCCGCCGTGCGACCATCCTAAGACCCTCCTGGCCCGCCCGATGCCCCCTTTACAGGTCCCTCTTAGTTTCCCTCCGGTAGTAAATATTAAGGGGTCTTTTAGTCGGGAGGGTGGCGAGTTAGCGATTCATACACCATCTCGCTTCAATAACTCTACTTAATCGAGAAGAAATTTGATATGCTGGAATCTACGTAATAAATAATATTTATCTTCTATGTCACTATTGCTGTGTGGTTGCAACACCTCGAAAAATTATTGCAATACGTGTCTTCCTCGAAGGTGCCGTAGAAAGCGACTGGTGGAAAGGAATATCATATGATCGTGGGGGATAACCACCTCACATGCTCACAAACCTCAGTGCAAAAAGTGAGTTTCACCAACTGGACATATATGTGTCCAGTGTCTCATGTCCAGTTGGCGATTAACCCCAATAGCATTTCAATTTCAATTTTATAAGTGGAAATTTGTAATTAGCGTTAAGTTGTTTTATACTGTGTATTATAAATATAATAAGCTGTAAATTTTCCTAAAATAAATTTAAAAAAAATATATATTGTAGGTTGGTTTCAATACTTACTGTTTCATTGCAAACTTAAGCATAATATTGTATCCCAAAAACTAATTTGTGAGTTAAATTTCACAAAGCAAATTTTCTAAATGAAATTTTGTTGTTCAATAAAGTCGTAATAACTCAATTTCAACCACAAACTGTGAAATTATCTTAATCTGTGACGGCAACGTAATGGCATTAGACCCCAATTTTGAGAATTGCCAAAGTTCTGTCGAGATCTAAACGAAAACGATATCTGTAATGGAAATACTAGAATAGTAATGATACTGGACTGGAGGCTTTTACCGGAGTTTCGGCAAAAGGTCTGATTATGGAATTATATTTCTTAGAAACCTGTGGATGTTTCGCTCGCGTGTTTTGGTAGTTGAGCACGTTCATGAGAGCAAGTGATGGAATAAAAATATCTTTGTAACAGTTTTAGCGTTGGTCGTGAAGACATCGTTGTTCTGAGGCTCCTATCTTACCTGAAGATGCCCTGTGTAAGATCGAAACACGTGTCGTGCTGAATAGTTTCTCGATTTTACGGGAAATTATAGTAGCGCGGGATTGTTACAAAGATGATTCTAATCCATCACTTGCTTACAATGGATTTCCGCAAAAAAACGCCTGAATCAATTAATTACGTTTATGAAAGTTTTTTACTACTTTTAGACAATCATAAATATATTAATATTATCACAGACCTCTGCTCCTGAGGTCCGTGTAACAGATTTATTTAAAGTTGCCTTAACTTAGTGTTTGTTATAGCTTTTTGAAATTTAATCACACGGATATATTTTGTCCCTGATAAAATGTCGAGTATCCAGCTACTTCTAGGCTTTGTTGATATACCAATTGACAACTGACATGGAGTGGTGGTGAGAATACCCGCAATCCGTTCCTGAGGTCATGAATTCAATTCCCACACAGGACAAATCTTTGTGTGCATTAACGTGAATATTTGCTCTGGTCTAGGTGCTTTCCTATCTATATGAAGTGTAGGCATATTTCCAAAAAAAAGTATTTCATTTATTTATTTATGTTAATACGGTTTGATAAACCAATTATAATAACAATTCATAATAATAGCAATAAACAAACATAACAAACACAAACATATAGGAATACTAAACGTAAGACAAATTTAGATTATATTGCTTTCGCAGAAGCTAAGACAAATAAATTTTATATTATCAAACTCATGCGCAAACAAATCACAGCTTAGGTTGGCTTCCACGAGTCTATTGAGAGCAGTTAGAACGCAGGGAACCGGGGACGATTCCCGGGCTACTGTGCGACAGGTAGGAACAGCTAAGAGACGGTGCCTGCGACTACGCAGATAGTTCTTCGGAGCGTAAAGACGAATGAGCTCACTGTGGAGATCAGGAGCATTGTATATAGCAGTGTATATAATTATGTTTATCCGTTATTTTGTATACATACATACATTCACGCCTGTTTCCCCGAAGGGTTTGGCAGAGGCATATTATACGCCAACACTTCGCCTATTATATAGTTGGTCCCACGTATAAGGTGGCGAACCTATTGCTGCTTACCGGCACTATTATGTTCGCCAGAGCCTCGTCCGTTGATCGGCAGGTGCACCACTTGCGGGTGAGGTTGACTTGGGCTCCTTAGGTCTTGATAGGTCCCCATTTCAACCTTTATCGCTTTAAATAGTAGCGGAAAGTCTAGTGCCTGAGAAAGGACATATTTTCTCAGGCACTAGACTTTCCGTGTACCATTTAAGTTGGTTCAGTGGTTTTCGCGTGAAAGCGATTAAATATGGATTATATAAGCAGCAAAATGTATGTGATAAATTCAGTGTATGACTATAAAATAGAAACGCCATCTTTTGTGAGTGTAAAACATACCCGTAGATGTGTTAAAGATCATGCCTATAATATACAAGCAAATAGATAAAATTCTTGTGTTTGCGAAAATTGACAAAAATAGAGCTTTTTAATAAGTGATTATGAATTTAATTTGACTGTACTTATAATAAGAAAACAATTTTTTTTGTCAGTCTAACTCTAGGTTTTGTCAAAAATAACCTGACCGATTTTAACGGGATACTCACTGGAAGATAACTAATGTTACATAGAGCATGTCAATAATAACAAAATATTTATGGCTCGCTCTAAAGATGCTCGCAAAAAGTTGTAAAAATATTAACAGAAGATACTAAAAATACAAAGGCATTTACTAAATACGCAGGAAGGCGAATAAAAGGTAGCAGAAGCATTACAAAATTATCCTCAAAGGAATTTCTATGCAAGTTTGCAACGGTGTTTTAAAAAAACTTACATATTATATAATTTTTATTTTGTTGTAACTACCGACAAATTTTATCACCATTTCAGCCAATAAATGTCCGGGTCAAAGAGATTGCGGTCATGCTCCACCACGCGAACCCAGTGCCTGAACTATTCAGCATTCATTGACGACCGATATGGCGTGGTGGCGAGTATACCCGCATTCCACTCCTGAGGTCGTGGGTTCGATTCCCACACAGGACAAATATTTGTGTGTATAAATATGAATATTTGTTCTGGTCTGGGTGTTTTTCTATGTATATTAAGTATGTATTTACAAAAAAAAGAAGTATTTATGTATGTTTATCCGTTATTTAGTATCCATAACACAAGTTCTTTATGATACTTATCTTGGAACTAATTAATTGGTGTAAGTGTCGGAAATATTTATTTATTTATTTATTCATTCATTTTTTAAAGTATGCAGCCGGGTGTGTAAAGTATATAAGTATATTTTTTAGTTGACTTGACAACTACCACATAATTATAGTGATAACAGGGATCAACGGCTTGTCGCGCCACCTTAAGCATCTGATTTTGCTACAGACACACAAAAAAAAAAAATTTACAGCAGACAAGCTGTAATCTTCTCCGAGGTTTTCCCAAGAGATTAGGCTCTTTAAGAAGGGCGTGAAACGGTTTTTAATGGGTCAGAAACGCTAGTGATGCCTCTGGTGTTGATGACCACATTCCATCAAGTAAGCCGCAGGCTCGAGTTGTAGAATAAAAACAAAAAAATTATAAAGACCAACAAGAATTGACAAAAATTCACTCAACCAGTTTCCATGTGATTTTGAATCATTTATCAATTGGCAGAAGACAAAACATAAGCATTTACAAAATTTTATATGCGATGTTGCCGCACTCTTTTAAAATGCAGCTTACTTATGTAATATTCTATAAAATTTACTAAAATAATAACTTCTATTTCTGTTAAATAACGCAACAACTTACATAGTAAAGCAGACAAGGATCAGCACGCCGGGAAATGTATTCAAACAGTAGATAATAATCATGAATGCTCTACTCCAGAAGCGGGAAATATTATAAACAAATGAGATAGTTCTCAACTCATTTAGATATAAGTTTATTCTCGATTCAGCCTCGTAGAAAGCAATGTGGAGCATACACGACCCAAGACCCGGCCACAGTCGATACACACCAGCCTACTTTATAACAAATAACATATTTTTTTAAAAATATTTTACTGACAATTACACCAATTATTTAGTTCCAAGATAAGTGTTATTAGGAACTTGTGTTATGTATACGAAATAACGGATAAACATATAACATATAAATTCTCTTTATTTTGTAAATAACATACTAAATAAACATAAAAAACCCCCCAAACTAGAACAAAATTAAATATTCATGTTTATGCACACAAAGATTTGTCCTGGGTGGGAATCAAACCCACGACCTTAGAAGCGGAGTACGGGTATACTCGCCATATCGGTTGTCAAAATATGAAATATATGCAGAAAAAAATATTTTTTAAAAGAAAAATGTACTAGTACCATATTTTAGAAAATAAAGATTTATGATATATTTAATTCAATTAATATGAACTGTTAATGGATATAATATTTTGTTGTTAGAAATCTATACTCACTATTTTCTTGAATCTCGGTTATATTTTACTTTTTCTTTAATTGCTACTTTCTTGGTTACGGTTCCTAAAATAACAAAAAGCAAGCTCTCATCCTAGCAAAATGGGAAATTATAAACTAAAAATAACCCTTTATTGTACAATAAAAATTACAAGGTTTTATAGCCATCTTTAGAAGAGCTCTCTGCCAGCTAAAGGATAATATTCAGTCAAAATGTATAAAACAAAAAGAAATAACAACAATTAAAGAAGTAGCAGATATGCAAACTAATTGAATCTAAGTGAATCTAAGCTTCGTGACTTCAGTGTAGTAATATTTAGTTTTTTTTTTATTTAATTCATATTTTATTTGATGTTTTCAAATGCTATGTAATAGTTTATGACATAAAGAACTTTTTACTTTTACTTTAACTTTTAATTACTGTTTGAATTATATTTGTATTATATCTGTAGCTGAGAGGTCACAAATTATGTACACTGTTTTAATTTTAAACTGTTTACTTGTGCATATTCAGATATAATAACAATTTAAAAAAAGTGGAGTCATCATTCTGTACCTCTCAGAGCTTCAGATATATATAAATTCAAATTTAAAATAATTTATTCAAGTTGGGCTCAATATAATTGAACGCGAATTTAATATATTTATGTTTACATACAGGATGTAAACCAATTCATTTATATATCTCAGCAGCCAGAAAATACTTTCCTAGCAAGCTTATAAAAAGATTACAATTATTTTAAGTGTTGCACATTTTTAGTATAATGAAAGATACAAAGACAGCATACACACGCCCTATCTTATCATCTATTTCACTTACTTATAAATCTGTTCTAATTAGATGAGCTTTTACAAGCTGAGTAAGATTGTCTGGCCACTATGCGAAAACTGCAAACCATTGTAACAAGTCCCTGAAAAGATGCGCAGCAACTACAAACAAAACTATACAAACTTCATAGTTTCTATGCATATTTATTAAGTTCTACACTTTCATGTGCACATAAAACTGAGATGGCTGTTCTTACGCAGTACTCGGGTAACTCCAAAACTTGCGTCAACTTAGTTGGAGCGCATTCGACGCATGCCAGCGCATTTCCTGCTTTAGATTGTGTGGAAATTAAGCTCCAAATGACTTTAAAATGTACACAACAATGCGTTCAATAATAAGTACTGTGGGTTGTGGAGGAGTTGAGTCTAAAACTTTTCAGGAATTTATTTTAAGAGGAAGTTCTAGCTGTACTTTTGATGTGCTAAAGTATTATATTATGGTGTATTCATTATTTTGGTGGAAGGATTAATAATAATAATGTTTAGGTTATGTAGATCAAAAGTACCCTAAACCGACGGGCGTGTATGAAAAATTTATGAGTGTGAATGAAGCTAAGAGTGTGTGCCAAGTTCGTAGCAAATGGAAGGATGTGATCTCTGCCTACCCCAACGGGAAAGAGGCGTGACATTATGTCTGTATGTAATATTTATTTTTCTCATCACAAACAATTGGTACATTAGCAGTGTGTAAATGATTATAAACGTTACAAAATCTAAACTTCAATTCACCCACGGACAGACGGTCACAAATCTAAGTACTGTCCTCTTTAAAACTGCTTAACATTCTTGCGTATAAGCTCTTCACATTTGTAACTAGCGGCCGTGTATGACTCCGTTTGCGAGACTTTTTTGAAATAGCGTTCGCGCAGAATAATAAAATATAGCCGATTTTACACCTTATTAAATCAGCTATTCGTTAAACAATGTTATTAAGTATAGATATGTCCGTGTATGCATATAAACTACAAATACATTTATATAAAAAGGGGTGTTTTATATATTACAAATAAACCAGAATTGCTTTAAATTTAATTATAAATCGTAGTAAAAAGTAAAAAAAAAACAGGCCATTAATGCATCTTAAGGCCAAACCTTGTTAAAATCATATTTTATAACCAAAATGACCATCGAATTATTTCTTATTTAAATAATTATTGGATAGGGATCCACCAAGATCTGAGGAGCCCAAGCTAACCCCACTAAGCTGCAATAGGCTCGCCACCTACTACGTGGGACCAACAATATAATTGGCGAAATGTGAGCGTGTAATATGCCTCTGCCTACCCCTTTGGGGAAACAGGCGAGCTATTATGTATATATTAAATTATTTCTTTCTTCATACTGTGAAAAATGTTAAAGAACTAAGTAAACAATAACATACAAGTGTAGCTACGAACATTACAGACTAGCATCACGTTTTCCAAAGCGGCACTTTGCATTTTATGTTAACCAATGTTTTCATTTTTCCAAGTTGAGAACTAAGATTGAAACAGTAACTAGTTCACTAGTTATTTTGAAGTGGAACACAACAGAACGCTTCTTGTATTCTTTCCTTAGTTTTATAAACTAAGAACAGTTTTAGATAATATTTTCTTTAAACATTATTGATTTAGTATCTTAGAAAGCTTTTAGTAATTCAGATGGTTTTGGAGATCAATGGTCCACAGTATCATGTAGCGATGGGTGTGTATGAGACATAAATAATCTCACGCCTAAGGGGTACTCAGAGGCAATATTATATGTCCAAATTTCGTGAATTATATTGCTGGTCCTACGTAATAGGTGGCGAGCCAATTGCCGCTTTCCAGGCACTGTTATGTTCGCCAGAGCCTCGTCCGTTGATCGGCAGGTGCACCACTTGCAGGTGAGGTTGGCTTGGGCTTCTCAGATCTTTGTAAGTTCCCTATATACCTACAGAGAAAGATAATGAGCGTGAATTAAGCTAAAAGTGTAAGCCAAGATCGTAGCAAGTGGGAGGCTCTGCCTTCCCCTATGTCCTACTAAGGCATTTAACATGGATTCACGACTACGATATAGTGGTTCAAGTATTCAACTCTGTAAGCTTTCGATGGGCGTTTTCAACTACGTAGAACCGCAGTCCTGCATGTAAATTTATTACTTCTTAAATTAACATTATAACCAAATTAAAAAGTTAAAAAATAATAATAAACTAACCATAAAACAGCGTTCAGCCCATCATTGCATCTTAAGCCCCGACCTTGTTGAAAATCATATTTTACAACCAAATTGACTACCTTAATAAAAATTACTACCCAGGTCCGCAACCTGCTCACCATAGGACATTAACCCTAAAACCTTTATGTGATAAGAGCGAAATTTCCAAGGCCTTTGAGGGTAGTATTATAAGTAATTTATTGCGGAACCAACAGGCGCCATCGGCTAACTTTAGGGTTCCTCATAGTCGACACGCGGCACGGTGCTGCCGGCCTCCGCGATATTATTTCGAGCAAGGTTAACTGTCGATCCGACGTCGTTTGTTTAAATGTTACTAGGGTTTTTAGGACTTTAAAAAAAATACTATGGTTTCTCCGTTAGAAGTAACAACCGAAGGGTTGTATGCTTCATAGGTTTTTTTTTTGCTAGATTTGGACTTACTCGGTAAGTGTGATTTATTTGCATATGCTTAGTTTTCGTTAGTTTTCTGTTACAATCAGTCAAATTCAAGTAAAGTGCGTCAGAATTAATTAAAGTCTAAATCTTACCATGGTAAAGAAGTGCAGACTATCACAATTAACTTATGATAACATTTTACTTTTCTACACCTGTGTACGTTGTCGAAGAAACTATGTTTTAAAATCACACACATTACAATAAAAACTCACTTATAATTGAAAAATATAACAAAACACTACTGCAATGGTGTCCTTCTCCGTGTTGGCGCTAAAACTCAGGATTTTGACCAGTATTACCAGTTTTGATCTATTATTTTATTCTTTATCTAAAGAAAATTATAAAATATTGCATAATTATAAATCTTACGGTATTACTTATTATGTTACCAAAAAAGTGATTCACAATGTAATATTAAATGATTAGTCTAAGTCCATTTACGAGTACATCGAGACTTATAAAAAAATATTAGTTATATATCAGTTAACATTTTTCAATCATCCCACTCCTTTAAAATAATGCAATATTTACTTAGTTTTGTGAACCTTATCTTCAAAATTCAAGTTTATTTACTGAAGCTTGGCCTCATTCCACTGATAAAGTTCAGTTGAATCTAGGAAAGCTACTCTTACGAGAAAATGTCATTAAGACTTGGCAATTCATAAACGGTTAGCTTTTTCTCAGTAAATTTTGTTAAGAGTAGAAATAAACTCTTTTGCATAATATAAAACTAGTAACGAACTAATGATAAGAGGGTATATGCAAAGTTCAGAGATATTTGTATGCAGCGCGTGTACCCTGAATACACAAGATAGAAACTTTAAAAAAATAAACAGACATTTTCTGTACTGCGTTGGCAAAGAGTTCATATTTTACATACTTTAAAATTGTAGATTGTACGCAAAAAATTTAGGTAAATTTGCTTACATTTTATTTTAGTATAATCATTGGTGTCTTCGTCAATTGTAGACCATTTAGAAAAAACTACATTCATACATACATACATTCACGCCTGTTTCCCCAAAGGGGTAGGCAGAGGCATATTATACGCCCACACTTCTCCGACGATATAGTTGGTCCTACGTAATAGGTGGCGAGCCTATTGCCGCTTACAGGGCACTGTTATGTTCGCCAGAGCCTCGTCCGTTAATCGGCAGGAGCACCACTTGCAGGTGAGGCTGGTTACCCCCTCGGACAGGTCTCCACCTTGGCGTGGTGGGGGTGCTGAGTACCTCCCGGAGGCCGGGGAAAGGTAACACCCAGAGATTGGCGACAGTGGGTGCCCTTAGTACTGACTACCGGGGGGTAACTAAGAGGGACCTGTAGAGGGCGCAACGGGCGCTTCAGGAGGGCAAGTTCAGCAGCGCCAGGAGGGTCTTAGGCAGTGGGGGCAGGGGTCGCACTGGAAGGTAGGAGGGGCGCGTTCACTGCGCCTCTCTAAGGAGGTCCTCTCGGTTTTGGTCCGGGGGACGTTGGCCGCAGGCGGGGTGTCAGAAGCTGCACCCAAGGTACTGGCCTCCGCCTCTTTCTCAACAAGCGGCGGGCGTCATCGGAAGATTTTTAGTGGGTATCACTGCTGGCAGTCGTGTCTGCCAGTGGTGAGTCCCACACCCCCTTTCGGTCCCCCTTTGGCCGTAAGGCAGTCATCATCATCATCATCACAGCCCATTAACGTCCACCTACTGAGCACGAGCCTCCTTTCACATACCAAGGTGCGAGGGTATTGGGTCATACTCCACCACGCTGACCCAGTGCGGATTGGCGGAGGCAGGTGTATGGCGTTCTGCTGTTAGAATTTATTAAGCCGCCCATTAGGCCTCTAACATGGCTTAACGACTACCACATTTAGTGATAACCGGGACCAACGGCTTAACGTGCCTTCCGAAGCACGGAAGCGCTCGATATTAAATGCCACACAAACGGTCACTCATCCAATGACTGACCTCTGTAAACTCTGCTGTACTTCGGCGATCGTTTCCGACCATCGAGCACCGCAGAGCTACGAGCGTAAGGCAGTGCGTAAATGCATTTTGTTACCGACGTAAACACGGACTACAGCTATTTAGTTTCAAAACAATCGGTCCTGTAGTTATTGCGTGAAAGAGTAACCGAACAGACATACTATTAGTAAGATTTATAATATTAGAATGAGTATTTGTATTTGGGATCGAAATTTACGAGAGATGGAAAGTGACAGAAGATTTTGAAGAAAGGGCAGGTCGAAAGTATCCTAAGCCGACGGGCGTGAATGAGAAGGTTAGTGAGTGTGTGCCAAGATCGTAGCAAGTGGAAGGAACTGATCTCTGCCTGCCCTGAAAGAGGTTCGACATTATGTATATATGTATGTATAATATTAGTAAGATTGCAGTAAATAAGTGTTCCGTAGTCACGTCGTGGCCTCGAGAACTTTCAAACTCGTTTATCCTCTTCAAGCAAACATATTTCAATGTTTTATCTTTTGGAAATGACGAAGCGGTTTACATAGCATTTTTGTTATGTAGGGAGGAAATCGCACACAATACATGATGCTTAATTGTGTCATTAGCTTTAAGGTTTAATTATAATATGATTATAACTTTGGATATTTGAATAAATATTTTCTGACAATTACACCAATTATTTAGTTCCAAGATCATTAAGAACTTCTGTTATGAAAACTAAGTAACGGATAAACATACATAAATACTTTTTTAATTTACATAGGAAAACTTACAGACCAGTACAAATATTCAACTTTATGCACACAAAGATTTGCCCTGGGTGGGAATTAAACCCACGACCTCAGGAGTGACATGCGAGTATACATGCCACCACGCAATGTCGGTCGTCAATCTATGTTATATGATCAATGGTTGAAGATTTCCGTAGGAATTATAAGTTGTAGAGCTTTACATTTAAGACACGTTATTTTTTAGCTTAGCTTGAATAGTTGTGTTCAATAGCAAAGGTGGTTAAATAAGAGTGGACTGTAGTTATTCAAAGCCAACGTTTAAAATAAGAAATTTACAAAATAGACGGACTAAGTAAGTTTTTATTTTCGGCCATTATACTTTTAAGCTATTAATCGCAAATATTTTTAATGACTCCAGTTTATTAGTAGATTTAATACCGAAGAGACCGTTTGTTTGTTTTTGCTAATATCTTTATTTATAATTTTTGATAAATTTTTACATGCAATTGATGCACGAAATCAATCTGGAATCCCTTTTGCTGCTGGCGCGGAGACGCTTTACTAGGTTTCTGAATGTCAGCGACATCCATCGACTCCTTACTGACCACCACAAATAGTGATAACCGGGACCAACATCTTAGCGTGCCTTCCGAAGCATAGAAGCGCTGGATATTAAATGCCACACAAACGGTTATCCATCCAAGGACCTTGGTGAACTCAGCTTTATTTCGGTGTTTATATATTTTACGATCACCTAGTACTAGTAGAGATCATTGACGACCGATATGGCGTGGAGGTCACTATACCTGCACTTCACTCCAGAGTTCGTGGTTCGATTTCCACACAGTACAAATCTTTGTGTGCATGAAGTGAATATTTGTTCTGGTCTGGTTGTTTTCCTATGTTATTAAGTATGTATTTACAAAAAAAAAAAGTGTTTAAGTATGTTTACCCGTTCTTTAGTATCCTTAACACAAGTTCTTAGTAATACTTATCTTGGAACTAAATAATTGGTGATTGTAAGAGAATATTTTTGTATTATGTTTTTTAATGATATCGCGTCATAATGACTACACCCTGCCAGACGGTAAGCAGTCGATGCAGTCCAAGAAAAATAACGCGTTTCATATCACACAGTAAGCACGATACAAAGCGTATCCACTCATGACGAATGTAAAGCCGTTTCACTCTCCGCTAATAAAATAATATGTGAAAATTCATTATTTACAATTTTTATAAACTTAGAAAATATAAAAATATAATTATTAGTATTACAAAAAAGTACCTATGTGAAAATAGTACAAAAAGGCACTTCATTAACTCAGTATACTCCTTTGGAAACATAACGAGAGCTCCAGTACGTGGTTCCAACTCACTCAGTATACATTTTTTGTATATTATGAAGTTGTTCCCCGGGAAGTGTGTTAAATATTGTATGTTAGGTACAAAAGCGTATTTAACTGTAGTATTAAGGAGGAAGGAGGTAGTAAGAAATCATTGCCGGTTCGTTACCTGCAGAGTTTCTACGAAACAAGGACACAGACTATAGGGAACAGCTAGATAATTCTAATAACAGCTAGTTAATATTTTTTAATTATATGGACTCATTAGTTTAGAATATTTGCCAGTGTCACATAAATAAATAAATAAAGTTAAAAAAATAAAAATAAAAATTTTATTTATTGCCATAAACTTTACAAATAGAGATTACAGTGGCCCCACACTAGGCAAGCCTGTCCTGTGGGTACCCGATACGTTTTAAAATTGTCCACATACAATGCTCGGGCGACGACAAAATAAAATTAAAAATTAAAATAAACAGAAAAAGTAAAAATAAAACATCTTAAGTCTAAAGTATAGTTATATGCATTAATGCCGCGTTTTCGGCCTTTAGCCACAGTCCAAGTCTAGCAAAGTACGTCATAGTCGAGTCTAGTCTAAGTCATGGCCCAGTAAGGAAGTGGATACTTTACTAAAGGATTCTATAAACTTTTAGAGTGAACACAAAAAAATCACAACTCACTGTATGATGCCACTTTCCTACACTTGTGTGCGTTGTCGAACGTCACGGTAGACGAACTTATCTCACAATAAATTGTAATCGAGCCATCATCGTTCCCTTCAAAACATTCAATATACTCAATATACTAATTAAATTAATAATACTCACTATTCTTAGCATATGGAGTCTATCGAAGGCTTTAGCGATATTTAGGCTTAAAGCCAAATTAACCGCTTGTTCATCGCTTCACTCCACGCGTGGATAACGAACGCCATAAGATATTTTATCGCTTGGGTCTGAACCAATATGACGATCGTGAAGAAGGGAGCGATAAGTAGTGTAGTGAACTTTCCTCCAACAATCCCCTTTAAATAGTTGTGGCAAGTTCCTATAACCCTTGGGGTATATGGCCGTAAGATAATGTTATTAAAAGACGTACCAACTTTAAACGGCAATAGGCTTGCCACCTGTTACGTGGGAACAACAATATAAATGTCGAAGTAAGGGCGTATAATATGCCTCTGCCTACCCCTTCGGGTAAACAGGCGTGAAACTATGTATGTATGTATGAACTTAAGACCTATCTATGTAAAAACTATATGTATGTATTTCAAACTAGCTGTTACACATCGTCTAGAAGACAATTCTGCGCGAGTGGCGACTCCTCGCGACGCCTACTGAGCTTGCATAATGCAATTTGAAAACAAGCAATCTGTGCTGTTTTGTCCTCCCTTCCTGTAGAAGACCTGAATTTACAATATCGCGGTTCTTTTACCGGCACTAATTATTTTGGTGCTTATTGAATTTATATTTTTATCTTTTTGCTAAGCGGTTTTGTATCAATCGCTTTTAAAAAACGTCAGATATAAAGCTGTGACTCTTCAAATTAAGATACGATAGCATCAAAATATATTTTATTTAATGCAATGTCTAGCTGCTTTCTTACGTAGAGAGAACTATCAACCTGTGAAGAAGAGGAAAGAGACTGAAAAAGAACGGTCTAATCTCGCCATCTCGTTTCCTCTCCATAACTAAATCTTAGAAATCACCCTCATATTCATAAAATCATCAATACTCGTATCAAAAATACTGATATGTCATTCGTATATTGTGTAAGAAGACATTAAAGTCATAGTAAAAATATATTTTTTAAGTTAGGCCCATTAGTGCTCTTGTAAAAGTCGCAATTAAAATCTAACGCGCCCATTCACTGCGGGCGGGAGCTTGATCGTACAAAAACGGGCAAGAAAATCGTTAAGGTTAGTTTTATCTCCGGCCAGGGAGACCAAGCTTTGGTATTCTCTTTCAGCGCATTGCTCCCGTAGTCACGAGTCTTTAAATAAAGACGTGAATGCAGGATGACATAAGTGCTCATCCTACGGTATGAATGAATGAATGAATGAATGAATGAACACTTTATTGTACACTAAATATAAAAAGTTATAAAATCACAGAAACAAATATATGGTACAATGGGCGGTATGAAGCGTTTATATTTTTCAATTGCATCGACTGTTTATCTTCAAAAAGGATTAAGTCAATATGCAAACCACAGTAAAAATAAACTAAAAGAAAACCTCAGACTTTTTAGACATTAATAAGTAAATCAACAGAAATGTATAAGCTGTTCGATTTATAAACTAATTTAAAACGAAATTGGATAACTTGAACGTAACTGTACTGCATATAAATGCAGAAATTGGAACGATTCATTTTATAAACCATGAATAAATTAGTATTTAAATTCTTAAACTAACTGAAAATATAATGAATTCCCTGCTGAATAGTGTTCTTTAACACTTTTCATAGTAATAAGGAAACTTCGATCGTAAGTTGTAACCTAGTAGCTCAGTGGTTAGAGCAGTGGACCGGATATCCAAGGGTCCTGAGGTCGATTCTCACTCAGGCCAACGCGGGCAAGCTGTTTTTTTTCAACAAATTGTCAAAATGTTCATGTATTTAGGGATAATGTAGCGTAATATCACTATGAGGAAACATTTTTAGAACTGGGTTTTTGTAATTTACTCATTGCAAACATTCTATAATACGAATAATTCTTCTGAATTATATTTATATGTAATTCAGAAGAATTATTTGTGTTATTTTGATACTCAGGGATAGCGTGGTATTTTAATTGTGAAATAATAATAATAATAAAAATATAACAATAAATAAATATTTCTGACACTTACACCAATTATTTAGTTCCAAGATAAGTATCATTAGGAACTTGTGTTATGGATACAAATAACGGATAAACATACTTAAATACTTCTTTTTTTCTATAAATAGATTTTTTAATGTGAAAATGAAAGCGCTTCATACCGTGAAATAAGCACGATAAAAAGCGCATCCACTCATGACGGCCTGCTAAAATGCCGTTTCACGCCCCGCTTAAAAGATCCGGGATCGTAGGAAATAGGAAACACATGAATACATACATAGATAATTTACACATACTTAATATACATAAGAAAACACCCAGACCAGAACAAATATTCATGTTTATGCACAAGAAGATTTGTCCTGTATGGGAATCGAACCCACGACCTTAGAAGTGGAGTGCGGGTATACCACTATGCCATATCGGTCGTAAATATAAATATTTTATCAAATTGGCATGTAGTGTTTGAGGTTACTCAGTACAACATGCATACTCGTACATACAATCACGTCTGTTTCCCCGAAGGGGTAGCGAGAGAAATATTATACGCCCACACGTGGCGAGCTTATTGTTGGTTATCGGGAACTTTTGTATTGCCAGAGCCCCATCCGTTGATCGTACTCTGTACTCTGTAATCTGTAGCCATAATCTTTTTTTTTATGCTCGTAATTATAATATGAAGAATGTTGTTTTATTTTATTAACGCGATTGTACATGATGCATAAAACACTTTTTACGGATTTAAATAACTATTTTTCTCTCGACGTTTCGAATACTTTACCTTCATTATAAGGTGTCTAATATTTTTATTACCTTGTCTATACAAAGTAATAAAATTAGTGAAATAAACCGCGATTTAATTCCGTGAGATGTGTTTTATTTGTAAAACGCCAACAGACTTTTAAGTACACTAATATATGGCCATAAGTGTCTTATATATAATATAATGTAATGTATGTTTAACTATTAAATATTTCCAACGCTGATAATAATGTATTCGTATTTAATGCAAATCTTAAACTATAGTCCTCAAGTCACAGGATTACCTAGTTTGGGGACTAACAGTGTATCAATGTTGTACTCTATTTTGGCAATAAATATTTATTATTATTATTATTAAATGATACATTTTTGTAAACAAAGACAAAGCCTTCATCGAGACATATCCAGATCGTAGTAGTTCGTACTACCCACTTACAAGATAAAAAATGTAGGAAGTTAAGTTCCTTGTGTTTTCTTTCCACCCACGCACCCCATGGGACTTGGAGCCTGAAGCTCCGGATTTGATCGCCCTATGGTTTCCCGGAGTGCCTTTTGCTAAAAAAACTATTCCGTTTTTCGCGATGAAACTCTGTACAAAAATAGTCGTATAATATTTATAGATCTCATAAGAAATGACCTTATGATGAACCTCTATACAAAAATAGTCGTTTAATATTTATAGATCTTATAAGAAATAAGTTTATGATAAAACTTTATACTGAAATAGTCGTAAAATATTTATAGATCTTATAAGAAATGACTTTATGATAAAACTTTATACTGAAATAGTCGTAAAATATTTATAGATCTTATAAGAAATGACTTTTCCTGTGTCTGACTGGTCAGCGACCACTTTCAGCCACATAATATTTTAGCCATATCGGCTTTCTGTGTTCCGTTCTTTCTGTACTCCTTCCGCCTGCAGTGAATAGGCGCGTTAGTTTATAAGTATGACATTCATAAGAGCTCTTTTGAGCCAAACTTAAAAAAAACAATTTTGAATTTTTTAATTTTCGATACTCAATTGTATTGAGACTTATTATATTTCAGTTGGATTGTGAACGTAGTTCAGCAACTTTTCAGCGTACTTCCTATAGACTGCATTTTCCACTTCCCATCATGTGGGCAACTTGTCATGTCTGCCAACTTCAATGTTGATCCAACTTGACTTATATGTGTACGTTATAATACATGTATCATCTCAGCCTATTAATGTCTTACTTATTATTGTCTGGGTTCGGGCTATCTTTCCCAAATATAAGGATGCAGCCAGAACTCTACCATTGGGATCCAGTAGAGCCGACGCAGCTGGTGTGTAGCGTCATGCCGTTAGAAATTTTGTAGCCGCCTATTACAACGACCTCGAACCTAAATGATACTAAGGTAATTAAGGATAAAAGACATGAAGGTATTTTTTTGGTTAGAACTATAACTGATATTCGCTGGGTGCCTGGATTGGTGATCGCAGTTCCAGCCAGTATGCAGAATGACGCTGCTGTCCATCATCCGATAATATTTTTTGTTCGTCGACTCTTACGACCAGTCTACGTCAAGTCTTCGACCAGTGTGGGTTGCCAGCGATAACGTATGGGACTGAGACGTGGTGCCTGGCTATGGGCCTCATAAGAAAGCTAAAAGTCGCTCAGCGTGCAATGGAGAGAGCTATGCTCGGAGTGTCCCTACGTGATAGAATCAGAAATGAGGAAACCCGTAGGAGAACCAGAGTGACTGACATAACGAAGCGCGTTTGCAAACTGAAGTGGCAGTGGGCGGGGCACAAAGCTCGAAGAACCGAAGACCGATGTGGCGTTAAGGTTCTTGAATGGCGATCACGAATCAGCAAGCGTAGTAGAGGGCGGCCCCCCACACTATGGACCGATTGCTTGGTCAGGGCGGCGGGGAGCCGGTGGATGCAGGCGGCAAAGGATCGATCTACGTGGAAAGCAATTGGGGAGGCCTATGTTCAGCAGTGGACTTCAAATTGCTGAGATGATGATGATGATGATGATGATGATGATGATGATGATGATGATGATGATGATGATGACTCTTACGACTCCCCGTGAGATAAGAAGGGTCGGCACTATTTGAGGCCTGTAACACACGGCACTCTTATTATTTTATTTTACACGTCGTTACTTAGTAAGTACAAAAAAGTCTGTAAGACATTTTAACGTCCACTAACAGTTTTATTAAGCAGATCTATTTACATAAATGAATAATCAAAACATCTTTATGCAGCTTCGGCCGGTCCGCTTACGTTGTCTAACGTTATTATATATCAAATTCATAGCATTACGAGATCTATTTGTGGGAGGTCTCCAGAATAACAGGATATTACGTCTTTACTGGACGATTTTATTGTCCTTTTATGTCCCTTCGTCCCATCGGGGTACTGTTTTTTCGGTCAATCGATATAAAACCTCTTTTGGCTGAGTTTGTAGTTCCAGTAAAGGTTAGGGGATTAGCTAGGAATTACTTACAATGACTTTAGTTGGGATTTCATTTTTATGATATTTTGGATTCAGATTCATGTTTATGTGATTGAGATGGAAACATTATTATATGAGTATAACTAAATATTCGAAGCGCTCCTAGCTCTGCGGTGCTCGGTGGTCGAAAACGATCACCGAAGTACAGCAGAGTTTACAGAGGTCAGTCCTTGAATGGGTGACCGTTTGTGTGGCATTTGATACCGAGCGCTTAGCTGTTACGCCGTTGGTCCCGGTTATCACTAAATGTGGTAGTCGTTAAGCCATGTTAGAGGCCTAATGGGCGGCTTGATAAATTCTAATAGCAGGACGCCACACACCTGCCTCCGCCAATCCGCACTGGGTCAGCGTGGTGGAGTATGACCCAATACCCTCACACCTTAATATGTGAGAGGAGGCTCGTGCTTAGTAGTGGGACATTAACGGGCTGAAATAATGATAACTAAATAGAATAAATAAAAAATAAAAAAATTTATAAAATAACAATGTCTCTTTCTTTCTGTTGGGTATATGGTTGGTGATCGCAGTTCAAGCTAGTACTCAATACTCAATACTTTATTGCGTTCCAACAATGTGTTACAGGGTGGTAGTTTAGGTACAAAAGAATCAATTGTGGACCCTGTCGGGCACAGCATAGTGTAGGAGAGAGGAGGAAGGACGTACATAGTACACAGGATGACGCTGCCCAGAATTTATTTTTGTCGTCTCTTACGACTCCCCGTGAGATGATAGTATTAAGCCGGTGCCACATGTCAACCCTTTCTGATAATGATGTAGGTGTATTTTAATAATACATATAATTATGTTAGTGACGAATGGCCGCCGAGAAAGGGCAAGAAATATTACTAGTAGTGAATATACACACCTTGCCGCACAAACGCAGCGATCGGGTAGCTTAAATTCTTAGGTAGTAAGTAGTTAAACGCTCGAAATAAAAGAGTTTTCTCGATCCTCGCCTTTCTGCGATAAACAAATAAATCCTCTTTTCAAGAACAGTATCTTAAAAACTCATCTTTGGATTGAAACTTTGGAAACTATGGAAACCAAGATAGGCTTCAATTGGCTTCTAAGATTGGTTTCAATTTCAGATTGTGAAAAGGTTGAAACTTGTTGGGCATAATTATTACTGAATCAACAGTCTACGAAATTAACGTTTCTTTTAAAACCACCATTTAAAGTGTCGATGTTATAATTTCTATAATTTTCACTCGTATAATTTTGGTCACTACGCTACGTCTTCTAAGGCTGTGTTTTCACCACAGATGTGTTTTTAAGAACCAATGAAATCGCTCCATTTACCTAGCTTTGCTCAGCGCAGCAATTCAATTGGTTCTTAACAACCACTTTTCTTGCAACGCATCTTCGCAAATCTCTAATCACTGAATGTTGGATAAATATTGTTTGGTTAACCTAATATTATATTAATGTAACACAAATCGTCAGCATTTCAGAGGGCTTAGAGCTCTACTGAGCCATCATACCTAGGATTTTTTAAAGTTGTATACGGAATTATCGCTGTCTTCGCGCTCATAGCAGATGCAATAAAAGGGGCTCGCCTAAAAGGTCGGAACATCTCAACGAGCGCATTGACATCTTTCACGCTTTCTTCTCGTAGCTCTGCGGTGCTAGGAGGATAGGATCACCGAAGTACAGCAGATTTTACAGAGGTCAGTCCTTGGATGGGTGACCGTTTGTGTGGCATTTGATATCCAGCTATTCCGTGCTTCGGAAGGCACGTTAAGCCGTTGGTCCCGGTTATCACTAAATATGGTAGTCGTTAGGCATTTTAGGGGCCTAATGGGCGGCTTGATAAATTCTAACAGCAGGATGCCATACACCTGCCTCCGCCAATGCGCACTGGGTCTGCGTGGTGGAGTATGACCCAATACCCTCACACCTTGATATGTAAGAGGAGGCTTGTGTTTAGTAGTGGGACGTTAATGGGCTGAGATGATGACGTTTTCTTAAAAGAGTATATAGAGTCAAGCCAATTTTACCTGCAAGTGGTACACCTGCTGATAAACAGACGAGGCTCTGGCGAACGTAACAGATACCGGTTAGCAGTAATAGGCTCGCCGCCTATTACGAGGGAACAACAATGTAATTGGTAAAGTGTGGGCGTAACATACGCTGCTTATTCCTTCGGGATAACAGGCGTGAATGTATGTGTGTATGTTAAAAGAAAAAATAAAGAGAAAATTGCATTATTTTGAAGCTCAACTTTTTTTTTCAGTTTATTAAATAATGACTTACTAGTATCCTTGAAGCTACGATCCTTAATTAGTTTCGCAGACATTTTAATTATGAAGAAATTATTTAAAAGAGCGTGGTAATTCATTTAGTTTTTCTCTAAGCTCAGTGAGTAAGTATTAATGAGGACTAACTTAACGCATTAAAAGCTAAAGCTGAACCCAATTTAAAGTTAGTTGCGTTAAATATTAATTTCACTTTTGTTGTTCTATTTACTGACAAAGTTACGCGGGGAACAAAACCTAGTTACATTAACCAGATTCTTACAAAACTAACTTTATTGCTTGACAAATAATAATTTTGGGTAGCAAAAATTGTAGGATTAGTGCGAATTGATACTTAACTAGCGGCCACCCGTGAGTTCGTTCGCTTGTCCTACAAGTATACCTTGAATCATTCTCTCTATTAAATAAACAGTCCGTTGCATAGTTTTAAAGATCTAAACATACACAGGGACAAACAGCGGAAAGCAACATTGCTTTATACTATGTAGTGAAATCGTCTAATTATAAATAAATATTTTCTAACAATTACACCAATCATTCAGTTTCAAGATAAGTATCAATAAGAACTTGTGTTATGGATACTAAATAACGGATATAAATATATAAATACTTTTTTTTGTAATTAAATACTTAATATTCATAGGGAAATGCCCAGACCAGACAAATATTTCATGCACACAAATATTTGTCCTGTGTGGGAATCTAACCCACGACCTTGGAGCGGAGAGCGGGTATACTCGCCACCACGCCATATCGGTCGTCAAATAATTCATAATTGAACCCCGTATTTGGGTTTAAAGAATTTATTTCTCATAATAACATTATAGTTCACTTAAAATAAGATACAATTAATTATGTAGATTACTTACTTGAATTAACAAAAGAATAAGAATAAGAATATTTTTTATTGACAAAGTAACATTACATAAACAAATTAGATCAAACAGTAACTAAAAAAAACGTACACAGAAAAAAATAAAAATATTAAAAAAAAAAATTACAATAATAAAAACAACAACATAGGTAATGTTACCTGTCAAAAGGGCGATACATCAGCATAATGTTGCTGCATCTAATGATACAGCAGCGCTGGTGTTCCTGCACCGCCCTTTTGAGGTAGAGTGGCGTAGAAGTAATAAAACAATTGATAAGATAAATATTTAAAAAAAACTAACATTAAAATGAAAACAAAAAATTTTAAACATAACCTACAACATAATATGACAAACACGTTAGCAAAAGACGAGCAAGCCATAACAAAAGAAAAAAAAAGGTTACATTATGTGCAATTTTAGAATGTCCGGTAAGATTTTTATATTATCACATTCCTTAATATCATTCGGTTGTATAGCTGAACTCCCTCATATAATATTGTTTTATAGCCGTAGTTTGTTGGTTGAACGGTTCAGCATGAACATCAAATGACTTATCAGTCATCCTTTCAAGGACTGACCTTTTTAAGCAATTCTTAACTTTGGTTATTGATCTGACTACAAAGTGCCATAGAGTAATGTTTTAAGTGTATAACATGTAGAAACTTTCTTAATTTGTATTTGTATTCATAATGCTGTAGGTGTACAGCTATGAGACGATTTTTAGTAGAAAAAATCGACTCAACTGAACCTCAGAAACTTTACTTGTTTTTGGTTGAACTCAATATCATTATTTTTTATTCATTGTTTCCTGTACATCCTAAGGTTGCCTGGAAGAAATTGCTGTTAGCAATAAGGCCGCCCATTGTACCATATCGTCGTTGTTCTGGGAAAACTCCGTAAATAACTTTATTTCATAAAATGAGTTAACACAAATAATCGACTAAGTTTTTCATGCTTTTCGTCTGCGAAATACAATAGCATGATATCAAAACACAAAAACTTAAGTTAATCTGTTATTTGAAAAAAAAAAATTATCTGAACTATTATTTGCCTATAACTCAAATTAGGTAACCATCTATTTACAGGGTTTTCCTAGAACAACGACGATATATTTGTTTATGTGATTTGATTACTTTTTATATTTAGTGTACAATAAAGTGTTTATTCATTTCTACATTCGTAAGCAAAATAACTTTCTTTGAATCAATATTCATCAACTTCAGCATTTTGTAAGACAGCGTTTGTAACTGCGACATTTTTAAAAAAAGCTTGATTATGTCGCGCTCTCGTCTTATGTGTTTGCCTACGTTTTTTTAACCTACTTATACCATGTCCCACGCAAAATAAGTATCTCATATCTGAAAATCAAAAAAAATCAGTGTTTTGCTCTCTCAGAGCAAAAAACCCACTGAGCCGTAGCCATTCTGCAGCGCTGCTGACACTATGCGAATGCTTTACTTTTAGTTTTTTTGTTGTTATATATTTTTTTTAATTATTGTAATTTTGTTTTTATTGTTTTACATGTATGTGTGTCTTTCATTGCAATAAAAAGTTTATCTATATTCCACTATTTTTTGGATATTTATTAGCCATTCTTTCATAGCTCGATGTAAGTGAGAGTACATCTGCAATTACATACTTGCAAATTTCATATTTAGGCTGCGCAATTTGGAAACGCTCTGCCTATTGATTTTAGACTTGCACATAGTAATAATATCATTAAAACTATGTTGCATGATTGCTATTTAAGTGTCTCCTCGTCGGTTTCAGTCTCATATCATCTTGCCTGTATTATGTATGTGTAGTGTACTTTATTAGTATTTTCATTAGTGTGTTATTTATGTAAGTTTATTAATATTTCTTTTTTTTTGTTTGTAGCACCGCCTTTCACCCTCTCTGCTAACCCTACAGTTAACTGGTAGAGAATGCCTTCGGCATTAAGTTCGCCTTTGTGTTACTTTTATGTGTGCAATAAAGAATAAATAAATAAATGAGTCATTAAGTTGTAAGCATTTGGCGAATTTCGCTGGATTCATGCTCATTATTGCTGTGAATGAATTAGGTTACGTTAATAAGAGCTTTATTAGATAAACTAATCTTACCTTGATGACCAATCAATATCGTCGGGACTAGTGCAAATCCACGTAACTAGCATTGGTCAATACCGCGTATCTGAAAAATTTTGCTAATTTGAGTTAATGCGCGTAACTGTCGCAGAGCCTTAATTATATACTTTCCGAATAAAAATTACACTACAAAAGTTAGAACATAAAACTAACTATATTAAGTGTAAAAATAAGCCCAAAATTAGTTAAAATAAGGAATATTTACCGTCCCCTGTAAAACTAGATATACTGCAGATACACGGACTTTACGTATGGTAGTTTCGCGGATTTGCACTATCCCCGACGATATCAGAAAATCAGTCTGCATCTCCTCTAAAACATCCACATCTACCACATAATATTGCTCTACGAGTATTTAAACGCAGACGAAGTTTCGAATTTATATCGAAGGTTAAGAAACGGCCCGTTACAAGAACGCATACGAATCCGCCGAAATTGGCAAACTTCGATAATAAACCGAAAGCCACTTTGAAAGGGAACGCCGTGTTATTGTAAACAAACGTCTCTTCGGCTCGGCTTTACGAGCTGACTAACGGTACAAGTTTTATTAAAAAATTTCGACAATTGCCTTTGTGGGTGTCGCGGTAAGTTCCGATCTGGCTGACGACGCGGCATTGAAAGGTCAAGAAGGGTGTATCAGTAGACCGAATGAGTTTATCTGCCACCACATACAATATGAAGCTGTGGGAAGCGGTACGTGATTCCTGCTAAATATAAATATTTTCAAACAATTACACCAATTATTTAGTTCCAAGATAAGTATCATTAAGAACTTGTGTTATGGATACTTAACAACGGATAAACATACTTACATACTTTTTTTTTTTGAAAATACATACTTAATATACTAAGGAAAACGCCCAGACCAGAACAAATATTCATGTTCATGCACACAAAGATTTGTCCTGTGTGGGAATCGAACCCAGGACCTCTGGAGTTAAGTGTAGGTATACTGACCTCCACGCCATATCGGTCGTCATCGGTGCTAAAGGGACGATCTTTCCCCGGGCAAATGGAAGAGCCCCCACCTGTGATGGATGTATTTGTATACAGGGTGTCCCAGAAACGAGTCACAAGCGAACGTTCAGACATTGAACAACCGCTAGGGTACCCGAATTATTACCATGCATGTCTCGCGATTTTATTTAGTTTTCGAGTTCTGATTTTTATCTGTATTTCTGTAAAATCTTAAAAGAATTTCGCTTAAATTGAGGAATTCCGTTTGCACGATTCAGATCTCATTTATCGCTTGCACGATTCATTCGCCGCTGTTCGGTGGCACCACGAAAGTCATATAGGAAGGTAGAAAATAACACAAAAAACGCGCACAGATAAGAAGCGAACTATTGCATGCACTTACATGTCGAGAGAAGTCCCACAGGTAACAGGTTGTACACCTGTTATATTTTCCATCTGATTCTTGAATTTTTTTTGGAATGTGGAATGATTTAAAGATTTTTTTGTCATAGCCACGATAATAATACTCAATTTGGTGTTTGGCGCTCTCTATCGGACAGTTGTTAAATTACAAAAAAAGATCTTTGAGCATCGAATCATCATCATCACAGCCCATTAACGTCCCACTACTGAGCACGAGCCTCCTCTCACATATCAAGGTGTGAGGGTATTGGGTCATACTCCACCACGCTGACCCAGTGCGGATTGGCGGAGGCAGGTGTGTGGCGTCCTGCTGTTAGAATTTTTCAAGCCGCCCATTAGGCCTCTAACATGGCTTAACGACTACCACATTTAGTGATAACCGGGACCAACGGCTTAACGTGCCTTCCGAAGCACGGAAGCGCTCGATATCAAATGCCACACAAACGGTCACCCATCTAAGGACTGAGCTCTGTAAAATCTGCTGTACTTCGGTGATCGATTCCGACCACCGAGCACCGCAGAGCTACGAGCGCTTCCATAATGCGATAATTACTTAAGAATAAGTAAATATCTCACCGATCACAAACACGCCCGTCCAGCGTTGTGAGCATCGAATGCATCCACATAAACAAACACATATAGCATAGTTAACTCAAAATTGAGTTTTGACATTTACGTCTTTTACGAACCAGCTGTGCGATATATCAGTTTCTTTCAGAAAGTGTCCCAGAAAAGGTAGACTAAGGCTTTCAAATAAGTATCAAAGGTGTAATAGGCGACTACGCATAAGTATGTGAGTATTGTTAATTTTATTTAAGTATCTTATGAGTGAAAATTTGTATTTAGCGTAAAGTTGTTTTATACTGTGTATTATAGATGTAATTAGCTGTAAATTTTCCAAAAAGAAATAAAATAAAAGTACCAAAGTTGTGTCGTAAGAATTATGAAAATAGTAGAGATTTTGATACAAATGCAAAAAGATTCAACAAAGAGTTAGTTGCTTTTAGAAAGTGTTCCAGAAAAAGTAGACTATGGGCTTTTAAATAAGTATCAAAGGTTTAATAGGCGACTACGTACTTTGATTTTAATTTATGTATGTAAAATATATGCTACAGAGTCAGTATCTCATTGCAGTGACTGACATGATGAGAATGATTTCAGTATATCTTAGTTATAAATAAAATAAAATAAAATAAAATAAAATAAAATTCGTTTATTTCGGACCAAAATCCATAGTGTTAGTAACAATAAATCTTAAAAACTATGTTAGTATTACAATACAATTTTATAATTAAGTACATAACAGGATACCACCATTACACATACCGGTTATATGTAATTGTGGCATCCTTGGTTATGTGAACGCGTGTCCAGTGCTGCATAATAGCACTGTCCACATCAAGCCTATTGGCCACAGTTTTCAGGAGGCTGTTGGAACTGCCACGGACCCGCTGTAGCAGCGACGCTATTCTCATTCTGATAATAGCTGAAAAGCTATCAACCCCAGCCGAGGCCAGCATTCCTGAGGCACTACAGTGGCGTCGCAACCCCAACAGCGCCCTGAAGGCATTATTATATTGGGTACGCAGGGTCCTGTATACTCCCTGAGTATAATTCATCCACAGGCCGCACGTGTACAATGAGTGACAATACGCTTTGAAAAGCGTGATTTTAGCTTGTTTAGAACAGCGTGCAAACCTGCGGGATAGCATATTTGCTCGAACACACAGGGCCCTGCGCTCCCGTTCCATATCCATGTCATCCCTAAGCGATTCGGTGACCCAGTGCCCCAGGTACTTAAAGCTAGTAACTTGTGCTATCGGAGTCCCATTGAGCGTTACTGGAGGTACTTCGTAAGACTTATTACCAGCCTTGAACACAAGAAGTACACTTTTAGATGTATTATACCTAAGACCATGAGCCACAGCGAATCGCTCACAGATACCCATAAGTTTTTGGAGAGCACTTATTGATGGACACAGCAGCACCATATCGTCAGCGTAACTTATGTTGTTGACAAAGGTACCGTCAACAGAACAACCAACTCCAGCGCTGCTGAGCTCATCAATCAGTTTATTTACATATATGTTAAAAAGGGTAGGTGAGGTAATTCCCCCCTGCCTTACTCCACATTCTAAGCTGTAAGAGCATGAAATACCTCTAGACCATTTCACATAATTTTTCTGATGTGCATACCAATATTTTAATAAAGATATAAATTCGTGTGGCATGTTCGTGTCCTCATAGAGTTTTTTCCACAGAATATTGTATTGAACCAAATCAAAGGCTTTGGACAGGTCTAGAAAAACAGCATAAACAGGTGTATTCCTGGTTGTATAGTACTGGACAGTCTGCTTGAGACACAAGATAGCGGCTTCAGTAGAAAGACCCGGTCTAAAACCAAACTGTGCATCATTAAGCTTTATGTTGGAGCCAAGCTGCAGGTCCAGCAGTCTGTCCAGCACCTTAGCCACTATGGTTGCCAATGATATTGGCCGGTAATTGGATTTATCACTAATATTGCCAGTTTTATTTTTGACTATAGGAACGACTAATGTTTTTAACATACTATCTGGCAAGTAGCCGTGATTCAAGCAAAGGGAAAAAAGCAAGGCTAGAACTCGTGGCAGGTGTACGCCAGCATGTTGCAAATGTTCTATACTTAAGTGATCATGACCAGGGGACTTCCCCTTAGTCATCTTTCTCAACACAGATCTTATATCCTTTGCTGTAACCACAGCTAGTTTTCCGCTAGTGCAATGTATGCCAGAAAAGCCAGTATTTTTACTATCAGGTGCACCCAATGGTGATTGAACCTTAAACTGATCTTTAAACATTTCAGCTATGAGCGAGGGATCACTTAACCCATTCACATTTGCAGGAACACTAAGTTTAGGGTTTATTCTTCTAGTATGTTTCCAAAAATTTGAAAAGTCTTTATTCGAGTGATGCATAGCCAAAATGTCCATTTTGATCTGTTGTTCATTTGCTTGACACCATTTAAGTTTAGCTTTAAAGTTCTTTTTTGATTCAAACATTTTATCATATAAATATCCAGCTCGAGGTTTATTATAAAGAACCCAGTACTGAAACCAAAAACGAGCTTCACTATGCGCTTCCTTTACATGTTTGTTCCACCCACATATGTATTTATTTTTATTGACAGAACATTTCTCTTTAGCACTATAAATAGAAGCCTCAGTAAGAATGTTAACAATTTTATTATACATATCCAACAAAATCTTATGATGACTTGGATTATTACACAAAACCTCAGCACAATTTTTACAAATCTCAGGTAAGTCAATATGTTTTAATTTTTCGTTACAATATTCTGTGTACAACATTAATTGAGAGGCATCTCTTTCACCCCACAGAATTAAATTAACATTATTCTCGTAACAGTTGTCAGAGTTTACAAGTTTATGCCTTATTATATTAAGGTCACATTGTAATTCAAGTGGAAAATGATCAGACCAAAACATATTATAATTAATTGACACATTAACAATTGTATGTTTAGTACCTTGAGTCACTAGACAATGATCAAGCCAGCTAGTTGTACCGTGACTATCACTCACATAAGTGTATGAGCCCGAAGACGAACCAAGCAGTTCAATGTCTGCACAAAACCAATCTTGGAGTGTACAGAAATCTCGCAGTTCATTACCAAACCGCCTACCCGGATGAGCATTGTAATCACCAAGTAAGTAAACATATTCTACATCGCAACTATCAATAATGGCATTCAACTCACCTAGGCAATGTGTAAATTCCACTAAATGCATTGGTTCATCCGTAGGCATGTAAACCGAAAACACAAGAAAAGAGCACTGAGCCAGAGTAACTTTAACGGCAATAATGCGATCACTAGAACACTGCACTGACGTTACAGAATCAAAGACGTTTTTCCGCCACAGAATAGCCACCCCTCCATACGGACGACCACGCAGTACACCCGCCGACGTATCAACAGCTGATTTGCCGGTGTAATCGAAATCGATGTCCACGGATCCCAGAAGAGGAATATCGTGCGGTAACAGACACGTCTCCTGTAATGCCACTATGTCTGCTGTCTTACACAATGATCTAATACATTCCATAGATCTTATCAGAGATCTACAATTAAAAGTAATAAATTTGTTATATCTCGAACCCATTAACACGTTTTATTTGTTCCAGTACTATCACTCTTCTGCGTGTTTATCTTTTTAAAATTAATAAAACGACGAAAGGTCACTCCTTCAGGCCATAGGCTGTCATTTAAAAATAAAGGTAGTTTATTTTTAGGAACATATACTATAAATGCACTAAATGATTTAGACTCTTTCGAGTTTAATTTTCGTAAACTCACAGGGACCTGCGTTTTATTACAGATATATTCTTTGATATCCTTTTCTGTTGTATTTTTATCAACATTGTTTATAAATAAAGGAATTTTTATATCAGCTGCCTTAAACTTTTCTGACGGGTCATTTTCGGCTTTGCCTTGAATATTAACAAACCGGTTTCTTAATCGTTTACGTTGAACCATAATCCAATCCTCAGTCGGTAATTTTTCTGTGAATTGTCGTTCACGGTCTGTCACCACTACGTTTGCAAAGGTTTTCGACGAAGGAATTTGCCAGATCAGGCCAGATGATTCAACGTCAATATCGCACACTGGCGCCTCGTTATCACTCAAAGGCGACGGTTGCTGCGCCCCACACGAGTGCGAGAGAGACGGACTAGGCCTTGTCGTGATGATGTTATCCAACTCGCTCAGCTGTTCTAGTTGCGATGTATGCGGTAGCCCAACCGGCCCGCTGTCCATACAAAAACTTTTTTGACAACCACCTCTTTTCTTATTTATGAAATAATCCGGCTCGGTAGTTATCGATGCATATTTTAGGTTTAGCATTTCATCTTTTAAATCCTGCAGTTGTTGATGAGTAACATAACTGTCTTGAATTGTTTGTAACTCACTTTTTAGCACTATTAAATCTTTTAACAGCCTTGACGCATCTATATGGTCGAAAGTTAATGGCGGAAGTTTTTGCAGTTCCTTGGCGACAAATACTGGCAAATCCTCTGGGTTTGTTTCCTTAAAGATGGCAATAACGTCGTGAAGGTCTTTAAAAGACTTCGACGCCTTCTTCCTCGATATTTTTCGTTGAGAAACGGCAGTAAACAGCAGAGTCTTGGCCTTATCAATTTCTTCACTTGAAAAACTCGATAGGCACAAAGTCACTAGTGATTTTTCGTCCATAACATCCTGCTTATTTTGTATGAAAGCAAGAAGTTCACATATAACGATATTACACGACGAACATTTCAATGTAGACGACATTGCAAAAAACAAAAAACACGAATAAGCGCACGCGCAGGGTACGTCCGCTCGCTAGCGCCCGATGACGACACATGATGTTATGATGTGTTATTTTAGTTTATGTGAAACCGGCTTACTGGACTGACCTACTAGTTTGTTTTGCTCAAGAGAGATCTTGTTCTGATGTCATTCAAAAAATAAATCGTTTTCTGCGGTAGTGATTCAAAGAAATTTTATTTAATTTTTTTTTATTTGTATAACAAACTAAAATTTAATTCAGAAGTTAAAATAAAAACAGTGCAACAAAAAACCAATCGAGGTTTTTCCGTGCACTGCCATTCTTCCATCCATTTCATAAATCTGGTATCTATTATAAGCAAGTAATTAAAAATTTATGAATTATATATTGATAGATTACTTCAACATACGACGACCAATATGGCGTGGAGGTCAGTATACCTACACTTCACTCCAGAGGTCGTGGGTTCGATTCCCACACAGGAAAAATCTTTGTGTGCATGAACATGAATATTTGTTCTGGTCTGGGTGTTTTCCTATGTATATTAAGTATGTATTTACAAAAAAAAAAGTATTTAATTATGTTTATCCGTTGTTTAGTATCCATAACACCAGTTCTTAATGATACTTATCTTGGAACTAAATAGTTGGTGTAATTGTCAGAAAATATTTATTATACTTTGACTTGGATTAAATACATTATTTGTTACTGTAAATTTTGAGAGTAGTAACAAAAACTCAAGTTGAATTCACTTTCGTTTAACAATGTTTGAACAATAATTTCATAACATATATGCAAACACCGTGTCAAGTCTCCTTACTTATAAAATTATGTAGATTAAAATTGTAGGACACTGTGGGATGGATAAAAAAAACTTTATCCGTCTAAGATTTTATTCCACATTTATCCAAGGAAGCTGCACTAAGCGTTCATCTTATTAAAAGCACAGCAGAAAAAGCAGCGGCATAATGAGACAAGCGCGGCGTCCGATGGTCGCGGCTCGGAAGGTTTTGCTCCTTTCTCTTAGCACCGGACTACGGGAGGCTTTACGAAAATAATTTACCCGAGATTATGCTGAAGAATAATGAATATTAATTTATGCGTTAAGATTTTAAAATTGAACTTCAACGACATTAATAGTGGCCACCTAAAACCTAAAAACTAAATATTACTACAATGCAATCACGAAGCTAAGATTCACACACGCGCAAAAAATCTGCTAAATGCATCTGGTAAATGTAAGCCAAAAAAATTAATTAAAATATCAAGACGAGTTACCCCCAACCCCACGTATAATGTTCTACTAACATAGAACATCAGTCAGTCATTAAGTCACGGCATTTTATTTCATACTAGCTGACCCGGCGAACTTTGTTACGCCTTAATGGCAATAAATAAGCATATTGTGTTTTTTTTTACTGGACATTTTTTTTTATTCCAGCACATTTAGCCAGTGTCAAGTAAGTGATATATCAATAGTTAAAGAGATAATTCGTAGTATATGAGAATGTTTGATGATAAATGATGAGATACCCTCCCCTAAGCCCCTAGAGTCCTCAGTAAAGATGTGGGACTATACTGAGATCTCACATGGACTCCTTGAGAGAATTTGAAAAGTGATGTTGCACTGTTCTGTTTCATTTACCAATACTCCTGTACGTTCACAAACACTTAACGGTTAATAATCCACCGTTATTACACATTAATATTCGAAATATCACAAATTTTTGAAAATAAAACAAAACTGCAGACATGACGCTTCACATTCCCGCCAAGAAGTCAGAAATAGTTTGAATATTGATTTCTTATAAATATCAAATTGTCATCCATACGTCATTCATTACATAACTGTCATTTGCGTGTTGGTGTGTATTCCAAGTCTGATTCTTTTTTGTTATACCACGTTTTATAGTGACTGACGTTTCATGTCAAGTCACACGGCAACGCTGTCGAACGGGATAAAAAGTATATTATGTCCGTCTCCTGGCTCTAAAGTACCCCCCTACCAATTTTCACCTAAATCTGTTCTGCCGTTCTTGAGTTATAAGTGTTGTAACTAACACGACTTTCTTTTATATATATATAGAAGAAGAAGATTTAAATGAATAAAATCGTTCATTACACGAGTGAACAGCACTTCCGTCGTTCAATTAAACCCAACGTGGTCGGAATAGCTCTAAACCTAATTTGGACGTTATTTCGGGATCGGCATAAGTGGACAACCGCAGGCGTACAACCGGCTGGTGATATTGAAAATTGAGTAAAGGCCATTTTTAAAGGTCTTCTATTTTATTTTCTTTAAATAAATACTTATCATATTAAAAAAATAATATATCATATTTTAACCCACTGGTACGAATGGCTCGAACTTATAACAAAATGTCATTAATACATCAAGATATTGATATTTTTCAACCAAAACTGAATCATTTCAGAAAAACTGTCAAAGGTATCCTCCATGGGGGAAATGCTTCCTCAGCCCCTGGCTAAGTACCTGTACTTGAATCCCTTTGATTTCAATTTTGTTGTATTAGTATGTCATCCTTTTCTTTTTTAAATCCTTTTTTATCCTTTTTTTTTAATATACAGACAATAATTATTAATTTAATTACTCTTAAAACATATTGTTAATCTACCCGTCTTAAATATGGTTTTTATGTTTTGAGGTGTAACTTGTTTATAAATTTATTTACGTTGTTTTTACTTTGTTAGCGTAAGTTGCATTTTATTTTGTGTTTGAATAAATATATAAATAAATAAACTTATATCTTCTTTAACTCGTGGCGGAGACGTTAAGATTCAGTACAAATTTCCAATAAATGTTTATTTATGGCATTTCTGAAAATTACAATATTACGAAAGCTAGTGTTTTTTTGAGAAAATTAAGAAAAGCAGCTCTTTTGTGCAATAACTACTGAAATAATTGAATGGTATTTCGCGCGTTAATGATAGGAATATGATATTAATTTCTGCGGCAAGCTATATCTTGATAGTAAGGCATCTGGGAAAAACATGTAAAAGCAGGACGAGACACTGGCTCTGAAAAAGATTACTTAAAAATAACCTCTACTAATCATATGGCGTGTATATAAGTGTGTAAAAAATTATAACAGTTTTTTTGTTATAGCTAATAATTATAGTCATAATGATGGCATTATGATTATAAGGTTGAGATGTTGTGACTAGTAATTCTAAGAGATTAATATTTTACCGTTTCATAAACTTTTAATTTTTTTTATAAATTTAACTGAAAAATGTCCATATATTTATTATATATGGACGATGCACAAAACAGAGAAAAAGTTGCTAAGCTAAAAAACATGCTATATATTTTTTTAGGGACTCATTATTACCCCATTTGATTGCACTTACAACGTTATGACGCTTGCCAACCAAAGCCATAGGACAAAACATGCCCCGTTTTGAAGCTGGCCGTTGAATGCTTGGACATTTGGGCGATTGAATAGCGAAACGATTCCAAGAGTTGGGTCTGTGGTATCTGCAGGATATACTGCGCTATTGTTTGCTATTTAGGTCCCTTGTGTTTTATTTTAAGGTTTTAAATCAATTGTTCATATTACATAATGCAAATGAAGGTTTAAAATTGATTTGCGACATCTCCGTCACTGAAATCTATTATCAAATCTTGATCGTGAGACCGATCTGGTTATACCTACAGTAAAACTCAGTTCTTATCAAAATAAGCAAACGTAGTAGAGAGCGGCCCCCAACGCTTAGGACCGATGATCTGGTTAGGGCGGCGGGGAGCCGGTGGATTCAGGCGGCAAAGGATCGATCAACGGGATAAGCAATTGGGGAGGCCTATGTTCAGCAGTGGACTTCAAAGGGCTGAAATGATGATGATGATGATGATACATATAAACATATCACGCCTTTCTCCCCGAAGGGGTAGGCAGAGGCATATTATACGCCTACATTTCGCCAATAATGTTGTTCGTCCCTCGTAATAGGTGGCGAGCCTATTGCCTATTGTATGTATATTTTTTTATATATTTTATATATATATATATTATATAATAACATAGTACATATATAAAACTTAAGTATTGTTATCGCCAAACTGCATGACAGTTTGTTGGCGACGTACGCTCCCAATTTCTAGGTACACATTTTAAACAAAAACATTAATTAATAGGTACTTAAACTTATCTATAGCTAAACAATTCATTTCGGAACATCTTTTTGTGACATAAAGTTCTGTAACAAATGTTTTTTAAGTTTCTTTTTAAACATTATTTTACTTTTGCACATATTTTCATCAATCATACTATTATAAATCCTAGGAATTAAGTATTATGTATTAAGTATATATGTACAAAAAAGTATTTATATATGTTTACCCGTCGTTGATATCCATAACACAAATTCTTAATAATACTTTACTTGGAACTAAATAACTAGTGTGATTATCAGAAAATATTAACTTATTATTTTATTTATTTATTTGTAAAAAGCTTTTCACCTGGTATTATCCTATACTGTTACCTTCATCCTAATGCAGGCATATAAATTAATTTGCGCAACCTTCGGACCGAAATCCTTGTGAATGTGTGGGTAGTTTTGCACTTCGGGGGCGCGTTACAGGCCGCTGCGTCGGTTTTCATCAAATCCAATAATTGTGCGCGTACATACTCGCATTCGCCCCGAATATCTACGACTGTTTTGGGCACAGTAAAGCAGTCATTGAAGAATCAGTATTCAAACTTTTTTATCTTAAACATTAAACGGGCCACTGAGCTCAGGACAAATGCAGGTATATAACATGTTATTATTGAATTTCTAATTACTGTTAATAAATATAATTTCTACAACCTAAGGTTAGAGGACAGAACTTAAAACTTTTTTTAGGCTTTAGTGAAATAAAATTAGTAAAATATACTAAAATATACATTACATCATACCCAACCATTATCTTATTTTTGTGTCAATGCATGTCGTGGTGACTTGTAAGTAAAACAGCACATAGCTTTTAAGTATCAACTGTATTTGTTATGTAATTTTTT
Source organism: Musotima nitidalis (assembly GCA_949126915.1). Lineage (NCBI taxonomy): Eukaryota > Metazoa > Arthropoda > Insecta > Lepidoptera > Crambidae > Musotima > Musotima nitidalis. The sequence continues at coordinate 18,259,526 of OX421430.1, forward strand.
TGGTGTATGTTTGTAAGTCGCCTTAAATGTAATAAATAAATTTTCTAGATTGCCCTAGACTTAAGCTTAGGGCCCAGGGTCTGCTCACTGGTATTACCAGATTTGGCTGTATTTCATATATTACATGGAGCGACTGCCGTCTGACCTCCGCAACCCAAAGTGAAACATCATTATAGAATACCCAACACTTATATATTATTGTTTAATAATGATATAGGCGGTGGGAAGCCGATGAATGCAGGCTACTCAGCATCGCTCAAAGTGGAAATCTATTGAGGAGCAATGTTCAGCAGTGGACGTCCTAAGGCTGAGATAGTGAATGATAATGACAATAATTCTCAAAATGCTATAATAATAAAAAAACCTTTTTACAACTCGAATGAATACTTTTTTACGAATAATATTAGGTAACTATTTGTATGTTATATAAATAGCACGCTCGCAACGGTAAACTGTTGTTACTAATGTCATAATTGTCTAAGGCTCCTACCAAGATCTGAGGAGCCCAAGACAACCTCACCTGCAAGTGGTGCACCTGCCGATCAACGGACGAGGCTCTGGCGAACATAACAGTGTCCGGTAAGCAGCAATAGGCTCGCCATCTATTACGTGGGACCAACTATATAATTTGCGAAGTGTGGGTCTATAATATGCCTCTGCCTACTTCGGGGAAACAGGCGTGATATTATGTATGAATGTAATGTAATGCATGGACCAGAAAATGTAAACATTCTTAGCAATAAAGATCTATTCTATTCTATTCTCCTAGCCAAATATTTGACTATGTTTCAGTCAAATGAATATGTTGGCTGAAATCGGACTACATTATCTTAAATCTGAACGCATTACGTCCACATTTTGTGTCGATGTGTACACAGCTTTACGATTGGGCCTCGATGGGCCGCCGCACCTGCGCCTATAGTTTCGAGGCGAACGTGACTGGTCGGGTGACTGCGCAGACGGGCGACTACCAAACCAATAGAACATTTTTATTTGTTCTTCTATTAAAATGTTGTATGTTTGATTAACTGACAAACCTTGAAAATTCTGACAAAGAATCCATTTCGCTTTTATTTCTTGATTATGTTTCCGGTAACATATATCTCTTTCATTATTGATAGTAAAATGTATTGTATTTCTATTCTCTTTTTACACATTTGACGAATCTATAATATAGATTGTGATCCTGTTAATCTTAAAGACAATAAAGTTTATTTAATTTAATTTTAACAGTTAATGTGATGAGTGGTTTAATTCTTGAGTTGTGTAGTTGATCCCATCTGTACTTTTTAAGGTAGTAGGTACTGAGAATATAACTTTTTTTTTTGTCTCTTTTGTTACTCTATCTGTCTCCTTTTGTATGGGACATTCAGTAGTATTTTGGTGGGTGCTAGTGCTGGCGTGCTCAGTATGTGACCTGTGTCACATCCTCATTTTTAGACAGTACTTATCTTTACTGTGATTGGATTAAGTCTTGAGGTATTTTGCGCTTCAATCGTCGCGCTTTGTTATGGTTTTCTATTAGCGGCCGAGCCAGGGCATTTGGATGTTGTTCGATGCGTTCTTCGAGAATATAACTTGTCGGAAGAGTTATGCGAGATAATACTATTTTACTTAAAGTTTAATATGTGGATGTTTGTGATGGTTATACTTTTAGAATCGGGTATTCTTGAATAATAGTAGAGGACTCTTTCATTGTTGTTACAAAAATTCTTAAATTTCCTATTTTTTTTGTAAAAAATTGACGAATCTAAATATTTCTGTTTATCTTAAAGTATATTTTTATATTTTACCAAAACAAAGTGAGGGCGTGCTTTAAGGAAATATTATTATATCGTGGCCAAATATATGTGCGTAATTCTTCTTCACTGGTTGGTATATTATGGTTTATTCTTGTATTTACAGCGTCATTTTAACGCTTGTAGCGCTGCTAGGTAAGCTTTACTTATCTTTAGAAAAAAATATTTTTTTTCCATTTTTGAAAATATACATAATGTAGCATGCCTCCGTCAGATCGCACTGGGTCAGCTTGGTGGAAGATTCATGACCTAAATTCTTATCCCCTTGGTTCGTAAAAGGAGTATTGAGATCAGTAGTAGGACGTTAATGTGCTGAGATGATGATTCACTCTCTAATGCTTTCTTAAGAATCTTCTTCTTGATCTTGAAATGAAACAAAGATTAATTTAAACATAAATACAAATAAAAAAAGCACAGAAATCATTACAGTAAACTATTTAAACGAATAAATTTAAATATAATATGCCTAAAAAGGACTCCACTAAGCATGTACTGCAGTGGAAGACCACAACAGTGCTAGTCTTCCGTGGAAACCTAATAACTGTCGTGTGCAACAGTCACACAAAAGGCAGAAACTTGACAATATCGTTATCCCGGTTGCTGCCTTACGGGCCCGGGGTCCCCTTTCCTACATCTCCTCCTCCACTTCGCACGATCTTCAGCATCCTCGTCTTGGTGATCAAACGTGATCCCCCTGGTGGGGGTCACGGCGCGGTGTCGGGGCCAAGGCCCCCTGATCGCGGTGTCAAACGGCGCCCGTCAATACGGGCGCAGCGTTGGAGTGGATGTTCAGCCGGTGAAAGTCCGGAGTGTCTAGTCCGGTGGGGCGCCGTGATCAAACCCTGGGGCGATCAGCGGTGCGTTGTAGTCCATCAGTGAGTCTTCGGGTCAAGTCCTGGGTCTCCTGAGGGATGAGGCTGCGGATACGCACGCATGTCATCCCTTGCGACGTCAAGCCAGCCTGTTCTGGGCCAGCCTAGTCTACCTCGGCCGGGTCAAGGTGCCATGGCCTGACATTCGTTCCCCACGTAGTTTGCCGGTTTTCGTAAAACGTGGCCGTACCAGCGTAAGCGAGATATATATAACGCTTGCTTAAGAATGAGGAAGGTTTTCCCAATAGTCGCATGTTAAAGGCACATCTCAATGTTTTTCATGAATTTTTTGATTGTTTGTCCTAAGTGTTCCCAATTTGGTAAGGCGGACAAGAAAGGGTTAGCTAGGTGATTTTCGTCCTTTTTTCTGTTAGTACGTCCAAAGCTTATCTCATTCTCATTTCATTAATCAATTAGTTATATTTTTTGTGGTTTCTAAATTGTTACAGAAGATAGGCCCGTCTGTGCTAGAAGTCGTTTCATTGGTTTAGCTGTGGGATCAGTACATTTAAACCTTTATATCAAATTTTGTGCAAATTAATTTCTGACAGAAGATGCCTACTTTGACCTCCACAATAAGATAAATGTGTAAAAGTAAAAGTAACTTTATCAATAAAGTAACACTAAGGAAACCTGTAGATTGAAGCTTAGCTATAAATGTTCTCTGTTGACAAGCAGTTCTAAGTTTTCCTGAAAAAAGTAATCTTTTCCGTACCGTCATCTCTCGAAAGTTAGGAAGTTAAGTTAATTACAAATGTTCTGTTTTGATATTTGCTGCTGCTCTACATTGTACACAAAGACACAATAAAAAAACCATTTTATTAACATAATTATAGTAACATATATATTTTTTAGGCTTCTTGGCGGGAAAGTGAAGCGTCATGTCTGCATTTTTTTTTTTTTCTAAAATTTGTGATATTTTTAACATTAATGTGTAATAACGGTGGATTTTAACCGTTAAGTGTTGGTGAACATACATGAGTGTTGGTAAATCAAACAAAACAGTGCAACATCACTTTTCAAATTTAGGGGAGGGTATCTCATTTACCATTTATCATCTTTATCACCACTCATTCTTATTTACTATGAATTATATATTACTAATATATCACTTACTTGATACTGGCTAAATGTGCTAGACGCACGAAGCCATTATTTAAAATAAAGAAAAGATATATATTTTTTACAATTTCTAACAATTACACCAATTATTTAGTTCCAGGATAAGTATCATTAAGAACTTGTGTTATGGATACTAAATAACGGATAAACATACATAAATAGTTTTTTTTTACTTACAAACATAATACACTTAAGAAAAACCCTAACCAGAACATATATTTGTGTGCATGAATATGAATATTTGTTCTGCGTGGGAATCGAACCCACGACCTCAGGTGCGTAGTACCTCCACGCCATATCGGTCGTCAGTATTACTATAAAACAAACATTTGCAATATAAACTCTAATCACTTCCTACCCATTCCTCTCACTAAAAACTCGTTCCATTATCGGCCCACATTGCCATCGCCGCTAGTTATTTCACATTTTCAGCATGAAATTATTAATTAAACTTCTTCCTGGTGATAAAATATCGCTCGGTTCTTTTCCCGCTACTCCACAGTTTCGTATTCGCTCCGTTTTTTGTTCGTCCTTCTTTTTTTTCAGTTTTTTGAAGGGAACAGTTGGCGATGCGACGATTTAAAAAAAATAAGTATTCAATTTCGATGATAATTTTGAGCTCGTTTATAGGATTTTTGTATTTTTTTAAACTGTTTTCGAATTAATAGGGTTACCTGATTTCTAATATGCAAAGCGGATATATCAATTCCCTCCCTTCCTCCTTTAGAATCACGACAGACTGACGGACAGATACCCCCGATAAGAGTCACCGACAGACTGACAAATTTTGAGAAAAAACACAACAGACAGATATACTGACAAACCTTGACAACTTCTGACAAAGAACCCATTTGCTTTAATTTTTTTATTATGGTGCCGCTCATATCTCTTTCATTGTTGTTAAAAAAATATATAGAATTTCCATTTTGTGTGTGAATGTTTGACGAATCTAAATGATCATGTTGATCTTAAAGACAACAAAGTTTATTGTATTTTATTTTATTTTATATCGCACTGCTGTATCGAACTGTATCAACTCAAAAAAAGACTTTTGTATTACTACTAGCAATAGTTTATTTTTAACGGTAGCGGGGGTACAATAGTGATTCCTTATGCTAGCTAGTGAGCTTTTGCAGAAATAAATTTACTACGGTTTTATTTTCATAAAGTTTCGAATGGTGAGTCAGAAAAATAAGTTAAACCAAAATTCGACTTTATTGAGTTGAAACAGTTTTAATATTGCTATATTAAAACTGTATGCACCGCTGTGCGCAAAAAAAAACGGCTAAGCCCAGTCTCGTTCTACTACCAAACACGGGCTGTCTTACTACTGTTCTTCCACGAACCAGGGAGAGAAGGATTCTGAAGCACATCAGTGCTCGACACACGAACGGTCACCTATCCAACTGTCACTCACTTGCTTTACTTCGGAAATCATTTCCCAGCTACAGCGGTCAAACTTCAAACTTCAACTTATAACTTCAAATATTTTTATGTCATAAACTATTACATAGTACTTGAAAACGTTAAAACCTTTACCACCTTTCACAAACACCTTTCCATTCTTTGGGAACAGAATATAAAGAATTTTCACCAGAATTTCTATTACGCTCCGAAAAAATATTAACTTTCAGTGTTCCAGCCCAAACTATGTTATTACTTGTAATGCGATGGAGATAACATTTTAATATCAGCCGTGGCGCAATCTTGGCTAAATGTAGTTTAAACCTAAGCCCACCCCCCTTCACCCGGGGAGGTGGGGAAGTTAGGAGGCTCTCGGGCTTGTAAGGCCTTCCAGAGCATCATGAAAGGACTTCATACCACAACAAAGATGTTTTGAAGTGCAGAATCTGTAAATTATGATTTCTGAGCGGACAATTTTGTTTGTGACCAAATTTTTTTCTATTCGGATTTTTATCTATTTGTTAATTTATTTATACATTTAGTTATTTGTTCATTCAGTCCATCAATCATTCAGCTATTCGTTCAACGTTCAAATTTATTCAATCGTCAATAACACCGTTTGTTTTTCAATTCAAATTAAAATTTATTTAAATTCAAGTTTAACTATTAGTAAGTAAATCTCTTGTAAGGGTGCTTACATAAAGAAACAGGTTTCCGGTGCAGACAAATCTGTGCGGGTCGGTACCGATCGGTGCAGGCATAATATTTCTACGTTATCTTATGCGCTCACTTATAAAGAAACAGGTTACCGTTACCGGTTTCTTTATACAAGCTAATCCTGCACCGATCGGTACCGACCCGCACAGATTTGTCTGCACCGGAAACCTGATTCTTTATGTAAGCACCCTAACACCCGCCCAGGAGGGAAGTGGCAAGAGTCGACGATGAGTAACCCTACCGGTTGATGGCAGCAGTGCCATCCGGCATACTGGCTTGAGCTGCGATCACCAACCCGCTCATCACCATCACCATCTGCTCAGTGTGATGATTATGGGAAAATACTCTCAAAATAATGTAATCTATTGGGGAGGCTAATGTTCAGCAGTGGACTTAAATAGGTGTACTGGACTTAATGATAAAGTAAATCTTATTATATCTATGGAGATTTTCCACAGCAATACTTATGTTCGTGCTGTGAGAAATATTTTTTAAAAATAAATGTAGGTTCCGCTACCTTTTACAATAGTTTGCTGCGTCGTCCTAGATTTTTTTAAAAATTCAGCTCAGCTATGTCAAGTATAAAGATTTTAATTAGGCATGGCGATCTGAAATCGATTAATCGAAGAATCGATTTTTGGAGCCAATAAGATCGATTTTTTAAATCGATATGTAGTACTGAATCGATTCGGTGAATCGATTTTTCACCCTTGAAAAACGACGTTCGATTTTTTTTGTGTTAACCATAAAACTATTTACAATTAATTGAATGTACTCGTATTATAAAAGTGCTGCCGGTTAAAGAATTAATTATTCAAAAACTCGCGAGATGGCTGTATGTTTAGATTCCTTCGCGTCTATTGAATAAAAAAAGTTAAAGTTTGGATATTAAGCATTGGGAACTATAAGCTACATTATCTATTATTTTTGTAAACCATCTTTCTTAACCATTTTCTTAACTTTGTAAAACTTCTAAATGTAGAAAATAATTGTCTTGTTTTATACTTGATCTGTTAGTTTGATATTATGGTAATAAAAATATTTTTTATTATCGAATTACCTGATTTTACTGATAAGAGATCGTTAAATTATAATACGTATCTTGTTTTTAATAAAATAGATTTATATTACATTATAAACGAATATTTGGAAAAAAGATCGATTTTTCGGAAATCGATCTTATAGACCTCGATTTTTTAGTGAATCGATTCATTAGGTCACGATTTGAATCGATTCAAAAATCGATCTTTTTCGGAAAGAATCGCCATCCCTAATTTTAATCGATTTAATTTACGACAAGTAACATTATTGGTAATATTGAGAGTTCCATTGACACAAACTATTACAAATTTTATTCCATTAATTCTCCGGTGAACGTATGTGAAGGTGAACTGTTGAATCTATATGGGTCCGGAAAAAAATTACGCTTGCGCGATCTAAATACGTCCACTGACATCTTTCGACATTCTTACGAACTAATACTTATATAAAGTTTTGAACAAACAGCTTGGAAACAACTACACAGTGATAACCGGTAGCAATTGTTTTTAAGCACCTTTCAGAACACCCTTTTAATTACAACTTCTTATTAAAAGCTCCTAAGCACTTTTAAATTATGTGTCTGGAAATTTATAAGCTCTATAAGATTTGTAGTAAATCCACAGCCGGTAGGAACGTGGTAAAAGATTGTGAATGGTGATCAATGTTCACGAGAAAGAATAATTTTTTTTCACATTATTATTTTAGATACAATGTTAACCAGCAGTTTCAAGACATAGATATTATGTCATATAATTAATAATGTATATAATATATACTCAAAATAAGGTAAGTTGGCTATTTATTGTTTTTTTTTAATGTCACACGTCATAATGACTACATCCTGCTTGGTGGAAAGCAGTCGATGAAGTCCAAAAAAAAATGAAAGTGCTTCATACCGTGAAATAAGCACGGTACAAAGCGCATCCACTCATGACGGCCTGCTAAAATGCCGTTACAAATTAATTAAAACAAGAAAAATGCATTTTGTCAATATCAATATGCCAATATTGTTAACATTATTGTCTTCTCAGAACACATTTGCATTCCGATTAAAGTAATTAGGTATTTGTCCTCAATATGAACGTAAATTAAGAAATGCACTCGTATGAGCACTAAGGTAGGTTCAAGACATCAAAAGTATGTTTTTTTTTTAATTTTAAATAATGTCTTCGTGCGCTTTGCACCTTTAGCCAGTGTCAAGTAAAAGATGTATTAATAATATATAAACCATAGCAAGTGACAATGAATGTTCATAAAAATGATTAATGGGAAATGAGATACCATTCCCTTCAACTACATAACACAACACTCATGTACGTTCACAAACACTTAACGGTTAATAATCCAACGTTATAAAATGTTTATATCACACATTTTGGAAAATTAAACAAAACTGCAAACATGATGCTTTACTTTCCCGCCAAGAAGGCCAGTTAGAAACTATGAATCACTCAGTCAGAACCTCTGGCAGAAATAGTGATTGTGTTATACGGCTGATATTCCAAAGAATCTACCACGAAGTCCTGGTGTAAACAAAAGTGACGTGACGAGGGTGCGGATAGCCTGCCCTATTAAAAGTTAGATTAGTGACAAATTTTCAACGGCCCCCGAATGCCCGAAGTCAATACTTTTCCTATAAGTCTTGATCATTTGTCTCCATTGGTTGGGGTTAAATTTCTCTTTGTTAAAGGGTATCTATTTCTTGTTGACTTGACTCTGGTTATACTAGAGTTACTAAAGTGAAGGCGGCGGGGGCAGGGGGCCCCTACCGTCTAACTATAGACCCTCTGCGAAGTCGGCCATATACGCCGGTGGCCGCATAAGGAGTTAGGGGGGGCGCGACACACTGCACCACTCTGAGGGGGTCCTCCCAGTTCTGATCCGGGGGACGTTGGCCGCGGGCAGGGTGCCAAAAACAACAAATCCCCTGGTACTGGCCCCTGCCCCTTTTTCAACAGCGGTGGGCGTCGTCGGAAGTTTTTTAGTGGGTAGGTATGCGGCGGTCGCGACTGCCGCATAGAGTCCCACACCCCCTCCCGGTATCCCCCTTTGGCCGGGAGATAGTGCGTAAATGAATTTTGTTAAATCAAAAACAAAAGAGTTACTAAAATGTAGGCGGCGTAGGCAGGGAGCCAGTCCGCCACATACGGTGGTGGCCGCATAAGGAGTTAGGGGGGGCGCGACACGCTGCGCCTCACTGAGGGGGTCCTCCTGGTTCTGATCCGGGGGACGTTGGCCGCGGGCGGGGTGTCAGAAGCTTTATACTTTGGCTCTGGCCCCTCGCCCCTCTTTCAACAGCGGTGGGCGTCGTCGGAAGATTTTTAGTGGGTAGGACTGCTGGTGGTCGCGTCTGCCGCAGTGAGCCCCACACTCCCCTCTCAGTCCCCCCTTTGGCCGAGAGGCAGTGCAAAAAAAGAGTTACTAAAGTGTGGAGTTATAAATCAAACTAAATGGACTTTATAAAACTGATATAATAAACGACTGAGAATCATTTATTCACCAACACAATTGACACAAGAAAATCTTTATAACCGTCAAGTGTTTACTTCAAAAGGCCATTAATTAAACCAAGTTCAGTGAATAACCGTGCGGATCTCCGTAGTCGTTTGTGACCTTTTGTAATTGTTTATTACGTGTCGTTGTGGAGCGAAGGAGGAACTTTGTCGATAAACAAAGTGGTGATTACGCCTCGGTGGAGTTAGGATAATTTATCGTTGAGCATTTACACAAATAAATTATCCTTTATAACGATATGGAATCAAAATGATAATTACTTCATCATCACAGCCCATTAACGTCCCACTACTGAGCACGAGCCTCCTCTCACATATCAAGGTGTGAGGGTATTGGGTCATATTCCACCACGCTGACCCAGCGCGGATTGGCGGAGGCAGGTGTGTGGCGTCCTGCTGTTAGAATCTTTCAAGCCGCCCATTAGGCCTCTAACATGGCTTAACGACTACCACATTTAGTGATAACCGGGACCAACGGCTTAACATGCCTTCCGAAGCACGGAAGCGCTCGATATCAAATGCCACACAAACGGTCACCCATCCAAGGACTGACCTCTGTAAACTCTGCTGTACTTCGGCGATCGTTTCCGACCACCGAGCACCGCAGAGCTACGAGCGCTTCCATAATGCGATAATTACTTAAGAATAAGTAAATATCTCACCGATCACAAACACGCCCGTCCAGCGTAGTGATCATCTATCTCTTGATGCCATTTATTGTGGAGGCTAATTTTCAGCAGTGGACTTTACAAGGCTGATATGATGAAATCCGAAGCCAACGGCCGAAGAATCAGAAAATACTTTATTCCTACGATTTATAACAGTAATAATCAACAATACTTGATGCAAATATGCACCTACATACATTTACGCCTTTTTCTCGAAGGGGTAGGCAGAGGCATATTAATACGCCCACACTTCGCCAATTACATAGTTGGTCCCACGTAATAGGTGGCGAGCCTATTGCCGCTTATCGGGCACTGTTTTGTTCGCCAGAGCCTCGTCCATTGATCGGCAGGTAACCACTTGCAGGTGATGTTGGCTTGGCATTAAAATACGTGTAAAAGTAAAATAATGTTTATAAAGAAACTAAAAAAATATTTGTTAAACTTTATGTCACAAAATAATGTTTCGTAATGAATTGTTGCTCAAATTATTATGTGTCTGTGTAGTTCATAAGTAAAAAGGTAGCTATAGATAAGTTTAAGTATTCTTTAATATTTTTTATTAAAATGTGTAACCAGAAATTAGGAGCATATATCGCCAACAATCCGCCATGTAGTTTGGCTATAATAATATTTAAGTTAATAATGTATAATGTTAATATGAGAAATAAATAAAATATCTTAAACAGCGCTATCAAGCCCCAAGTTAAGCAAACTTGTCACAACGAAGCCAATGGCCTCTTTGAATAATCGCACCGCTGGCCATCGGCAGGGAGTTAAACCTCTCACCCTTAGACTTAATGAACAGGTGCAACCATTGGGTTGTGGAATAAATTCGCTGGCGAGTTGTTCCCAAGAAATAAGAACAGGAGGTTTACCAAAAGGCACGACGTTGGGAGCAAATAACATGTTTACCAATCTTCAATTTTGGGGTAGACCACCCCCAAGAGGCTAATTCGGCAAGCAGCCAGCGCGTCACAGGTACATAGCAGGTGTTCCATAGACTCTTCTTCGCCTCTACATCTACAACATAGCAGTGATTGCACCAGTCCTTTACACTTGGCGATTCTGGGTGCGTTTAGTGCTCGCTAACGGGTGGAGAAACTAAGCGGGACATGTGGAGGGCGCAGCGGGTCAGGAGGGCTCGTCAAGTAGCACCATGAAGGCTTTAGGCGGCGGGGGCAGTGGTCCCCTGCGGTCTAGCCGTAGACCCTCTGAGAAGTGTCGGCCACAGTCGCCAGATAGGAGGGGTGCGGCCACTGCGCCTCTCTGGGGAGGTCCTCCCGGTTCAGGCCTGGGGGACGTTTGCCGCAGGTGGAGTGTCAGACACTGAAACTCAGATAGGTACTGGCCCCCCGCCCCTTTCTGTCAACAAGCGCGAGCGTTTTCGGAATATTTTAGTGGGTTTTACTTATGACGGGACGCGTCGGCCGGTGGTAATATCCACAGTACCCTTTCAGTCCTTCTTTGGCCGGAAGGCAATGCTCCACATGTCAGCGTACATGCTTTATGTTATCAACGAAAAAAGACATCTCTTATACTTGCGCCATGCGCAGGCTGCTGGCGTTGCCCCAACCCATTTCGGCCTTAATAACCGGTAGAGGTTAAAATGGCCATGGAAAGAGGACGGGCAATGTATATATAATATAATGAATATATGTCATTATCAACATCATCTCAGCCATCTGACATCTACTGCTGAACATAGGCCTCCCCAATAGATTTCCACATTGAGCGATCCTGAGTCGCCTGCATCCATCGGCTTCCCGCCGCCTTGACCAGATTATCGGGCCATCGCGTGGGAGGCCGTCCTCTACTACGTTTGCCGGTTCGCGGTCGCCATTAAATATATATAAATAAAATAAAACTGCAAACTCGCCTCGCTATGTCTGCCACTCTAGTCCTCCTACGGAATTCCTCATTTCTGATTCGATCACGTAGGGACACTCCGAGCATAGCTCTCTCCATTGCACGCTGAGCAACTTTGAGCTTTCTAATGAGGCCCATAGTCATCACTGGCAAGACACACTGGTCAAAGGTGGCACGTATATGTAGTCAATTCAAAAAGCTTCATAAAATAAACTTAATTACCATTACATAGAACCATCATAACCATGAGAACCTAGCAGCCAGCTTTAAGGGAAATAAGTGCAAATAAATTTAAAAATAAAACCAGCTTTTTGATTTTGATAATTACTTGTATACTACTGATGGCCTTTACCTTCAATAAAACAGTTTCCTTAGACTCCTTATAGCCAATTAAAAGCGTTAGAAAAGAAACTAAATAACCATATAACAGAACCATCAAAACCAAAAAAAACCTAGCAACAAGGGATCATAAATCGGGAACTTTATTCTGCCGCCGTCGGCCGGCCGGAGCCATTAAATGTAACTGCACTCGGAATTGCTCTCTCGCAGCTTCACCTTCATTCATTACGGCTAAGGTCCTCATTAGCGATCTGGAGTACTGCCAGCCCCGGACTGTGGCAGTTACAGCCTTCAGGGAAAGTGATCGACGCAAAACTTTACCAACTACCCAAGCCTTTTATGGAATGAAATTTGTGTGCTACAGATCTTTTCATCATATTTATGAAGTTATTACCAATGTTCATTGCCAAAAGGATTAGTACGCTGCAGTGCCAGTGGGTCGGTCATTTCTGTCGTAGGATCGATAACCGGTGGAGTAAACATCCTATAGTGAAGACCCCGATTCGGTACGCGTAATGTAGGACGCCCTCCAGCGGTAACTCGCCGCCCGTCCGTCTTCCATAGACGACAAGCCGCGTCGATGGCGCGTTCGTATTCCACGCGCGCCTCAAAGAGATGTCAGCACACCCCCATAGGGGCCAAGCCTGCCGGGGTTGCGGGACTGTTCGCAAGGGTTACCGCGACCTCGGTACGTAGCAGGCTCAAAAGAAGGAACATGGATGGTTTATAGTCAGTAGAAATCTGACACACGCTCCCGCTCCACCCACAGCGGGAGAAGGTCATTTGATGATTTTCCATTCCAAAAAAAAAAAAAGGACAGCCTCCAGCAAGATGTAGTAACGATTTTATTCGCAAAACGGCTGGCAGAGTTGGAGGTGAAGAGCCGAAGATCTAGCCCAGTGATGTGCCTTTGGAAAAGCCCATGTTCAGTAGTAGAAGAAAATAGGATGTTGATGATAGCAATGGTAATCCTCTTCTCCCCCATCCGCTAACAATAGTGACATATTTTTTTATTTATGTTGTAAGCAAGTGATGGATTAAAAATATATTTGTAACAATTCCCGCGCTACTATAATTTCCCGAAAAATCTAGAAACTATTCAACACGACACGTGTTTCGCCCTTACACAGGGCATCTTCAGGTAAGATAGGAGCCTCAGAACAACGATGTCTTCACGACCAACGCTGAAACGAGAGTTATAGTAGCGCGGGAATTGTTACAAAGATATTTTTAATCCATCACTTGCTTACAATGGATTTCCGCAAAGTAACGCCTGAATTAATAAATTATTTATGTTGTTACAAATGTTTTTTTACAAACACTAACATTAATGGCTATTGGGCTATCTCAGAGCATGCAGAACTGGTGGACGTTGGAGCAAAATAATTCTGTAGTTGAGACCCTTAGACAGAATACTTAATGTGACATATCCAACTACTAAATGGACAACCTAGGGCCCTATTGCTTAATTCGATGAATTTCAGCTATTTCATCTAGATCAATATTTTTTGAGGCTCATCATTCCGTACCGGGGAATCTGCCGAAAGCCATAGATTATTCATGACCTTCAATCCATGTCACACCAATAGGCAGACTAGTGAAGCCAATAATTCAATAAATGATTATGTTTTGCGTTTCTATTAAAAACAAAAAACACAGCTAGTCACTGTCAAATATCACGTCAATCCGTCAATATTTGTGTCTAAGTGGAGAACGCCATCTTGTATTTGTATTTTGTATTTGTATTGAGTTTCATGTTTTCGGCGGTATGACAGAATCAATTCGAAATCCATTTTGCCTGATAATCGATTAGGTACCAGCAAGTTAGGCGGTACGGTCTAAAGTTTAAAGGGGAGACCTGTGTTTAACAGTGGCTGTCGTTGTTGATGATATTTTATAAAAAAGTGTTTTAATCATAGCAAAAGCATATTGCATTATCCACAAATTTGCCCAACTTACATTTAAAGTGTACCTACACGAAGCGCGAGATTCGCATAACTTTCACTCAAGACGATATTACATTTCACACAACAGAATACCCATTTATTCTTCATATACCAGACAGAGCGAAGCGTTGAAACTAAAAACTTTACCTGTAGCTCCTTATAACCAGCACAATAGAGCTCAAAGTTGAACTCAAAAGTGGGGTCTAGTTAAGATTCAAGCAATGTGGCAGTAACGAAATTGTCTCAATTTTATTTTGATAACACTCTCATGATGAACTTGTGTCAGTAGATGCAGTACGGTATTTATTCAACTTATGAAACTTTATTTCTGTTATTATGAAAACTTTTCTCAACAATGAATCATCTTGGCTTTACACTGTGTGGTAGAACTTTAGGGGTTCTTTGTTACTGACGCAAGAACCAGACTCTGAATTTATTTAATATGCAATACTGCCTTTTGGTTGTATATGAGCCTATCTTTAAAATATATTTGAGGACGTTTTACACAAAGCCATTAATGCAGGACGCATAAAAATCTGTACAATATTATGATATAATGAAGCTTATAGTTTCTTTGTTTGAACGCACTCATCTAAGGGTTCCTGCACACGGGCCACCGGCCACAACCACAAAACGACGCCACCGGCATATTTCCTGCAGTTTTCATACATTTTATAAGGACTCGCCGCACACGGTTGACGCCGGTGGCCGCCATACGCTACAAATCAAAATGTATGAAAACTGCAGGAAATATGCCGGTGGCTTCGTTTTGTGGTTGTGGCCGGTGGCTCGTGTGGTCTCTACTGGTTCTAATTGAAGAAATCTTCCTGTGTTAGATAGCCCATTCATCGAGGAAGGTTTTAGATTATATAATCACTAGTTTGATAAGTGGCTTTTGTATAAGTGCACTGCGGTAACAATTTATTTTAACAGTAAGTCGTGAATATCGGAGCTGGTTGTGCAATGACACATTTCTTTTTTTTATAAGTTTTTTTTTTGCAATATAGTAATCGATAGTTTTTAAGTTTTTTAGTCTATTAAGACTATATTCATCTATTTATTATTGCACATTGTACAATTGTTTGTTATCGCAAAGAAAATTGCTTTAAAAAAAACAAACACGCTGCGATCAACAGAGGCGCAGAATCAGTAAAAAAAAAAAAGTAGGGAAAATTATTTATATTCAAGGCCTTTGTTGCGTACGCTGCGTAAGCAATTAAAGTTATCTAACAATATATCCATCCGCGACAGTATATTTTTATGGCTCATATTTAATGTGTCATCAAAATTAATAAATTACCAACCTAACCTAACCTTTTTGTACATCAAAAAATTCTGATGGAGCACCTAATCCCCTATTAGATGCTAGATCAGTATTTTTGATGATCAAAAAAGTATTTTTTAGAGGTTCAGTTTATTATATTCCTATTTTTATCTTGTAAGATTTACTGTAACCTTTTTAATGTCGAAATGAATGCATTGTTGCGAATTATTTGCGAAAGAGTTTTATATTAACGTAATATTAATCCTTATCCAAATAAATGTGTTGTTAATTTGGACAATAAAATTTGTGCTTTCTGAAATTATAGTAAATAAGTATTATTCCTTAGGAACTTAGCGATTATGGCGGTTTTTATTTTTAAATATATGCTTTTTACATAATATGTCTTTTGAATATTATAGTCAGCAAAAAATATGCCTTTCATTACTTATGCTTATCTAAATTATGCCTGTTAATGGTTGTGCGTTTTAAAATACGGCAATAGTAGTATGCGTTACATCTTTATGCTTTATGGCGGTATTATGGTAATCAAAATTATGCATTATCAGTTTATGGCTCAAAACGTTATGCGTTTTAATAGGTCGGCCAGGTTAACCAAAGGTTAGCATTTCTATTGTTTGTATTCACCCCTGTATTTCGTTATGAACAACACCTTTTTTAAAAATCATTACCTACACTCTACACGCACACAATCAATTATTAGAAAATGAGAGGTGTCAAGGGACACCCGGATGGAACGAAGTTCCTTTCGATTAATCAGTGAAGAAATTGTTATAAAATTTTATTTAAAAAAAATACAAGAAAATCAATAAATCAAATAATAAAACGCTTAAAAAGAGAAAACAAAAAGTTCCCGTACCGGGAATCGAACCTGAGCCTCCTGGGTGAAAGACCTAGCCACTAGACCGTGAAAAAGTGTCGTGACAACTTTTCTTAAGATTTTTTTCTGTCTAGCCCCCTTTCACAACGCGCGATAAGGAACTTCGTTCCAAAATCTATTTTAGACTTTTTCTATATAATAAATAATAATACCCAAATATTTTCTAACAATTACACCAATTATTTAGTTCCAAGATAAGTATCATTAAGAACTTGTGTTATGGATACTAAACAACGAATAAACATACTTACATGCTTTTTTTTGTAAATATAGGAAAACACCCAGACCAGAACAAATATTCATGTTCATGCACACAAAGATTTGTCCTGTGTGGGAATCGAACCCACGACCTCTGGAGTGAAGTGTAGGTATACTGACCTCCACGCCATATCGGTCGTCATCGTCGTCTATATAGTATTTATGCTATACAGTATGGGGATCTCAAATATTTAGTTAATGCAAAATCATTGTCTATACTCAATATAGCTCCGCTGTCTTTTGTAGCCTGTATAATATTGACAAAACATTAAATTAGAACAGTTCTAAGGCACATTCATCAACGCAGAAAGTGGAAACATCCCTTAAACCTTCAAAATTGTAAACTCGTAAATATGATTCGCATCTCCGCTTCGTAAATCGTCCTTGCGGCCCTACGCTATAACTGCGGCCCTGGGACATAGTGAAAACAAATGAGTAGATAGATAGATAGAAAATTCTTTATTGTACACCAAATTAAAATAAAACAAGAAAACAATTGCATATGAAAAGTGATACAATTGGCGGCCCTATCGCTTACAGCGATCTCTTCCACGCAACCTTAGGATGGAGAGTGATGAAAATTCAAAGAAAACCGGGGGTGTAAAAAATAATAATTATATTTTAATAGACAAATACAAATAAATACTAGTACTTAAATAACATAAACATAACATAGCGGTGGTCGGAAACAATCACCGAAGTACAGCAGAGTTTACAGAGGTCAGTCCATGGATGGGTGACCGTTTGTGTGGCATTTAATATCGAGCGCTTCCGTGCTTCGGAAGGCACGTTAAGCCGTTGGTCCCGGTTATCACTAAAATGTGATAGTCGTTAAGCCATGTTAGAGGCCTAATGGGCAGCTTGATAAATTCTAACAGCAGGACGCCATACACCTGCCTCCACCAATCCGCACTGGGTCCGCGTGGTGGAGTATGACCCAATACCCTCGCAACTTGGTATGTGAGAGGAGGCTCGTGCTCAGTAGTGGGACGTTAATGGGCTGATATGATGATGATGATGAAATAACATAAAATAAACCTACATATATAAATATGTACATGGCATAGCAACATTGAGCAGCAGGACATTACTTCTTTACTTCAATTTTATAAACATTAAGTGATTGCGCTTGTCTAATAGTAACTGGAAGAGAATTCCAGAGACGAGCAGCTTGGACAGAGACCGACGAGTCGTCAAAAGAAGTGACGAGCGACGGAATCTCAAGGCTCAGGCTCCCTGATGACCGCAAAGAACGCGAATGTAAGCAGTGAAGGAACTTAAAGTTTTCTTTAAGATATAATATCTTCTTATAATAGTATGCGCACCGAACATAGTTAGTATATAGTAGTTTAACTTATGCGCCGTCACACGCAGTTACTAACAAAGCAACGAAGCTAACGGTGCGCCAGACTTTGCTATGCGTTTTTTATGATTGGAAGAAAAGAAAGAAAGTATTATATATTTTCTTACACATGTCTTTGACCTATGAGGACGCAGAGGGAAATCTGAGAGTAATCAGTTGAACATTACACCTACCCATAGCACCTTCACACTAACAAACTCACACAATATACACACATATTCATAAACATTATTTCGCACGCTTGGTCAAATATTTATCGCCATAATTGTATTATTTCTTCACTGTTCGCCTAACTTTTATTCGTTAATCCAATTGCATTGATGCCCATGATACAGGCCTAGTCTAGTATGGGGTCATTGACTAATAGTTATGAAGGCAAATTATGTTTTTGGAAATAAATAATATTATTATATTTATAAAATGCACAAAAATTAAATTTACAATGATTTCACAATCACTTATTTGTACAGTCAAATCCGCACTGCTTCAGCGTAATGCAGCAATTATAATGAAGGATTAAAAAAAAGAAAACTTCTTCTACGTGTTCCCCTGTTGGGGGAGCACGGCGCGGAATCGGGACTGGGCCCCCTGGCCGCGGTGTCATACAGCGTCCGTAGCTACGGACGCGGCGTAGGGGTGGCTGTTTAGCCGATGTTATGTCCGGGTTGTCAAATGCGGTGGGGCGCCGCGATCCAGCCCTGGGTGTCATTATGAAGAATAGTCCTAGCTGCGCTGGTTTTTAAGCAACTCCACGTTTAAGAATATTGAATAAACTATAAGCGACAGCCCTACGTGTTTAGGCTCTTATCGCTCGCTAGGGCCTCGGAGTTTGTCCACCTATAATCGACTATAGTTATCATTATGCATTTTTGACGTTTTGATAATTATGCTTTGAGCCCTACGTGTTTAGACAATAATAAACTATTTATTAAACTTATTTAATAAACTAAAGGCTGCAGCCCTATTTCTTTAAGCATATGATGGATTCAAAAGCTTAACTCTCGTTTCATCGTTGGTCGTGAAGACATCGTTGTTCTGATGCTCCTATCTTGCCTGAAAATGCCCTGTGTAAGGGCGAAACACGTGTCGGGTTGAATAGTTTATCGATGGGAAGTTATAGTATCGCGGATTGTTACAAAGATATTATTAATCCATCACTTGCTTGCAATGGCTTTCCGCAAAGTAACGCCTGAATCAATAAATTATCTATTTCTTTAGGTCATTCGCACACCCCCACCAGGGGGACGACCCGCTCGCTGGCATTCACGGGGCCTCAGCCAACGCTGTCTCACCCTGTTGGCATGACCGCGCCGAGGGTCGTCTGGACCTGGTGGGGTGACGATACCTACAACCACATATGATCTCAAAAAAAAAAAAAAGATCCCCAGTTGACTCCTCCCTCTCCCTTACGGGCACGGCATGAAGAAGAAGGAAAAGGAGTCCAAAAGACTCTGCTGGCATCGTCAGCAGCGACGAATACCCGGGAAAACAGCCTCCGCTCGAAGCCGGACTCCACGAAGAGTTAAATCTTCGCTGAAGACCCAGTAGTAGGTAGGATCTCGGAGTTGGGCTACGTATATCATTCTACTATGAGATAACTGCGGCCCTATGAGTGGGCACTCGTATTTCCAAACGAACAAACCTTGAGGGACAAAGGTTCCCGGGACAAAAGACCCGCGAAATGGATCTGTGAGCAAGAGCCGTGTGGCTGCACAGCGATACCGTTAATTTAACTTAGAAATACTCGTTTATATCAAATAAAAAATGTTTTATTTCCTTGTTGAGAGAAGGTTGAAGGACGGCTTTAAAATAAATTAAAAGCTGAACCAGGAAACCAGGAAAAAATACAAGTGATTATTAAAATAGGTATAAAGTTACGATGTTTATAACATAATATATTTTGTATATCTTCATATATACAAAAAATATTATGTGGTAAAAGTAAAAGTAAACAGTTCTTTATTTCATAAACTATTACATAGCACTTAAAAAAAAACGTCAGAAAAAAAAAATATATTTAAAAAAAAAAAAAAAATTACTACACTGAAATCACGAAGCTTAGATTCACTTACATGCAAATAAATAAAATTAGGTGTAAGTGAATCTAAGTGCCAGTTCCGAGCCCCCGCTCTGTGAGAAGAACTGATAAGAAACTCTCAGGCTATGCTCTCTTAAATTATCAATCAAATGTAATAATACAAAACACACACAGTGAATATTTGAAGTGTATAGTGATCTTATCAAGACCTAAGGAGCCCAAGCCGAGCCTGCAAGTAATGCACCTGCCGATCAACGGACGAGGCTCTGGCGAACATAACAGTGCCCGGGAAGCGGCAATAGGCTCGCCACCTATTACGTAGGACCAACTATATAGCTGGCGAAGTGTGGGCGTAGAATATGCCTCTGCCTACCTCTTCGGGGAAACAGGCGTGAATTTATGTATGTATGTATCGTCTTCATAAGTCTACAAATTAAGCGCACATTATATTGCGAAAAAAGTGCTGTTATCGCCAACAAACTGTCTAACATTTAGGCTCTTCTTGTCACATGCTCTTAATCTCTTTTTATCACATATAACTGACTTAACCAATCACAATCCAAACATCAAGAAGTAAAAGTCTACCTAAGAAAAAAAATTGCATAACTTTGGTTATCATATAGGTGTTATGTAATAAAAAGACATTTATTGCCACAAAAAAAAAGAAAGTCATAAGCCACATTAAAAAAAAATAGTGTTAGATGTTGGCAATGGATGTCAGCCTCACTCAGCACATGCTAGGCACACAGGCGCTGGTTTTCAGTCTGAACCCAAATCAAAAACTTATAAATAAAAAGATTTTTAAAAATATATACTTACATTTATACATTTTCTTATAAAGCTAATAAGACACGAAACACACATATATATATATATGACAAATTTAATAGCCTATAGTTTATTGCATAAACTGTATTGCATAAATTTGTTTAGGCTATTCGCTCGTTCGTATCTCGGAGTTGGTCTACGTATTTCATTCTACAATGAGATAACTGTATAATATATATGTTTATTTATTTTGCATACATACTCAACATACACAGGAAACACCCAGACCAGAACAAACATTTATTCACGATTGTCACGATTTGTTCATGCACAAAGTATTTGTCCTGTGTGGGAATCGAACCTAGAGCGGGGTGCAGGTATATCGACCTCCACGCTACATCGGCCGTCATCCCCATAAATTATAGTCTATGTGCTATTCTGATGTATAAACTTCGACCTGTCAAAATTTCACTGACATTGATTCATTAAATATTGCGTGAAACAGTAACAATACCCGTAGGTGCATACATAATTATGCCTAAAACCAGACCCACTAATAATTATAACTCATTGATTGCTAATTACGCATGTCTGTGGCGTTTCACGCTGCCGGCAGTAATACGACGAATCACATAAAGGGAGGTATAATTGTGGTCCAGAATGTATTTAACGTAAAGAAAAGATGGGAATTGAAACCGTCCGATAACCGCGTCCTGCGAGACCGCTCGTTCCCGAATTTATTGCCAATGATAGAGGAAAGGGACTGCCGTAAAGATTAGCCGCTATTAGTCTCATTATTAAAAATGTATAAGTATATTACGAGTTTTCTAGATCAATCAGTACAAAGTTGTAATTTTCTGATTAGGCAGAAGTCTGTGGCCTTTTTTCCATGACTAAACTCCTTATTTCTATATATTTCACCCCTGGGGACTTGCAGAGATCACGTCATTATTTAATATTAGTCACAGTTAAAACTACTAATGTAACAGAACAAATATGCCAGTTCTAAAAAATACCTATGACAATCTAGACAAAATGAACTACATATAAATACTCGATTCAGTGTTAATGAATCGAAAGGAAGCACTATTCCAAAGAACGTTTCAATGGGCACCATCTCCTGTATCCAGAGTTTCGTAATACTGAAGCGTTTTGTAGACAAATGACGGTTATTTATTCAAACAAAGGTCCGTCCCGTATTCAGCTCCACGTGATGCATTCTCTATCAGGCGAAAGAAAACCAATTTCCGAGCGATACGTTCCTTTTCCGTCCCTCTCTATCTTGTTAAGTCCGATATTTCTTTTCCCGTTCACTCCAAACACTTTACATATAAAAGGGAATTGTGTCGAATAATTGTCGTGTCCAAGGTCATTGGGTGCTTTACCCGGGAATGGCTCAGTTTTATCTGTGACATGGGTAATGATATGGGGGACATCGTATTGTAAAGGGGACAAAAGGAGTTAGAAGATTGGGTACGATGAATTGCAGTTTGTAAACATAACATTAGTTTTATAAACATACAATATAAGCGATGATCCCTTACTTCACATTTTACTTCCTCAGTGTAGAAACTTCGCTTAAAGCTTAATTAGGTAGTAAATTAAAAAAAAACGGAAAAAGTTTAAATTTTGACTAAGTATTCGAAATATCCCAGATACTTTAGCTTACAGAAGCAAGTTGGATATTACTTATTGAAAATCTATGAAAAAAGGATTTTCATTAGAATTCCTAACTTAATGATGGTGGCGGACTATATACATACAAAATATAAACTTAACTATTTCATACAAAACAACACACGAGACAAAGTGTAAGTGACAAAATGTAAAAGTCCATGACTGTGAAAAAATGATGTAAAATTAGGAAAACAGACAAAATCGTTTGTTAAAGTATTAAAATAAATTAGGTACAATATGTTCATACTTGTGTGGTTTTGTTCTGTACATTTCCTATATGACATTTTTTTGAGATCATAACACCAGTTTGTGAAAGTGACAAAATAATACTTACAAAGTGAATTACACTATTATGTTTTACAAAATACGTACGTCATCATAGAGTTGTAATTACACATTTTTAAAGTTTATTGACCCTGTCAGCTGAGAGCAATGGCTTAATTTTTTGCCAAAACGAGTATTGGTTAGCATTTTTTTTTTTAATTATTTGTTTGGTTTGGTTTTTGACCAAGAAAGGGAGAGGACGCCCACGAGCCACGTGGTCCACTATTAAAAAAGACGTGGAACGAGCCTAACTCGCCATAGGATAGAATATCTTGGTGCACCAGATCGAGGAGAGCCGACCCCAAATAATTGAAAATGGCAAAGACATAGAAGACGTTTGGTTTGGTTTCATTAACGTTTTAGAGCGCTCTAACTTTTGGACTGCATCGATTGCTTACAGTCAGGCAAGATATGTTAATTCTGACGAGAACATTTTTAAAATAGTTAACTATTCATAGCTTAAATTGATTGAATTCACATCGAGGTGGGCCACGGGTTAATTCAAACAGTGAAAATGACACGACTAATAGAGATAGCAACTCTTTAGTAATAGCCCACATCTAAATCACAGACAAACATTAGAAACAATTTATTTATCGCGCGAGATAATTTAAGCAGTTATGGATTACGGCCAAAACTTCTGACCATAACCATTCTACCCCAACTAGTCTTCGAAACGATTATTACCCCAATGTACAAGCAAACAGCGACCTTTATGCGATACAATGATATTTATCGGAGTGATAGAATTAATGTGAACTGCGATGAAAGGGAATGAAACTGGTTACAACTGGTTGTTTTTTACCGTAACATGTTATGATGGTGATGAAAAAGAATGCGGAACGTTAGTTTCATAACCTACTTTCTTGGAACGTCTATTAGGTACAGAAATAAAATTGTTGCTCGATTCTCATAACATTCAGCTATATTCCACTCAATTTAATAAAAGGAAATAAATATAATATGAAGTAAATGTTTAAGGTCATCTCCTTCGGATAAGCAAGCTGATAGCTGCAGAAATGAACACCATTTGGGATAAACTATTTCTTGGGGTGGAGATAAAAGATCAGAAAAATTGTGATTATAGTGTTTGGCTGTCTCAGAGTTGGCGCAGCACTAAATTTTGTAAGGCGTTATCTAAAAGCTGTGTCAAAATTGTCAAGTATCGTTTTAGTGGTGCTCAATAAGTGAGTGCTTTTAATTTAACTGCCTTTGTACTAGAGTACAGCAATGTGCTCATATTTACGAGCGAAATATTTGATATTATAGTACTTTCTTGTAGATCTGAGTAATTTATGCAGTTATAATATTTACTTGTACATGTGGCTTTTTACCTGCAAACTTACCTAGGTTTAAAATAAACTGAAAGCTAATTAAATGGTTTGTGACTGTCTTTTATATATTTTAACTATTAGGCATGAATACCACCTCATCGTGACCACGTGACCACGAATCAGTGGGTAGTTCAAATTCAAATTCAAATTCATATTCATTTATTCAAGTTTGGCTCAAAAGAGCTCTTATGAACGTCAAAACTTAAAAACTAGCGCGCCCATTCACTGCGGGCGGGAGCTTGATCGTAAAAGAACGGGCAAGAAAATCGTCCAGGTTAGTTTTTTCTCCCGCCATTTGTTCGAAGAACATGATGTTGAGATACAACCTTAAATTTAAATTAATAAAAGGAGTTATATTATGTGAGCAAGTAATCACCAAAAAAATAAAGATTATGTGAATTGCACAACTAGTTACAAGAGCGTAAGAGTCCACACTGGGTCTGCTCGGGAAATCTAATTATTGCAGCGTAGTTTCTGTTTTCAAGCTACATTAATGCCCATTTTTTTTCAAGTCTGTTTTCTGTACTACCCTACTTTTCATTAAGACTTTTTGTAATTAACGCTCATTGTTGTTTAATGGTAATTATGAATATAATTGCATTAGGGACAAAGGATGGAAGTGTAGCAAGAGGTTCCATAAAAAAAAACTTTTAAAGGGGTCAGCATGAATGTTCGCTATCCAATCATGCTTTATCGGATGAATGGTTTTAGCTGATTTTTTAAACGCAGTTCATGACTTGAATATTTTATAACACTAAAAAGGTCATCTTGTTAGTAGGTCTTACATACAATCAGGTTCCTGTTAATATTGTTACTTAACGTTTTAAAATTGTACATAGTTGCGTATGAAATCATTTTTATATGTATATACATCTCACTGTGGTTTAGAGTTTAATGAACCTAAATAAAACTGTACTCATTGTTTTCGTTTCCAAGTATTCGAGAAAGTCATTTATATTTAGAGGACTAGTTCACTACAGATGTTTTCAAGAAACTTACTTCTTGAAAAGAAATTTTCTCACAAAAATCGTTATCAGCAGTAATGGAGGTTTCCACTACAGTCAAGAAACTAATATCAATATTACTTCAACTCCTTTTAAAGCAACGTCTTTTATTACGTAAGTTGTGTTGACCCGTAAAAACGTCCGAAAACCCAGTGGCATAACCTCAACAATTTGGAATAAAACACAATTTCTCAGCAAGCGACTGTCAAAAGTTGAAAACTCAAAAGAGAATTTATTCCCGTCACGAGGCAATTCTCCGCCAGTCCGCAGTAAAGAAATGCAAACAGCAATATTCAAAGTTGTCCTGCAATCGGTCCACTGTGGAAAGTTGCTCTGACAAATTACTTCACGGCACCAAAACTTGTTTATCTTACAATCCACAGTCGAGACGCGTCATTAAGAGACATTCTGCTTTGTGTTCTTTGCTTAGGACAATCAAGAAAGTAAAGACATTAGATAAAATATTAGAATTAAAAGCGTAAGCAATAATAATCTGTTACTCTATGATTATATGAAGCGCTCGTAGCTCTACGGTGCTCGGTGGTCAGAAACGATCACCGAAGTAAAGCAGAGTTTACAGAGGTCAGTCCGTGTAAAAGGACACCCCTTTTGTGTGGCATTTGATATCGAGCTCTTCCGTGCTTCGGAAGGCACGTTAAGCCGTTAGTCCCGGTTATCACTAAATGTGGTAGTCGTTAAGCCATGTTAGAGGCCAAATGGGCGGCTTCAAAAATTCTAACAGCAGGACGCCATACACCTGCCTCCGCCAATCCGCACTGGGTCAGCGTGGTGGAGTACCCAATACCTCTCACACCTTGATATGTGACAGGAGGCTCGTGCTCAGTAGTGGGACGTTAATGGGCTGAGATGATGATGATGACTCTATTGCAAATCAATATTTGGTGGTGGAATTCTTCGATTGGACAACCATTCAGCTTAACTGATTGCACTTTATAATTTCCTACACGACATGCCATGCCTACACGAATATAAGAAAACATGGAACATTTCGATGATGTATTTACAAGAATATTATTAAAAGGTTAAACATCAAATACAGAACAAACTGTGAGCAACATTTTTAACTTTACATATAAAAAGAGCATTGGCTTTAATAGCTAGGGGAATACTTGTCATTTCTCAAATTAAATCCTCAGCCGTTGTTTTGATTTCCGAAGACTAGGCGACCTTTTACTTGGTCGAGATAGGTCAAGTTTATCCTCGTTTTTATCATAAATTCGTGTCTATAAAAATATGCATTTCTTTCTTCTGTTTCAATAATCAGAAAAGCGAAACGTATCAAATGCAATCATGTCCTCCACCAAACTCACTAATAAATGATTCTTTATTTACTTATGATCACATTCTTCATTTAAAAATATGTAAGTTCCTTTTCAATCGTCAACATAATTATCTTTAAGCGAACGATAAAAACATTAAGAAGTTCATGGAATGGAATGAAGGAAAAATGGAATGAAATCTGATGACGTAACATAACCTCCTGGAAGTAGTAATAATATGAGCTATAAAGGCAAATTAAATATTATAACCTCAACTATTGGGTTACATAATGTAATGAATGAAATCTTAAATTGTTTAGTCGCAAAATGGTTATAATCATTCGAAATTTAAATTGAGATTTTAAAAAATCACGCAATTATAAGTCAAATAGACGTTAAAGGCTGAGGACGCAGAAATCTTAATAGAGCCTAATTGGCCGCCCTTCGGTTCGCCTAAAAATTATTGTCCGAATATTACACGGCCGAACCGTATTGGCCTAAACTTAAAACAAACAAATATTGTTTCGCCTAACAATTTTTTTGCCACCATTATAGTTATGTCTTAGAATTGAAAGCCCTAATTTTAGGATCTATAATGTAAAATAGGCGGCCCGCGAACTAAGGAGCAGGTGGTTTGATCGTCTGAGCCTACGCTTTGAGCCTGGCCGGCCAAACCGGCCAGCAAGTCGAAACTGCGGTGGTGAGCGAAATACATCTTTGAAGATAAGCTCGCGTGAGACCACCAGAGCCCCGCAGCGCCGGTGCCGTGACAAAAGACATATTGCATGCTTGCTTGCAGTGCATACATGCATTGACGCTGCATGCCTGCTTTCATGCTGCATGCCTGCTTTCATGCTGCATGCCTGCTTTCATGCTGCATGCCTGCTATCATGCTGCATGCCTGCTTTAATGCTGCATGCCTGCTTTGATGCTGCATGCCTGTTTGCATGGCATACCTGCTTGCATTCTTTGGCCAAATTACTTTGCCTTTTAAAATGAGTACGCGTTATACACCTTGAGATTTTTAAGGTTTGTCCGATATAATATTTAGTACTAATACGTGAGATTGTGGGGCATGAACGAAGATGACTAAAGTGACTGGTTCATGCGTCATACTCGTGAACGGGTGCCACCAGTGAGGACTGGTCTGCTAATGTCTACTATGTTTATTCGTGCTCATACTCGTATAACTTAAAATAAAAAGTTATTTTCTTCTTTTATTTTAAATCATGTGACTGCAGAACACATGTTTTTGTAGATTTGTCAAATTGTTTTACTACTAAGTACATATTCTTGTAACTGGCGGGAGAAAAAACTAACCTTGACGATTTTCTTGCCCGTTCTTTTACGATCAAGCTCCCGCCCGCAGTGAATGGGCGCGCTAGTTTTTAAGTTTTGACGTTCATAAGAGCTCCTTTGAGCCAAACTTGAATAAATGAATATGAATTTGAATTTGAATTTGACGAAAGGATAATAAAATTATTATAAATAACAAAAAAAAAGCTTTTACTTCCTTGCAAGTTCAAAGAGGCTATCAATACCTAAGTAAAAATCTGAATAATTCTCAAAAACTGCAAACAACAATAGCACCTAACTTAATAAACCCAATACTAAATATTTGGCGAAAAAATCCAACACAAAAAATAGCGAGTATTTTTCGCTTCTTTCACTTAATTTCAATTTGATTCAGCCCTGGGTTAGTTGCCGAGTGTGTCAACCCCATCAGATTACAGCGTGAACATACGGTGCGGGGATTTTCTGCCGAGCAACGGATTAAGTTTGTGTTGCCATAGTGGGGAGACTGCCGCAAAAGTAGGTCCCTTTTTATTTGCCAAGCGGAGCTGCAATCTAAATGTTAGAGCGCCCAATTTTAAATCATTTCGTCTATTGTAATTTTGTTGGAAATTTTATACAGATGGTTCTTTTAAAAGAAGCGTCAAAACTACGTAAATAATTACGAGATGACGCCACGTTGATGTTAAGACAGCTTTCTAATTCATTACAATATTATTGCCAGAAAGTTGCCATTTAAATTGCCAGAAAGCACATTTAAAAAAACAAAGAAACACACATACAAATCAAACAAATACAAAGGTGGTTTAAAGATAAAAAAGAGATCTCTTACAGCCAACCCTAACAGGAGTGAGAATTTTGTAAGTGGAATAAAAATTATTACAAGTACCTTGTCACAAAAGTAAGCCGACATTGATTATAAACAAGTGATGGAAAAATATCTTTGGTACAATTACCGCGCAACTATAACTTCCCGAAAAATTGAGAAACAATTCAACACGACACGAGTTTCGCTCTCACACGCCATCTTAAGGTATTGATATGAGCCTCAGACCAACGATGTCTTCACTGCCAACGCTGAAACGAGAGTAGTAGAAGAAGAAAGTGGAGTAGAAATTGTCACAAAGATATTTTTAATCTATCACTTGCTTACAATAGGTTTCCGAAAAGTAACTCCTGAATCAATAAATTCTTTAATATTGATTATATCACCTAGATAGGATAAGTTATGTAAGTAATACTTTGGGATAATAATATAGTAGTAATAACATGCGTTAACATAATTTTTGTTATAGACTAAAAGACGCCTAGATAGGTATAGACATTCAATATTAACAATTTACGATAAGATAGTATTGATATGTATTGTTAATACTGTTGTCTTGTTAAAATCTGAAGTAACTGGCAAAATAACTATTAAATAAATGTAATCCGTTGGTCTGTAAGACCTATGCGCGGGTAAAGTAAGGATGAGGTTACAATCTCACTTTATACATATATTTTACAGCTCCAACAGAAAGAATGCTGACTTTCTTATTGTCGAAATAAACGATGCTATTTGTACTGTTAATGAATGTCTATTCATAATAAATGGTACTGTTAATTGCTGATACAATCAAATACAATCTTACGCCTTACTTTTATTCAATTTAATATGATCATGAATACACAATTTTATAATATGTTTCGTTATTATGCGATTACAATTTGCTAATGGAATATAAGAGAACAAACACAACTGTAACTCAGAAAATGCTAGATTTCGCTTAAATAACCTTTGACGTTTAAGTATTATGAATCAAAATTCAAAATTATTTATTCAAGTTTGGCTCATAGAGCTCTTATTAAGGTCAAACTTAAAATTTAAAGCGCCCATTCACTGCGGGCGGGTACTTGATCGTGAAAGAACGGGCAAGAAAATTGTCAAATTTGGTTTTATCTCCCGCCAGTTACTGATGTAGAAACCAAAAAAATAGTTACAATAGTTTACAATTAAAAAAATCTGTATTTTGTAGTCAAAAAATTTTAAGAAAAGAAAATAAAATAATGTCTCACTCCTTAACCCTTTACCAGGCAGTGGTCAATATTTAACCACCATAAATTGAACTTTATGCGGTTAACTTAAGGTGGAAAACTAATGAATATTTTCAACGTGCTCTGCCTGTTAAAGGGACAAGATGAACATAATTAGGGATAAAAATAGTAGAAATAAGCAGACCAGTCCCCTTTATATTAGAAGTCAAAAAGTAAGAATTATAAAATACGTCTATTTACCATCATCTGAGCTTATTATAACCTACTACTGAACACAAGCCTCATCTCAAAAAACAAGCATGTTAACCAAACAACACATATTTTTTGTTATTAACAATAAATGTTAGAATTATGCAAGACGCCAAAGAGGACCTACATAAGTGTTACAGGATCAACAGTTTAACATTCCTTCTGAAGCACCGAAGCGTTGGATATTTATTGCCACATAAACGGTCACCCATCCTAGGACTGATCCATGTGAACTCTGTTTTATATCAGTGATCGATTTCGACCACTCAGTACCGCGGAGCAAAAAAACGCTTTATAATCCATTATCTATTCTCACAGAGCACTGAAAAATAAAATCGTAATATTCTAATACTTTTTTCGCTTTCAAATCATACTGTCCCGACTTCTGCACTATACTGTCCTGTACTCTTTACATCATAAGCCGGGTATTACGTGTTGCACTGTGTAGGCTCCGGAACTACTGACTGTATTTTTAACTAAAAAAAGGAAAAAATATTGTATTCAGAATATAAATGTAAAGCAGCGTTTTTTTAATTTTATAGCTGGAGAATTGGCAGTTGCTATTTTTATATGTATAATATTTTCATCTGTACAAAGAGGCTCTAGTCTTCGCTGTTGAGATATCACATGCAAACTGCTTTCTGAATTTTATATGGAGGTATCATTAATTAAGATA
The DNA here is from genome assembly GCA_949126915.1 of Musotima nitidalis. Taxonomy (NCBI): domain Eukaryota; kingdom Metazoa; phylum Arthropoda; class Insecta; order Lepidoptera; family Crambidae; genus Musotima; species Musotima nitidalis. The sequence continues at coordinate 18,290,273 of OX421430.1, forward strand.
AAAAGGTCAATAGGCGAAGCTGCGATGGGACTAACTAACCAAGGGGCTATCAGTATACAAATTTATGTGTTTTATTATTATCTTATCATCATACAGCAGAAGATGTTATTGTGGTTACGTGCCAAAGTAACTTATTTACAACTTATGTTAACAATCAATTTAGTTAACATTACATATTATAAAACCAACGTGGTTACCGTTAATGTACTGAGGATTAATATTGAATTTCTAAGGTAAGCGTGGTAGCCTATTGTTGATTAAAACATAATGTGTATGGCATCCGCAGAGTATTTTCTTTTTATCCAAAGTTGCTTGTTGTTATTAAGTGAGCCTTTTATTAAAATAAATATTTACAAAGCACACTAGGAACACTTTTCCTTAATACTTCATGTTTATCAAAGCCCAATGTTACACTAGCCAAGTGATCTATCATATGCTTTTTACCAGACAAAATACCTTATACAAAATCTTTTATAAACATCTTAACATGATCATAAATCTCAGAAGCCTGGCCTTATGCTCGAGAAACTTCCCGACCTACGATTAAGGATGCCAGATTTCCGCCACCTATTCAACCACGCAGACTGACTGCCAGAAACGTAGCAGATTTAAAAAATCCTCTCGACTGCGCCAACAAAAACTGAGAAGCTGAAAAACCGGGACATTCTTGGGAGGATAAATTGCAGCCCACTTTTCATGTTGCGGAGATTAAACAATTCCAAAGCTGGGAGTGGGACGGTCAATGGAGAAGGGACCGAACTTAGTTTTTCAATTACAATGTTAAGGCAAACTTTAACACGGGTCTGTTTGAATTTAAGAAAAGCGTAGTTTTGAAGCGAATGTTTCGTCAGAACTATCTACTTATCTTTATTCTCGTTGTGTCAGGTGTACTTACGTATGTAAGTTCACATTTGAATTAGATGATAAAGTTTATTCTCTGTTGATGATTAATATTATTCAGGAGGTATTTATGGCGATTATGGTGTTATTGTGTTACCCGGTAGGAATTTAGTATGTGCTAAATACTAAAAGTATTTCCTAACATAATCGCAGCTTTCGTACTATAGGGGTACATTTCAAAGAAAAATTCAATTAAGTTATGATCGATTTTCGTGATAATATAGGGGCTTAAAAATCTTTAAATCCGTTTTCCCAAAAATCATTATTATTCGAATTGGGCTCTTATAGTATGAAAGGTGCGAATTGTTTGTTTGCGATAATGAGCTCTTTCCAACCGCGCTAGTAGGTGTTCCTTTGTTTTTTAACAATGAGAGTCTGACCCAGTGTGCCTCCCTGTGGCCGCTGGGTATACATTATATATTTTCCAAAGGTTAAAAAAAGATGTAAGGTTCCCGTATACATTAATAATATTAGTATAAACAAAAACTTTCAAAGCCTCACCCTTAAGTGAATCTGAGACAATAATATGATAATATTTCGTTAAATTTACCCTTTGACACTGAACCACCGCGTCAATATACACGAACTAAAAGATAATGCACGAGTTTCTTAATAAAACAAAAATAACAGAACTGATTTTAAACTGAAATAAAATTGAAGAAAACATTTTCACGAAGCAAAATTCGGGCACAAAAAATACATGTCTTAACAGAATCTCCAGACACCAAATAATCAATACCCAGCACTCAAAATAAGTATCGAAATTCCCAATAATGCTTACTAAAGCCGCCAATATAAAAAGCTGAATTTTAAAACAGCATTCGTGTTTCTAAATCCACTTCTCTTTGACGTTGATAAATGGATTTCTAAAGCGATCCCACTCGACATCTTTCTTTGTTTAGTTTGCAATGGACGTCTACCAATACTTGTTTCTGCCAACAGGTTCTGAAAGTCCACAGTCTGGGTATTTTCCACATTAATATTGCAGTATATTTGTAGCTTACTTGCAGAGGTTGAGGAAAGTTGAACAGTCTGTGCGATTTCTATTTTATCGGCAGCATAGTTAGGTGTTAAATGTTTTTTTTGACGCTCACGTTGGGAGGATAAACAGTTTTAATGGAAACGCGAATAAATTGAGAAGATTTTTTCTACGAGACTTAGTTGACCATATTCAGCTGTTTGTCGTTTGAAAATAATTTAAGAAGTGTCCTAAATCAAGTATATTTTTTATGCCTCTCAGTGTTTCTGGGACCTATTGGTGCTATGTTTTTGGCACAACAGAATTACTTATATTTTATAATCAAGTTGGGCAAAAAAATTGCGGTTTTTAAAAGACTTAAAATTTTTTCAGTCGTTCCGTATTTGTGTTGCAACGAAATAGTTATTTAATTGTCTAAATATTTCTTCCGCCGGTAATTAATTGATTATTGTTTATGTACAGATTTTCAATGTTCCATATCTTTATTGCTCTCAGCAAACAGTTACAATAGGATGTTACTATTGATTACAGTTCGTTGTGGACCCTGTCTGGCACAGCAAGTAGAAGAGAGGATGATATATGCTATAAATTTTAATAAAAAAATGGATTAAATGCCGAAATTAAGAATCCGACAGAATTCACCCTCTCTCGTCTCAAGGTCGAAAGATTCGACGAAGAGAACTCCTATCGGATGATAGGCAAAAACGTCATCTTGTATACTGTCTTGAACTGCAATCACCAACCCGCTTGCCCAGAGCGTGGTGATTTTGGGCAAATACCATCATCATCATCATCACAGCCCATTAACGTCCCACTACTGAGCACGAGCCTCCTCTAACATATCAAGGTGTGAGGGTATTGGGTCATGCTCCACCACGCTGACCCAGTGCGGATTGGCGGAGGCAGGTGTGTGGCGTCCTGCTGTTAAAATTTTTCAAGCCGCCCAATTAGGCCTCTAACATGGCTTAACGACTACCACATTTAGTGATAACCGGGACCAACGGCTTAACGTGCCTTCCGAAGCACGGAAGCGCTCGATATCAAAAGCAACACAAACGGTCACCCATCCAAGGACTGACCTCGGTAAACTCTGCTGTACTTCGGCGATCGTTTCCGACCACCGAGCACCGCAGAGCTACGAGCGCTTCCATCCACCACCATCACTCGAATTTAATGTACGGGGGAGGCTCCTGTTTAGCAGTGGACTTTTTAAGACTGATAATGCAAATAATTAAACATAGGTATTATATCTTTTAGTCAAATGATGAAACTCGAAATACAAAACAACGATAATTTGATAACAAAATGCATCTATAATGTTGTACCAGTAAGCAGACGAAATTTAATTAAACATTATTACTTTATATAACAAAGTATTAAATAAGTGGCTGGTAGTAAGTGTCGACTTTATTAATAAGTAATGTACCACTTGTATCAATTAAGTTCTGCCTCCGAGCTATTTAATTAATGTAGCTGCTTAATTTATTTTAAGTTAAAATATTTCATATATTCATATCGAAAATTTATTAATTTAATTTGTTCTAACATCGAAATATTATTAATTAATTGAAAGTGTCATTGAGAATTTGTGTTATGGATACTAATATTCTTTACCTACTTATATTTTTGTAAATACATACTTTAATATACATAGGAAAACATCCAGACTAGAACAAATATTCGTGTTCAGGCACACAAAGATTTGTCCTGTGTGGGAATCGACCCGACTACCTTAGGAGTAGAGTGCGCGTATACTTGCCACCACGTCATATTGGTCGTCAAAATTATTACTTAATACCGTCAGCCTAATTTTCAAACAGTTTATTAAATAAATCAATTCTGATTTTTTGATTTTGATTTTAGAGGGGGGGGGGGGGCAAAGTTCTGGAACGGAGACCATTTGATAGAAAACTCTTTTTAAATCATAAATCTTTATTGCATTAAGTAAACAAGTAGGTAAGTAATACAATGAATATTGATACCCCGGAGGGGCCCTGCAATTTGAGAGTGAACTTAAACATATTACAAAACTACGTACTTAATTATTTTATAAACTAAAAAACTCTTACAGATACAAAAATAAAAAAAACTATTATTAACTTAACCAATTATAGTTAAACAAATATAAATTATTTTAATTATATTTATAATTCATGAGATTATCAACATTCTTTGGTTTTGTTTCTTGTTTACTAAGGAATTCTTTTAGTTTTGCCTTATTTCTCTGTCTACCCGTCTGTCCGAAGCTTAGGTCAAAAATATGAGTGAAAGCTGGCATTTGTTATATATTTCTTATACTTATCTCTTTTTGTAGCTTTTTTTTTTATATCGACATCTTAATCCGCGAATCTTATGTTACTAATTACTAACACCTAGGATTAAAATATATATATTTACTAACACAATATGAGTGTAGAACTTAAAATAAGGTCAGATTTTGCTGAATACAAGTTATTACACTGCCGTCTAACCTTCGCAACCCTTTGAAAACATCATTCTATGGTTAAGCCATCATCATCATCACAGCCCATTAACGTCCCACTACTGAGCACGAGCCTCCTCACACAAATCAAGGTGTGAGGGTATTGGGTCATACTCCACCACGCTGACCCAGTGCGGATTGGCGGAGGCAGGTGTATGGCGTCCTGCTGTTAGAATTTTTCAAGCTGCCCATGAGGCCTCTAACATGGCTTAACGACTACCACATTTAGTGATAACCGGGACCAACGGCTTAACGTGCCTTCCGAAGCACGGAAGCGCTCGATATCAAATGCCACACAAACGGTCACCCATCCAAGGACTGACCTCTATAAACTCTGCTATACTTTGGTGATCGTTTCCAGCCACCGAACACCGCAGAGCTACGAGCGCTTCCAACTAAAACCAACTAAACTAAACTAAACTAGGTTAAACCAGACTTGCCGATAATTGTCCTTAAAGAAACCTTATGAAGGTAACTTACTATAGAAAACAAAATAAAATTTTATCCTTTTCTGCCCGTTAAAGATTACACAATATTACCTTTTATTCCAATTTCATATTTCATCATCTTTTGTCCGAACTTTCCAAAAAAGATAAAGGTTACAAGTAAAACCCGTGTTACAACCTACTGGAAACCTTTTCACACTATTTTGAATGGTGTATTGTGTGAATTGGCGGTGGTTCCATTTTGACGTTATGTTTTCTTTCCTAAGAAGTTTCCAAAGAATTACCTATACATTTCACAAAATAATTGTGGAATTCAATTAAGTTACAGACAATTTATTGATTCAGGAGTTACTTTGCGGAAATCCATTGTAAGCAAGTGATGGATTAAAAATATCTTGAAATATTAAAGTGAGAGACTCGACTTGACTCTCGCTTCAGCGTTGGTCGTGAAGACACCGTTGTTCTGAGGCTCCTATCCTACCTGAAGATGCCCTGTGTAAGGGCGAAACACGTGTCGAGTTGAATAGTTTCTCGATTTTTCGGGAAATTATAGTAGCGCGTGAATTGTTACAAAGATATTTCTAATCTATCACTTGCTTAAGTTACAGACAATTTTTTCCGTTAGATATCAAATTACTTTTTTTCAAATATTTTGTAAAATATAGCTGTCGTTCAAAAATTTTGTAAAATTTTTCGGAAGAAAAAATTATTGAATTTATCATTAAGTTCAAAACTAGTCATGTAAGTGTAGGGATTCTCATCTACCCCCCAAGATCTGGGGAGTTCAAGCCAACCTTACCTGCAAGTGGTGCACCTGCCGATCAACGGTCGAGGCTCTGGCGAACATATCAGTGCCCGGTGAGCAGCAATAGGCTCGCCACCTATTACGTGAGACCAACTATATAATTGGCGAAATGTGGGTGCATAATATGCCTCTGCCTACCCCTTCGACGAAACAGGCGTGATTTTATGTATTAATGATTGTATTAAAAAAGATTTGAAATTTGTGCCTTTGTTGGACATATTATTTAAAATACAATTGTACAATTGTAATGTGACAATATCTTTATTTTAATTGACATACTTATGGACTTTTTATTTTTATTCATTTCTTTTCTATTGTAATTTATCTTTGTATAACATATTTTATTATTTCATTAATTTTAATGTAATGACAATGTATATTTTTAATTTTGAGCATAGAGTATTCATGTGTAATCTTGAATCTATAGACTAAAAGATAACAGGTCAAGCAGTTCTCCTACCCGATTGAATTCGAATCTATCCAGCCTCACAAAGTTTATTAGTAGAGTGCTATTAATAAACTTTCCAAATCCATGCAAACCACCCAACCCTTACTTAACAGTTTATTAGAGACGCAGTTCCCCACGAACATATATTCATGTGGACAAAGTCATGTTCATTAAATCGTAAAAGCCACATCTGAAAGGGTTTGAATATCTACTCCGACTCTCAAGAACCATAACGAAAATTTAATATTCAAGCCGTCTGTTGGGAAAGTGCCATTGATTAATTTTAAAGTAGCTGGGGTTAAGACGGGGCCATGTAATGAGGGAAGAATAGGAATTTATAGTTGACGAATAGTGAAGAATGGGGCCCTTTTTAAATCCCTTAGACATATAAATAAATATGTTCTGATACTAAGCCCAATTATTAAGTCCGAAAATAAGTTTCATTAAGAACTTGCGTTATGGATACTAAATAACGAATATACATATATAGATACTTTTATGTGTAAATATATACTTAATATATGTAGGAAAACACAGGTAGTTGTGTTATGAGTAAATTTAACTTTTAAACACTTTGTGTGAGCTAAGGCGGTTCTAGTTTATCTGTTGGGCTTTCGGTTAATTAATAATTTATTGGCACGGAGTTAAAATCTTGCCGATACATTACAAATTTTTTTTTTTGTAATTGTTTGTTTTTTGTGCAATAAAGAATATATATATATATATATATACAAAACTATTCATAATTAAAGCCATATAACTTCCACTGCTGAACGTTGGCCTCCCAATATATAATTATATAATTGGGGTATATCCACGCAAAGCAGGCCGCTTGGTTGGTGATCGCAGTTCTAGCCAGTACGACTCTTCGTCGACTCTTACGACTCCCCATAACACTAGAGAAGGTGACACTATTCTTTAGTGATGATTTTCTACCACAATTTTATCGGCTTTTTTAGTTAATAAGTCAGAAAGTTCTGCATTAATATCTAAACGTATAGGTAAATCAACTGTCGGTACTAGAGAACACTCTCACACACCTGATGGACCGATGATCTAATTAAGATTTTAAGGAAGCCGGTGGATGGAGAAGGCGAAAGCTAACTATAGGTTAGACTTTTATTAAACAACTGTTATCGAGATTACGATAAATCACTTAAATTTATAATTAAAATGATGTATATTATGAAATCATCAGTTTATATCTATCATTCCATCTTATAACGAAACCATACAACACCCCTTTCCTGTCTTATACAAGTACGCTACCCTCGGAACCCATTAACCATAATGGAAAATCTCAATATCAGAACTCTATCGCTATTTCAAGAACTGCTCCGACCATCGAAACAAAAGCGTTAAAGACGTGAGACGTCATTAGGCATTCAATTATGTGTTCAGCGAACACTGGATAGCAAACCACAATGGGAACTTTAATGTAGCTTATAACACTGCGGGCGGGGCGGGGCGCTGATGTGAATTTAAACGTTTATTAAAACCTACAAATGACACAATACAGATTTTAAGATAATGAAGATAAACAAAAAAAAAATATCTGACTTGACAACTGAAATTGACAGGTACGATAAAAAAATGCTAGTGTGAAGTTAGAGCTTTAAATTGGCTTCTAACTTGTTAAGTTGTCAAAATGTTCTTTAATACTGAAAAAAGCTACAAGGAATACAACATTACAACAAGCTATGTTAACATTTTAAAACCTACCACCTCTGACCATCGAGACAGCAGCGCCAAAGACGACGTCATTAGGCATAGTGTTTAGCGAACATTTGGATAACTTCGCGGTCACAATGAGAACGTTAATGTAGCTGATAACACTGTTGGCGATACGCTGACGTGAATTTAGAGGTATACTAATACTTACAAGTAATAAAACATTTATATATAAAGGTTTGGTAAATAGTGAAGAAAAACACAAAAAATACTAGTTTTTTTAAAGAAAACAAGACTTTAAAAAGTTATAGTATTTAACCCTATAAATTGATTTTATATTTGTGGGAAGTTGCTGCGATAATAAATCAATTCAATGAAACCCAGATAAATCGTTAACTATTGTATGTATTTATGACTTTTACTGTTTGAACCATTTCCTTAACTAATCTGATTTGTATTATTTTATTTCGTCGTTTAGCTAACAATAACGTGTAAACTGAAATTTGGCCATACTAAGTTTTACACACTATGAATACTTACCCAGATCCTTTTAACGTGCACCCAATGCTGTTATCTAATTTTCAAAATTAATTAAACTCGAATAGTTTCAGCGTGACAACCGCACAAGTCTTCAGTCCGCTGTACAATCTCATATAAAGAAACTATTTCCTATATTTTCATTGTATTTCCTGACGTTGTAAAATTTTGTTGTTAGAAGTGACGATTTGTAAAAAAGGTCACGTAATTTTCAGCGTACATTTTACTTTTTTCGTAACATGCACGCTGCGGTACCGTGACTGCCCGCTTGTCGTGTGGCCACTCATCTAACTGCTGATGAATTAATAAAAATCAGTTCAAAACTTGCCTGGCTTCTGTATTTAGTACCATTTAATTAGGTTCGTCGAGTGAAGAGAGTTGTCAATGGACTTCAGTTGGCAAGTTTAAACAGCGCCGCGCTTTGTTACCAACTCTAGCGACGTAACCATTTGTTTATTTATAATAGAACTTTTATAACAGTAGACTTTAATTTTAAATTCAAAGTTCATAAGTTAATTAGCGTTAATGACACTCAAAGTAAATTGAAAGCTATATTACATTGAATTTTAGAGGGGAATACTTTATAGAAGTACACATTTAATAAACCGCAAATGATTGAATAAACGATTTGATCCAATTAGAGTATCGACAAATATGTGTTTATGTACAGATGTGCGAGTGTGTCGGTTATCAGATTATTAAAGGCTGTACATTTAAAATTATATTGTTGTATTAAGTTTGACAACCGATATGGCGTGGTGGCGAGTATACCCGCACTCCACTCCTGAGGTCGTGGGTTCGATTCTCATACAGGACAAATATTTGTGTGTATAAATATGAATATTTGTTCTGGTCTGGGTGTGTTCCTATGTATATTAAGTATGTGCTTACAAAAAAAAAGTATTTATGTATGTTTATCCGTTATTTAGTATCCCTAACACAAGTTCTTAATGATACTTATCTTAGAACTAAATAATTGGTGTAAGTATCAGAAATATTTATTAATATTATTGTTTTTTTGTCTCTTTTAAATTTCTTACTGCTTCAAAGATTAAAGCTGTATACCTTTCCACTACTATTAGTTTTAAAAAGAAATAGATTATGAGTTATTCACTAAAACTTAACAAAACAGTTACGCTTTTTAAACTGAATACGTAAATACAACCACGCCTGTTTGCCTTAAGGCGTAAGCAGAGGCATATTATACGCCCACATTTCGCCAACTATAATGTTGGCCTCATATAATAGGTGGCGACCATATGGCCGCTTACCGGGAACTTTTATTTTCGACAAAACCTCGTCCGCTGTTGGCAGGTGCACCACTTGCGGGTGAGGTTGGCTTGTGCTCCTAAGATATTAGGATCCCTATAAACCGTTACATTAATATTAACTAAATAATTCTTTTTATAGTGTGTATAGTTTTAGGGGGTGTATAGGGATCCTACCAAGACCTAAGGAGCCCAAGCCAACCTCACCTGCAAGTGGTGCACCTGCCGATTAACTGACGAGGCTCTGGTGAACATAACAGTGCCCGGTTAGCGGCAATAGGCTCGCCCCCTATTACGTAGGACCAACTATAGAATTGTATTTTATAATATGCCTTTGGGAAACCTATGACCTTCGGGGAAACATCCGTGAATGTATGTATGTATAATTCTTTTTGCAACTCTGTCACCACTTTTGTATAAAGACAGGTGTTATAAACGCTTTATAGGTGAATCCGAACTCCGTTACCGTAAACCAAATTTGTGTGCGCAATAAACCTTCTTTAACTTTCATTTCTTTACACGAATACTTATATTGTTCAAGACTTCTTATATTGTTGACGACCGATATGGCGTTGAGGTCAGTATACCTGCACTTCACTCCAGAGGTCGTGGGTTCGATTCCCACACAGGACAAAACTTTGTGTGCATGAACATGAATATTTGTTCTGGTCTGGGTGTTTTCCTATGTATATTAAGTATGTATTTACAAAGAAGCGCTCGTAGCTCTGCGGTGCTCGGTGGTCGGAAACGATCGCCGAAGTACAGCAGAGTTTACAGAGGTCAGTCCTTGGATGGGTGACCGTTTGTGTGGCATTTGATATCGAGCGCTTCCGTGCTTCGGAAGGCACGCTAAGCCGTTGGTCCCGGTTATCACTAAATGTGGTAGTCGTTAAGCCATGTTAGAGGCCTAATGGGCGGCTTGAAAAATTCTAACAGCAGGACGCCACACACCTGCCTCCGGCAATCCGCACTGGGTCAGCGTGGTGGAGTATGACCCAATACCCTCACACCTTGATATGTGAGAGGAGGCTCGTGCTCAGTAGTGGGACGTTAATGGGCTGTGATGATGATGATCCGTTGTTTAGTATACATAACACAAGTTCTTAATGATACTTATCTTGGAACTAAATAATTGGTGTAATTGTCTGAAAATTTTATTTATTTATTTATTATTATTAACATTGGCATCAATTCAAGGCAGAACCAATCTATTCCCAAAACACAAAATCAAAAAAAAAATAGTTCTTTTATGCTTTAGTTTCAATATGAATTAACTAGGTTGTACCTAAAAATTATATTATTATTTGTCGTCTCCTTTCTTTTTGCAGAATATTCTAAGAAAAACTCGGATCTTCACTTTATAGCTCATATCAAACTGACAGAATAAAATATCGTCGCTGCTATCACAAACCATTTATAGAAGCCACTCTATGTAGTTTATCTGGTATAAATAACATAAAAGACAGCACCTCATCTCGCCAAATGAACGCGATAAATTGTGAATCCAAGTCAGTCCAAGTGTTAATACTGTTAAGTGGAGTTCAGTGGCTTGACGTCAAGCCAGAACCGAGAATATCAATAAATAATAATAAATATTCTCTTACAATCACACCAATTATTTAGTTCCAAGATAAGTATCATTAAGAACTTGTGTTATGGATACCAAATAACGGATTAACATACGTAAATACTTTTTTGTTGTTGTATATACATACTTAAGATACATAGGAGAACACCCAGACCAGAACAAATATTCATGTTCATGCACACAAAAATTTGTCCTGAGTGGGAATCGAACCCACGACCTCTCGAGTGAAGTGCAAGTATACTGACCTCTACGCTATATCGGTCGTCTTCATATCGCTTCACCTATTCACGCCATATCAATAAAATCTAAAAGAGGTAACAATTGTGCAGTTATATTTCCAATATATATTTTACAGAACACACGCAATCTCACCCATGCATACACGCTTACACCTAGCCATATACGTAAATATGCTTCTGACATTTATAGATGCAGGCGTTACTTTGCGAAAACCAATTTAAGAAATTAAATTTTTGCCCTTTCGTCAATTGTTGTCAAGCCAGAACCGAGAATATCAATAAAATCGAAAAGAGGTAACAATTGTGCAGTCATATTTCCAATATATATTTTAAAGAACACACCCACAATCAGACCCATGCATACACACTTACACCTAGCCATATACGTAAATATGCTTTTGACATTTATAGATTCAGGTGTTACTTTGCAAAAACCGATTCAAGCACTAAAATTTTTGTCACAATGTCGCCCTTGTTGTCATGTTTCGTTTAAATGGATTGTTTTTATAATGTGTCACATAAATTATTGCAGTTGTTTAGGTACCCAGCAGGTTCAACGAGGCGCCATCTCCACATCATTGCAAACCTGCCAACAGGGGACATCCCCTGCTAAACGCAGGCATCAGGAACCTTCTAACGACCAAGAGGCGCCTCAGGAAGGAATGGCAGCGCACACGCTGCCCGACCATCAAGATGCAGCTAAACAGAACAGCAGAGAAACTGAAGACCGCCATTAGCTCACTCGACTCCGAACAAAGAGAGGGATACCTGGAGAGCGAGAACTGGATCAAAATCCATCGCCTCTCTAAGACCCTTCTCCTATTTAGACCGCTGTAGGGATCTGACGGGATGCCACGCTATCGTGCAGCAGACAGAGCGGAGATCTTTGCATAGTACCTCGAAGAATAGTTTCGACCCGACCCGACGGCCCACATCGAGCACGAGCGGCTCGTCGCAGAGCAGCTGGCCAGATTTCTCCCTGCACCGATGGCGTTTGAGAAAGATCCAATTGTCTTCTCCGCCGGCCAGGTGCAAAGAGAAATACGAAGAAACATGTGGTCAAACTCTCTCCATCTTCACAGAAAGGAAGGTCAAAGCTGGAGTCCTGCAAGGTAGCTGCCTCTCGCCGTCCCTGTACGCGAAGTACACGGATGACATGCCCACCTCTGAGAGAATACACCTGGCTTTATTCGCCAGAGACGCCGCCTATTATACTTCGTCGTACAGAAGACACCTTGCGGCAAAAAGAAGCCAGAAGTCGTTGGACCTCCTGCCTGAATAGCTCGACAGGTAGCGACTATAGGTCTATGTCAAATAGTCGTGCCCTACACGATTTAACTCCCACCGCCACTCCGCCTGCATGAACAAGAGATCGCGTGGTCTCCACATGTCAAGTACCTGGGAATCACCAAGCCAAGACCTCGCGGTACCTGCTCTGTATAGTGCTGAAGTCGGCATTTACGTTGAGAGTGAAACTCGTAGTGTAAAAGACGTCCGCCCAATTCTCACCTATGCAGTCCCAGCTTGGTACGCGCTTACCGGGAAGCAGGCTAAGAAGATGGAAGTCTTCCAACTAGGAAACTGCATCTGCTTAGATTTGTTGCATATAATTATCTGTAGTTCGCGATTCTTAGAGCTATCTCCTTTGTACAACTGTTACTTTGTAACATATAGGTACTTAAAATATCTGGAAAATACCTATACCCCTACGCAATATTGGTTCGTACCAATATTGCGTACATTAAGTCTAACAAGGATTAAAAGCGAAGAGGCGATACTTCGACTCGACTATCATTATTACTTAAGCAAAATCGGCCCTACAAACAAATCCCACCATATCGCTGACTTGATACAAGTCCCGAACTTTAAAAGGGATCTATTCTGAAGAACCGACCCTAATTTACAGTCCTTTCCAAACGACGTTAGAACAGTTTTGGCAATTTTCTGTTTATAAATGAAATAGTTTACACAAAATGCTACCGTACCCTTTTCAAAGGAGCTTTTGAAGTACGTTTACTATGAAATTACTAAAACTTTTTGTTTATTTTGCTATCAAAATAGAAAACATGATTTTATATATAAGCAAATACTGTTGAGTGAGAATGCAGGAACAGATATATATAGAACTTCGACGATCTCCATAGGGAATTTGAACTGTTATACTATATTATGATACTCTAAACAAGACGTGCCGTGTGGTACCGGACTAGAATGGTGCCACCCCTTTTTTTTTGATTTACGTCGGTAACAAAATGCATTTACTCATTGTCTCCCGGCCAAAGAGGGACCGAGAGAGGTGTGTGGGACTCACCACCGGCAGACACGACCGCCAGCATTAATACCCTCTAAAAATCTTCCGATGACGCCCGCCGTTTGTTGAGAAACAGGCGGGGGGCCAGCTCTGACACCCCGCCCGCGGCCAACGTCCCCCACACCAAAACCGGGAGGACCTCCTCAGAGAGACGCAGTGGACGCACCCCTCCTACCTCCATGTGCGACCATAGCGCGTGTGGCCGACTTCTCGGAGGGTCCATGGTTAGACAGCAGGTGCCCCCTGCCCCCGCTGCCTAAGACCCTCCTGGCGCTGCTTGACGGGCCCCCTGGCCCGCCCGCTGCGCCCTCCACAGGTCCCTCTTAGTTTCTCCCCCTGTAGTCAGTACTAAGGGCACCCAGAGTCGCCAATCTCTGGGTGTTACCTTTTCCCTAGCGCCTCCTGCGCCCTACCAGGAGGTACTCAGCCCCCCCCCGCCACGACAAGGTGGAATATATGAGTACCTTCGGGGTACTAGGTAGTCGGAAACGATCACTGAAGTAAAACAGAGCTGTTAGGTTCAGTCCTTGAATAGGTGACCAAATACCGAGCCCTTCTATGCTTCGGAAGCCACGGGAGATACATTTTTTTTAAGTTATTTGCCAATTTTCTCTCGTAGTAAACTCGCGAGATTTGGGTTACAAGGGCGACCTTGTAGAGGCTTTTCTAGATTTAAGTAACGTTAAGCCTGGCCTGAATTAATTAATTTAAATTTGAATTATTCATCGGCATAATCGTTTTGTAAGCAAAGCTTCGTTGCAGAACAACATATAACAAACTTAATTTCAAAATTTATAAAAAATAAATATTACTGGTTTTTAAGAGTCAGAAACTACGCAGAGTTTCTTTTTATAATATGGGTGCGATTTTAAAGAGAATACTTTTTGTGCTTTGTAAATACATTGTATTTTACCTCTTTTTATTATGAATAAGAAAAACCAAGATCATTACATATATACGTATTCAAAGACGCATATAATTTAATTAAATACTTTTATTGCCATCTAAGTACATAAGGTCTTAAAAATGAAATGTGTCACAACTTATGGTGCTGCAATATCTTATAGTCTAATTAACAGGTTAATATTTACAAAAAAGTAAAAATTTTTACAAAATTGTGTTCGGGTATTTTAAATTAAAATTTATGACATGCATTTCTAAAGTATAATTATATGTGAAAAGATCTTGTGAAGCATGTAAGCATCCTAAAACAATTGTTATATAACTTTTTACTAAATAAAATATATTTTTTTTGATTTTTCATATCTGCTGGGAGTTTATTATATATTTTTATTGCCATATGCTGTGGGATGTTATTTAACATTTTCAATCTGGATTTAGGTAAGTAGAGTCTATTTTTATGTCTAGTGTTGATGTTGTGTGTGTCTTATACTTTAGGGAATTCTTTTAAAGTTTTAATAGTTAAGAATGCAAATTACATATATATGTACATATCGATGTCAATATAAGTTAAATTTTATGAAATAAGGTCTACAACTTTGCGTATTGTCAATTTCTGCTAGAATTTGTATACATTTCTTTTGCAATAGAAATGTTCATTTGAATTAAGGCTGTATCCCCATGGTATTATATCATAATTCAGCCACGAGTAGGCCTATGCGTAGTATGCTGAAGTCGTTGTTTTCAAATTTGAGCTATGTATAATTTCATAAAGTGCATATATAAATTTAGAAAAGTTTACATAATTTTTTTTCGATCAGGGTCTTCCAATTAAAATTGGAACTTATATCTAATCCCAATAGATTGTAATTATTTACTGTTTCTATTTGTGTCATAAATTTTGGTATCGACGTCTAGGGGTAGTCTATGTTCCTCCGAACGAACCAACTCTATGACCCTACGAATAGTGTTCGATCTCCATGCCATGTGTAATGCAAGTAAAGAACGTTCGATAAACAGCACACTATGTCGGATCATTTCTTTGTTTATAACAAACACGAGTCCCAAAATATTGTATTTTTTCATGTCAAAAAGATATAAGACGATAAAAGGAAACATTTTAAAGGAAAGTAATAGTTTTTGTAACATCCTGTCTGTCTGTCTTCAAAGAGCGATAGCAAACGAGTTTTAAAACGGTGCTGATTAAAGCCCACATTTCCGTTTCCGTTAAATGTTTTTTTTTTATATAAAGGTAAGAAAAATTTCTTCTGTAAAGTAGTGGGGCTCCAGATGGACTAATTACCTATACCTATCGATGAGTAACCGTTAGATACAGGGGCATCAAGAGAGATAGACTAAGGAGAGAGAGAGAGGTTGGTTAACTGGTAGAGAATGCCTCCGGCATTAAGTTCGCCTTTGTATTTTCTTTTTTGTGTGCAATAAATAGTAAATATATAAATAGACGTGGGAAGCAATTGGGGAGGTAAAAACTTTTTATACGTGTGTGTCTATCTAGACCTAAGGAGCCCAAGTCAACCTCACCTGCAAGTGGTCATATGCCGATCAGACGGACGAAGCTCTGGCGCACATAACAGTGCCCGGTTAGCGGCAATAGGCTCGCCACCTATTACGTGGGACCGACTATATAATTGGCAAAGTGAGAGCGTATAATGTGCCTCTGCCTACCCTTCGGGGAAACAGGCGTGAATGTATATATGTATGTATGTAAATACTTCTTAATGGAACTTGGAACTTCAGGCTATGATGATGGTGATAAATTAAATTCAAGTTACGCAAGATTATAAAAGTCGTAACAATTTTTTTTTCTTTTGCAATCCAATATCATTAGATGGATTTTATCGGCCTATGTAGAAACCTCTATAAAGATTTGCAACTTAGCCATCGTTAAACACATTCGCTCACATAAGCCACCTGGCCACTCCACACCGCCCCGTCTCACGTCTAACCAATAAATGTCCCCAAATTTTCCAGTAGTCTGTTAACAATTTGACACTATGTCTACATTTCTTTTGACGCAAGGCAAGCAGGGAGTGGTCCACTCGCTGTCAGCACGTAGAGTGCTTACGACGGAGGCGTTTCGATGCCGAAATGGAGTTGATGTATGGAGCAAAAACTCATACACCTCTATATAAAGAATACTAGCCGCAGGAGGCAAGGCAGTGCAGAGAGGGTGTCGGGTAGCTCCAATGATATAACATTAAAAAATGTTAACTGGCTGCTTTACACTAGCTATAATTCAAAGTAGTCCAGGAAACACATTACCATGATAAAGGTGCTTAGAAAAAGTGCAAAACATGACAACCCCTTTGACAGGGCAAGGCATCGACAAGTGCCTCTTAGTGGATTCCTCGGAAATTCTAGCGTTTAGCTAGTTTCCATTATGTTGTTAACAAGATGTTAACCCTTGATCGGAATATTAATTATGATCGGAAAGTTGGAGGGAATAATCCTTCGATGAGTGTTGCTGATGTTAAGAAGAAATATGAATTTATCCTTAAAACTGATTCAGAAATTTGAGCGTATAATATAGAGTTTGGGAGCTGAGTTAGTATTTTTGATAGTTTGGTTCTTCTATGTTCTGCTGGAATATGCGAACCTCACTGTCTCATATAAAATATCATAAATAATATCTATCCGTCTCTTTCTGATTCCTATCAAACTTCCATGTTTAAATATTGTTAATTCATAAATTGTTACACAGCACTTAAAAACTACAAAATTTAATATAAAAACAATCGAAATATAACACTGAAATCACGACATTTAGATTCACTTATATGCAACAAAACAATTAAGAAACACAAAATATTTAAGTGTAAGTGAATCTTAATGCCATTTCCGAGCCACCGCTCTATAAGAAGAAGTAGCAAGAAACTCACAGGCCTCTTTTAAATTATCAATTGGTTAAGTATTACCTTGCAATACATTTTCCAATTTCCTGCAACGACACTTTAGTTTTAAATTTCAAATCTTGTATATTTTATTATGTTGCCAACCATCAACCAATAAAAATATGGACCATCAATTTATTTTTTCAGCTTAAAGCCTGTGCCGCGAGCAGGAAATCTCGGAGCGTCAATACAACACCGATAAAACAATCAAAAGCAATACTATGCCTCTCAATTCCAGCAGTTACAAACAATAGACGACCCTCAAATATTGGGATTGAAAAGGGTAATTGGAATTCCGACAAAAGCCCGGACAAAAATTACCTGCTAAAAAAAAACAATTTAATGGAAACCTCACCTCCCAATTTGTATCTGAATGAAACTCATTTGACAAAATGGCCGATTTTGCGCAACGATTAATTTGTCGTTGCAGATATGACACTTTTCAATTTCTGCAAAGTGTCAATGCACAGAAAGAATAATTTAATTTTATATCATAACAAAATACCAAAACAATAAAGCTAAAGTAACTTTGTTTGTTTCTTACAGACCTCTTTGTTCATACACAATTATGGTTATTCTCGTCTTTAGTTGATTTTTGGATTTTCATTCCATTTATTAAGTTTTCTTGTAAGTTGTTCACTTGGCTAAGTTAAAATATTAAATTCTTTGAGTTCAGTGCTGTGATGAATATTTTTAAGAATTCTTTAACAGTGACCATGTGTTTGAACTTCTTACTGCTTGGTCTATTTCACTCCTTCAAAAGTATTTTATTTTTCAGTAGTGGTCCATGGTTGCTAAAAAGTCGAAATTGCTAGGACAATTATTTACGCTGTGCAATGAGTGGTTAAGCATTTTTTATTTCATGATACGTTGATTTTTCCTTACAACCGAACGAATTTTATATATATGTTTTTCATTCGATTAAATATAACTTTAAAATCAGAAGGCTAACAAATAAACACGCATTGCAAAATCAAATTAAACTTATAAACAAGCTCATTACAAATGTACGCCGGCTACACGTTCAGATTGCTGTTACAACTAACAACTTGATTCCGAATTCAGAAATGACAATCAGAAAGTTAATAAAAATAGCTCCAGCGCAGGGAGTATAAAATTCAAATGATAACGACCCACATCGAACCGATGACAAAGGTTTTCCCCGGAGAGGCGGCCGCGCGGTATCCATTAAAAGTTGAATTAATGCGTCGGTGACTTCTCTGCTCTGCTATCTAGTCTCGAGAGATCCGGTTTGACGAAGGTAAAGTTTTATTTTCATTGGGGGTTTAGTTCGGTGTTTGAGATTGACTACTATCTCTGCTTGTTAGTCTGCGGTTGACTTGTCCAATGGTAAACTAGTCTATACTAAATTTGGCGACAGTATCTGTCTGTTTCAAAGTTTCATCTAAGGATAAGAGTTTTAGAGTAGTTTGCTTAATGCTGTAAGAATGGGCGTCTCATACGCTCCTGACTTGGTAATAAGAACTGGCTTATTACTATGTGGTGGTACGTGACAGTGTTAACGTCAATACGTACCCTTGTTTACTTCACTGCGTCCAAGCCTCTACCGCAGTCAGCGTTGACAAACGTGCTGTCATTCACAAGGCAATTTTTTTGCCGTTAACCAACGGACAGTAAGATGTATGCACGACGTCGCCTGGCAGTCGCCGAGTGTACTTACCGTATGTAACTTAATTAAGTAAGAATCTTAAATAAAATTTTATTTTATTTTAGTTTACATAAGTATTTCCTGTTTATTTTTATTAATTTCGTTTATATTTCCTAATTCAATTGTTACTGTATTTTTTTATTTTGATACTATCAGTTCCTAATAATATAGTGATTTGATTGAATTTTAACGAATTTTTACTATGACTAATTAAAAAAAAGGAAAAATAAGGCGAGACTATAATCCACAATTAGTGTACCCAGCATGACATATAAAATTAACAATAATAAAAAATAATGCAAATATCTAACAATTAAATACTAACGGGAAAATATAACAAACAATATACTACACACGAAAAAAAATAGATACATGTTTTCTCTCCTGTGACTTGTAATGTAGGTAGTACCAATAAATGAGTATTTGAGTATTAAAGATATGCCAATCTTACCAATGATGCCCATTTCAAAAGTGCATTCTGATTATAAAAGTGTTAAAGCAAGCATGTTTCATGAAACAGTAAGTATCTTTAACGCTTTTCTAAATAATTTATACTCTGTGGATTTTAGGCCTAATTGCTCGTCTTTACTCTCAGCTACAAATGCTTACCGGAGCTAACGATTTGACCTTAATTATGCCAAATTAACTCCTCTGCTTCTATTGCGTCTTTATGTGCACATTATGAAGTTATAGGTATAATGATATTCTCTTGATATAGTATTAAAACTTAGAAAATGATAAAGACTGTAAATAATTTACCTTACAAAAACTTAATTTTGTATATTATTAATTCTATGGTCGATATATTTATTTTATTTTTATTTATTTGGAACAACAAACAATTACATAATATTTGCTCAGTTATAAATCTTAAGGTATACACTTACTTATTATGTAACCAACAACGTTATTCACAGAGTAACATTTAACGATTAGTTTAAGTACGTATACAAATAATAATTAAAAAAAATATATCTTTAAGTTGCGATAGGACACTGTTTAATATAGTCATCTTAGCTGCATTCCTCCTAAAGTTGTAGGTTCAATTCCCATACAAGATAAATATTTGTTTCCTTGAATATAAGTAATTTTTTTTTCTGATATTCAAAAAGGTACAGTAAAATAATTGAAGTATGCTTTTTAGTACCTATAACATAAACTCGGCATAGATTGGGGGTAAATTGCGCTGTGTGGTTTCCATTTTACATTCTGCATAGTTTTTATTATGCACAGAAAACAAGTAGCTGGTCGCATTCAAAACATCAACCGTATATAGTCCACTGCTGAACATTAGCTTCCGA
Source organism: Musotima nitidalis (assembly GCA_949126915.1). Classification (NCBI taxonomy): domain Eukaryota; kingdom Metazoa; phylum Arthropoda; class Insecta; order Lepidoptera; family Crambidae; genus Musotima; species Musotima nitidalis. The sequence continues at coordinate 18,310,729 of OX421430.1, forward strand.
GATTATACTCTTTTGAGGGTATGCCCCAAATTCACCACACAGGCAGGCGGGTTAGTGATCGCAGTTTAGGCCAGTACGCAGGATGACGCTGCTGCCCATCATCCAGTTGTATTTCTCTTCGTTGACTCTTACGTCTCCACGTGAGATAAAAAGGTGAAGTACTATTAAGCCGTTGTTACGCTTGTAGCAGTATAAAAGTTATTAATTAAAGGTATTATTAGGAGAATGTCAGCCCCGTCATGATGTTATTGGTTTATCTAAATTACAAGTAAGATTACAATTCTCACTCCGCAGACGGTGTTAGGTCTCTTTGGAAAGTTGCTGTTTTTCTTTTATAAGAAATTATGTTGATTGTATGTTTGTTATTCGCAGACAAACAACACTATTTTTATATTTATAATATCAATTAGTTTGAGGACTTAATATAACATTACTTTCAGTTGTTAGTATCAGTTAGCAAAGTGTGTGATATTATTCAACTTATTTTTGGAATAAGTTGAGCCCTGTACCTAATTTTTCTTAGTTTTTCTGTTTGTATAATTCTGTGTGTGTACTAAATAAATAACTATATTAAAAAAATAATTTGCACATGAACTGGCTTCGTTCGTACTTTAGTCAGTGTAGCAGAAAAAGCCAAATTTAAGTATAAAAGTGTGAAGCTTTGTTTTGTGTATTATATTTACTTGAGAGAGTAAGCCGTGAGCAAAAAATTATATTTCAAACCACGTCTGTTGATAGATTAAAACCCGCCAACGCAGTTATCGGTTATCATTTCAGTAAATAACGACTTGAATGAATGAAATCAAAACAGCGCTTACAGACACAAATATACAATAGATATCGCAAATCAAGGTACTTCACTTCGCCCGAGACGTCGGGAGCCACGAGACGACTTCCGGCCACCGTCCTTCTTGAGCCTGCTACGTCCCGCGGCCGCGGTAACCTTTTTGAACAATTTCGCAGCCCTGGCAGGCTTAGGTGGTCCTGGTGGCGCTCCCTGTGCTGACAATCTTTGAGGCGCGCGTGAAACACGAACGCGCCGTCGACGCAGCCTGCCGTCTATGGAAGGCGGAAAGACGGGCGGTGAGTTACCCATTACCCACCGCCCACATACCCCTGCTGATAAAAAATCGTTGCAATTTCGAAACGAAAAAAATGCGTAAGTAGCTGCAAATGCGACGTTGCTGCTCCGGTCCGTAAGCATTTAGTCCGGCGTCTGCCACAAGTCGTGTTACACGTGCTTAAAGTGCGCTTGACTATCACACACCCCACCTTTGAATTAGATCTGAATTATTATTGTTACACATTTAACACGAGACCCGGCATTTATCACATATATTGAAACAAATACATAATTCAATTCAATTTCAATATTGACTCAACTCTTGGTCCAATGATTTTGTACCTTTATTTTTTGTATCAACACAAACAGCACTTGTTTGTTTTAGGTAAGTCAACACCGATTGATATGTAAAGTTGCCATTTCTCTTTATAGCATTGGGGAGATTTCTATAAAGGTAAGTAAGTATTGGGTCGTATTTATTATTGGATAAAAAACAGAATCCAGACTTTGAAGTGCCTGATCTTCTGTGCCTTTAAAATAACTTTTAAAATTATTGAGTACTAACACACTGACTAGTAGTTGAAGCATTAATATTTTTTTGATTTATCTAGCTTCTAAAATAGAACACTTCTAAATTAGAAATTCATGCATTAAATGGATTCGCTGAGAAATGTGTACGAATAACATTAAATGACTGTTTTTTTGATGTGTTGTCAATAAAACTATAAAAGGGCACTAAAAAAATAACAGAAATAATCTACAAACATTTGTGACACATATATATATAATATATACATCACGAAGGGTCAGGCAGAGGCATATTATACGCCCACACTTCGCCACTTATACAGTTTGTCTCACGTAGTGGCGAGCCTTTTCCTTACCGGACACTGTTATGTTGGCCAGAGCCTCGTCCGTTGATCGGCAGGTGCACCACTTGCAGGTGAGGTTGGCTTGGGCTCCTTAGGTCTTGGTGGGAACCATTACACCCTTTGTAACACCTGAAAAATTTTCTTATGAAATAACAACATAATTTTTATGTTTCTGTTGAATAAAACAACCCTATAGGTAAGGGACAATATTGAATTTTCCTTTAACAAAGAAGTTTACAGAGCCGCCAGGTGTTGCCACACGTAAAAATCTAAACAATAAAAAGTAACATTAATTTGTCAGTGTTACCGTCGCCTTACTAAGCCTTTTATTTATTACTGGGACGGTTGGTGAGCCCGTCAGCTAACCTGTTGGTATTATATAAAAAACAAACTCTGCTTCGCTGCTGTCCTGGTAAGCCGGTGTAATTGATTGCAGATTGTCGCGTCTGCGAGTGATAGCACTTCGCGCAAACTGATGGCTACAATTATTAAATCAATATTCTTTTCTTCTTGTTTAATGTTCTTTTAGTTCGTTCGTTGGATGGGCTTATAAATAAGGAGATATCTTATCACGGGACCACAGACTGTTCGTGGCGCATTTTGACCCTTATGTCGGATATTTTGTGCATCCCCTTCGCTTTTACTCCAAATATTGTTGCCATAATCTTAATGACAGTCTTTGCAGTTTGGAGCCCATAGTCTCCTGGCTGTGGGTAGGCCACCCCCAGGACACCCATTTGGCAATTCCAGCGAGTCGCTGGTACACAGCAGGTGTTCTATAGACTCTTCTTCGTCTCAACATCTACGAGGAGCTATAAAAAGCTCTTCAGTCGTCATTGAAAATGATCAACAAAATTAATTCGCATAGTTTATAAAGGTCAACAACATGCTATTGTTGTTTCTAGTGGTGATGCAAGCATTCATAGACTACGGGGACTACTTGCCATTAATTGCATGTAGTTTATAATTGTTTTTAAATATAATTTAAAGGTCTTTCAACGGATGACTGCCGTAAGCCCTTGGATGAGTGAGAATTTGTATATCATTAAATTTTAAGACAAAGATTTCAGGTGAGACTACCAGTGTATATAACTCTTTATGTTCAGAGCCTCGTCCGTTGATCAGCAGGTGCAGGTGCAGGTGGCTTGGTCTCTTTAGGTCTTGGTAGGATCCCTATACACCCATACATACATATATTTGTTACCTATTAATCAGTGAATATTGTTAGTATCTATATTTTCAAAATATTGTTATACCACCTTTGCAAGCAGTGGCTTCCTAAAGTAAGATCATTAAGTTTTAAAAAGAAATGCAAGTATCATTGTATATTGTTGAAAGGTATGTCTTGTTGGTTGTCCTTGAATAAATAAATATCTATATAATATAAGATAAAAGTTCTTTATTTCATAAACTATTACATAGCACTTGAAAACGTCAAAATAAAATGCAAATAAATAAGAAACGAAATATTACTTCAATTAAATCACGAAGCTTATTTTCACTTACATGCATAAATATTAATTAAGTGAAAGCGAATCTAAGTGCCAGTTTCGAGCCACCGCTCTGAGTGAAGAACTGACAAGATACTAACAGGCTATGCTCTTTTAAAATACAAAACACACACAGTGAATATTTAAAGATATTGAAATGGTAAATAATATATGTACTCCAATCTAACTCCCAGACTAAGTTTTTCCATAATGTCTACAAACGGGGTCGTACGTGGCCTTGAACACTTCAGTGGTACCACATAAGACGAAGCACTTAGGAATATTGCTCATTAATCACACGAGAGAGGAGCGATAAGATGCTTGCTTACGCTCTCCGAGGGCCTTTTAAGTATTTTTATTTCTTGTCCTTTATTTTCGAGGCGGTTTGCTTCAACAGCCCCGTAATGGGCTTACTTAGTTTCTTTTACGACAGTATTAACAACGCTTTTATTTGTAAAATAAAATAAAATTGTAAGGTGGAGATTGTGAGAAGGTCTGGCATTGCCTGATATTTTGATACAGCCAGCAAATAGTCTGCAGAAGTGTAATTTTAACCTGGATTTTTGTGGGAATATCATATTTTTATTGTGTTTCTACATGCTTATCAATTACCACCAGGTAAACTTCTTTTGAAGCGCTCGTAGCTCTGCGGTGCTCGGTGGTCGGAAACGATTACCAAAGTACAGCAGAGTTTATAGAGGTCAGTCCTTGGATGGGTGACCGTTTGTGTGGCATTTGATATCGAGCGCTTCTGTGCTTCGAAAGACACGAAAAGCCGTTGGTCGCGGCTATCACTAAATGTGGTAGTCGTTAAGCCATGTTAGAGGCCTAATGGGCAGCTTGATAAATTCTAACAGCAGGACGCCATACACCTGCCTCCGCCAATCCGCACTGGGTCAGCGTGGTGGAGAATGACCCAATACCCTCACACCTTGATATGTGAGAGGGGGCTCGTGCTCAGTAGTGGGACGATAATGGGCTGAGATGATGAAACTTCTTTTTGCCCTCGTAACTTTATTTAAACCCACAAAAGGCAATAATCAGTTACTTTAGAAATACCTTACATGCATACATACAATCACGCCTGTTGCCCCAAAGAGTAGGCATAGGCATAAGAACCGCTCACATTTCGCCTATTATACTTTTTGGTCCCACGTAATAGGTGGTCTACTGTCTGGTGGCCTATTGTCGCTTACCGAGAACTTTAATCTATTCCAAAGCCTCGTCCATAGAATTTAACAAACTCCCATGCATAGTTTTGGCAGTAAAGACGTTTTCGCCGAAATATAAATTAAAGTAGCGTTTATTCGTACAAAGACGAGTATCATTTTGCAGTGCCATAGAACACTGAATCTAATAGACGTGTAATAAGTCAATAATTCTGAGGAACTCAAAGGGAGGATAAGGGACTGAGGTGAAGTCATATTTAAACGACAGATATGACAAAGTTTAGGAATAGAGTAAATCAAAAAGAACTCACAAACTTTTTTCACAATTTTAGCCAGGTGTTTAGCGTATTAAATATCTGGGATTACAATTATATATGATTACACTTTTTGACGTGACAACGTCTTAATAAATTGGTTTGCCGGGTGACATTTCAAGAAACTGCGTTACGCTCCGCTCACGTTATGCGATCACAATGAGAGCGAGTGAGAGGCACGCCTCCCTTCCACTCGGGCATGGTTAGCCCGCCTAAGAGCGAGAGAGACAGACATAAAAAGTGAAAGGCACGCGTCCCTTCCACTCGAGCACAGTTCCCGCCTAAGAGCGAGAGATTCTTTGTATAAATTAATGTTTTAAATATAATTCTTTGTATAAATAAATGTTTTAAATTGTTACTATTATTTCATCCTTCTTTCTACTATACGAATGAATATTCACATTAAAATTATTTTACCACTGAAAGTCGTTGTCACGTAAAACTTTCGCCCCTATACCGACTTTACAGGCAACCAATTTTTTCCATACATAATATAGTTAAAATGTTACTGGTATAATTAAATTGTTCGTTATTAAATAATAATCACATAGTCACCATCATATAAATAGTTTCTTTAATTTTCTACATAACCCACATCCAGTTATTAAAAAATGTTAATGTCAAAAAATCGATAATGGATTGAACAATGCCACAAGTTTCCTTTTACGTAGATGCATTAAGTGCTTAAATTTTTAGTATTAATAATTTGACAACGGTCCGATAGAGAGCGCCAAACACTAAATCGAGTAGGTTATCGTAGTTACGACAAAAAAAATCTTAAACCCGTTCTTCCACTGAAAAATTGACAAAATTATAATATTTGAACAGAGAGTCTATATGGTAGATGGTCTACCAGCAGTGCTAACCGCCGCTACATATTCCAAACTATACGCAGACCTCTGCCTTTGAGCCTTCTGCTAGCTGCTGCTAATTGCTTGTAATTCGAGAATGTGGATGTATGAATGCGTAGCGCAGTGTGTGTGATAAGCCTCAACTTTTGACTTCATACAAAAATATATTACAGGCTTCAATGCTTAACGGAACTGAGAACCATTAGCAAAAAGGTCAGAGTTTAAGTTACTTACATAATACCAAAGGGTTTCGTGCTTAAACTCAAACTTATCGGTTAATTTAAAAAATGAAACTTAAAAGGTTTACTTATTGGATTATGAAGTCCTCAGTTTTCAGTCTTCTTTTCTGAAATCGACTTATCTGATAATATCACAAGAAAAAGCGGCAGAAATTATGTATCTGATGTTGTCACTTATCGGGTTTGAGCACGGAACCCTCGATATATAGATCTTTCTGTACGAAGCACTCGTAAAAAGCCACTTGGAGTACAATGCTGTCGTTTGGTCTCCACACGAGGAAAAGTATAAAATAATGATCGAACGAATACAAAATAAATTTCTTAGGTTTTTATACAAGAAACAATATGGCGTGTACCCAGGCTACCCTCTGCTGTACCCTAGTCTGTTTATTTTAGGTATGGTGGGATATTATAGACTCGAGGTGAGACGGGAGGTTGCGCTTGCCACCTACATATTTAGTGTTTTACGCGGTAAAGTCCACAATCCGCGTATTTTAGAGACGGTTCAGCTTTGCGTACCGAATGAGTACGTAGGACGCCGCCGGCGGCCGACCCTGCTGGCGGTACCCAGCGCGCGCACAAACCTGCTGCAGCGCGCCCCGCTCGTGCGGGCGCTGCGGGTACTCAATGCACTGTCACTGTCCGACCAGATAGATTTATTTGCATGTTCACTGAACGAATTCGCAAAAGCAGCATATTGTTTTTGCAGTAGATGTTAATGTAGTAGTTTAGTAATTAGTAGATAAGAATTATGTGAAAGTCTTTAGTCATATATTTAGGTATTGTAAGCTCAGCTACTCTATCGTATTAGGTTTGGTGCCTGTAAAGATAGTTGTAAGTTTTATGGATGAATAAATAAATAAATAAATAAATAAATTCATTATTAAGGTACTGAGAGCTCATCCATGTTAATAAATCTTCAAAGTACGAGCAGAATGATTACTTAATTAGTACCTATATAATTTTATGCGGCAACATGTAGGGTAAGTTCTTAACAAGATCGTTTTTTGTGATTTCCCAAACTTTGATTTTTTTAACATACATACATACATTCACGCCTGTTTCCCCGAAGGGGTAGGCAGAGGCATATTATACGCCCTCGCTTCCTACTATACACCAATTATATTATAAATTTTGTAGTTAAGTCAATATTCCATTAAGCATGCTATTATATAATGATGTTGTATAGTAAACAAACATACATAATAGGTTGGGGAAAAAGTCTTTTCGTATTTTTGTATGAAAAGTCAAGACATTTTTTTCAAAGTTTATTTACATTTATTTACAATATATATGTACCGTTTTGTTGAATAACTTTCTGCCATTTTGTGGGCAGAGACATTATCCCGTTACTGTAGAAACTTTGGGACTTCTGATCAAAAAAACGGGACAAATAGTTTTGGCAGTCCTCTCTTGAGGTCAACCTTACAGAACCTAAAGAATTCTGCAGAGACCGAAACAGGTGAAAATCTGAAGGCGCAAGGTCAGGGCTATATGGTGGATGCACTAGGACCTCCCAGTCGAACTCTCTTAATTTTTGCTGAGTGGCTAAAGATGTGTGTGGTCTAGCGTTATCGTGATGAAAGACCACACCCTTCCTGTTGATCAATTCCGGCCGTTTTCTCTCGACTGCTTCCTTTAATCTCATCAGTTGCTGGCAGTAAAGATCAGAATCGATGGTTTTGCCGGGCGGTAAAAGCTCATAATAAACAATGCCCTTCCAATCCCACCATACACACAGCATCACCTTATTTCGTGTTAGGCCAGGTTTGGCCACAGTCTGTGAAGCCTGGCCAACTTTCGACCACGACCTTTTTCGCACGTTCTTGTCGTACGTGATCCACTTTTCATCGCCAGTTATCAATCTCTTCAAAAACGGCTCGGTTTCATTACGTCTCAATTATGAATCGCAAATGAGTAGATACACGGTTCAATAAGTTTCTTTGAGTGAGCTCGTGTGGCACCCAAATATCGAGCTTTTTTGTATAACCAGCTTTCTTCAAATGGGTCAAAACTGTTTTGTGGTCAATTCCCAGTTCTTCAGCTACATCGTAACTACTAATATGCCGATCTTGCTCCACTCTTTCAAAAATGGCGTCCATTTTATTCGTAACAGGGCGACCAGAGCGAGGTGCATCTTTAACATCAAAATTTCCGGACTGAAAACGTTTGAACCAAATTTGTGCTACTCTTACTGACACTGCATCAGGTCCATAAACATCACAAATTTTTTTCACTGCTTGAGTTGCATTTTTGCCTTTTTTATAATAAAATTTTAAAATGTATCGAATTTCTTCATTAGATTCACTCATTTTAACGGAGAGAAAAACAAATGAAAAATAGCGGGAAACAACTTTTTTTTATTTTTTTATTTTCTTTATAATGGAACCTTTTTAATGTTACCAAAACCAGCCAGACACAAATAGTACAGTCAGAAAAATTTTATAATAAGTTTATACCTACGTTATGCGAAAAGACTTTGTCCCCGACCTAATATAAAGGCATTTTATAAGCCAAAATTTCGCCATTAAGATTTTCGGCAACTCGTAATAGCTACCTATTGCTAAAATTTACCGAGTCAAAAAGTGACAGCACGAGTTTTAAACCTGGTTTAACTTTAGATATCGTTTTGTAATAAGCCCCTCAATGTTTACGTAACGTTTGGAATTATTTATTTTATCTATTAATACGGCTAACATCTTAGTCTTCCCATGACCCACGAATAAGGATTGCAATCCTGCGAAACCGCGAATCCCGCGTATTTTGAAAGATAGTATAACATAAGAAAAATCTTTTCCTCCTTTTCCTTTTGTTTAGTGTTTCTATTTTCTGACTATGTTCTGACTATGTTCTGACTATATTCTGACTATGTTCTGACTATGTTCTGACTATGTTCTGACTATGTTCTGACTATGTTCTGACTATGTTCTGACTATTTTCTGACTATGTTCTGGCTATGTTCTGGCTATGTTCTGACTATGTTCTGGCTATGTTCTGACTATGTTCTGACTATGTTCTGATTATGTTCTGACTATGTTCTGGCTATGTTCTGACTATGTTCTGACTATGTTCTGACTATGTTCTGATTATGTTCTGACTATGTTCTGACTATATTCTGACTATGTTCTGACTATGTTCAGACTGTGTTATTAAAGATCACTAGCATCGCCCCGCGGTGTCACACGCGTGGTTCCCTTTACCGTGAAGATACCTTGGTAAAAAGTATTGCATGTGTCATTTCAGTACTGCAGCTATACACATACCAAGATTCATCACGGCAAAGTAGTTTTTGCGTTAAAAAGTGACAAACATACACACTCACAAACTTTTGAATTTATAATATTAATAGGATGTGTGAGATGAGATAATTAACATCTCCAGCAACTCAACCAGCAGATTTTTGGTGACTGATATGACTATAATCATTCTCTTTTAAGTAACTAACTTTAACGCGAAATATATAAGAGATTTAGGTTTAAGTTTAGGTTGTAGAGGTTAAGATTAATCACCTCATCTCCTACAAATTATTAAATAGTTGGAAATTCAGAACACTAACAGTAGAATCGAGTTTTCTTAATATTAGGCACTAATATTCAATTCATTCAGGGTGCATAGGGCCCAAGCTTAGAGGCTCTGGCAAACATAAAAGTTCCTGGTAAGCGGCTATAGACTCGCCACCTTTTACGTGAGACCATCTTTATAATTGGCGAAGTGTGGGCATATAATGTGTATCTGCCTACCCCTTCGGGGAAACAGGCGTGAATGTATGTAAGATTTAAATTGCTCGGAAACCGCGGGTTTGCGGGCTTGCAATCCGTACTCACGAATCGAGACATCGATGTTTAATAAAAAGCGATAAAATCCGTAAAATATTTTTTAATGTAATAATGGATGCAAAAAGAATAGTAGTAATTCATACAAATTCATATTATAGTTCGCTTATTTATTCAGATCAGAATTTTCCTTCAAAAATAAACAAACATCATACCCCTAAATTTAAGGGTGAAACTTAGTCTTTATCTGTATAAAGTGCTTAAATTAACAAAGCACATTTAATTACACAGTAATTATAAATGTAAATCGTTTGAAGTGACCGGTAATGAAGCAGTATTGTCACAGGAATGGCTCTGAATTAATTATTATATTTTGGTGCTGAATTAAGACCGTGGTGACATCTGGCTTTTGGTAGAATAAGAGAAGCTTTGTTTTTGAATACCTAGAAATATTTATGTATAAGCCCAAAAATGGTACATGTGACATATTGTAATTTTATCATAGATTTTATGGTGATGTTCATTCAAATATTTAAGAATGTTGACCCGTTCTTTAGTATACATAACGCAAGTTCTTAATGGGTGTTATTTAACGTGTCTTCAAAATTAGTAAATTGCCAACCTAACCTAACCTTTTTGTACATCAAAAATACTGATTGAGCACCTAATCACCTATTAGATGCTCACTCAGTATTTTTGATGATCAAAAAAGCTTTTTTAGAGGTTTAGTTTATTATATTCCGTTCTTAATTATATTATCTTGTAACCATAATTGTTAACAAATCTTTTAAAAGTCAATGTGTGCGATTCTATAATAAAATCCCAAGCAATATACAGCAATTAAGCCTAAATAAATTTAAATTAACAATAAAACGCAAGCTGTTTTCAAAGGGATACTATTCTATCAAAGACTATATGGCTGATAAAGCTTGGGATTAAACTGCCGTTTCATACAGTCTATTCTAATATGAATGACTTAAAACATGAATATTGATAATGTTATATTATATTGCATTGTATAGCTTTACAGACAAATGAAGATTGTAACTAACCAATTGATTATTTAAAAAAGCATAGCCCGTGAGTTTCTTGCTAGTTCTTCTTACCGAGCGGTGGCTTGGAACTGGCACTTAGATTCGCTTACACTTAAATATTTTTTGTTTTTTTAATTGTTTGTTTGCAAGTGAATCTAAGCTTCGTGTTTTCAGTATAATTATATTTTAATTGTTTTTTTATATTTGTTATAAATGACGTTTTCAAGTACTATGTAATAGTTAATAAAATAAAAAGTTTGAAGTGTTGAATAATTGATGTCAATATATTGATTTTATTATGAAATTACATAATTAGCGTGACTTTCACACAACATTTCTTTCATAGAAGCATAGACTATACAAACTTGATTTAAAATACATAATTGTCTCTGAATTAGTTTCCTAACTTTTTTTCCATAACATTCCTTTTAGTTCGAATAATTATTAGTCGGAGTGAAAACTCTTACAAAATTCGAGCAACATATTCACAAAAAAATATATTTTTTTTTTTTTTTCTGCAATCGGCCTTTGAAGCCATAATCAGAAGAGATGCTCCTAAATAATTATCAGCTGGCAGTTCATTAACTGTCATCGCTGGTCCAAAAGAACTATTTCAGTTTCTCTGATCTAAGTTAAAAATACTCCATCGCCTCAGTCTCTGAATCTGATTGCCTTGATTTAGGAGATCTCTGGCCAGCTTATTTGAGTGCAGTCTCAGACGTTTTTTATATTTAGTGCTGTATCTTTGCACATCCTCTCTAATAGTTGATATGTCAGTATATTCATGAACTTCTGAATTGCGTGCAAACCATGGGGCATTAGTAATTATTCTCAGCGTCTTATTTTGTACTCTCTGTAGCACCTCGAGATTTGAATTACTCGCTGATCCTCATAACTCAATGCCATAGGTCCAGATTGGCTTGATAATGCATTTGTAAACGAGCAATTTGTTATTGAGAGATAGGACAGATTTTTGGCCAATGAGCCAGTATAGGCTTTTTATAAGCATGTTTGCTTCGTTCCTCTTTGCCTTAATGTGGTTGGCCCATGTCAGACGCCTATCCAAGTGTATACCAAGATATTTTACACTGTTCTGAACCGGCAGCACTTCTCCTTTGATTGTGACAGGGCTACAGTTTAAAAAAAATGTAAAGAATTTTCGTATGGACACAGTAGCAATGAAAAATCAAGTTTGTACGGAAATCACGATATGCGAGTCCGACTCGCACTTTACCAGTTTTTTCATAAAACATTTACAAAGTGCATTTATCAGTTTATAAACAAATCTGTAATTTAAATATTTTAATTAAAAATAAAAACTGGAATTCGTCTAGATTTGCTGTAAAGATGGCGAGCCATTTGTTACCATTTATCATCCATCTAGAGGTCTCTGTGCTAAACGTGTAGTTTTCTACAACTGCACATGGATCCATTTTATAAGTCAAGGCAATGCCTCTTATTGAATATGGGGAGGGGGGGAAGGATTATGTATGTGCTCATGCCATTATATCAATATAAATAGGTATCCTAGCATTTTTGTGAATTCCACTTTATTTATAAGGAGTTCCATAGCAGAAACTCCTTTCTTGCATAGCTGGTATGTCCATATGTTTCTATAATAAATTTTACTTTTTATACTCACATCTTGTAATAAAGCACGAATGTTAGACGTTTGTATTTAAATATTATGACTATCTAAGTACACCAGAGATTAATATCTAATTATGAGATTTTAAGGAGTTTAATAGCGTAATCTCTAATGAGTGTTAAAGCTAGGGGCAAAGCAGGCATGTCCATATTAAGTTTCTACAACTAATTTACTGTGACGTCAATTTGTTTAATGTTGACAAAGCACGAATGTTAGACGTTTTCGTCTGAATATTACTTTATTCAAGTACACCAGAGACTAATATCTAAATCCAAGATATTCCCCAAGCACCCGTATTACCTCCAGCTTAATTCCTACACGAAATTTCCACGTGTACCAACTGAAACGAGAGTTGCTCTCCCCAGACACTGACTAACTATCCGGGAACGTATTCCGTTTAGCCGCTGGAGGTTTAGTTGACTAATCACTTGTAATTTTAGTAAAGTGCGTACGATGTGACGTACTAATGAGAGTGCTCGAGGGAAGGTGTTTAGGGCTCTTTTAGACGATATCGCATTAGGTACTTAATGTACAGTCGACGACTTGTATTAGAATTATATAGTTAATGAATATTAAAAAGTATTCTTGGGTAGTTTTATTTCAAGACCTAAGGAGCCCAAGTCAACCTTACCTGCAAGTGGTGCACCTGCTGATAAATATAACATTAAGCGAACATAACAGTGCTCGGTAAGCGGCAATAGGCTCGCCACCAATTATGTGGGACCGACAATGTAATTGGCAAAATGTGGGCGTATAATATGTCTCTGCCTACCCCTTCGGGGAACAGGCGTTAATGTATGTATGTATGTTGTCATCAACTTATAATCATTTCTAATTTAAGGACGCTACACGCCACATGCCAATTCGCACCTGAATCCTTCTTATCTTAGTTCGTACGTCGAGGACCTTGCCTGGTTGTTGGAAGTTAATAGGCGATGATGATGTTCATGAAGGTTGGATCCTTTTCACATTTCTTCGTTTGTTTAGTATTTACAAGAGTTGATGTATTTGCCATTCTAGTAGGTACTATTTAACCGTCACCTGAAGTACGATCAATGTATTGTCAAAATCGGGGATTAAAGTGACAATCAGGTTATTTTCACAACAACCGTTATGTTAAAGTATATTAGACGAGGAGATGTTTCGTATTTCCATGAACACTGTCCAGCAGAGACTCAAAACTACTACACTCAGATTTAAATAAAATACGGTCAAAAACGGTTTAATGAAAAAAAACCTGTTTTCGCTTCAAACAATTTAGCGGCCCTAATAATATCGAAACCGTACTCAGACAAGATTGACGAAAATATTTAGCATTCTGTGATTCGACGCCGCTAATTAATATCTTGATTGGTCGGTTCTGATAAAATTACTTATTGATATTCCCAGCTGATTCGCTGTAGGGACATGTGTATTGTTTGTGATTGCGAAAATGTTAATTGATATTCATTATTTATGTAGTACTAATGTACAAAGTTGAAACCAAAATTTATTCAAGTTTAGCTCAATAAAGCTCTTATGAACGTCAATTTAAAAACTAACGCGTGAATGTACCATTTATTGTTTTAGATTTATTTGAAAGAAGAAAGAAAGAAATAAATTTATTTGGTACACAAACAATTCACAATTACCAACTGTACTTATATACTAACTGGTCTGTACCAAAAAGCTCACCGCTCAGCATGTGTCGCAGTATGGCCCACGACGCTGATATTCTGCGGAAACCTACAATAAAATTAACAAAAAGCAATACTGAACACAAAAATAACAATTATAGTCGAAGTGGTATTTGGGTCTGTGTGGTATATACTTTGGAAGTTAATAGGTATTGTTTCATTATGTACAGTGGATAAGCCATTGAACAAAGAAGTATGTATGTAAATAGTGACGCAACGGATAGAAAGCAGCAGATTCTTTTGAGGTCTCGAATTTAACTACGGACACATATTGACCATTGGGGCATACGTGTGTCCTTGAATGTATCAAAGCTAAAATCATTTAAATTAAATTAACATCTTTTTTTATAGACATAGTTAATACAAATTTGGTCAGTACCTTTTTTTTTTTTTTAAGGTCCTAAAAAATGCATTTATGCATTCCCCGCCACACGGGGAGTGACGGGGATATGTGGGACTCGCCGCCCCCCCACCAACTAACCAACGGGGCAGAATACTCACTAAAAAACAGACCAGATGCCTCCTCGCGCTCTTGATGGTAGGAGAACACGGGAACGTATTGACAATCGTCCGTGCCCCCCTCGCGCGCAGCCCGCATTTGACGCGGGCACTCGGAGGGAAAACCATCTTGGTATGGCCCTCCCTCATCTTGGGACTTTCTTGATGCGGATAGGGACGGTCCCCGTGACCCTACCCGCAGCCCCAGCCGACTATGTCACCGGCGCCTGCTCCTCCGGCTGCTCCTGTGTGCCGGAGTTGGAGGCGACTGCTGCTGCTGCTGTCGCTGCTGCCGCTGTTTGCCTCTTCTTCTTCGCTTTTTTCGCCGGTTTACACCCCTTTCCTCCCAGCGAGTGGTTCGCCGGCTTGCCTGCTTCTTCGCATAACGGGCAGTGCGGCTTCTGCTTGCACTCTGCGGCCTTGTGGCCTGCCTGCCCACATCTGTAGCAGAGCCCGCTGCGGTCAATGGTGTTCTTGCAATTGAATTGCAGGTGACCTGGCTCAAAGCATCTGAAACATTTGAGCAGCCTCGCTTCCAGCAGCTCAACTCGAGCCGCGCTCCACCCCAAACATAGCCGCTTCTCGGCTGCGAGCTTCTTCGCCGCGGCTATCGGACATCTCACCCAGACGGCGCCCATCCCTGAGGGGCCACGACGAACCTCTCCGACTTTCACCGTCCCTTCAGGGCACTCTCTCTTCAGGGCTACAGCGGCAGTGATGTGCTCCTTCTCGATTGTGTCGTCCAGCCCTGTGAGGCGCAACTCTGCGCACTTCATGGGCCTTCGCACTCCAATCTCGCTGGCAAAGATACGTCGCATTTCTCCGCACAAACAATCAGCCTTTACATGGCTGTCTGGACCTATAAAACTATAGTGTGACCATTAGTGCTGTGCACTCCCTGAGGTGTGCACGGCGAGGTGGGGGGCGAAGAAAAAAGTGCATGAGTTCACATGAGGTCGATACATGTCGGACACATCTTACGATATCAGTTTGCATTTCTAAGGCAAGACTTGTGGCGGGACGTTGCGTTGGTCGGAGGCTATCTATCTGTAATATATACTTACTTTGTTGATTAAAATGTAACCCAAATATACTCATATTTTATTAAAAATATGCAGGTGATAAATAAGAATTGAAAGTTATAATTCACAACAGGACTTGTTTTATTAAACATTTTTTATATTTACAAACAATTATATATTCTAACGAAAGTTATTCTGACATAGATTCTGTTTCAACTTCATCTTCCATTTCGTCATCATCTTCATCTTCCTCTTCGCCACCGGAACTTGAATCAGAGTCTTGCAAATTTATTATGAATGAATCAATAACATTATCGAACCTACTATCGCGACTCCAGTAATCATTTTCATTTTTCTGGACATGATCGTCGCATTTATGCCATTTTTCCGCCGTGAATTCCGAAAACAATTTATCCAATAAGATTATTTTTTCGTCTAGAGAAGAATTAATATAGTTTTGGGCTATGTTGTTTTTAATATCAGCCCAGACCAACTCAATGGGATTTAAATCTGGATGGTACGGAGGTAAACGCAGAACAGTGTGTCCACTGGCTTTCAGGAGTTCGTCAATTCTATACACGGCATTCGGCAGCAACTTATCTTTTAACTTTTCATCTACCCACTTATAAAAAGTAGGTCCGCTCATATCTCCATGATAGTCACCGGTTCTAGCATCTGATTATATAGTCAATGCATCATCCACTACGCCATTTCGACACCCAGCGTGGAGTATTACTAGTCGCCGTCCTTTCCCAATATCAGCATGAATACCGGGTTCTGACGATGATTGCCAACATTTGCTGGCATGGTGACTGGAGTGAAATTTAAATTTAGAACTTGAAAACTAGTGCTCATAAAAGCATAAAAGAGCAAGAAAATCTGCAGTCTCTAGATTTAAAAGAAAGGTAGAAATTCGTGAGTAAGACCTTAATGATCTTTCGCATGTCAACAAATATATATTGCTCTTTTAAATTGCACATGTACATCAGTTCTCAGAACAAAACATCAGTAGGTAGAGTAAATAGTTTTACCAAGATAGCAATTTTACCGGCGGGTACTATAAAGTCTTTGACTGCGGTAAATTCTATTTACATTCGGTGAACGTAAAGATTTCAGTAAAACATATTTAATATTATCGTTATTATAGTAGTCTGTTTCAACCAGATTTTGCAGAATTTCAGTTATTACAAGCAAATCTAGTTAAAGTTGGAAATATAGCACTTCAAGATAGATGTTTAGCTTGCAAACAAACACAGTTGTTATTGAAACTAGATTCAATCATTCAGCTGATTTCCATCCGATTTCCCGACGATTTGGCTCCAATAATAATTGCCGGATTACAGGCTGGCTAGGTTTAGCGGGCTCCAAACCGACCATCGCTGTTATGAAATCAAAGGGATTATCTTGTTCCGTGATAAATTTAATAGGTATGAAATTGAAATTACGTACGTAATGCAGCGACAAGGAATTAATTAAAATAGTTCACACGGGAGTTGGTGATTTTGCATGTTTTCCTAAAGATTATTAACGGTTTTAGGCACACATTGTTTATACCTAGATGAGAGAGATTCAGTTCTACCATGCTGATCACTGCATCAGCTTGGTAGAACTGATCCGCATTTGCAAAGAAAGGTGTGCAACAGAATCTTTCAAGCTGCCCATTTGGACTTTTTACATGGCCTAACAAATTGCACATTTTAGTGATACCAATATCATGACTAACCTTCCGATACTAAATGCTCCCATACCGATCTTCCATCCAATGACTGAATGCTTTCCAGATATATAATTCATAATGACCCCCAACATTCAAAACAAAGAGGTTCTATTTATTACAGACGATTATATAAGTAGCACTGCAATGCTTAATATTCTCACCACTCGATGAAATGATAAAAATAAAACCAATAAGTCTAAAAGCTTAACAAAAAGTAGATACGTGTCGATTGTGCCTATTACAAAGAGTTCACACACTGTTAAGAGTGGACAAAATAGAGCAAAGTGAGGAAAAGCCTATGATCAGACTCTGGTTGCAAAAAATCGATGGCGCGCCGAAGCTGTGGAGCAAAGATTATTGTTTGAGCCACGTATGCCGCTTGGCCGTACTAGTCAAGATTATAACACTGTAATGGACTTTTTTCGAACTCTCAATCAATCAATCAATCAAAATAGTTTATTGCGAACACAGGTTACAGGATAGATGTTACAGTACAGGTTTAGATCTAGCTGCGGTCTGCCTCTTGGGCGTACAATAGTTGCGATTTCATATAACACGAAATCAGATTTTATGGATTTTAAAAGTAATACTAACAAGTCGGACTTTGTCAAAAGTTTATAGTGATAAGTCGTTTAAATATTCTTTGACATTATAATAGCATTTTTCTATCAATAGTTCACGTAATTTCAACTTAAAGAGATTTTGGGAAGGCAGCAGACGAATTTGCTTAGGAATTTTGTTATAGATATGAGTAGCACTTCCAATGATCGATTTTTTTAATAAGGCAGTATTGTGTCTCGTCTTGTGTCGTGTCTTGAAGCTCATAGCTATTTTTTTTAAAGGACCCAAAAAGAGAACGATCCGTAGGGTAAGCACGATAACAAGCGCACCCACTCGCGACAGCCTGAATCAATGCATGCAAAATTGTATGAATTGTACACCTGTTCTAAAAGGTTTGGTTGCGTTAGATAGGTGTATCTGTCAGTATCTTCTTACCTGCTCAAAGTTAGCTCAGTGTTATATCAAAATCCATTGCACCACATTAAGTTTGATTCTCACTTATTTGTGGGAATTAGTACGTTCACTTGTATTGGACCATATACGTACGTTCCGCACTGCACCCAAAATGGCCCAGCTGAAAACCAGCGCTAGAACACTGGACTAGCATATGCTGAGTTGGGTCATTTTGGTGCATAATATAAACATTTATTAATTGTTTTTAGTTTTAATTTTTCATTGTATGGTGCACCAATAAATATTTTTATTATTATTATTATTATATAAAGAAAAACTCCCCGTAGGGTTAGTTTGGGGTTAGAAGCGCTGTTTGAAATTTCTCAGCATAATCGCCCTACTACATTTTTATGGTGATTATTACTTATTTGCACTAACGTTTAGAGCAAATGAGATAAATATTGGAATATATACAAATCATTTGACATACATTGACTTAGCTTCATCATGTCAGCCCATTAACGTTTAATTTCTGGGCATGTGTCTCCTCTCACAAATAAAGGTGAGAAGAGTTCAGAATATACTCGTACTCCCACGCAGACTCAGTGCAAATTGTCTAGCATATATAAAATACTTTTCATTCCGATCTTAACTTGATAATATATCTTTATAATACATATAATTATTAATTTTTTAGTTAAGTTTGAACATTGCATTCCCATTTGCTAAAGCATGCTTTAGTAAATATAGACGCAATCACCAGTGAACGACACAAATAATTTTGCTTTAATCTGTAGACACACGATACGTACGTAGTAAGATATTTTTTCGATCATTTTTTTACACTTAGCCAAAAATGGTAATAGTAAGATGCGCAGTTACCAAGTTTCACTGATCGCCAAGGCCGCCTTTCGTGTCGTTCTCTTTTTCCTGCGAGCGCCAGTTAATAACCGCGGAGTGTTTGTGTTACAGCAATGAAGTGAACGTACACGTGGAAAAACGAGGAACACACAATTCCTGCTTCCGCATAAATAAACGGGAGACTTCTGTAAATGAATTCCGATATAATAATTACCGTGGAAACTTTACAGATCACGTTTAGTTTATTATTTTTATTTTGTTATTTGACCTGTTGATTTGAGTTAACTTATTAATGTAAACAAAAATAAAACTTTATATTCTCGAATCGGACTAGAAGGCGGTTCAGTATGTTGAAATTTTGAAGCGCTTAATGGCGAATTTCATAATTTCATATTGCATTATTATTATTATTATATAACTTAGATATTGCCAATGCTTTTGAAGACTTCTTGACTAATATTCTACTTCTTATATGTATGCGCTTTAAGTTTCTGCCACATACGCGTAGGTACTAAAATAATTATTACCAGAGAAATTTATGAAAATTAACATAAGGCATAATCAGTTTATAGCAATTTTTTAAATAGATAACCGTTCCGTATAATACTAAATAATTAGTGAAATTTCGGACGACTGCCGGAATGCAGATTGATACTGAAATTAATAGCATTATAAATTTGATTTATGCATACATACATAATGTCATGCCGGTTTCCCGTAGAGGTAGGCAGAGATCACATCCTTTCACTTGCTACGATCTTGGCACACACTTTTAGCTTCACTCACACTCATTAACCTCCTCACACACAATTTTATTTATGTTTACGTTTTATTTAAAAAGTCTAATAAGATGTTTCATAAGAATACAAAGACTTATAAATATATTTGAAATAACCGATAGTATAAAAAGTGAATTTATAAATATGAATATAAGATCTATAGCATATATATATTAAGATCTATGAATCGTACATAGTCTTGTTAGAGCTTGTTATAGTCACTAAACTTAAATTTACACCGCGCGGTGCTTTCAATATTTAATGTGCTTTGTATGTCAATTGTATAAATAAAAAACTATATAAGAATCAAAGAACTTCGCGCGTCTTCCCATGAATTATCTCACAAATCGAGAATTCCCTTCTGTCGTCGTATTTAGTTCATACTTCATACTATTGACGTTAAGTTTATTATGCCATGAACCATTTCGTTGAAAAAAATCGATGGCATTCCATACCTACCGCAGTAATGTAAATTGAGCACAAAACGATAAATATGTAATTTTAACATTTGCGCAATAAGGCCTTATCTAACGACGTATTAACTGTATTTATAACCGTTTTAGAACGTAGGTAAAGACGTCATCATAATCTCAGCCCATTAACGCCCCACTACTGAGCACGAGCTTCCTCTCACATACCAAGGTGCGAGGGTATTGGGTCATACTCCACCACGCTGACCCAATGCGGATTAGCGGAGGCAGGTGTATGGCGTCTTGCTGTTAGAATTTTTCAAGCCGCCCATTTAGGCCTCTAACATGGCTTAACGAATGCCACATTTAGTGGTAACCGGGACCAACGGCTTAACGTGCCTTCCGAAGCACGGAAGCGCTCGATATCAAATACCTCACAAACGGTCACCCATCCAAGGACTGACCTCTGTAAGCTCTGCTTTACTTCGGTGAGCGTTTCTGACCACCGAGCACCGCGGAGCTACGAGCGCTTCGGAGCTTCGAGAAAATTTAGGTTACATAAATTTTACATAATAAAAAAAGTAAGTAACATGAAAATATTATTGTCGTATTCAAAAACAAACTTTTGAATACTTTTTCGTATCAAAAGTCTCTATATCTCCAAATGCACATTTTATCTGCAGCGGCATACAGGTATTCGCGACCATTTTTAAAATAAAAAAATCTACCGCTCCACGCTAGTACGACGAGCTCGGAGCGCAGGCAGTGTGTTCCGAGTTCATTTCGAAGGCGACAATGTCACGCAAATATAGTGTCGTTGTTCAAGCGACGATTCATACGGATTGTGACTTTTCAAGGTGTGTTACATTCAAAAAGCTTTCGGTATTTTAAAATAGAATTTTAAGTTTTGCATGCATAAAACAGGTATATGAGCTTTCTACAAAATATGCAAACGATCATGCAAGTTTACAAGTAAGATAACTTACTATAAATTCAAAAATTAATACAGTATAAGTTATTAAAAAACATTGATATTAATAGTAATATTCAAAGTTTAGAAAATAATACTGTATAGTTCGAAATAATACTCTTTAGAAGAAAAAGTTAGCGATAGTTCAGTGGCAAGACCCATTGCCTTTAAATTCAGAGGGTCTCGGGTTCAAACCCTGGTGACGCACGTAGGCTTTTTGTTATGTGCGTAATTATCGCTTGCTCCGTGCCTCGGAAAGCACGTTAAGCCGTTGTCCCGGCTGTCATGAACATCTATGGCAGTCGTTGTTGGGAGGTCAGTGCCTTCTAACGTGCTGACAGCTGGATTAACTATGTTTCCCCTTGGATTGTGGAGGACATACGACAGTCGCTTCATCTAATAGATAGAGAATCATCTTAGAAAAATCTGTTTAAACCAGTTTGCAGACCCTGGGTCCTAAGCTTAAGTCTAGGGCAACCGGGAATGCTAATGCCGGGAAGGATAATAATATGATGAAATACTCTCTAGAACTTTAGTGGACTATGTTACAACTTTATAAAAACCCTTTAAATTTTTAGAGCAATGTTCCCCCCCACCCCTGAATGTGGTACTAACTAGAAATATCAGAACATGCCCAATGTGACTACGCAACAGCGACACACAGGCAGTGAATCGCATCGTTTGCGCCGCGCATTGTCTCGGCATTCCGCCACTCGATTCCCCCGAACACTATTATCGATTCACCCATTCGATTGCTCGTCGCGTTGTGTTTATGTTAGCTGGCGGTTGTTGGTGTTGTTTGATGTTTATCTGCTAGTGATACGTGTTTCCTGGTAGCCCGTTGTGGAAATGGATGAGAAATGTAAATGGGGTCGTGTCTAAAACAGTTTGTGCGTATATTTTTTTGAAAAATATTCCAGCATACTTAATGTGTAAAATATAAACTCTTCTTATAGTCCATTGTTATAAATAATAGGCTTAGTTTATAAATCCAAAAAGAAGTGTACGAAAATCTATATGTAAGAAAAGAAAAGCGATTATTACTGAACACGTCTGTCTTGTACGAAAGCCGTTGCAAAAGTGAGTCTTACGCCATAGCCTTAAGACTTATGTCATTACAATGAGTTCACTTGAAATTATTAGGTTATTATTCATCATTTCAGCCCATCAACGTCCCACTACTGAGCACGAGCCTCCTCTCACAAATCAAGGTGTGAGGGTAATGGGTCATACTCCACCACGCTGACCCAGTGCGGATTGGCGGAGGCAGGTGTATGGCGTCCTGCTGTTAGAATTTATCAAGCCGCCCATTAGGCCTCTAACATGGCTTAACGACTACCACATTTAGTGATAACCGGGACCAACGGCTTAACGTGCCTTCCGAAGCACGGAAGCGCTCGATATCAAATGCCACACAAACGGTCACCCATCCAAGGACTGACCTCTGTAAACTCTGCTGTACTTCGGTGATCGTTTCCGACCACCGAGTTCCGCAGAACTACGAGCGCTACGAGGTTATAATTGTGACAAACTTAATAGCAAAATTCGCTTAGTTTTATATTAAGTATTTGATCCTTAGTGCTAATTACGGTTACCTAGCTAAATGTCTCGACGGGAGACAAAATCTTATCAACTTGCTGTTCTTGAATTCAGTGAAAATGCTGTAGGTTATGCTTTATTTGGGCTCCAATGGAGCACTTTTTCATACAAACTAGTTTGTTATCACCTAAAAAGTATCACCGCTGTGCCGGTCGGAGTGGGAGGTGTTAGGTTTTTTTTCGTTACGGAATTTCTGGATTCGGTCTCCACGCTTAAGGCCCGTGAAGCTATGCAATAGCTTAAAAACCATAACAAAACCCCAGGAGATGTCATCGAATTTGATCCATCGTAGAAAATTCGCCATTTTTAAACGCACAGAAATAAACCCTTTTGATCAGTCCAGCGGAAATAAACAAATAAAGTTCTTTTGGGTCTGCGTTCATTATTCATGAGTCCTCTCTTTGATACTTATTTGGTGTTGTAGGTCATCGACATACATACACTACATGTAAATAGGTTGTACTGTCGACTTTAAAGGCACGCTTTTGTGACTTTCGTATTCTGTGTACTGTTTTTGCCTGATTTAGGTTATATTAATAGTTAGGTAACTAAACATGACTGTCTGAACAACGGATATTTATCTGTGTAGTTCGATATGTAAGAAATTAATCATTTTATATAGTGGTGTATTGGGATCACAAGACAATCTCAGACATATAACCGTCTGAACACAGTAAATGTAGACACATAGGTAATGTTAGAAATTAATGAATTCATGTATTAGTGTACAGGGATGCTATCAAAATCTTAGGAGCTAACGACAGGCTTTGCCAATCATAAATGGCTGTAATCGGGTATAGGCTCGCCACTTCTGCCTGCACCTTCGGGTAAACAGGCGTGATTGTTTGTTATGTATGTATGTGAATTAATTAAACAGCCAGTTTAAAATATGCCTACAAAAAGCGACATGTTTAGAAGTTATCAGACATTTCAGACATGCAGATAACAATAATAGTATAATAATTATTTATTTCAAAAATGTTGTTTTACATTTTGTGAACAGAGACCGAATTCACCTTTTAAGCAAAAAAATGCCTAGCTGCAGATGACTTGCGTGTACGCGCTTCAAGCCGATCTTGTAATCTATCGTGCTTTGAAAGACACATCAAGATTTTTAATTTGATGGTCAAATACCCTATTGGTCTTACCCTATCGGTATGACGACCGATACGGAGTGGGGGCGAGTATACCCGCACTTCGCTCCTGAGGACAAATCTTTGTGTGCATAACAAGAATACTTGTTCTGATCTGAGTGTCTTACTATGTATATTTAATGAGTATTTACAAAAAAAGTATCTATGTAAGTTCCGTTATTTAGTATCCATAACAAAAGTTCTTAATGATACTTATCTTATTGGTAAGATCCGCAAATCCGTACTGAGTTCATGTGGTGGAGTATGCTTAGTAATGTAACGTTAATGCATTATGAGATTATGCATATTTTAGTAACAAAAGCGGTTTACATCAAACCCATTCAAAGCAATTAAGTTGAAACAACGTTATTCGCCCACCGACAATAAGTTCAACTCAAATGCATAATGAAATCTCCAATTAAATCAGAAACAACAATCGAACACATACATTCATCAACAAATCATTTATTCTAAATACTGAACGCGGCACAAAATGCCAGTCGGCAGTGAATGAATTGACCAATGACCTGTGCAGGCTACGAATGAACGAATGGAATAATAATCGCTGATTGGAACGCCTGCCCAATGGAGATGACAGATAAAAAAATAAAGCACAGGAAGTACCGTGGAGCGAAAGGGCGAGATCAATTGGCATGTGTTTTTTGTCATTCAATTTTCGGAGTTTGGAAGTTAAGTTAGTAATAATTTAGGTAATGCTTAGGCATAGTTTCTTAATGTAAATTAAAAATTTTAATTGTTTGGGGATCTTACCAAGATTTTAGGTGCCCTTTTTTTGTTTTACGTCGGTAACAAAATAAAGATCTCGGTAAACGGCAATAGGCTCGCTGAAATGTGGGCGTATTATATGCCTCTGCCTACCCCTTCGGAGAAACAGGCGTGGTTGTACCTGTATGTATGTTAAAACTTAAAATTATATTTGTAAAAGACACACACACCCTTTCGTATATTAGACCGACACAATGAAACTTATACATTTCTAACATATTAAATTAATAATAGTAATAGTCTGATCCAATGAAACAGATATAAATGTTTATTAAAAAATGTGATGCTGGTGAACTTTAAATGATGTTGAATAATAAATTAACAGTGTACCGTATCGATAATGAAGAAAAATACAAATCAATAAATTGAGAACAAATTACACACAAATTTTTTTAAAAGTAAATATTTAAATAAATGCAAATACAAATGATATATTCTGATTTATAATACAGCTTTGCGAAACGCACCAACTTATTTATAAATATTTAACGTCGAATGAACAGGATATCACATAAATATGCATGAATGCGAAATCAGAATAAATAAATCTATTTATTCAGTGCCTGCACGCACTTCAAGGACTTATAAATGGTCACTTTCAAATTCAATGTGGATTTGAATAAACTACATATAATTACCTTTTTGTGGTATTATTCGCATCAAGAAGCGCTCGTAGCTCTGCGGTGCTCGGTGGTCGAAAACGATCACCGAAGTACAGCAGAGTTTACAGAGGTCAGTCCTTGGATGGGTGACCGTTTGTGTGGCATTTGATATCGAGCGCTTCCGTGCTTCGGAAGGCACGTTAAGCCGTTGGTCCCGGTTATCACTAAAAGTGGTAGTCGTTAAGCCATGTTAGAGGCCTAATAGGCGGCTTGATAAATTCTAACAGCAGGACGCCATGCACCTGCCTCCGCCAATCCGCACTGGGTCAGCGTGGTGGAGTATGACCCAATACCCTCACACCTTGATATGTGAGAGAAGGCTCGTGCTCAGTAGTGGGACGTATATGGGCTGAAATGAGATTCGCATCAAATTGAGAAAGAATCTATTGAAATACATTACTCCTTTTTGCAACATATTTCGTAGATGCTTCGCTCTTTTGGTCGTAGCATAATCTTAATATATAATACAAAACAATTTAATGCAGGACCCTACCAAGATCTAAGGAGCCCAAGCCAGGTTGGCACCTGCAAGTGGTGCACCTGTCGATCAACAGGCGAACATAAAAGTGCATTTGACTCGCTATCTTTAAGACGTGGGGCTTACCGTATAGTTGGCACAATGTGGGCTTATAATACCTACCCTGCTACTATAAGCCAATCGAGGAAACAGCCATGATAATGGCTGTAACAGAAAAATATTTTTTCAACTCGAACCAGTGTTTGTGTTTCTGTGTTTTTCGCCCTCTACCCTCTAAAAACAAATAATTCTGCAGGTTCTTACTCGATACATGTAAAATGATATTATGAAAAACGACAAAATATCTTTTCGGAGTGAGAGAACAATTTTAGTAAACAAATTAACCCTTAACTCACCACCATCTTCACGAAATCCCACATAAAGAAAGAGCAGCAACAAATTATAGATAAACTTCTTTTTTTTTTTTAATGTGACCATAATGTTTACGCCTCGATGTATAAATAAAAGTGGACTGTATGTTTAAATGATATATTATAGAAGTTAATTAAAATAGCAAAGAGTGACGTATGGTCGCCTTGAGATCCTGTGGTCGAGTGTCTAGTGGCGGGGCCGATCGGTCCCGCCGGCGCCGCGGTCGCTCGTCGTCGCACCGTCTCCTCGCCCCTCCTATGCCCCCTCGTACATCATGTGTCTCGATGTTGGACATACTCCCCAGGTTGAAGAAACACTTCAAGACAGTGGCAGCGGGCAGATGTTGTTGAACCCGCGCCTGATGGTTCCCTTTTTAGTCTTCAGTTCCGCCACCCTCGAGACGCCGTCGCAGCCAGGGTAGACCTGCACTACGCGCCCCATCATCCAGCAGAGCGGAGGAAGCGCCTTATCCTTTACCAGGACCAGGCTCCCAAGGGCAATGTCACCCGAAGTCGAAGACCACTTCGTTTTTTGCTGGATTATATAAACATATTCTAAATGAAAACGTTTCCAGAAGTGCTGGCGTATGTACTCCGTTCTTTGGAAACGCTCCAGCCGTGTGATGTTGCCGCGGTCATGCACCTGCGGATGTGGAATAGACATTAACGGTCGTCCAATAAGAAAATGCGAAGGGGTGATGGCTGAGAAGTCGTGAGGATCAGGAGACAGAGGAGTGAGGGGACGGGAATTTAAGATAGCCTCTATTTGAGCCAAACATGTTACCATCTCTTCATAGGTAAAGTGCGTGTACTGAAGCAAGCGCTTCAGGTGATACTTCGTGGAACGAACTGCGGCTTCAGCTACGCCGTTGAAATGTGGAGAATAAGCGGGTGCGAACTCGAAATCTATACCTTCCTGAGCTATGTCAGACGGGAGATTGGAAGTCTGTAAAAAATTGCCCAGTTCATTAGCGGTGCCTACAAAGTTAGTGCCGTTATCGGACAACAAGCTGCGCGGCTTGCCACGCCGCGAAATGAATCTCTTTAAAGCGGCAATGTATGCCTCCTTTGAGAGGTCCGTAACGAGCTCTAAATGTACTGCTTTTACAGCCAGGCAGACAAAGATGCATAAATACGATTTTATAAGTTTGCACCCTCTACCTTTACGGTCGGCTATGAGTATTGGCCCCGCATAATCGACACTGGAGTTGTAGAAAGGATACTCCAGGTTACTTCTGGAATTAGGTAATTGCCCCATGATTGGCTGAACAGCCTGAGCCTTGTGTCGGAAACATTTAATGCACTTACTGACAGTAATCCTGGCTAAATTACGAGCTCCTAAAGGCCAATAACGTTGGCGGATATTTGCCAGAAGCAATTGAGGTCCCGCATGTAAAAGGTCTAAGTGCTCCCGCTGAAATAATAGTTTTGTGAAATTATGTTTACTGCAAATCAATATTGGATGTTTAACATCATATTCATACGGCGAATTGTCAAGCCTGCCCCCGACACGAATTATATTATCAGTGTCCAGAAATGGGGTCAGGGATATAAGCCTATTTTTATGTGGCAAAGGTTTACCTAACTTGAGTGCGGTATACTCTTCAGGAAACATTTCCAATTGAGCGGCTCGCACAATGCAAGATAGTGAATTATGAAATTCATGACAACTTAAATTACCCTTTATTTTTTTATTTTTACTTTGTAAATTGTGTATATAACGTAGTATATAGGCTACGATTTTTTGTAAATAATTGATGTTTGAATATTTAGTAATTAATTTTTGTATTATATTTTGGTTATTTATATCTTTAGAACTTGCGACATTACAAATAACTTCCGGTATCTCTTGCTTCTCGATGAAAGATGAATACATAATGTCTACATCCTGCCTGATGATAAGCAGTCGATGCAGTCCAATAAGAAAATGAAAGCGCTTTATAACGTGAAATAAGCACGCTATAAAGCGCATCCACTCATGTCGGCCTGCTAAAATGCCGTTTCACGCCCCGCTCAAAAGACCCGGGATCATAGGAAATAGGAAACACATGCCGGCAGCGAATTCCAGAGCTTAGTGGTCTTGCTCAGAAACGACCTCCCAAATTTCTTGGTTCGAGTGCTGATAATTTCTTGGTTCGAGTGCTGATAAACTAAAATTACTTTACATACACATACACATTTAGTAAACACTTACTTTATAAGAAACTAACTATATTTAATGACCAGTGTGGTACCGGCCTAGAATAGAGCCACCACTTCTCATCTCACGGGGAGTCGTAAGAGTCGACAAGAGAAATCTTACCGGATGATGGGCAGCAGCGTCACACTGTGCAATGCGATCACCAACCCGCCTGGCCAGGGAAGTGATTATGGGCAAATGTTCAGCATGGGACAATACAAGTCTAATACTTATTTATAATTCTTTTATGAATATTGTGTAATAGTGTATAATAGATAACAAGTGGAATCAGTCCCAGACACAATAGAAAGACAATTTGTTACGTGGCACTCAAAGACTTAATAAGCTAAATATTACCGTGCCGGATAGGGTCCATAAAGATACTGTTCATAAATACATAAATATACATACATACATACGACCTACTACTACATACACACATACACATACATACATACACATACATACATACACATACATACATACACATACATACATACATACACATACATACATACACATACATACCATTTCCCCGAAGGGGTAGGCAGAGGCTTATTATACACCCACATTTCGCAAATTATATACTTGGTCCCACTTAACAGGTGGCGAGCCTATTGCCGCTTATGGGGCACTGTTATGTTCGCCAGAGCCTCGTCCGTTGATCGGCAGGTGCACCACTTGCAGGTGAGGTTGGCTTGAGCTCCTTAGGTCTTGTTAAGATCCCTATGCACCACTACATGTATTTTAACACCTAAAGTAAACTTATGAGCTTATTACAAATCAAGATCTAAAGTTAAATCAGGATTAAATCTAGTCTTGTCGTGGTGGGGGGGCTGAGTACCTCCCGAAGGCCGGGAAAAGGTAACACCCAGAGACCGACGACTCTGGGTGCCCTTAGTACTGACTACCAGGGGAAAAACTAAGAGGGACCTGTGGAGGGCGCAGCGGGCGGGCCAGAATGGCCCGTCAAGCAGCGCCAGGAGGGTCTTAGGCAGTGGGGGCAGGGGGCCCCTGCTGTCTTACCATAGACCCTCCGAGAAGTCGGCCACACACGCTATGGTCGCACAAGGAGGTAGGAGGGGCGCGTCTACTGCTCCTCTCTGAGGAGGTCCTCCCGGTTTTGGTCCGGGGGACGTTGGCCGCAGGCGGGGTGTCAGACGCTGCAACCCTGGTACTGGCCCCCGCCTTTTTCTCAACAAGCGGCGGGCGTCGTCGGAAGATTTTTAGTGGGTATTACTGCTGGCAGTCGCGTCTGCCGATGTTGAGTCCCATACCCCCCTTCGGTCCCCCTTTGGCCGGAAGGTAGTGCGTAAACGCATTTTGTTACCGACGTAAAACAAAAAAAAAAAGGATTAAATCTAGTGCGGTCACTGTCTTCATTTTATGAAATACGAGTGACAATTGAAAATTAAGATATACTAAAAACCCTTTGAAGACAGAGCTATTCTATCTAAATTTTCTAGCTTAGTGAGAAAACTAATCATAAACCGAAACTGTTGGCACAGCGCGAATCAAGAACATCCACTTAGCGCTAAAACCACAGAGCGTCGAGATGTACCACCGTAGGTACACGAGACAAATATGAGGCTACGTCCTGTATTAAGTCTCTGATTAGAAGCTTTGTGCTTGTCCTGGATATATTATTAGTTTAGCCGGATAGACGAGAACATTTGATTTGAAGTAGAACTGAAACATGTTAAGCATATTTAAGTACGGGCTCTTTGATTGGATGAGATAGTTTATATTATATATTTAGATTTTCCAAATCGCCCCATAGGTCTTTTATCATTGCTTGTCGACTACCATATATAGTGATAACATACATTGACGGCTTTCCCACTATAGGTCACCCGACCAAGGACTGACCTCTGTTGACTCTTCTTTACTTTCGTGATCGTTTTCGATCATAGAGCAACGTCAAGTTACAAGCGCATCACGCAATTTAGTGTCCACTACTTTCTAGATAAACAAATGGAATGTAATTAAAATTATATAATAAAATTTGAGAATACCATCCACGTCTCTGGGGGTCCTAACATCAGATTTTGACATGGATATATAATATATATAAACACACAGAAAGCACCAACATTCTAAATAAACATTAAAACAATCATCAATATTGGTGCACCCAGTAGAAAGTTCTGAGGGAACAAACGTAAAAAAATACGAATATAGTCAAATTGAGAACCTTCTTCATTTTTGAAGTCTGTTGATAACTTTCAAAAATATAGCTAATGCTGATGAAATTTTGTTTGAAGTTACATCGTTTACATGACTATTACAGAACTGGCTCGTATATAGACGGTGCTTATCCTGTACTTAATTATAACGGCGGCGGCGAGCAGGAAACTTGGCACACTTTGAAACTGATATACTATGTCTTACGGCGATTTAGTAACAAGCGAACCCGCGTGAAATAATGAGCGCGTGCTTTCATTCATTACCAGTAGTGTGTCTAGAGTTACTGTTGAACTTTAAACTTTAATGGTTGTCGGTTATCGATTTGGGATGTGGAATCGTTCTGTGTTTAACTGAGCTGACTGTAAAACGCAAAATGGTTACCTGTAATCTACATTAAGCCGATACAGACGATTATAGCGTGGAGCGTGGCCTTACCAGCATTCGCTGCTAAGTCCGTGGGTTAGATTCTCACATACGTTTCCCGCAAAATTTGTAAGTGAAGGTAATGTTAGAGAAAAATAGTTCTTGTATCATACAACGTGGTACCCGATAAGAGCGCTACAACTACGACCGATATGGCGTGGAGGTCAGTATACCTGCACTCCACTCCTAAATCTTTGCTCCGGTCTGGGTGCTTTCTATATATAAAAAGTATGTATTTACAAAAAATAAAAGTATGTTTATCCATTCTTTAGTATCCATAAGACAAGTTCTTAATGATACTTATCTTGGTGCTAAATAATTGGTGTGATTGTAAGAGGATATTAACTTATTTAATGGTAAGGCTTTTTAGCGCTATGTGAGATTTCCAAGAATAATCCCCATGTATCTTTTTATTAATGGGACCCGTCATTACGACCACATCTTGCCTGATGGTAAGCAGTCGATGCAGTGCAGAAAAGAGCGCTGCATACCGTCTATCATCAGCACCAGCCCAAGACGTGTACTGCTGAACATAGGCCTCCCCATAAGCTTCCACTGTGACAAACTGCAGTCGGCTTGCATACAACGTGATCTTGCAACCATCTTCAGGTCGTCCTTCCATCTTGCAGGTGGACAACCCTCACTACGTTTCCTACCAAAGGGTCCCCAGTACCCAGAACTTTTCTGCCCCAAAGGCTAGGATTTCTTTTTTTTATATACTTGGGCAAGAGACTCGAAAAACATGCCCAGCTTCTTCACCAATCTTGACGAGTTTCTTGCCCAATATGTCTCCCCTCTGCCTATAGCGAAAGGCGGGTGGATATTAAGTTTCTGAACGCCAAATGACCGACACACAATCTATTTTCTATTGTGTCTAGGACCGATAGAGTTAAAAGTGTTAAATTATCTCGACTTTTATAAGTGTTCAAAGTTCAAACCTTTTTATGTAAGATAAATAAGCTTAAGTGATTTATGATGGGCAAGTGAATGTAAGGGCTGGGAGAGGAAGACCACGTAAGACCTTCCATGACCAAATCCATAAAGTTTTGAAGAAAGAGCAGGTCAAAGGTACCCTAAACCGACGGGCGTGTATGAGAAGGTTAATGAGTGTAAATGAAGCTAAAAGTATATGCAAAGATCGTGGCAAGTGAAAAGTGAAAAGCTTAGATAAGGGAATTTAAGTACCAGTTCCTAACCACCGCTCTGTAAGAAAAACTAGAAAGAAACTCACAGGTTATGCTCTTTCAAATTATCAATCGGTTAGTTACAATCTGTGCTGCAGCGGAGCTCGAATATAAATGAAAATTTCTTATATGCAATTTATCTCAAATTGGAAATGGTTCATTTTGACTTTTTTATATCGCAATGTTATGGAAGTAATGTTTTTTTAAATTGACCACTTTGTTAGGCGCTTTGAACATTTTTAATGGTATCGTCGCGGCTTTTAATGCTTTACAAGGCGTCCCACGGCTATGCTATATGGAGGAAAGTATCTTGAATATTGTAGATGGAACATTTGACTGAAAGAAGACATTATTTTAATTTCAAAAACAATTTAAACTGCATTCATCTTATTATAAATTAGGTGCATGATTAAATGATCAAGAGATACGTAATTATTACTTACCTGGATATATGCAACAACTCGAGCCGTATCCTGAGCTGAAAGACGCGTAATTTTTTTTCTCGTGTATATTTCTCTTTTGTACAAGGTGTTTTTCCTGACAGATTGAAATGCTCTATAGTAAAACCCATATATAAAAAAGGAGACAAATCAGTGCTTAACAACTACAGACCGGTAACACTGATACCAATCATTGCTAAAGTCGTAGAAAGAGCAGTACATTCTCGGCTCGAAGCTTTTATTAATAAATTTAATATATTGAAAGACCAACAATACGGCTTTAGAACGAACAGAAGCACTACCATGGCAAATTTAAAACTCTTGAAAACAGTCATGAACAGCATTGAGGGGGGGATACCTATTGTAGCTATATTTTTAGGCATGAGCAAGGCTTTTGATTATGTAAAGCATAAAAAATTGCTTGATAAGCTCTACAAGTATGGAATCAGAGGTATTGCTAACGATTGGTTTACGAGCTATCTAAAAGACAGAAAGCAATGCGTACAGATCCAAAAAACAGTAAAAAATAATATACACATTAGAGCGAGCTACTATTCACAATATAGAGTCAATGAGTGTGGGGTCCCACAGGGCACTTTATTAGGACCTATACTCTTTAATTTATACGTAAATGACCTACCACACAAAATAAATCATTAAATTATACAGTATGCAGATGATACAACAATACTAGTGAAAGGTAGTACAGACTATAAGACATTGAATGTATCAGATTATGAAAATGAAATAAATATGACTCTCAATAAAATTTTAAAATGGATGACATCCAACAATTAAAAAATAAAATATATAGATAAAACTAAGGTAATACAATTTCTGACATACAAAAGATACAAATTGAATTTGAATGTATTTTATAACGACCGAATTATAGACAATGTTAAGACAGCAAACTTTTAAGGTATAAATATAGACAAGAACTGCAATTGGAAAAGTCATATTAGTTTAATAAGTGATAAAATTTGTAGATTCTCTTTTGCTCTTAGGCGCCTAAGAGAAAAATCATCTGTAGAGACAGCAATCATGCATGGCATATCATGCTCATGTAGCGTCCGTGCTGCAGTACGGTATTATGATATGGGGGAACTGTACAGATATAGATATAGTCTTTAAACTACAGAAAAGATGCATTAGATCTTTGTTTGGTGCTTATTACTTGGAGTCATGTTAACCTTTATTTATAAAGTATAGACTTCTCACGGTCCCTGGATTGTACATTTCTCCAAAACATTTCGAGAATAGACAGTCTGCTTCGACAAAGTGTCTCCGACCCACACCAGGGAACAAGGTAGAAAATCAGGTCTCAAACTGACATTAGCAAAAAAAAAGCAAGTAAAATGGGTACAAAAATTTTTAACGCGTTACCTGATGAAATTCGTACGTTAACTGGACCTATATTTAAACGAAAACTACATAATTATTTGATAGAGGGCTGTTTCTATTCAATTAAGGACTACTTTCAGGCTAACCATGTCAATCTTTAGTTTTGATAATTTTATTTAATAATAATCGGACAGTGACATTTTAATTTATTGAATAATTGTATCTTTAAATTCAATCAAAATATATTTTAACATTTGCACACTTAAATATAAGTAGATTTTGACGATACAACTAACCTGCATAAGACCTTTATGTAAGCACACAAAATCAAAGCAAATAAATCTATTTCATTTCATTTTATTTCAACGGTCACTCAACTGACTTTTGGGCTATACTTAACTTCGCAAATAACTTTCCGATCACCTAGTATAGTAAAACCAAGAGCGATTACATGCAAAGAATTGAACACTAGAAAGTTCTATACGACCCAACATTAATTAGAAAGGCATTCTCATTAGATCTCTCTTAATAGCCTCCCCTTATACCCACACACCTACAGAATGTGTTTCATTTACTAAGAAACATATGTGCTTTATTTACTAACTCCACTAGTCCATCAATCTTATATGAAAAGCTTATTGATAAAAGTGATAGATGCATCGATGGCTTGAGATGAAATATTGTTAAAGTGTATTGGAAAATATCTTGAGATACATTTGAAGAGATTTCGTATCTTTCGGGTCGTGCATGTTTCTGAAAATAAAGATAATAATTCTTAGTATAAACTACTGACATAACTTGGTTTTTCTCGCTCGCTGTTTGTTACGCTTTAAAGCTGTTGCATATTCTAATGAACGTTATTCAGTTTGATTTCACTTTTGTTTAGTTTTAAATCTATACCTTATAATGTCATATAGTGAAGCCGAACCCGTACCGTAGTAAGTCAGAGTCAGAGAGTCAATAATTGGTAACATTAAAATAGGGTGGGTGTATAGGGTTCCTACCAACATCTTAGGAGTCCAAGCCAACCACACCTGCAAGTGGTGCACCTGCCGATCAACGGACGAGGCTCTAGCGAATATAAAAGTTTCCGAAACGCGGCAATAGGCTCGCCACATCGTTATGTGGGACCAAAAGTATAATAGGCAACATGTGGGCGTATTATTTGATTCTGCCTACCCCTTCGGGGAAACAGGTGTATCAGAGTATGTTTGTATGTTTGTTTGTATGTTTGTATGTATGTTAAAAGTATAATAGGCAACATGTGGGCGTATTATTTGATTCTGCCTACCCCTTCGGGGAAACAGGTGTATCAGAGTATGTTTGTATGTTTGTTTGTATGTTTGTATGTATGTTAAAAGTATAATAGGCAACATGTGGGCGTATTATTTGATTCTGCCTACCCCTTCGGGGAAACAGGTGTATCAGAGTATGTTTGTATGTTTGTTTGTATGTTTGTATGTATGTTTGTATGTATGTTTGTATGTATGTTTGTATGTATCTTTGTATGTATGTTTGTATGTATTTATGGCGCTTTAGGTGCTACAAACCATTTGACGCCGGACTGTTTAATAAATCTGGTGAGCGGTACCGGCCTTGAATAGTGTCACCCGCTCTCATGTCACGGGGAGCCGTAAGAGTCGACAAGAGAAATTTTACCGGATGATCATCAGTCATCATCAACCCGCCTTCCCGGATGATGGGCAGCAGCGTCATCATCAACCCGCCTTCCTAGCGTATTGATTATGGTCATATAACTAAATACCCTTAATGGAATGTATCCTAATATTGGGAGGCCAATGTTCATAAGGTGATATGATGATGGTGATGTTTAATAAATAGTTATAAACAAGAGTGTTAGTTAACAAGTTTATAAACATTTCCAACAAAATACAAACATTTTTAGTAACGATGCCAAAATGCACTTCATCTTACACTACTTAAATGCTAATCGCTTATAGTCTCTTTAAAGTTTACACAATTTCCCAAATAGAAATTCGAATAGACATGAAATTTTATTGAACCGATTCAACTTTCGTATCCAGTTTCAAACTGCGAAAACATTTAAAAACCCGTTCAAACTTACACCCTAAAAGCTAACTTTATAAAAATATATCTTATAACTTTTAAAAAATTGTAACATAGGTATTTACATTAAGGGGGCCATTCCACCGGAGTGAGAGCTATACACCAGCTATGCTGCGAGAATTTAAAAGCTATGCTATGAAATTAGGTGACTGTTTCCACTAATGTTAAGTAAGCTATGTAGCGAGGCTACTAAGATGTGATATAAAGATGCATCACCGCGAAAAACACCACTTGCCTTTCCTAACACGCAAGTAATACACACGCATATATAAAAACATGGTCATCCGCATAATTGTAGCCTTCTTTTGTAGCCTTGTAGTTAATAATTGAAGTCTACTGCAACATCTCAAATAAGAATATATCACTATAGCTCGATCCACAATGCAACCGACGAACGATATGGGCGTTCACATGTCGAATGTAATCAACTCTTAGTAAAGCGAGTTTTTCAACACGATGCCATTAATATCGTGCGGTTATGGCGGTAATTCCCAAATAAGCAAAAAACTGTTTCTGTATTCCAAGATAAGTATCATTAAGAAGTTGTGTTATGGATACTAAATAACGGATAGACATACATAAATACTTTTTTTTTTGTAAATACATACTTAAGATACATAAGAGAACCCCAGACCAGAACAAATATTCATGTTCATGCACACAAAGATTTGTCCTGTGTGGGAATCGAACCCACGACCTCTCGAGTGAAGTGTAGGTATACTGACCTCCACGCCATATCGGTCGTCAATATGGATCAATGATTATGATTTGTAGATGTCAGACGCAACCCTAGCAGAGTAGCATAGCACATCACTGGTGGTAAAGCACCCCAAAGCTGTTATAACTACGACAGTGCAGAATTTGGTACTCAAAAATGTTATTAGAAATTCCTAGGTTCGCTCTCATAGCTAAGACGTCTATCGTTCTAAGCTCCATTTCAGAAGGCATTACGTTAAGCTAAAGCACCTTTAGTGTGATAGCATCAACAAATTGAGAAGAAAATTCCAGACGACTCAAACGGTACCTACTGCGAAGGTGCATTGATGCTGGAATCGTTTTACAGGTAATGTTGGCAATCTGTGTCTAACAGTTGGTAATCGTCGCGCTAAATTATATTTTGGTTTATTCAAGTTTGGTTGGTTCAAAGATCTTGATCCATTAAAAAAAGAATGGTACCTACAATTGGTATGAAGTGCTAAAATGTTAGTAATCTGCACTTAGAGAATTGTAGGTAACAGAAAATAATATTTGTGGTTGGAGATTTTGCTCTTTTACAAAAATTAAAGTAACTACCTACTGCTGGTGTGTAATGTTAGCAATTTGCGACTACTGTTCTCGTAATGAGAAATAATGTTTTGTGACAGCTTTTACACTCAACACGATAAAAACACATGGAGACATTGTGTAATTTTCTAAAACTCGTTTAAATTGTCGTCGTTATGTGTAGAAACGGTGGATTTGACAACGTAGGAAAGTGGCATAGATACTAACGTGAATTGTGACTTTTCGTGTTTATTTCGTAACTCATAAAAGCCTATAAGAAAGTCTTCATTACTTTTCTGAAGTTAGACTTGACTGACTATAGAGGAATTTACTTTTATAGTGACAAGGAAAAAGTTATCAAGGTTCAAAATTTTGCGATCTTAACAATTCAAGGTACAACGTGTGTGTCGTTTTAAAATGTTTGCAATCTGCGACTACAATAATCGTTACGCGAAACAGTGCTTTGTATAAGTTACTATGTTTTAGTGCTACTAATATGTGGTTACAAAGGAACTTGAAGAGTTCTATGTTCAAGGTAGTTATTTTTAAGATGACGGTTATTGACTTGATTGACGATTTGATTGATTGAAGATTGATAGGCCAAACTTTGGGCATAATAAGCCAAATTACAAATTTAAATATCTCAAGTATTAAGACTTAGTAGTATATTCCAACCATCTTCTGAATGGGATGTTTTGAAAAATCCAGTTTTACTTACTTTTAAATCAAGCAAACAGTCGCATAAGCCTTCTTGTATTATATAAGTCATCAAGCGCCACTCATTAACCCGTTAAGCTTTAAGTTATCAAAACTTGGCAGAAACAACACGCTTCGGAAAGTTGGTCTTCGATATTTCCGATTCCGCTCGCCGCCGCTCATTAGGGCGCTATTCAGACGAGCCTCGAGAACTTCTCTCTGGATCCTGAACGTAGAAATGCACTTAAGTCGTTTGCGGTTGGAGTGATTTTTAAAAAGGATATGCCCCAATGAGGCGGCTGATTTGAAGGTTCGGGTCTACGTGATGAGATTAAGTAATCTTTTCGGCGATTGGATTTATAAAGGAGAAACGTGTGTGTAATTTATTTTCTTAGGTTAAAGGCGTTTCGTTGCTGGCGTGACCTAACCGGACACTTGTCGTGATATTTGTCGAATTAAAAATATCATCATCATCATCATCATCTCAGCCCATTAACGTCCCACTACTGAGCACGAGCCTCCTCTCACATACCAAGATGCGAGGGTATTGGGTCATGCTGACCCAGTGCGGATTGGCGGAGGCAGGTGTATGGCGTCCTGCTGTTAGAATTTATCAAACCGCCAATTAGGCCTCTAACATGGCTTAACGACTACCACATTTAGTGATAACCGGAACCAACGGCTTGACGTGCCTTCCGAAGCACGGAAGCGCTCGATTTCAAATGCCACACAAACGGTCACAAATCCAAGGACTGACCTCTGTAAACTCTGCTGTACTTCGGTGATCGTTTCCGACCACCGAGCACCGCAGAGCCACGAGCGCTACAAAATTAAAAATATCCTAAGTGGGATATCATGAGCTATGTATATAGCTGATGTTGTATGCATAGCTATATGTTCAAACAAATATATGAACATAAATAGCCAGAGAACTTCTTGGCACAATTGATTGAATATTTATATATCAGTAAAAAACCCCCGATAAAATTGGCTTAGCTGTTCAGGAGGTTAGCAACAACAAACATTATATAAATGTTTGCCTGCCTAAGCACGGACCGAGTCTGACGAAACAAAGTGAGAAGGGTATAGATTTTACTTCATAATGTGGACCCAGTGCGTGGCAAGAGTGGCATCATCTTTATCATCTTATCAGCCTTATCAAGTCACCTGCTAAATTTTGACCTCCCCAATATCATAAATTCTTTTGAGGATATTTTCCCTTAATCACCACGATAGACAGGCGGGTTAGTGACCGCAGAACAAGCCAGTATGCAGGATTACGCTGCTTCTGATCATCTGGTAGGTAAGTGATGGATTAAAAATATCTTTGTAACAATTCCCGCGCTACTTTAATTTCTCGAAAAATCGAGAAACTATTCAACACGACACGTGTTTCTCTCGTTTCAGCGTTGGACGTTAAGACATCGTTGTTCTGAGGCTCCTATTTTACCTGAAAATGCCCTGTGTAAGGGTACATAACTAGACACGGCGGTGATCGACTTAAGGCCAACAATTAAATTTATATTTACATGAAAATACGTTGTCATCGTATCACAACGTAATTAAAATTTAAATTTGTGTTACAGAGTGTATTGTATTATTTTATTCTTAATTTTCGTAGTAGCCGTAATATTAGCCAATCTTGTACTGTTAACAAATATTTGCTAGTTATCCAATTGACATAATTTTTGTGATATCATTGAATGAACTTATCACGCAATCTATCTTTTAAGAAAGTACATTTTTAATTCCGTGCACATATGCGTTGTTATTAATATTAAACCTAATATAAACCACAAAGATGAAGATATAGAAATTGAAAGAGATTTACACTCGAATAAGGAAATAGGGATTACCGCTTAATCCTTTTGCCTTGGACCATCTAGGGTACCCTCGCCCTCACCGCAACTAGCATGATTAGGTATCTACCCTTTACCAAGAGTAACTGTTATTATTTAACAAGGAAACTTACTTAAGCCAGCGATGACGGCTTGAAGCCGGCACGGAGTTTCTACATTAATACTGGGAATATTCTCGATTGTTAGCCTTTGTTGCTAACTAGCTTGTTTTAAAGATCAGACGTTACTTGGGTAAGTATTGTATCATTATATTCTTTATTTTCATAGTAGCCGTATTAAACAGTCGTATCCCTACATATTGTGTGCATACCGATCTTGTCCTGTTAACTAATATTTGCTAGTTACCGAATTGACATAATTTGTATGATCTTTTTTCACATACCCACACGCACGCACGCACGAACGCACGCACCCACACACGCACGCACGCACGCACACGCACACACGCACACACACACACGCGCACACACACACACATAAATATTTGTAAGATCTGTTGCAAATTTAGTGTTTGTGTTATTTGTTTTATAATTGGGTGTATTGTATCTAATTCACATATGGAACGCTGTGTCCTTTTCTGGAGGTGGGCGCTAGTAACTACGACACAGTCCTTGACTAATGTAGTTATTAACAAACACAATTTATTGTAATCCCAATTTCTGTTCCAACAAAAATATTATTATTATTATTTTAGAATAAACTTTTGAAATTATATTTTGTACTTTCGTTTGAACACGCAACCTATGACACTAGTTCTCAATGATACTTATTTCGGAACTAAATAAGTGGTGTAATTGCCAGAAAATATTTATTTATATTATATGTCATAACAATAAAAGATTTCAGAAAAATTATAACAAGATGTATTATGGAAAAAAATGAGTGTGAATATAAATTTAAGTAATGTATATATATCTAAATGAAGCCTGCACTTGGTCCATGTGATGGAGCACGCCTTGAACTTGAAACTTTTGTTTTTTGGTAACGACGACGACGACTTTCAGCCAAAAGAGACTGTTTACATAAACCAACTTGAGTTATAATTAATGATTATAACTGTTAATGTTAATGAGCTGAGATAGACGAATACCATCATCACTCTTTTCATGGGAGTAGAAATAAGTGGAAACTTTGAGATTATTCACAAACATCACTATACTATTATTTGGCTGTGTAAAATATGAATATTGGCCTCGCGAATATAACCCGAGGCCCGAATCCTGACACAAGCGAGTGGCATTCAATTTTTAAAAAATGAGAAGTAAAGATGGATGCGTTCCACTGTGACTTTCGTCTCGAATTTCTATGTGTTCCAAATATATTTTTGTTTTTATGTCTGAATTCGATAGCCAGCCTTTCAAAAATATGCTGATTACTGCACAGAATCAGAGTGACACCTAAGGGTAGCACCGGTAGGCCCGACAAAGCGTTTGTCGTATTACCTATTCTTATATATTACACACAATTATTAGTTATTTGGAAACATATACAGAAAAATTACTAATTATTAAACTAAAATAAATCACATACATTCATACATTTACACCTGTTTCCCAAAAGGGTAGGCAGAGGCATATCATACACCCATCACCAATTACCAGTATTAACTGAATTCAATTTATTTTTGAATAGCGATCCCAACAAGACCTAGGGAGCTCAAGCCAACCTCACCTGCAAGTGGTGCACCTGCCGATAACGGACGAGTCTAAGGCGAACATAACATTGCCCGGAAAGTAGTGAGAGGCTTGCCACCCATTATGAGGGACCAACTATATAATTGGCAAAGTGTGGGCGTGCTATATGAAAATGTAAAAAAAAAAAATTGGTTGCCTGTAAAATCGGTATACGGGCGAAAGTTTTACGTGACAAAGACTTTGAGTGGTAAAATAATTTTAATGTGAATATTCATTCGTATAGTAGGAAGAAGGATGACGCGTGCCTTTCACTTTTTATGTCTGTCTCTCTCGCTCTTAGGCGGGCTAACCATGCCCGAGTGGAAGAGACGCGTGCCTCTCACTCGCTCTCATTGTGAGCGCATAACGTGAGCGGAGCGTAACGCAGTTTCTTGAAGTGTCACCCGGCAAACCAATTTATAAGACGTTGTCACGTCAATAAAAATGTATTTATTGTAATTCAAGTAGGTATGTATGGGTAAGTATGCCTCTACTTACAGTAAACAGGTGTGAATGTATGTATGTAGTACTGGTGATAATACAAAAAAGATACATACAGAAAACCAATAGAGAAAAATATATAAATAAATATTTTCTGACAATTACACCAATTATTTAGTTCCAAGATAAGTATCATTAAGAACTTGTGTTATGGATACTAAACAACGGAAAAACATACTTAAATACTTTTTTTTTGTAAATACATACTTAATATAAACAAATAAATAAATAAATAAATATTCTCTTACAATCACACCAATTATTTAGTTCCAAGATAGGTATCATTAAGAACTTGTGTTATGGGTACTAAATAACGGATAAACATAAATAAATACTTTTTTTTTTGTAAATACATACTTAAGATACATAGGAGAACACCCAGACCAGAACAAATATTCATGTTCATGCACACAAAGATTTGTCCTGAGTGGGAATCGAACCCAAGACCTCTCGAGTGAAGTGCAGGTATACTGACCTCCACGCCATATCGGTCGTCAAATAGAATAATATATAACCATAAGTCGGTTTAAAAATTATTATTATTATTAATTAACAGGCAGGCAGTTTGAAAACTGATTACGCCTGTATCCAATTCATCTGCATCTAGTTCCACTTAACCGGTTGCATGTGTTTGTCCAGCTTGTTCTTGAATGAATTGAGCGGGAGCTGACACTACATCTGCCGGCAGCATTATATTAAATTGCACAATAAATAATTATAAACTCTTCTAATCTTAATTGTCTATGTCTTACAAAGGCATTCAAATGTACCAAGCTATCATAAGTTAGTAGGAGAAGCGACGTCACCCCAAGTTATGTCCAAAGTTCATCCTAGCCGACTTTTGGTCTTGCTGCAAACTTAGCTGCTGCCTCTCGCTTTTCACCAGGCACCAGTGTTTGGGAACAGACTTAGTATAAGTAAAGGGTAACAAATTTCTTTATAGAAAATATTAAGGCATAAACAAGCTTTCAAACTTCATACCTAATAGGTGAATAGGGATCCTACCAGGACGATACTCTATAATTCGATAAATACAATGGCCCGACAAAACGTTTGTCCTATTACCGATGCTTATAATAATATATTACACACAAGCAATTGAAGACATCGTTGTTCTGAGGCTCCTATCTTACCTGAAGATGCCCTGTGTAAGGGCGAAACACGTGTCGTGTTGAATAGTTTCTCGATTTTTCGGGAAATTATAGTAGCGCGGGAATTGTTACAAAGATATTTTTAATCCATCACTTGCTTACAATGGATTTCCGCAAAGTAACGCCTGAATCAATAAATTATATTACACACAATTATTAGTTATTAAAAATATACAAAAATTTACTAATTATTTAATTTATCTGTCATATTGTAATACTGGTGATATATGGTGATGGGTGTACAGGGATCTCACCTGAAAACCTGAAGACCCCAAGCCAACCTCACCTGCAACCGATAAGCGTGCTCGCCACCTGTTACGTGGGACCAACAATATCATTGGCGAAATGTGGGCGTATAATTATGCCTCTGCCTACCCCATAAAGGAAGCAGGCGTAATTTTATGTATGTATGTAATAACTCTCCTTATAACCGGTACAAAACTATATCCACCAAAGCGAAAGGCCATCTCACTTACTCATTCATCACAAAATCTCAGAAACTCTGAGTCTAAAATTCTGCGAGGG
This sequence comes from Musotima nitidalis, assembly GCA_949126915.1. Taxonomy (NCBI): domain Eukaryota; kingdom Metazoa; phylum Arthropoda; class Insecta; order Lepidoptera; family Crambidae; genus Musotima; species Musotima nitidalis. The sequence continues at coordinate 18,354,650 of OX421430.1, forward strand.
GGTTTCTTTTTAGACAAGGTTGCTCATTAAGAAGATATTTTGCAAAATTCAATGATCAGCGGACAAGGCTCTGGCAAATATTAAAGTTCCCGGAAAGTAGTAAGAGGCACATAATGTGAAACCATCAATAAGATAGACGATATGTGTTTAATCCTTCGGGGAAATAGAAACAGTAGTATGTATGTAAAAATATGGCTTTTTTATTAATATTCAAACTAACTTTGGTTGTTAGTTTGAATATGTCAGTCATACATATATACATAATTTAACGCCTCTTTCCCGTAGGGGTAGGCAGAGATCACATCCTTTCCCTTGCTACGATCTTTGCAAACACTTTTAGCTTCATTTACAATCATTAACCTCCTCCCTCATTCACGTCCGTCGGTTTAGGGTACTTTTAATTTTCTAAATTTGGTCATAGAAGGTGGTCTTACCCTCGCAACACTTCCAATCACTTGTATCAACAGATAGTCACCTACACATTATAGAGTTTTTGTAATTATGACAATGTTATTTTTTAAAATTTGGACATTGACATTCTCACATTATCAACAATGTGTTTTGGATATACTTTTTTCGGGTGCGCCAAAGTTCACCTAAATTTTCAACTCCGAAAATTGGAACTCCGAAAATGTTCTTCCTAACATTTTTCATCCTAACAATCACAATTACTAACTACTCTGTCTCTAATGTTTTAATTCCGAATCATTCAACTTCATAATGTCGGTAGCAATAAACATCTATTATACTATTATTTCTTTTCCTATATTTTGTCAACATAACCATCTTTTACACTATTATTGAAAGTCATACCTTTTTTGTTTAGATTTATTTTTATTCATAATAATCAGTATTATTTACATTAATTTTGCGTAACTTTTACAGTTTTAGTTATTTACACATAACATGATAACAAATAAGAATACCAGTACCCTGGTACAAGTAGTTAAATACATGTTTTCATTTACACATTTCAACTAAAAAAATCGGTCATATTTACAGTTCTTGGTTTAGGTTAGGTTACAACTGTGACCACACAACGTACGAGCCGAGCGAGCGAAGCGAGCGTGCCGCGGTAGCGGCCGGCGAAGTACCAGAAACAAATCGAAAACGAAAAAAGTCATAAACATAACCGTAAATCAGTCGTATTTTAGACATATATTTTTATTACATTTGGTAGATAAATGTTTCTTTCTAAGTATGAGTGAAAATATTATGGTAATTATGTTTAGGGATAAAAACGTTAGGATAAAAAACAGTAGGAGCTTTAATATTGTATGTTAACGATTTTATTGATAACAATTTTCGGAAACATGAGTGTTATGAACATCGACGGTAGCACTACAAATAGTATGAATAAAAACTTTAGGATTAAAAATTTTAGGAGGAGTGATCATTCGGATTACAAATCGTTAGGAAGAACAATTTCGGATAAAGAACTTTAGGTGAGTCAATATGGACCCACTTTTTTCGCATGCATGCATAGTTGTAAAAGTTTATACTAACTATAGATAATGATATCACTGATACAGTCAAGGTGACAAAAACGTTCACTATACTTCTAAGTTTTGCTGTTTAGAGTCCTCATCGGCATTTTAATACTTTTACCCCTAATATTATCAGAATGTAACTGACAACGTTCGAGTGAGCGGATAGGTGTCACTAGGTATTGCAATCGTATTCATCTCTCAGCCCATTAACGTCCCACTACTGAGCACGAGCCTCCTGTCACATACCTAGGTGCGAGGGTAGTGGGTCATACTCCACCACGCAGTCAGACCCAGTGCAGATTGGCAGAGGCAGGTGTATGGCGTCCTGCTGTTAGAATTTATCAAGCCGCCCATTAGGCCTCTAACATGGCTTAACGACTACCACATTTAGTGATAACCGGGACCAACGGCTTAACGTGCCTTCCGAAGCACGGAAGCGCTCGATATCAAATGCCACACAAACGGTCACCCATCCAAGGACTGACCTCTGTACTCTGCTGTACTTCGGTGATCGTTTCCAACCACCTAGTACCGCAGAGCTACGAGCGCTTCCGTATTGTGTTTGATTATATTGGCTTTACTTTTCCTCTAGATTTTTGAAAAATATATTTGGCGCACGCGTTTTCGTGGCGTAGTAGAATTGTATTTGCTATTCGAACTCCGGTTCTAATGAAACAGGGAACTAGATAACCTTAGTATTTTCTAAATAAATAAAGTGTTCAATTATCTATTTGTAATACGTTCTAGGATATGGCAGAAAGGTTGTTGTTTTGTTATTAATTGTATGAAGTGATCGTTAGGTACGACAGCCATTTTCCTTATATTTAAACAATTAATTGATTCAGGCGTTACTTTGCGGAAATTGATCTGCTCTCTTGTCTGTCGTGCTTTCTCTCGTTTCAGCGTTGGTCGTGAAGACATCGTTATTCTAAGGATTCTATCTTACCTGAAGATGCCCTGTGTAAGGACGAAACACGTGTCGTGTTAAATTGTTCCTCGATTTTTTCGGGTAATTATAGTTGCGCGGGAATTGATACACAGATATTTTGAAACCATCACTTGTTTATATTCAAACGTTAAGGGATTATTCTTTTTCTTAATAAATGGCTGATCAGACTCTTGCAACGTTCCCTATGTACAAGAGATACATGCCTCTAAAACATTTGGAAGTCAAGACTATCTCAGACAATTTTAAGTCAATTGTTACCCGCTAGTACAACTTTTTTTAGGAGTAATATTGAACTCAGGCTGACCCTGAGATATCAATTATTTCTTCGCCTGTGATGACCTGTAATGTTGCTAACTAATGTGAAACATATTTCATAAAATATAGAAAAACTATTGGCACTCAAATCTGAGTCTGTAAAAGAAATCTTTTAATAGCTTTGTCAAAAATACAGAACGTTTTCTTAAGACACCTGATAAAGTAAGAAACTACTACTCACATAAGTCTAAGTCATTCTATGTTCGATAAAAATGCAGGAACTTTTTTTAAGAGACCTTAAGGATAATTTTAGTAAGTCAATCAAAAAGGTCTCTGCAAGCATCAATAAGCTGCACGAGGACATCGATAATATTAAATCAGTTGACTCTATTAACAATGCAAATACTGCTTTCAAATACCAACTGTCTACGTAAATGCACGCTGCTCCGAAACGACTGCTCGATGAAACTGAACCTCATGCTTACTGAGATAGAATTTCTATAAGTCCCGAAGTAGTATGCAAGTTTATCCAAGCATTGTTTGCAAATCGGAACTTATGTAGAAGCGCGGCTGTTTACAGAGATCGTTTGCAGCTTAATGCTTGTAGTTTGAATTGTCCCGGTTTTATTTGTGGAGATAGCAGCCTACTAGAGGACTTCCCGGCTGCAGCATTAGTTCTGAATGGGAAATGTTGAAAATCTGCGCGCCTCAGTGTGATTCTAGGAATGGGCTTGATGAGAACGACTATTTCATATGAAAATATTTATCCAGAAAAGAGAATATTGCAGGGATCTTGACTAACTCTACCTGTGTTGAGTTAGTCAAGATCCCTGCAATATTCTTGTATGATGTTAATGATAAAAGAATGTTAAAAATGTAACTGTTAAAAATTTTAAAATAAAATCCAATCTTCAGTATTCGCAAAAATATATATAATTAATACTAATGCATTCTAAGCTTTGCATAAATTTTGAATATAAGGCCATTAGGTTGGCACTGGTTATGACATACATTTTGGGAAGTGATTTTAAAGATCTCAAACTTTATATAAATAAAATATTACAATGTAAAATAGACGTCATTCGTGCTAAATCGATAGTTTTCACGGAATAACTTATTTTTATGGGACATATCTCTATGTGGGTAAATGACAGGATTAGACCTTAACCGTTCTCACCCACGCTTAGAGCAAAATTTGGTTCTTATTTTGAGGACAAACTAACAGTGTGTTTATATAGTTTTTACTCTTACGGGGTACTGAATTTAACAAGCCTTATTAGCCACTATTGGCCCACACAGTAATCACAACTCTGATGACATCCTGTTAAATGCAAATACAGCGTGCTTAAAAAACAAGACATAAAATATAATTATAAATTATACATACAAGATTAGCACAAAAATAAATAAAAATAAAACTGCGTGTTTGAACGCGTTTATCAACAGATGCATAAAGCCAAAACATCAAAGAAGAGCAACATAACGAAATGTCAACTTTAAGCGAAAACATCACCGCTGAAAGTCCGCTGCACAAAATGGCCGGTGAAAAATTAGCAGCTAGCGATTCATCACGGGCGCTTTATTGCTGGTGTTTCCTATACGGCAGCAAATAAATTACAAAGTGGGATAATGTAAAGGAGTTTCTAAAACGCTGCGTATTTATGCTGCTATTTTAGGGTGTTGTAATCCATTGGGGGCGGTGGGCGCGAGGCGACCTCGCCCATTTCACGGAACATAAACATTTGATTTTGCACCGGAGGGTCTGATGATACTTTGTCGCTGGCTGGTTCGTTCCTCGTTTTAGAGTTGCCATTTGTTTCGTTTGTGTTGGGCTACTAACGATCTGTTGCAGCGTTTCGCACTGCTTTCAGTGCAAATTGTATCTTCCTTAGTCCTGGTTGTGATTTTTTTGATTATAACTTTGCTAGTATAAATTTGTAGGAAGAATGGCGACATTAGATTATAGTCACATATACATTTTTTACATACTTTGTGACTTCCAGGTACATATTTTGGGATGAATTGCCTTTGCGCTTCCCAAAGACTTTTACTATTTTTGTACAACATTTCTTCGACATTGTACCAGTGGTTAAGGCGTTACATTGATAAGATTTATTGCATTTATAATAGTATTGACTTCCAGTATATTTCTTGCATGCATATTTAATTTTTATAAAAGTAACCAGCAGGAGAAAAATTATAATTTAATTTCATAACGTCATTACAGCGACTTGAAAAGCTCTATTTTAAGCTTGAAAAGGGCAGTTGTATTGATTTTGTAATCTACAATTAAGCATCGTAACATTGATTTCAGACACCCAAATCCTCACCTAATTAGTGAATCTTCAAATTAATACTCCATCTTAACTAAAGCCTCCTTCCAAAATACTTAATGTAAATATTAGTTGATTCGAAAGAGAAATGCATTATTAATCCACACATCGTTGTTTTGGAAGATCACAACGATACATTAGCAAGATTGATGCAGTGTAAGGTTCAAGGATATTGGCTTCAGGGCCTCTAACATGGCTTATCGACAACCACATTTAGTGATAACCTGTTCCAACGGCTTAACGTGCCTTCCGAAGCACTGGATTACTCCATATTAACTCGATATTTGCCGATTTTGAGTTTCTTGCCAGTTCTTCTTACAGAGCGGTGGCTCGGAACTGGCACTTAGATTCACTTACACTTAATTATTTTTTGTTTTTAAATTGTTTTGTTGCATGTAAGTGAATCCAAGCTTCGTGATTTAGTGTAATATTATTTCGATTGTTTTTTTTTCATTTGTAATCATGACGTTTTCAAGTACTATGTATAATAGTTTATGAAAAAAATATTTTTTTACTTTTACTTTTACTTTTGTTTACCTCTGTTTATATCTGTTTAGTTTGGTTTACCTAGTACCACGTAGCGACAAGTGCTTTGTTATACAATACGTTCTACTATCCTACTTAATCCTTGTCTTAGTAATGAGTCTTCAAATCAATTCTCCAGCTTATAATTACTAAAGCCTCGTTCCGAAACACATAAATGAAATATTGTAAATATCGGTTGATGGGAAAGAGAAATGCACTATTAATCAACACTGCGCTGTTTGGGAAGATCGCAACAATACATTAGCAAGATTGATGCAGTGTAAGGTTCGGGGATATTGGCTTGTTCGTTTTGTAAATTATTTGAGGAAATCAACGCGATCTAGGACCTACATTCGGAACTACAATTGATTGGAATACATTAGTCTTTACCGTTTCATTCCTTCTCTTGGGTTTGTTCTTTTTTAGAACTGTGTTGATGGCACTTAGTGGGAATATAAAACTAATTTGATGCAATACATTTTGATTCTGTTCTTTATATATAACGCAAAAGTCTCATAAGTCTATCCTTCTAATATTTTAAATGCGAAAGTTTGTGAGTATATATGTTTGTTACCCCTTCATGCAAAAAACTACTGAACGGATTTGTATTACATTTGGCACGCTGGTAGTTTATAACCTGGATTAACAAATAGGATACTTTTTACTCCGCTATTCTCACGGGAACCGCTGGGTGCTGCTAATTTGGTATAAAGCGATCCTATTGATCGTTCAGTCAAAGCACCGAGTTTAATTCTTGCCGATATATTTGGGAGACAAACTCCTTTGAAACTTAAACACGAAAGGACAATGTGTTTTCTTTATAAATATATATAATATATATTTCCCGCCCGAAGAAAAAGAATGGAAACGGCCAGTCTCTCGATTTTTAGTTTTTTGTTCAGCTTCGAAGTCTCTAAATAAATCTGCAATACTTTTTCCGCCACTAATATACTCCCTAGATGTCGATGCTCTTAAGTAATGAGACTCAATCCGAGGTATTAAATTAATAAAATCAATAATATTATTTTTTAAATCTTCGCTTACTGTTTTATGACTTTGGTGCTTTCCTCTTTTGTCTTCTGCTAAATAGTTACCACTTTTAACTTTAGATCTTACAGTGCGAATCATTTTCTGTGTGATACCTAATGTGTTCATAAAAAATGTTTTACAAATTCGTATTTTCTCATCGCCGTTGATAAAATGGAAAGCATTGTTAGGGTCTCGAGGCCTTTCAGCATTTGTATATTTATATTTTGGAGCAACAGTAGACATACTTGATAGTATAAACATTCTCTGCATTTGCAGATCTCCCATTGCCCAAAAAGATTTAAAATGCTCTTCTCTTATATTCTGGCTAATTTTTTCACTACATTTCAGTCTACATTTTTGAGTGCAAGGTGGTTTAATTTTCCTTGCGCTGACAATTTTCTTAGCACTGCTTGACAAGTACTCTTGACCCAGGTTTCGCTTTATTTTACGCTTGTTTTGCTTCCATTGTGTCGAATTGGCTTTACGTTTCCGTGTTATATTGACGGATGTCGTATAATCAGATAATGCGACAACTGCAGCTAATGTTGTATTAGCAGTGGTATCAGAATTATTTGATGATGTACTTACTGAACGTTGTCTTCTTTGTTGCTCTAAGTCAAAAGTTGGATCGTGGTCACTAAGATCAGCATCACTTTCACCTGAATTAATGGGTGACATTTGATAATTTACTAAAGAGGCTCGTGGCGTAATTAAGGGTTCAACGTTTTGAAGAGGTGTTAATATGGAAGGTGAAGAGATTGGCGTTGGCTCATCGGTCTGTTCAAGCTGTTGTGAAACATCCGCTTGTGCTAATTTAATTGAAGAGCATCTACGGGACGAATGGGAGCTGCTACTTGAAGATGAACTAGTTGAACTATCGCTACTTGAAGATGAGCTGGAACTACTTGATGATGACCTCGATAACCGTTTGGATGCTGTTGCAGTAGTAAAACTAGTTTCAGCCATGGTCATTGGTAGAACAATATTGCCGATATCGACATTTTCTTCAGGGATGTTTTCCTTTTCATTATCCTAAAACAAAAAACATCATATTAGTACTAATAAAAGTATTTTTATTACAGTTTCAGTTACTTGCTGACAATAAATAAAAACAGTTTACCTTGAAATTAATACAAAAGTATAAGAAAAAAATATTTATGTCATCAAAAGTCATAGGTACGACCTGGGGCCTTACCATGAGCTCTTATAGCAGTATTATTGCAGTTGAGAAAGCGAGACGCGTGTAGTGGCGTATCGACACCCGTCTCTTTTCCACAACTGCAATAATACTGCTATAAGAGCTCATGGTAAGGCCCCTGGTCGATTTTCACATATTTAATTAATTTTCTATATTAAAATATGGATTGTTAATGCAAAAGAAAGAAAAAATAACAGTTTACCTACCTTGTTACTTTCACAACATTTAGAGTCATTTCTTTTTGATGCGTTCTCATCAACATCAAAAGCAGTGCGATTAACTAGCGACATTATTTTATGTGAACGTGATGTCATTGTCTGTAAATAAAATAAATAATTATTTTTAATTTTCCTATGAATAATTTCATCAAAATGAAAAATCTTAGCTCGTCCTGATGAAATTTAGGGTTTTTAAATTGAAAATTATTAGATAAGTACTTCATTTTACAATAATAATTACTATAATTACATTTAGTACTATAATTAAGGGCTTTTAAATTCGGTGAACCACCTCTTACTTCTTTCGTGTGGCTGGTATCACTTGCAGTCCTTATTCATAATTAGATAAGGATTGTACTACCCTAGTTTAAAACAAACACATAGCACCAGCCTAACCAAAAGTAGGAAGAGGTTGTTTACCGAATTCGTCCCTGACCCCCTAAAGTCAAGACTTAGCTATGTACTTTTTGCACACCTAAGAAAAGTGTTATAAAGTAAGCAGTGGAATTAAAAGTATGGCTTTTGTCACTCAGTAATAAATAGCTTTCTATTGGTAAAATAATGGTCAAAATCGTTTCAGTAGATCCAGGGATTACACCCCTACAACGTCAAAAGATCACAAACTTTACCTCTCTAATATTAATACCGATAAAAGGTAAACAATTAGTTAGTAAAGACCGGATATTAGTAACTATTAAGGGATATTTATTATTTTATTCGGAAACAATCATTTGACAAAGGCCCAACTCAACTTAAGCGTTATCAAAATATCATTTGTATAGGTATATAGGACTAATTCAACATAATATCTATAAATATGAAATGTAATTGAACTTTAAGGAATTAATTAGACTTAGCCTACGACATCTTACGATAATCAGTATAAGAATGGCCCAAACCCTAATTGGCCTTTATAGTAGTAAAACGCAATCCAATACTTACCTCAGAATGTGTAATACAAAGGCACAACTCCAACTCGGGCGACGAAAGCGCGGTCCGGCTCGGTCTAATATTGGAGCAACACTGATTCGATCCGTCTAGCGGGAGGAAGTGGGGGCAGTTTAAGAATGTGTGAAAGGGACACATAATACAGTACTCCCTCATTTAACGTTTGTTGTCTCTTTCTGCGAAAGTCCTCTAGAAGGACTGTCCATTATGAGCCTTTTTATCACAAAAAGTAAAATACCTAAAATTTTGAATTGTGCCCATACATTATTGGGGGTGCGATATGACTTAATCATTCCTAGAATAAATATTACACTTTTCATTATGCCAAATTGAACATACTGTTGACATTGTGTATGTGATCTTTATTAAGAAATAGATTACCTATTTCGATAAAAAAGCACGATGAATATATATTTTTTTGTATCTACGAACAAGCTATGAACTAATGACTGTGCTATAAGTGTACCATTATACAAGATCAATGCAAAGTAGACCAATATATCCAACAACATTGAGGTTGTAGTCTCAAATAAGATTTTTTTTAACTATTTGTGAAAAACAAATAATAAAATATACCAACACTACATTAGAATATGCTCTAAATTCCCTTAAAACATTTATCCCAAAACACAACTCATGTAAAAAGTATGAAACTTAAAACGCCCCGCTCAAATGTACCCCAATATATTGCAACCCATTTAAGGAGATGTCCTTGATATACGACTATTACTACAGCCCATATTTGTCTCGGAGGAAGCCTTCCATGAAGAAACGGGTCCACAAACAAAACGTCCAAGATCCACCTGACAAATGGACTGAACTTAAGTCCTCACATTATCTCAGGCTGTTGAACAACTAGTGTTAGTAATATCATCCTTATTTCCTACTAGACAGGTGCCATTGTTAATTGTCAGAGAAATAAGCGGCAATCTCCCATCATGGCGGGTATTTCGGCAAAGGTTAGGTTCTGCCCGGCAGTTTACACCACGGTATAAGAAGCAAGGATTAATTGCTTATAAAAACTGGGCTATGGACTAATTTGGGAAACATTTCGGCATCATTGGGTAAAGTGTGCTCTAGTTAGCTGGTTTCAAGATATTTTTTGCTCAGTTGAGAAAGCAAAAAGAGAATTGCTATAAAAACAATATTTTGTTTTTGTATAAAAAACAAAAGGTCGTTGTTTTGGTTTACATTTTATTTGCTTGTGCATCTACCTACACGATGAAGGTGAAAAAATAATAAATAAGGTAAAAACAACAAATTTGGAACGTTGATGTATAATTTTATAAAATAAATTGTGTTTATCCGTTCTTTAGTATCCATTACACAAGTTCTAAATGACACCATCTTTGAGCTAAAAAATTGGTGTGATTTTTAGAAGATATTTAATTTATTTTTTATTTATGTTACAAAAATCATATTTTTTTTTTTAATCAAATTATGGTATAACAATATTCTTTCAAAAACAATGATTTAATGACTTTAACAAAGACTATATTTGTAGTTGTAGTTATTTGCAACTGTTTGTTATATTTCACTTAAAAACGTAATAATGTTTGACTTTTATCCCTCAAATCCCTGCATCAAATAATGCATGAAAAATTTAACACAGATAAACTTTTTACGAAAGTCTTAGCCCACACGAACGAAATAACATAAGACAGCTTCACAAAATACGCCGAGAGAAATTGCCCAGAGAATTCGCAGTTCACGCACACACTCGCATGCAGAAACCCGGCGAACTTTAAAATAAACTTCCCTGGATACGTCTAGCTCAAACTAGTCTGCTTTTGAAATATCACTCAACTTCGCAACTACCCCGTTTTATCTTTTATTTTTTCAACCCCTCCCATTGTTCATTCCTCCTCTCTTTTGATGACTGTCATAGTTAGCGGAGCGGGTTTTAATCTTTTTTCCTGCGTGCCCGGATAGTTCGAGAGTTTTCAATTGAAAATGCGACCGACATTTTGTGTGAAGGCCCCGCGGCCATTTTGTTTGTGTAATGACGGCGCACGGCTGGCGACACGAGTTCATTAGTTCGTGTAGTTTTAAATAGACTGAGATAATAATAGATTTTATAAGAAAAAAAAGACATTTTATATTTTGCGTATAAATTAATTAGAAAAGTGTTTTGCAGAGGACCAGAATGGTTGGGGTCAGCAGAGGCCTAAGTTCAGCAGTTGATGGTTATTGGCTGACTTATTAAATTTGTATAAAGAATAACTATCGATTTCCATTTTAATTTTTGATTAAAATATGTTTTATCTTACTAACTGCAGAGCCTGCATTGCCTAGCATAAAAGCATTGAGTTGGTTTTACTATCTATGAACTGCTGGTGTTGGAAACCACCAACATACTTTGCTAATTGTTCTTACCAAAAATATCATTTTTTTTTTGTAAAACCTTTCTTTGCAATCCCAATATATTTTGAATTTCTCAGCCAGCACATGTGACTCTCAGTCCCGGCTCTTTAAAGCAGGGCTTGAAACGGCATTTATGGAGGCCTACATGAGTGGGTGAACTAGTTTTCGTGCTTATTTTACGGAATAGAGCGCTATCATTTTGTGGACTTCATCAACTGCTCATCATCAGGTAGAACGAGACCTCCTTTTGCATGATGATGAGCATTATGATGAGTCAAATTGAAAAAAAAGTAACATAAAACGTTGTAGCTTTGACACAGGGACTTCTTGGCGGGAAAGTAAAGCGTCATATCTGCAGTTTTGTTTTATTTTTTAAATTTTGTGATATTTCTAACATTAATGTTAACGGTGTTAACAAATTAACGGTGGATTATTAACCGTTAATGGTTTGGGAACATACATGAGTGTTGGTAAATCAAACAAAGCAGTGCAACATCACTTTTCATATTCTCTCAAGGAGTCCAAGTGAGATCTCAATATCCCACATCTTTACTGAGGACTCAAGGGGAAGGGCATTTACCATTATTATCACTACTCATTCTCGTTTACTATAATTTATATGTAATCAATATATCTCTTACTTGACACTGGCTAAATGTGTAAACTGCACGAAGCCATTATTTAAAAGAAAAAAACAAGCTACACAGGTTTTGGCGCCCGCGCAGAAAAAGATGCATCGCGGCTGTGTTTTGTTTTCCAAAACTGGTGTAAATTCGAGTTGTTACGTGTAAATATAGTGGATGTTTAGACATAAGTTTTTTGGGCACGCAAACAAGTGTAGGAAAATAGTACCTATATAATCTTGAATTGTGATCACTTACGACACTCCATAGAACCTCTTATAAAGTATCCACTACTAACTGTGGTATATTTTAGATTTGACGCGTCTGTGACGGACTTAACTTGACTTTATCCGTGCCTAAACGACGAAAACCCTGCACATTGTTGCAAATAACTTGACTTATCAAATTATATTGGTATGGGTAATTATAAGGATGGGTTTATAGGGATCCTACCAAGACCTACCTAATAATTTATTGTTAAGTTAAATTGCCGCTGTATGTTTTCTTAATAATAAAAATAAATAAAATAAATATAAAATAAAGACCTAAGAAGCCCAAGCCAACCTCACCTGCAAGTGGTGCACCTGCCGATCAACGGACGAGGCTCTGGCGACCATAACAGTGCCCGGTAAGCGGCATTAGGCTTGCCATTTTATATATATAATTGGCGAAGTATGGGCGCACAATTATGGCTCTGCCTATCCCTTCGGGAAAACAGGCTATATATGTGTCACCGTAAAATTGTAAATAACGTTAAAATATAATCTATCCCGCAATATTGTAATCTGTCGAAAAATTGTGATCCGAAACAAACTGCTCACAATTTAACGCATTATTTTTCGATAGATTATAATCTATCAAAGACAAACCGTTAAATCACAATCTGTCGCGCGTTAAATTGTCAACTGTTTAAAGCCTGTCCATGATTGGCTGGTCTTGCCATCAAGACCAGCCAAGCACTCTCTTATTTATTATTTAACTGCACTTTAGGTTATCACAGGTCCGTTAACACTCCCTACAACTTATTATAATACAATGCGTTATTGTTATTAACACGAAATCTGTTTTAAATCACCAAAACACTGTTTGTTTACATTTCACAACAAATGAATTTGACTAATAACAACCGAAGATGGCGACGACGGGCGGCTGAGCGGGGAACATGAAGTTCAACCAATCAGAGCGCGAGGTGCGTTCTTTATTTTACAATCTGACGGTTTGTCTTCGATAGATTATAATCTATCGGAAAATAATGCGTTAAATTGTGAGCAGTTTGTACGGATCACAATTTTTCAAAAGATTACAATATCGCGGGATAGATTATAATTTAACGTTATTTACAATTTTACGGTGACATTATGTATGTAGCAAATTATTTGTGACTGGCTAATAGGTACTCTAATCCAATGGGTACATACAAAACAAAAAAAGTTACATTAACAGATTCAAACTCACATAATGTATTCAGCGAAGGTTTATGAAGTAATTCCAAGAATTAGGCAAGGTGTACGACCCACAGAAAATAGATTATAATGCGCGGAATGAAATCCCGGATTTGTTGTGCATATTTCGTGTTTATTAAGGGTAATAAATTAATATATAGAGGCTTTTCGCCCTTATTGGCTTGCTGTGTTCATTATCATTTGGTAGCATTTTGGTTTATACGTTTTCGGAATAACCAAAAATAATGACATTGAATTGGAAGGTATTCATTCTTTTTTGTATGGTTTTAAGTAACGATTGAGTAATGTCTATAGTGTTTTGGCGATATAAATAATGATGGGAGGAATGGAACGTATAGATGAATATAAATCCTAAATCGCGCAAACAGATTTCTTCAGGCTCTTCGCTATTTTAGCACTTGAAAACGTCGAAATAGAATGTATATAAAAAATCTAAATTTTACTACACTGAAATCACGAAGCTTAGATTCAAAAAATAAAATTAAGTGAAAGTGAATCTAAGTGCCAGTTCCAACAGAATCTAACAAGAATGTCACAGGCTATGCCCTTTTAAATTATCAATTAAATATGACAATACAGAACACTGATAGTAAATATTTGGAAGATATTGAAAGAAGACTAACCAACAAAGTAGCACTAAGGAAACCTTTCATTAGAAGTAAGTATGTAATGTGAAACTGAGCTGAGCCTGTACAATAGGGGATGGTTACGACAATGATCTGGTTGACTTTTTATTCTAATTTACACAAATACAAAAAAATGTTAAAACCAAGCTTATTTATCTGACAAGTAATCATTAACAGCTTAATACCCCTTTTGAAGAAATTGCTGTTTAACTACAGTTTTAAAAGTTGACAATGGTAGATCAATTATTTCCTGCGGAATTTTATTATAAAATCTGATACCATTACCCAAAAATGATTTTTTTGTTTTGTGAAGTGACAATTTGGTAGAGAGAGCTTATTTTTATTTCTAATATTAAAAATATATATGCTTTTGAATTATGGAGCTGAGTAGCAATAACATTAATGATAGATTTGATTATGTGGTTGAGATTCCCTATAAATTCTTAGTTGATTTTATATTTATTGTCTGAAAAGTATTAACTATTGTTGAGATAATAATATGTGTAAAACTAAATAATTCATTACAAAGAGGTACATTGTCTTCAAGAAGACAGACTGCACGTTGAGTAGAGGAGTCATGTGCTTGAGTAGTCTCTATTGGTATATTTACAAAGAAATTTCGAAATGCGTTGGCCATCTCTTCTCCTTTTACAATATCTTTATCATTGACTTTAAGAGTCATCGTGCTATGATTATTCTTTATTATATAGATTCTTGGTTTACGTTATTCCATGTAGCTTAATTTTATTTTTGAAATTCATAGTTTTTTTTAAGATACATTGATTTAGCAGCGATGCGAACTAGTTTTGAATAATTTGAATCTGAATAAAATTTGAATCTGTTGATGTGCTTTTCTCTCTATACAAATCAAAAACGTTCATCCTACTATTATTAAATTTCAGTAGTAGCTCAATCACAAACTTTTTTTTGTTTGAAATTTCCACATCTATCTGCTTAAAGTTATTCTTCAATTTCTGTTGTATAATTCCGAACAACTTATCATAATTTATAGCAGAAATGTTTTCTGACGTCGTTGACATTGCTTTGAAATTTTAAAACCAGATTTTTTTTATCGAAAGTTACACCATGCTCATTTACAATATACCCAACCATCATCGGTAAGGTCGCCCAGAGAAAGATCATCCCTTTGGTGGAAAGCACCTTCAGGCCTTCTCTTACGAATGAAGACTAAAGAGATTTAAGTTATACTTCATCACGCGGTCCCTGTGCGGATTAACAGTGGCAATTGGAACAGTTATTAAAATTTACAAGATAACCAATAGAGCATTTGTCTTGGTGTAATTAGCGGCTTAACCTTCTGAACTACTTGAAGTTGAAAGCTACGCAAACGGTCATTTATGGATGGGCTGGCCATTGTAAACTCTGATTAAGCTGATTTGAAAATGCCGACCTCTGAATTTGCATGAAGATAAACTGATAAGGAACTATTGATGATTACGACGGAACCAAAACTTGACAAGTCTCTTGCCAGAGTGAGTGTGTACTCTTGACTGAGTGTGTACTTTTGAGTGGGTGTGTAATCTTAAGTGAGTGTGTAGTCTTGAGTGAATGTTTATACTCTTGGATGAGTGAATACGTACATTGGAATTACTAAATACTCAATACTTTATTGCGTTCCACAATGGTTTTATAAGGTGGTGAATATTATAATTTGGTACATTTGTGGACCCTGTCGGGTACAGCATAGTGTAGGAGAGAGGAGGAAGGGCGCCGTATAATTCTTATTATTATTAAATTACTATTATTAAATGACCGTTATTAAATTATTGTTATTAAATTATTATTTATTTATTGAGTATGTATCAAATGATGTCAATAGATTTAAAGTTTATTAAAACAGTTAGTATAGGTAAAATTATTAATAAAAATGTAGCAACAATGTCACATTATATATTATTATAGTTACATGTAAAAGAGTCAATATATTAATAAATAAAATAAAATAATGTAAATAGTCTATGTCAGTAGTTATTATTATTAGTCAGTATTAGTATTGAGAATAAGATATTTAGCCAAATGTCTAAGTATTGTTTTCAGATATTATTATTTTCATATATTGAATTATTTATTTACGTTACACTATTTACCCACAAAAGTATTAAATTTTTCTTCCATATATTCTTTTACAGTGTAGTAGCTTTTTTGTATGTTATGTTATTAGTATGTTCGTTATTAAGTTCACAATCATAAGACTTACTTAGGATAAACTTGAATTCACTAAAAACTGAAGCTTTCATCCCCAAGGCGGGCATACAAGTTGACGGTCATACGAGCTGAATTGAGCTATATTAAATACTAAAAATACCTTGACTATAGTTACCTTTAGGTAATCACCTCTATTACTAAGAGGAAAAGATTTGATTGCTTAAATTGAATAGGCTCCAAAAGAACAGGATCTATTTTTTTCTAACTTACAGCTAAATTCGTTATAAGTGACATAGGCAGTATGACAATTAGGCTTCACTACGGAAAATCCAATAATATATCACAAGGTGTAAAATATCAAATAAATAGGTGCCGAAACGAAGTGAAGGAGTGAAACTTTTCTTTTTTTGCTTTTCATTCATAATATATACAATAAAAACTTGACAACAACAAAAAAACCATATAATATTATTTTCATACAACAATATTTACGAAACTATTATTGTCAAATGTACATCAGATATTTTAAGCTTCTACCTTATAATTCTGTAGACGTAAATTAAGCTCCTAATCCTTCCCAAGTACAGGCTGTGTTAAAGACGACGGCCAGGGGCATAGATAATATTTGGCGAAGCCGCCGTCGTTCCGGACACCCGGTCGGCACTAAATAAGCCCGCTTGTTTATAATTTCTATTTCAGGCTGTATATATAAACACGTTGCTGTATTGATCTGTGAGTCTACCATGTGTTTGTTGTTACATATTTGTTGAAGTACTTATAGACTAGTCGTTAGCTATTTAAACAGACTAGCGAACGCCAGCGACTTCTTCCGTGGGACTTTCAGGTTTTTTTATTTGAAGCGGTTTCAAACTTGATTGATACGATCTATGAGTGTGCAGTGTGATACTGGCCTAGAATAGTGCCACTCACGGGTAAGTCGTAAGAGTCGACGAAGATAAATTTTCAGTCAGATACTTTCAGATACTTCCCGAAACAACCATGCCCGGAAAGCACCTGCGCGAGCCAGAAGGACATCGATCCATCGCTCCAAGATGGGCCCAACCGCCTCGAGGATACGACGCCTGGAACTTTAGGCACCCTCGGCACTCCTCAAGAGCTGCCGCCGCCATGCGCCGAGAGCCTGCGTCTGAGCGTCTCTACGCCACCGCACCACAGTGTCCGGTGCAGGGCGGAGACACTGGCTCTAAGATTGTGCGCCACGCCAGAACACCGCCGAGAGAACCTCGGCATCGAGGTCCCACGGAAGAGACCCGGCGAGCACGCATGCCACCTCATGGAAAATGGTGCAATATCCCCTAGCGACACGAGTCGCCATGACCCTCTGCGGCCGCCGCAGGATCCGTCGTAAGGGACCCGATACGGAGTTCGCCCAAATTGGGGCCCCGTACAAGGCTTTGGACCGCACCACTCCCATTCATCCATCCCATTTGTGCAGTGCCACCTCGAGTCCCAGCCGCCGTATCCTCTGAACCACCGTCGCGACGCCGACGGTGGCCAAAACTTTCGCATCCCGGAGGTCAGAACCCAGGGATGTTACGAGAGTGTCGTCGGCGTAACAGACCACGTCTACGCCGTGCAGGATCACACAGCGCAGAACGTAATCATATCCGATGTTCCACAGGAGTGGTTGTGGAACACCGCACACGATACGCCGACGACAGCCTCCTCCGCCCATCGTTGGGAAGACTACCGCCCTCTTCGACAGGTAGCTGCCCAACAATCTCCGCAGATATGGAGGCATCCCGTGAAATCGGAGCGCCTCCATTATCGTTGGCCAGGGCAGGGTGTTGAAAGCGTTCGCGATATCGAGCGACACCGCAATCAACACCCCACCCCGGGAAACACACACTATGGCCTGCACACTGCGCCTTTCTGAGGAGGTCCTCGCGGTTTTGGTTCGGGGTACGTTGGTCGTAGGCGGGGTGCCAGACGCTTCAACTCAGGTACTGCTCCCCCCCCCCCGACTCTTTCCCAACAAGCGGCGGGCGTCATTGGAATATTTTTAGTGTCGCGTCTGCCAGTGGTGATTTTTGTCGTCGGCCGGAAGGCAGTACGTAAATGCATTTTGTTAAATGCATTTTGTTACGAACGTAAAACAAAAAAATAACGGCTTCTTAGATATTGGTAGAATCCCTATACACCTTCCTAAAGTTCTCCTTAAGACTTTCTTATTACTAATTATATCTCGTAAGGACACTCCGATCATAGCTCTTATTATTGCTTGCTGCGTGAATTTAAGCTTTCTCATGAGACAACACGTCTCAATCCTTCTGGTCGTATAAAGCGGTTACTGGGTTAAAACAATTCGAAATGAAATCACAAATAGCTACAACAATAACTCAGTCGATGCATTGAATTACTGAAAGCATAATTCACGCAGAATAAACAATCAATTTGATTAATTCACATGCAGTCTCTAGGGGCGATACACGCGGAATACTCGTAACCAATCGAGTCGACTTGACAGCTGTCAAAGAATGAGCAGCTGATTTCGCTAGGTCCCTTATTTTTATTGTTATTTTTTATATAATTCGTGTTAAATTTAGACTATTACAAGTGTATTTAATAGTTTTTATCATAATCATATGTATACATATACTGGTGAAGTGCTTTAGTAACGTTTACAAGTGTCGTAACATTTCCGAATTGTAACCGTTGTAGGTTGTAAATTCGAAATCTGTGCTCAGTTTGCTTTAAAGTCAGCTTGTTTTCATATTAAAATTAACAAATAATAAAATTGGAACACAGTGTATGTTATTGTTGCGTTACTGTTTCACGTAAGTACCTAAATCATTTAGCTTGAGTAAGCAATTCCTTGTTACGTGTTGTTAAGTCGTTGTTTATCTTTAAACATTCATAATGCTCACTCGCAGAGCAGCCGTTGCAGCCCGCCAACAGGAGGCGGATAAATTACAAGTAACCTTATTAGAATTAAAAAATTCCAAGGAGTTGTGTGCTCAGTTGCTGACTGAGAGAGAGGACAGCGAGAAGGAACTGTTATTGGTACTCGACAGTAGAGATAAGTTAAAAAAGGAACTCTGTACATTAGAATGTGACTTTAATAATTTAAATTGTGAACGGGCCAAGCTTTATGAGACGGTAGAAAGGTTTACTGAGTGTAGCACTGAGTACGAGCAGTCCCTAAAGGAGATCGACACACTGAAGACCGCACTGCATGATGCCCACGAGCAGATATATGAGCTCCAGGAATCCCAACGGGAAAGTACATCTGCTCACACTCAGAGCCTTTTCGAAGAGTTAGTTGGCCCAGAGCCTCAGTTGGTTATCGCTCCAATTAAAGACCCTATAATTTTTGCAGAACAAGATACTTTCTCCAAAACAAGATTAGTAAATTGCAGCGGTAAAAAACTAAAAAAATATATAAAAATTAATAAATGTATAAAACAAGTGCAAAAATTGTCAAAACAGAACAGAATATACATTAAAAAATTGAGATCATGCCAACTAAATATAAATCTGGTGGATGAATTAGATTTGTATTCTGCTCAGTTAGAAAATAGTAGATTGAAATATGAAACTGACACACATATATTACAGCAAAAAATTCAAACTTTAGAAGATTCAATTATTTCATTACAAAAAATTAATGAAAGTTCAAAAAAAATTATTCATGAATATACGCTAGCAATGGATGATTTAATATCACAAATTAATTATAATTCAGAGCGGTTCCAGTCACTGACAAATAATCAGTCCTGCTTATGTAATCAAGTGAATGATGGTTTGTCCACTAGTGTACTGGAACCAAGTGTGTGTGTTAGTAACCCAAATAAATCCAAAGACAGTTCCTTCCAAACCACACCAAGTACACCTAAACTTAAACCTAGTATTATCATGTACTGCGATGAGGTAGGACATGGCATGGGCTCACTGTTAAACTCATACCTAAAGGGACATAGCGCAATCAGCAATTGTTTGCCTTATAGTAGTCTTAAAAATATTACTAAACAAATTTTAATGGACAGTAATATACATTCACAGGCGACACTGCTAATTCTTATTGGAAATAGGGGAACAGTGAACAAAAGTGATTTAATACAATTTTATGAAGCTTTGAACTCACTTAAAGTGAAAGAAATTATTATGTTCACTTTCCCCTATTCTCAGCATTTGTCAAAGTCCGAAAATGACCGAAGATACATACTAAATTTATCTTTGTACAACCTATGTACCTATAGTAATAAATGTAGAATAATTGACACTAACAGTATTGTTAGAAATAATTATTTATTGACCAAAGGTAGGTTTTACCTTTCCAATTATTTTAAACGACAAATAGTTTTGTCACTATTATATTCAATTGACATTACTACCAAGAATTTGGTACAATCTGCTTCTATTGAGCACTCCGACATAAATAATTCATTATTTGACAATTTAAACTAGGTGTTAAGACAAAAGAGAACTCTTTTTCTGGCAATAAAAAGTACACACAGCAGAAACAAAATGGTGTAATCAACCTGATTCACCAGAACATTAGAGGAATATTGGGCAAGGAACTGGAAATTGAATTGTTCATGAGCGATAATCATATTGATATTTTGTGTATTACTGAACATTGGCTAAATTGTAACCAGCTCATGTTCAATTTCAACAGTCACCTGTTAGGTAGTTCGTTCTGCAGGAGTGGTGCTATACATGGCGGATCATTAATTATAGTAAATAAACAGTTTAAATTCAAGGAGCGCCATGATATAGTCAATCTCTCTGTTGAACGTATTATAGAAATGGCCTGTATAGAAATGCAGCAGTTTATTGTATTGAGTGTGTACAGACCGCCTTCAGCTTCATATGATTTATTTGAAGGTATTATGGATAAAGCCTTAGGAAAATTTTGTAAAAGTAATAAAAAAGTTATTGTGTGTGGAGATTTTAATGTTAATTTGTTAGAGTGTTCCAGTCCATGTACAAGATTAAAGGCACTTTTTAAATCTCATAATTTGGTTAATTTGTTTCTGGAGCCAACAAGAATTACTGCTACTTCTGCTACTTGCTTAGATAACATTTTTACAAATATTATGCTAAGTGATAACAATAAAAAAATTATTAATCAGTTAGATTCAGATCATTGCGGACAACAAATGTCTTTTATTTGTAAAAATGAAACTGTAGCTAAAAAAACTATTACATTTGTACCAAAAACCAATAATCGTTTTGAGAGGTTTAACAGTAAATTATTATGCTATAGTTTACCTTTTATAGATGAAAGCTGTGACCCAAATTTTTTATATAATGATTTTTTCAGCAGCTTTTCTAACACATTTAAATCAATATTTACTCCCAGAACGGTTAAGGTAAATAATAAAGCTACCTTTAGTGAATGGGCTACTCCTGGGCTACATAAATGTAGAAAGAGGCTGTATGAACTGTATGATGAGAAAAAATTAAACAACAGTGAGCAATTTTATAATTATGTAAGAAAATATTCTAAAATATTTAGAAAAGCATGTCATACGGCAAAGTCTTATTATTTAAGCTCTAAAATAAAAAATTGTGATGATAAGATTAAAATGACCTGGAATATTATTAATAGTGAAACGGGAAAAAGTAAAAATTATAATACTGAGTTTAAACTCAACATTGATAAAAAAACTCTGACATCTGACTTAGATGTAGCCAATGCTTTCGAAAACTTTTTTACTAATATTCCAGTGTCTATCACAAAAGCTTTAAATTGTTCGCCCACTTTAGCGGAGTCTATTTTGAAAGATAACGTGAATATATGTACAGTAGATTTTACGTTTAGTCATGTTACATCTATGGATATAATTAAGACATTCAATACTCTTAGTATTAAGAAAGCTGCAGACCTCTGGGGCAATTCCATCGTAGTTACCAAGCCTATCATTGTTTCGGTGGCGCACAGTTTGGCTCTAATATTTAATAAATGTGTAGATTGCGGCAAATTTCCCGATCTAATGAAAGAAAGTAAAATCATTCCATTATATAAATCAGGCAGTACAACAGACCCAACAAATTTTCGACCTATCTCAGTGCTGCCTACATTTAGTAAAATTTTTGAAAAACTTATTTACAATCAGATGTTAATATTTTTCAATAAAAATGGATTAATGCATTCGAAACAATTTGGATTCACTAAGGGTCGCTCTACAACCGATGCAGGTGTTGAGCTTTTAAAACATATATTTGATGCTTGGGAAAATTCTTTGGACGCTTTAGGTATATTTTGCGATCTGTCCAAAGCTTTTGACTGTGTTCCTCATGAAGCATTGATAAAAAAATTAGAATATTACGGAATAAGAAACTCCGCATTGGATCTTCTCACTTCATATCTAAGTGATAGGATTCAAAGGGTTGAGGTTAATGGAAAGCGATCTCAGGGGTCTGTTGTAAAAATGGGGGTACCGCAGGGCTCGATTCTCGGTCCGTTTTTGTTTTTGATTTATATTAATGATTTGCCATATTTTATTAAAGAAAACCACGAGATAGTTTTGTTTGCTGATGATACATCATTATTGTTTAAGTTAAAACGAAATCAGAATTTAGACGAAGTAAACAGTGCGATCTCGAAGGTGGTGCACTGGTTTGACGTTAACAATTTGCTATTAAATGGGGCTAAAACGAAATGTATTAAATTCGTGATGCCTAACGTCAGACAGGCAAACTCTACTATTATGGTAAAGGAGGATGAGTTGACTCTTGTGGATACTATCAAGTTTTTAGGGATTACTTTAGACTCTAAGCTACAGTGGGGCCCACATATTGGTGAATTGTCGAGTAGACTTAGCTCTGCAGCATTCGCGGTAAAGAAAATTCGCCAATTAACAGACGTTGTAACAGCTAGGCTAGTTTATCATAGCTATTTCCATAGTGTTATGTCCTATGGTATTCTTCTGTGGGGTTGTGCCGCAGACATTCAAACTATCTTTGTGCTGCAGAAGAGGGCTATTCGAGCAATTTATAATCTCCCGTGTGGACATTCACTAAGGGAAAAGTTTAAAGAAATTGGTATTTTGACAGTGGCCGGTCAATTCATTTATGATAACCTGGTTTATGTACATAAGAATACTGATCAATTTAGTAAGAAAAGCTGTATACATAACCTAAACACAAGGAATAAGCATAAATTAGTTGTACCTGCCACTAGGCTCCAAAAGATAAACAAATCTTTTAAAGGTCAATGTGTACGATTCTACAATAAAATCCCAAGCAACATACAGCAATTGAGCCTAAATAAATTTAAATTAACCATAAAACACAAGCTGTCTTCAAAGGGATACTATTGTATTAAAGACTATATGGCAGATAAAAATGCTTGGGATTAAACTGCCGTTTCAAACAGGCTATTCTAATATGAATGACTTGAAAAAATAAATATTGTTAAGGTTATGTTATATTGCATTGTATAGCTTCACAGACAAATGAAGATTGTAATTCTAGTACCAAACTAATGGACATATTTAAAAGAGCATAGCCTGTGAGTTTCTTGCCAGTTCTTCTTACAGAGCGGTGGCTCGGAACTGGCACTTAGATTCACTTACACTTAATTATTTTTTGTTTTTAAATTGTTTTTTTGCATGTAAGTGAATCTAAGCTTCGTGATTTAGTGTAATATTATTTCGATTGTATTTTTTTTTTCATTTGTAATCATGACGTTTTCAAGTACTATGTATAATAGTTTATGAAATAAATATTTTTTTTTACTTTTACTTTACAATTAATTAATCAGTTAACGTACCTGCGTCATTATTAACATTACATTGCACCATTATAAAGTTAATTAGTCCACTATTTTTAAAGAAAGATTTATGTTTTATTTTATTGTATTTCGAGGTGTACACCGGTTTTTATATTTTGTCTCTCTATTTATTCTGCTCATCCTTTCAGGGAAATTGATTGTATATATTTAGTGTCATATTGATTTCTGATACAAAATTTATTATTTACATCAATTTGACAACTGATATCTCAGGGTGCAGTGCAACTTTTTTTTAATTTATTTATTAGGACAACCAACAAGATAAACACTGGTACGAAAGAAAAAGTTAAACTACACAAACATCAACTTAAAGCTGACTGTCATCTTGATTACAGGTTAAGCAACATGGACAATAAATTTGATTTTATATATATATATTTCTTAAACACAACTTTAAAGAAAAGAAAAACTTTACAGATTATTAAAAAACTGTAATATTTGACGGCTTAACTTCTGTAGCTTATCTGCGCTTTAAGATGTGAAGATCTGATCAAATTCTGAGTCTTAGCAAAGGCTAATAGAACTACTATTTTCTGATTTGTATTTTATTTAACTTTTGGTTACAATAAAAAAAAAATGTTTGTTACATGTAGGTGTGTTGGATATTTAGACCCACACTGTAATGTTGTTCAAATTAACGAATGGACTAGTCTTTAAAGCATTTATATCATGGAGTAGATATCTCTTTTTAAGAGTATAAACGCCGGTGTTACAAGAAGATAAGAGGAGAGGAGCCAAAGCCAACTTCACCTGCAAGTGGTGCACCTGCCGATCAACGGACGAGGCTCTGGAGAATATAAAATAAATAATAAATAAAATAAATAAATATTTTCTGACAATTACACCAATTATTTAGTTCCAAGATAAGTATCATTAAGAACTTGTGTTATGGATACTAAACAACGGATAAACATACTTACATCCTTTTTCTTTTTTGTAAATACATACTTAATATACATAGGAAAACACCCAGACCAGAACAAATATTCGTGTTCATGCACACAAAGATTTGTCCTGTGTGGGAATCGAACCCACGACCTCTGGAGTGAAGTGTAGGTATACTGACCTCCACGCCATATCGGTCGTCGTCGAGTCTCACATAAAACGAGTCTAACATAAAAGTGCCCGAAAAGCGGCAATAGGCTCGCCACCTATTACGTGTGACCAACAATATAAATAGCAAAAAGTGGGCGTATAGTATGCCTCTGCCTACCCCTTCGGGGAAACAGGCGTGATATTATGTATGTATGTTAGAAGAAGACGCTGTCATATAAAACAGTTAACGGCTAGGTGGATAAATTATAACATTATAAAAAACCTCAAATTGAATATTTTGTAACCTACATACAGAAGTTTAGAATTTATAAATAATAAATTTTAAATGTTGTGGAGACATGATTGTATTTAAGAACAGTAATCTTAGTTAATAAGTTCAATAATTATATGTGTATGTGGGTGTTGCTGGTGTTTTTTATGACATAAATAAAAATTAAAATTCATTTATTCAAGTTTGGCTCAATAGAGCTCTTATGAATGTCATACTTATAAACTAACGCGCCCATTCACTGCGGGCGGGAGCTTGATCGTAAAAGAACGGGCAAGAAAATCGTCAAGGTTGGTTTTTTCTCCCGCCAGTTACAATTAAAATACATAATATTAAAACAATTGAGTTCTGCAGTCACGAGATTTGAAAAAAAGGAAGACAAAACTCTTTTTAGCAATATTAACATAATTACGGATAAACATAGTAGACATGAGCAGATGCGTTACGCTCAACCATATTTTAGGGAGCGTAACGACCCGGTAATAAATACAAAACTCAAAAAATTGTTCTGTAATCAAAAATATTATTTATATTTTACATAGTGTTTTCGATTTTATTGCAATTTCACAACCGGTGGCAAAGTATACATAAAATTGAAAGTTTGTGTCCCGGAATCTCCTCCGGAACAAATCCAAAGAGTTACGTAAGCATAAATATTTCTCCTTTGGGAATGGCCGGGATTCGAACAAGTTACCTGGGACTGAGTGAAGCAACTTTAAAGTTCACTTTAGCTTAGATACGGGGGGCAAATCTAATTGACGTGTTTTGGAGGTTGTAAACTAGCTATAAAGTCCCCAGTACGACCATTATATTTTTTATTTGACACATACTAATGTACGTTGCAATAACTTTATAGTTAGTTAACTGTGGCAGGTAAGTAATGTTAAACTTATATAGAAATAAATAGTTTCTAATGATACCAATAGATGGCACTGTGCCCAGTTAGATCGCGTAGGTGTTTTGTTTTTTTATAGTAATAAGACCAATTGGTTGTAATTTCGTATTTGACAATCCGTCAACCAACAAACCGTTTAGAGCGAAGTTGTCTTATATTAAGCAACTTAGCCTTCCTTCGACTACTATCTAGAACCCTAGGTTTCCTAGGGTTTCAACACTAGACATGCGCAAAACAGTACTCCGTGAAGTACTGCCATATGACATGACATTTCGTACCGCGTAATATGGCATTAGAACAGTACACAGTACTCTAAACATGGCTTACCTGATATAGATGCCGCGTTATGTCATCAGAGCCTGCTATTACTTATGTCATGTCATGTCATGAGTTATTGTACTGAATGTTCGGGTGTAATGCAATAGATAGCGTTATTATTATTTTATTATTTATTACACATATTTACACAATAATAAGAGTTTTTATAATTAAGTACACGAATATTTTTTTTTATTTATGTTTTTTTTGTCTTTTTACAGCATGTGATTATTATATTTTTTTGTGTTATAAATTATGAGTTTCGTTTAGACGCCATACTTATTAGATAATACCTTACTTACCATACTTAACAAATACCAGTTTACCAAAATAAATTTATTTACTCTTGCAATATTCAACATAAACACAAACACTTCCCAAGTAATTATTTCTCCACCGTAAAAAAATGTTGACAGCGTTAAATTGAATGGAATATACAAGTACCTAAACCTAAATTTTCACTACGAGAAATCACACAACTCTTTATTAAAATTACCATTTATAAAATACAAGAAACCATAAATAAACTTGAATAACTTTTTAATTTACTCATCATTAAAGACAGTTCGATATAATAAGACAACGTATTTATTTATTGAACTTCAAATCAAAAAGACATGTAGGAACTGTTTTCAAACAAAACTATGAATGAATTCAAATAGATGAAAGAAAGCGCGCGAATGTTACGATATTAACGACGTACGGGATAAGTGTCAAAGAAATTTAAGCCTTATGTTAACTAGATAGCGTTTAACGCAGTACCGACGTGACCGTCATAGGCAGATATTCTGTCTCTGTCGTCACAGAGCAGTACCCGAATCATGTCGGCACTCGGCAGGCATCGAGCGAGCGGCCTATGGCGTCATGCCATGTTTAGTGTCCTGTGCCATACAAAATTTGGCCGGGTAATGCGTACTGAAACAGTACGCGGCCGTGCTATATTACGCGTACTGCATTACTCGCAGTACTTACACATCTCTATTCAACACTAATGTAAAAGTTTGTGAATACCGTAGCACTAATTGGTTAAGTGTTGAGGTGTTGTGGTCACAGGTATAGAAATGAACTTACTCGTATACAAGCGCTTTCAGCTCAGCTTAGATGGAGGGGTTAAAATATTTAAAATCAAAATTATTTATTTATATTCGGCTAAATAAAGCTATTATGATAATCAAATTAAAAACCAACGCGCCCATTCACTCAATTTAATAAAACAACAAGACAATCGATACTTATACCTAAATATAATATGTTTAGTATTAATAAATACTAGTCTTCTTTCTCACTCGAAGAGACGAAAGGAATGATCGTCTCGAGTCTAACAACCAACATTACGTCCCTCTCACATTAATATTAGTAAATTATAAAACGTTTCTTAATATACCATTGTTGCCAAATAATAAATAAACACATAAAAGTATACGAATCTAAAATACTGTTCAGTGTGTTTGAGAGTATAATAAATTCAAGCAGTCGGCGTTTTAATTTATCCTTAACATTAATGGACCTTCGAACCGGATGATATGTGAGAGTGAGACAGAAAATTTGTATTGCAGTAATACTAAATATAATACGTACTTTATAAACATAAAAATAGCCTCGGTCTCATGTCAGCTAATATAAAAAGAAAAAATTGAAAAGCACTTAAAATATACTTTATCTCCATCCATTCACAGCGTGCTCTCAAAGCGAGAGTGTTCTGTAAATTTTCCCAGATAAACATCACACAAAGAAAGGGTCTCCATGAAATTTCTTTCCCTCTCTCGTTTCCCTTGAATGGAACAGATTCTTTCATTTCGCCGGCATTCCTTGGTAGATGATATTGATAGAGGGGCGATCGAAAGTTTCGGGTCGGCGCCGTTTGCCGCTCACTCTTATGTAACGGTTTACAAATGCTCGCGTTGGGAGGTGCGCTTCAATTTATTATTGCAATCATTTAGTCCTCGTTATAGTACACTGTTTTTAATGGGGTGATATAAGTTTAAAGAGTATCTGAGGTCGGTTATTAATATAACAACGGCAACCTGGAGCTAATAAAATTTTAATATTTTTTTTCTTGATGTGGTTTCAATAATTGACAGTTCCTATATTAGATTCTGGATCTGAAACTCCTGGGATATTAATTTAGGCTACTTACAGATACTCAGTTATTTCTTTTGGTTTAAAAGTAAACTTACTTCTAAAGGTTTTTTATTGGCCGATGTTTTAGATATTAGCCATAATAAACAAATAGATGTAGTACATATAGGTGTATAGGGCTTCTACCAAGATCTGAGGAGCTTAAGCCAACCTCACCTGCAAGTGGTGCACCTGCCGATCAACGGACGAGGCTCTGGAGAACATAAAAGTACCCGGTAAGCGGCAATAGGCTCGCCAAGTGGGGCCAATATAAATGGCGAAGTGTGGGCGTATAATATGCCTCTGCCTACCTCTTCGGGGAAACAGGCGTCATCATCATCACAGCCCATTAACGTCCCACTACTGAGCACGAGCCTCCTCACACATATCAAGGCGTGATTGTATGTATATGTATGTATGTAGTACATACAGCGATCGGAAGTAAAGGAGCGGCGGTATCACTCTTATGTAACGGTTTAGATATAACGGCGTTGGGGAGTCATTCGTCATTGTTCTATAAATTTATCTGATAATTAAAGTCAAAACAAGTAAAGTCCGTACAATTTAATAGCGAACGCAACCATTCACTGCAGGCAGAGGATGATCAGAACATAACTACCACAATATATAAAGAGTTAGGACAAATAAGCCTTTCGTTATTGGATCATAATGCTGGAAATCATCATCATCACATCCTAGCATTATCCCGGTTGCCCTAGACATAAGCTTAGGGCCCAGGGTCTGCTCACTAGTTCTATCAGATTTGACTGAATTTCAGTTATTACGTGGAGCGACTGCCGTCTGACCTCCGCAACCCAGAGGGAAACATCATTCTATGGTTAAACCAGCTGTCAGTCTGTTAGAAGGCACTGACTTCCTAATAACGAATGCCATAAATGTTTATGACAACCGGGACCAAGGCACGGAGCAAGCGATAATTACGCACATAACTTCGAAAAGTAATTTGTTTGTTGAAACCAGGGTTTGAACCGGAGAACGTCTGAATTTAAAGGCAAGGGATCTCGCCACTGGGCTATCGCCGCTCTTCATAATGCTAGAAATAAAAACTTAAAAGTTATGACCAATGAAGCACTTATAAATGTCAAGATAATTAATACTCACGCATCCAACAAGCTTGTGGATGCAATGCGATCCCGTTTTATAATCCTCCTTTTCCACTGAAGTATGGACCTGCTCTTTATAAATATTCTCTCGTCCAAGTCGTCCAACAAAGGTCGATCTGACAAATAATAGGTCTGCAGAAAACCCGGCCGAATACAATAGGTCGTGTGTTATGCGTCACTTCAGCCGGGCCGCGATCTTCTCTCATTATCCACGTAAATTGATGTGAGCTAGGGCTGGCAATAGCGATTATCGACGAGAGGTTTTTAATTATTTTTCTTATAACCTCTTTTGTTATCGAGTTTGTACAAGATTGCCGGGGATGCAGCATTGTGTTTATAGGGAGAAGGTATTTTAAGCCGCTTTGTGTTATCGGGGTATGAAAGATTTTCTTTACAATGATATAGTTTAAGACATGAATGGGTACAGCGTCTACTCGCTTATTACGAGTAATCATGCTGTAATTTCTTTTTCAATAATTATTTTTACTTGTAGTACACTATTGTTAGGTTTTCTTTGATAATAGAATTAAGTAACACACACACACGTAAATTACACATAAACATGAATGCAAGTAATTTTAGATTTTTGCTTTTGCTCATTTCCTTTCAAAAAATAATAACGTAATTTTAACTTTGAAAAAACATATAACCAAATTGAAACTAATATCAATCTAATATTTTTTAAATATTTCTAAAAGAACACCTGCTGCTAGCCATGAATATATACCTAGGTATATAGTTAAAAAAAAAACATTTTATATGTAATAGGTTGGGGAAAAAGTCTTTTCGTATTTTTGTATGAAAAGTCAAGACATTTTTTTCAAAGTTTATTTACATTTATTTACAATATATATGTACCGTTTTGTTGAATAACTTTCTGCCATTTTGTGGGCAGAGACATTATCCCGTTACTGTAGAAACTTTGGGACTTCTGATCAAAAAAACGGGACAAATAGTTTTGGCAGTCCTCTCTTGAGGTCAACCTTACAGAACCTAAAGAATTCTGCAGAGACCGAAACAGGTGAAAATCTGAAGGCGCAAGGTCAGGGCTATATGGTGGATGCACTAGGACCTCCCAGTCGAACTCTCTTAATTTTTGCTGAGTGGCTAAAGATGTGTGTGGTCTAGCGTTATCGTGATGAAAGACCACACCCTTCCTGTTGATCAATTCCGGCCGTTTTCTCTCGACTGCTTCCTTTAATCTCATCAGTTGCTGGCAGTAAAGATCAGAATCGATGGTTTTGCCGGGCGGTAAAAGCTCATAATAAACAATGCCCTTCCAATCCCACCATACACACAGCATCACCTTATTTCGTGTTAGGCCAGGTTTGGCCACAGTCTGTGAAGCCTGGCCAACTTTCGACCACGACCTTTTTCGCACGTTCTTGTCGTACGTGATCCACTTTTCATCGCCAGTTATCAATCTCTTCAAAAACGGCTCGGTTTCATTACGTCTCAATAATGAATCGCAAATGAGTACACGGTTCATTAAGTTTCTTTGAGTGAGCTCGTGTGGCACCCAAATATCGAGCTTTTTTGTATAACCAGCTTTCTTCAAATGGGTCAAAACTGTTTTGTGGTCAATTCCCAGTTCTTCAGCTACATCGTAACTACTAATATGCCGATCTTGCTCCACTCTTTCAAAAATGGCGTCCATTTTATTCGTAACAGAAAAACAAATGAAAAATAGCGGGAAACAACTTTTTTTATTTTTTTCTTTTCTTTATAATGGAACCTTTTTAATGTTACCAAAACCAGCCAGACACAAATAGTACAGTCAAAAAAATTTTATAATAAGTTTATACCTACGTTATGCGAAAAGACTTTTTCCCCGACCTAATATGTTTTCCTTGTATAATAAAGTCATGCAAGACTTATTTAATATAATAATGGTGCTGAATATACTCTTTCGATGGCGATAATCGTGACCGAGTTAAAAACCCCCGAACTACAATAACGTTTTTTGCCTTAATGTTGATTACCATAATCGACATAATTAAGATAAGCATAGGTAATGAAAGGCCTGCTATAGGCGACAGGCCGCATCGACAGCGCGTTCGTGTTCCACGCGCGCCTCAAAGAAATGTCAGCACACTGAGGGGCCCCTGGAGAGGGGGCCAAGTCTGCCGGGGTTGCGGGACTGTTCGAAAGGGTTACCGCGGCCTTGGTGTTACAGGCTCAAGAAGGAACATGGATGGTTTTTAGTAAAAGTCTGACACACCCTTCCGCTTCACCCACAGCAGAAGATGGTTGATTGTTGATTGATTTTCCATCCGAAAAAAAAAAAAATGTAATGAAGGGCATATTTTTTGTTGGACATAATTATACTGAATTATACTTGTTATTGTTTATAAAAATTAACAATAATAATAGTCAGGCGGGCAAATTGTATATGACTATTATAAGAAAAAAAAATTTAATGATAAGAAAAAAAATAACCTCAACCTAACCCGAAAAGAGAAGTAAGCTGCGATTTAAAGTATGCTTTATAAAAATATGGCAAATGAAAATATAGATTTATTTGATTATATGGCTTTTATAATTATGCCTTTCAACAATTCTGCCGTATTATGGTTATGCGTTATGTTATGAAAAAGGATATTATGCTTTTGGATCTCTATGCCATATGATGTATGGCATGTCTTTTGAAATTATGGCAATAAATCGTATGCGTTTCGAAGTGTCATCGTTATTAGGATGGCAAATAGAACTTTTTATAGACATATTGACGTATCCACAAGCCTTCTGTTGCCGTTTAGAAAACAGGGTAACAAAGGCTTCGCAACAAGATACCGTCACTCTTATACGGTTGGTTTCAAAAGTCATCTGAAAACTTTAAAACTATATAAGGTAAAAGCTCCTATTACGGCGGTAGTCAAAATCGCTTCCTATTACGGCGGCATTTCTATTTTCGCGTTTTATTCCCGTTTTATTCGGTGTAGGTACACCAAAACCAAAACTATTTATTCTAAATCTATTACTTTATGACTTAACTGACGTTTGCAAGTATAGCACATACACAACACAACAACATCAATCAGTCTGTGTAACGACATCGACGTGAGAGGAGTTTCCATACAAACGCGGAACAATAAAAGTAAGTACATAAATATTTTGAAACTAAGTTTTTCGTATTAAGAAGCCGTTCGAGTTTATCCCTTTGTTATTCATAGCATTTTCCTGTTATTACACTCACTATTTAAATAGCTTATTTTATATTTGTAAGTCATTTTTTACCAAAAAAATTAAAAATAAAATACCGCCGTAATACGAAACAAAATTTGTAGATTAATCCTAATACGGTGGTATGACTCCGAAATAGGAAAAATACTGTACATGTTTAATGGTTTATAACTTTTAATTTATTAACTTATTGAATTAGTTTCAAGTTTAGTTCAAATAATTGTTAATCACTTTACTTAGAAACCATATTCTGCGGTATGAGTTCTTAATTAGAAATCTAGTTAAACATGAAAACTGTCGGGTACAAAATGTTAGTTTCTTAGAAGAGGTGAAAATGGGCAGGTGTATTTTAATTTATCACAAAACCTTTATTTTGTATAAATTTTGACTTGAGTTTTATAAATTTGAGCCAAAAACTGTTAACGTTTGAAAAGGCATTTTTACTCTTTTGTTTATCGAAATATTTATGGGTCAGAATTAGGATTATCAAAAACATGAGTAGTTTTCCTATTACGGCGGTAGTTATTTCCAGGTGACTCCGTGTAGCGTCCTAAGATCTCCTATTATGGCTCTATTCATATAACATAAAATTACAAGTTTTTAGGGTTCCGTAAAAGTTTTTGATTTTGTTTAGATTTTATTGTTATTATTTGTCATTATTTTTAACTAATATAACTAGTTGATTCCATAATAAACTTGTATTTTTAATTATATAAAACCTTAAACGTACTTATATAGATATATATGTATCGCTTTAACTTCAGTTTAATCAAATTTTTTAATCTCTTTAATTTAATGTGTTTAAAGTAAGTCTGAAAAATAATTCATACATTTACCATTAAT
Source organism: Musotima nitidalis (assembly GCA_949126915.1). Lineage (NCBI taxonomy): Eukaryota > Metazoa > Arthropoda > Insecta > Lepidoptera > Crambidae > Musotima > Musotima nitidalis. Next base: position 18,388,404 of record OX421430.1, read on the forward strand.
TTGATTACGAAATTTAATAACACCAATGGTCATTAATGAAAGACTTACATATTACGATACTAACACATTAATATTATTTAATAAATATTATTTGTACGGAACTTTAATGAATATAATTTCTGACCCTCCGTATTAGGAGCCGTCTACCGCAGTAATAGGATCAGACTAAAATTGTACCTCCGTATTAGGGAAAATCGATTCCATTATTTAAATATTTCTTTAAAATAAGAAATATCATGAAAAGAAACATAGTCTCAACAACAATACAATAAATATCACTTTTGACGATAGAATTATTTTCCACCTTCAGAAATACTTACAAAATATGCTTATTTTAGTTTCTTACTTTCAAATGTTGCGAAATACCTCCGTAATAGGTGCTTTTACCTTATGTCGCCTTGGTTATTATGTACTATTACACCCACAGATATAGATACCGCACCCAAATATATAAAAGATAACGCAAGTATCACGATTAGTATTGAAATTAAGCGTGCTGACTTTTGAACACCTAATGTGACGTGACGTTACTGCCGATATTTAGTGACGGGAAATCCAAACTGCTTTATCGTCACTGATGCCGCTGATGAAAAATATCGTTCATGTTAAAGTATTTAAAAAAAAAACAGACGCGCGCGTACCACGACAATGGCCGGGGTTTGGACACGCTAAGGATATGCATTTGCGTCATCTTTTGAATATATATATCAGGGATAACACCTTAGTTTATTACGTAATACAACGTCTAAAGTATATCGTAGAAAAATGGGTCAGCTCAATTGTAAAGTTTAATAGATTCGACGAGAACACGAGAGACAAGAATTTTTACCAGAATGCGAGAGACAAGAATTTTAACCGTACTATTACATTCAGCTTCAATTCATATCATAGCATTTTCCGGTTTCCCTAGATTGAAGCATAAGACTCGGGAGTCTGCTTTCTGGTGTAACCAGAGATGGCTCAATTTTAGTTCTTACTTGAAATACATTCTATGGTTAAGCCAGCTGTCAGGATGATGGAAGGTATTGGCTTCCTAATAACGACTTCCATAAATGTTCATGATAGCCGGGAACAACGGCTTAATGCGCTTTTCGAGGCACGGAGCAAGCGATAACTAATTTTAGTACAATTATTTTTACCATAATAATTCAAAGTTTACGGTAGACTTTTAACAAATTAAAATTTGCCATCGATGTTTAGACAAACAATTTTGCAGATCTTAGGGATCGTATTCTATTCTTCTTTTATCTTAGCTCGCAGTAAATAAGTGGGTTAATTTTTAAGTTGATATTCTCACGAACTTTGTTTAACCAAACGTGAATTGACCTGATTCTTCTAAACTAAATTTATTCAGTATCGTAATTCTTATTTCTATTGATTCCTGTTCCCAGCAGTCATCCACCACTTCACTTATTATCTAAATTAAAGTACAACCGTAGCTTGGTAATGGTTAATGGAAAAGAGCTTTTACTCTATGAATGTTTTTTTAAATATGAAATAAATGTAGCTAATCTAGTCCTAACAATAAATATAAGAAATGTAAAGATTATGATATTAAAATTAATTAAATAAATAATTTTATGAAGTAGGATCAATCAATGTAACCTTTTTTTAGGATTTAAGTTTACATGCTATGTAATAATTTAGCTAAATAGGCAGAGCTCAAATAGTTATAATAAGATCCACAATATGTAATTCTTTTTATGGCAAAGAAATGAATATGAATATTAGACAACCACCGACATGATTCGGCGACTTCAGCTCAGCGCTCCAGACAGCCCTGGCGTGGCTACATCCCTAGCCCTTTGTTCAAGAAGACCTCAAACCCAATTGTTGGTCTTCATTAAGTTAATTACGCCGCCATTGTACAGGCTGAGTGTGTATGAGCCATAGTAATAGCACTCTTTTGTCTTCCACCGTTTTACTATTCAATTCTTATAGCTATTTCATAAAGAATGGGGTTTGGCTTTCAATGAAACCATCGAGAGCTTTAAATAAGTTATACAAGACTGACTGTATCTCATTCACTAAAGATTCCGCTGAAATTGAAATATTTTCGTATTCTCTTTGTATTTCATTTGCGCTGTCTATGAAACTTTCATTAAAAATGTTCATGCACACTCGCTTGCTATTGCAGGCAGCTTTTATTATTAACCCAATGTCATGTCAGAAACTGATAGTTATGATATGTCCATTCTGATACAAGGCAGGTCAAACATTTTAAACAGTTAATTTGTTCAGGCATAACTTTGCGAAAATCTATTGTAAGTAATCAAAGAATTGAAAGGCGTAAGAAAAAATCTTCTTTCTTATTTGTACGAGTTTGTGTGATGTTGGAATGAATTATTTTTCATTTCATTTATTGGTATTTAATATTTTATTTTGTTATATCGCTATTTATAAAGGCACAATTAATATTATGATAAACTATTTATAGCAGGGACATAATAAAATATATAGTTTTAAACAACAAACTTTCTTAATCGACCTTTTGTATATGTTCTGCTTTTGCAGGTAGTTAGAATATTGATAATATGTTTAGTGATACTTACAGTCGCTAGCACAGGCAGGTGTTTGAATATTCATTCAAATATAAACTTTAATGTATATGTAACAACGCTGTCGCTGATGTCTGTGTCAAATCTTGTACTTTTGTTGATCAGCTATTGTTGCTTAGCTTATAAGCGCGTTCGATAGTTTAAGTTAAGTTTAAAATTGTTAACATGTGGATAGTGTGTTTGACTACATATTTACCTTATTATTACATAAATCAACATCATTTTATAAAACATTGTACTATGTAGTGGTTCCAAATAAAGAGAAAACAAAACATATTATCAAGAATCCATCTTATTATCGAAATACAATCTGTAAATATCAGCAGACCTTAGGCGTGATTTGAATCCTGTGTGACCCTAAAAATTGTACTAATGACAAACATAAACTGTCTATATTAAAATCTTAACTAAATCTCAGAAGAATGTACTGGAGGCCAGAATTGTTTCATTAGCCGCGTGTGCGAGTTATGCGCCGAAAGAGATTTCATTTAAGCTAACGATTAAACTCTGCGAGCCCCTTAAACTCGGCGGGAGGACTCGTTTCCATTGCTTTGGGGTTTTTATATATATCCAATTTCTATAATAATATTTAAATTAACCATACGTTTTTTTTTCTTATTATAATGTTCATAAACTTAAATTTTTTCATTCAATTTTTTTTTTTTACACATGTTGTCTACTGTTGAATGTTTTTTTCCTTTTTTCGGACTGCTGGAAGAGATTCCTTTTAGAATAAGCAGCTCCATTGTACATTGTTGTATAATGTTTGTTTCCTTTATATGTTTTGTGTGTACATACATTGTTAAATAATTATTTATAAACAAATTGAGTTGGACTTCAAAAAATACAATAACTAGAAGGTTCTTATATTATTCTTCCTCGTTCTTATTTCGTCCATTATATTGTTAGCCCCACGTTATAGCAGGCGGGTCTATTGCCGTTGTTTCATTTATATTTACATTAAGGTATTTATTATAATGGGCCTCTGATGTTTTCAAACAATTTGTTTAATTATTGACTAAAATAAATAATCTCAGCCATGAGAAGCCCGGTGATCACAGCCCGAAGCAAGTGAAAAAGTTAAAAGTTTTTTATTTCATAAACTTTTACTTATCACTGGAAAACGTCAAAATGAATGTTTCCATGTCGATCGATTTTAAGCCGGCATCTACCGGCTTCTTGGCCTCTGCAATTCTAAAAATCTTCAACTATGCAGTATGCACGCAGAGTCATTTTCAAACGTGCGGGAAACGTCTCTAAAGAAAATTTATTGTTTTCAATTAATGTTTGCACCTAATATACATTAATTTCCTCCACGTGACAGCGAATAAGTGCAGTGTTAGATATACTGCTACTGTATTTACCGAATGCTGACTGCGCGTCTGAGGCTTTGTACCAACAAAATTATTGGTGTGTAAGACTACTGATGTCTTGGAATGACAAACGCAGTGTTGATTGTGTCTGAGTTGGGTTTTATGTTTAAAGATGAAGCAATGATAACAAATCATACTAATGTTAATAAACAATAAATTTCATTTATTAAATATTCAACACTTTGGTTTACATAATTGAAGTCTTTGCAGTGATACATACATACATAAAATCACGCCTGTTTCCCCCAAGGGGTAAACAGAGGCATAATAAACGCCCCCACTTCGCCAATTGTGTTGTTGGTCCCACGTAATGGGTGGCGAGCCTATTGCCGCTTAACGGGCACTTCTATGTTTGCGAGAGCCTCGTCCGTAAATCGGCAGGTGCACCACTTGCAGGTGAGGTTTGCTTGGGCTCCAAAGATGATGGTAGGATCCCCATACACCCTGCCACCTTTGGGTTACATCATTGGGGCATTTGTAGTGATCCCTAATTTAAAAAGCTCGTATAGCCTTTGTAACATAGATAATATTGCTTTTGTATTAGAAAATGAAGTTTTCAATCGATCCAATAGTTTGGGAGCGTCTTCAATACAAACTATCAATTCTTTCTTCTTTATAATATGAAAGTTAGCTATTATAATTGAAACAGCAGTGTGAGTGCGGCTAGCCCGAGAATAAACTCGACAAATATCAGCCTTTCTGCGATTATAATTCGATATTATCATTATAGGAATATATAGTTTCCTTATTTTTATCTATTAACATCTGTTGTATTGTTTTGTTGTGTTGTTTTCATAAACATTATTCTTTCTATATTTTTTGCTTTCTTCTTTATTTCAATTCACAAAAGTGTAAATTATTTAATAAATAGCTGCCACTAATTGAAGCAGCAGCGAGAGTGCAGCGAGCCCGAGCCCTAACTCGACAAATCTCCGCTTCACTGCGATTACAATTCGAACGCTTCCACACGCCATGCATATTCATATAAGCCCACAAAATTGTCGTCTTTGGAAACTTGTAAGGCTTTATATTCTAATTACTTAGTCTATTGTTTAGGACTTGTAATGTATTAGTTGCTTTCGTTTTTTTTTTAAACGCACGTAGTTTAGCAAATTTAGCCAGTGTCAAGTAAGAGATATATTTAATTAATAATATATAAATCATAGTAAATGAGAATGAGTGGTGATAATAATGATAAATGGTAAATGAGATGCCCTCCTCTAAACCCCTGAGCCCTCAGTAAAGTTGTGGGGCTATACTGAGATCTCACATGGATTTCTTGAGAGAATTTAAAAGTTACATTGCACTGTTTTGTTTCTTTTACCAATACTTATGTACGTTCACAAACACTTTACGGTTAATAATCCACCGTTATTACACATTAATGTTCGAAATATCACAAATTTTAGAAAATAAAACAAAATTGCAGACATGACGCTTTACTTTCCCGCCAAGAAGTCGTTTTAGTTTGTTGTGTGTTAAGTCTAGAGTTTTTAAAAAAAATAATAATATGATGATAAAATTTATAAAGCGCTCGTAGCGTTGCAAGACTAGGTGAGCGAAAACGTTTACGAATACTCTGGGGTCAGACCTTCTGTAGCATTAAACATCTAGCACTTCTCCACAAGACAAGTAAGGACGTTGGTGCCGGTAACTGTTAAGTTAAAGTGGCTCCTGGAAATATTCAGCTACACGCGTACCTTCACCTATCCGCAATGGGTCCACATCACCACGCCCCACTGAGTTTGACCATAATTCTTCTCAAATTAGTCTGCGATAGGGTGAGACATTAATAGGCTGAGGTATTATATTTAGATAACACATACGAAAACCTTAAAATATCATATTAATCTTTTAAATGCAGAAGTAAGTCCGTCTGATTGTAACGTTTTCATGACTAAGTTACTCGGCCAAGTTGTATGAAATTTTACCCAGATACTGCGATAGGACTTTTAAAAGGTACATAAAAAAAACGTATAGAATGAAGGTAGTGTAAGGTAAGGTAGTAGTAACTTTAGATATTTTAGCAAAGCTTCTTTTTTGTTTCTTTCTTTTTATTCACATGTGAAGTCATCATACAAGTCTGGTTGAGTTGTCGTCACTACCCTTGATGACATAGTGCCAATAATTTAAAAAAAAGAAAATGAAATATTTTAGATTTTATTTTGTAATAAGTCTCTAAATGTTTCAGTTTCTTACGTTCTTAAGCGATATTGCTTCTAAAGATTTAATTTAGTACGGAAATTATCTCTTATTTATTAACATAATGAAGCAAATGATATTTTGTACGGGTAACTTAAAATAAATGATAAAAAAGTCAACACAATTATTTGAAAATCAATCTCCATTGGGTGGCATTAAAAATACGAATAGCAAGAGTGCTACAGCCTCATCCAATCCGCATTGGGTGCCGTAGTAGAGACCTGAATCCCTTGCACCGTAGTTCATAAGTCTTATATAATAAATATAAGCCTATAGCACTTCCTCAGTCAAACTCACCTGCAAGTGGCGCACCTTTTTTTTTTTATCGTCGGTAAAAAAATGCTGTTTACGCACTGTCTTCTGGCCAATGGGGGGACCGGGAGGGGAGTGTGGGGCTCACTGCGGCAGACGCGACCACCGCAGTCCTACCCACTAAAAAACTTCCGACGACGCCCACCGCTGTTGAAAAAGGGGCAGGGGGCCAGTGCCTGGGTTTGTAGCTTCTGGTATCCCGCCCGCGGCCTATAGCACTTCCTCAGCCAACCTCACCTGCAAGTGGCGCACCTGCCGATCAACAGATGAGGCTCTGGAAAGAATAATAGTTCTCGGTAAACGGCAATTGTATCGCCACCTTTTACGTGCGACCAAAAATATTACTGTACAAATGTGGGCGTATAATATGCCTCTGCCTATGCCTTCTGGGACATAGGCGTGATTATATATGTACGTATGTATGTTCTTGTAAACATACCGCATGCTTAAAGGAACATCGACCCATTAATAGATAGGTCAGGTTTGAGTTACGTACTTATACAGTCTTCTATTTCTTACTGTGATCGAATCAATGTTAATCAAACGTTCAAAACACAAGCAGAATTACTAATTAATAAATCAGTATCAATTTAATGCGTTTACAAGTAGAACAAGTATTCTTTAGAAGATCTTCTTTTGTGATGTTCCAAAAATCGTCTTTTTTGAGTTAGGTTTTATTGCATTAAGCATGCGATACATAGATATAATAGGCTTGATATTAACCTACAGTTCAGAGGTCCTTAATTCTTTAAGACCTACATCAATCGCGGTCTATTGCTTACTAAGCATTTTTATCGTCTACTTTCGAGAGTTCTTATCAGCCTTCTATTTTCGGGACACTCTCAATGTACTGCTCGCTTAAGCAAAGAAAATATTTCTGATATTCATCCAGAATAACTTTTTTACCTGCAAAAAGGCATAAACAAAGGTTACGTAAAACTTGTAGATATATATTTCTGAGAGTACCGTTCGCTCAACCTATCAATCACAAGTTCTTTGGGCGGTTGAATATAATATAATCTTCACAAGTACAGCAGCGATCATCAATCAGTGACATATCAGGGAGCCCACTGAAATATTGCTGCAGGCGCCTTTTAAAGAAATTCCTTGTTTTATAAACGATATATGAATCTTGAGATACTTTCAATATTTTTGATGTCCTTTTTAGTCAAAGAGCGCATGACATCATTGACTGTTTATGACAAATAAGTATGTTTAGAGTCAAAAGGTGCATGACTTTTTGGCGGAAAATTGAAGCGTCATGTCTGCAGTTTTCTTTTATTTTATAAAATTTGTGATATATCGAACATTAATGTGTAATAACGGTGGATTATTAAGCGTTAAGTGTTTGAAAAGAACTAACGAACAACATAACTTTTCAAATTCTATCAAGAAGTCCATGTGAGATCTCAGTATAGTCTCACATCTTTACTGAGGACTCAAAGGGCATAGGGGAGGGCATCTCATTTATCATCTACATCACCACTCTCTCTTATTTACTATAATTTATATGTTATTTATATATCTCTTACTTGACCCTGCTTAACGCACAAAGTCATTATTTAAAAAAAAAAAAGTGCACGACATCAATGGCTGTTTATGTCAAATAAGTAGGTATATTTAGTGTCAAAAAGCGCATGACATCTACGACTGTCTATGACAAATGAGTATTTTATTTATTCATCTCAGTCTTGTAATGGCCCACTAAAAGGCTCGTATAAGCGCTCGTAGCCAAGTACCGAATCGACGGCTAAGTTCTATAATTGTCAAGCAGACGATAGTCGTACAATTAAAAAAGTCTAAATGGGATACTTTACTGTACACTGGAAGTCAAAAAAAGGGAACATGTTTACTGTATTAAGTATCTTTAAATTTGAATAAGTAATCTTTATTAATTAGAAGCGCTCGTAGCTCTGCAGTGCTCGGTGGTTGGAAACGATCGCCGAAGTACAGCAGAGTTTACAGAGGTCAGTCCTTAAATGGGTGACCGTTTGTGTGTGTGGCATTTGATATCGAGCGCTTCCGTGCTTCGGAAGGCACGTTAAGCCGTTGGTCCCGGTTATCACTAAATGTGGTAGTCGATAAGCCATGTTAAAGGCCTAATGGGAGGCTTGAAAAATTCTAACAGCAGGACGCCACACACCTGCCTCCGCCAATCCGCACTGGGTCAGCGTGGTGGAGTATGACCCAATACCCTCGCACCTTGGTATGTGAGAGGAGGCTCGTGCTCAGTAGTGGGACGTTAATGGGCTGTGATGATGATGATGATGATGAATCTTTATTAGATATCAGATTTCTTAGTGGGGTGAAGGGTTGCTAACCTGAGATATAGGAATTATCCTAGTTCAGGTATGAACCCACCGAAATCACTATTACATATGCTTTTTAACCCTCGACGCAAAAACGACGGGGTATTATAAGTTTGACGTGTCTCTGTGTGTGTAATTATGTTTCTGTCTGTAGCATTGTAGCTCCCAAACGGATGATCCGATTTTAATTAAGTATTTCACTCTATTTATTCTGTTTTTATGGTATAAAAACATTATTATTATAACTGGTGCAGAATATTTATTCATTTGTTCTTTATTGCAGATATAAATGTTATACAAAAAAGAACTTAATGCCAAAAGCATTCTCTACTAGTATTCTAAAGTTTATATAAATTAAAGCAATTCCTTTGGACTTTGGACTCTTTATGTCACTCTTATCGTTTTTGATGTGATAGTACTGCATGTATGTATGTACACTGTATGCCACCACACATCCACCCTGGGTTCTTTTGGTGGAGCAAATGTAAAATATTCTGAACTTTGGTGATTGAGGTTAAATTGTGTTTGGCTGATTTCCATTGAATAGTCTTATATAATTATAGTTTATGTTTAAAATGTTGCGTATGTGCTTGTCAAGGTACCGTCTATCTAACAATCTATATTTTATCAGATAGTTTTTGTGATGTAGGCTTTGAAAATAAAATGATACCGACTCATCAGAAAGGCTTTGAAACACTAAGGGTCTTATTACAAAAGAAGATCTAAAGTAAAACCAGGTTTAAGACTAGTGCTGTCACTGTCTTCATTTTATGAAGAAAGTGACAGCGTTCGCTTTAAGCATGGTTTAATTTTAGACATTGTTTTGTAATAAACCCCTTTGTTTTGGTTACCAGTTTCCATCCGGTGCCATAAAAAAAAACAATAATAATATATTTTACATTGGCCAAATGGCCAACACTGTAAGATATCTTAAGCCACTGTAGAAGCGTCATTCGGCGCTTCCTAATTGCATTTCGCAGACTATCTCCTCCAAATTATACTTCTGTTGCAATTTACACAAGCACACCAGTGTAACTATACCCCTCCCGATTCGTTTGTCGATCGAAAATTGGAGGATATGAGAGTAATTACACCGGGCGCCCTTGGTCAGCTTACGCTGGTCGGACCGAAACATCTTGACCCCTTCATAGTAGTCCCGATTTTAATTCCTCCCGGAGTTTGTCTTCGACAAATAGGGGTGAACAATTGGATTTATCCTTGAGATATAACTGTAGCTAACTAGGTCTGGAAGTAAAACAAAGCTGCGAGATTTAGATGTTGAGTCTTATAGCTTTGTTTTATGCGAGTATGAAATGCAGCATTTTTTATGAGCATTGTACGAGTATAATACTTGTAAACTATTTATTATACTTGCATTTGTACTTGCACTGTATTTTTGACGACCGATATGGCGTGGAGGTCAGTATACCTGCACTTCACTCCAGAGGCTGTGGGTTCGATTCCCATATAGGACAAATATTTGTGTGCATGAACATGAATATTTGTTCTGGTCTGGGTGTTTTCCTATGTATAATAAGTATGTATTTACAAAAAAAAAGTATTCAAGTATGTTTATCCGTTCTTTAGTATCCATAACACAAGTTCTTAGTGATACTTATCTTGGAACTAAATAATTGGTGTGATTGTAAGAGAATATTTATTTATTTATTTATTTATTTTGAAACGCAACTTTGAAAGAAGATTTTTTGTCTACTATATACATAAAAATAGCATAAAAAAGGCTTTAAAATATTACAAAAGAGTGTGCATAGATAATGAGGGGCTGCATCAGCATAAAGCTGATGAACCAAGGAATGGCCCACCAGCGTGCATCGCTTTGCCTGTATGGTATTGGATCAACTGATGGTAATGTGATTTGCCATAGGAAATTTAGTATATATGCACTGTAAATGTTTTCTTTATGCTAAAAAAGGTTTGAAGTATGTTATCATTTTTGTAAAACTGCACTAAATGCATAATTAAATTGGCGCTTAAACGTTGAATAAACTTCCTAAATCTTTAAAACTATCAATAAATATAAAATTGTGCTTTTTTAATTAAATATAAATATTTTTATATAATACAGCATTGTGAGAAACAGGCGTGCTATTATGTATGTATGTATGTTATCGCTATCATGTCATCGTAGTATTATTAAGAATCTGTGTTATGGATACTAAACAACGAATAAACATACATATATACTTTTTTTTGTAGACCCAGAACAATAATCATATGCAAAAACCATTTCGGTCGTAATTCTTTTATAATTATTCGAAATGTTATACAATTCATGTGTGATAATTTGTTTATTTGAAATTTTTGCGTGCCATATATAACAGACAGTAAATCGTGAAAACAGTTTGTATGTAAAAAATCTAAATATTACTCATATCATGCAAATAAATGATATATTATTTAAATGATTGAAGGCCTTCTAAATTTGTGTTAAGTTGGCGCAAACACAGATTAGGCGCTGAGTTTGGTTTCTCAGCTCTGAGCTTTTGATGTCATTGTTTCGAGCTTATAAAAAAAAAAGTATATTGGTACGTTATTTAGTATTTATCACATAAGTTTTATCTGATACATATCTTGGAACTGAATAATTGGTGTAATTTTCAGAAAATATTTATTATTTATATTACTACTTTTCACGTTGATCGATCCTGCGCCGCTTGCATCTACCGGCTCCCCGCCGCCCTGACTAGATCATCGGTCCACAACGTGGGGGGCCGCGCTCAACTATGTTTGCTGATTCGTGGTCGCCATTCAAGAACCTTAACGCCATATCAGTCGTCGGTTCTACGAGCTATATGCATACTTGCGAATGCGCTTCGCTACAATAACTTTGCTATTTTAAAATTTAAATTTTATAAGTTCTCCCAATATTTACTGTATGATTTTGTAGCGACTAGGAGAAACCGCAGAAGCCTTCCGTCTTGCGGTAAAAACAAGGGAACAATCAATTTTGAAACACTTATTATTTGACAAAGACAGGAGTCTTTTATCAGGAGCGAAAACCGCAAGTGCTATAAAAGCTATTGTGACTATTGTTTGACCACAATCTTCTAGCTTTTCTCTTTTGTTATTACTGATTTATTATACCATTATTACCGAGTTCACTAGATTCTAGCTTATTAATTATTTGCAAAATTGTATTAAATACTGTAAAGTGAATTAGGCGAAAATTCAGATTTGGTTAATCTTAGCGAACATTCGGTTCATTAAAAGTGAATATATGGGTTTGAGATTATTTTGTGTCACTCAATGTCGTGTATATCAACTTACAAATAGACATGGGTAGTTGAACACAATTGAAGTACTTTACCTATCTAGTCTATATTTTTATATCATTCATTCATTGTAGTCCAAAGCAGTTCATTTAGTTCACTAACTTAGTGATAAGAGGAGTAAAACGTATGGATATATTTGGTAGTACTGCAAGAGCGAGATAGTAGCACGCTCAGCTCGCAATTAATTTAGCGCCTAATCCGACAAATTCGACATCCGATAAAGTAGTACTTAATATTTTCGGTTTTATAATTAATCTTGACTGCCGATATCTTACAAATATTTCAATAGTACCTAGTATTAGTAGTCATTAAAATAGATCTGTTCACACACGATGCATAATTGACGACCGATATGGCGTGGAGGTCAGTATACCTGCACTTCACTCGAGAGGTCGTGGGTTCGATTCCCACACAGGACAAATATTTGTGTGCATAAACATGAATATTTGTTCTGGTCTGGGTGTTCTCCTATGTATCTTAAGTATGTATTTACAAAAAAAAAGTATTTATGTATGTTTATCCGTTATTTAGTATCCATAACACAAGTTCTTAATCATACTTATCTTCGAACTAAATAATTGGTATAATTGTAAGAGAATATTTATTTATTTATAATTATGCAATGTAATTGAACGAATGAAACAGTGAACTAGCTGAGTGATACATATCTTGAACTCCCATTGAACTCTATCACTCATTTCTCTACAGTGAACGATATTGCGCATGTCTACTTACAATACGATTAACAACGTAGATAACATCGTATAGCTATAGACAATCGTAAGTCCCGATTATTATAAAATGGTTAGGTATGTAGAGTAAGAGCGCAGGACAAACAAACTCGCCTTCAAGCTCTAGTTTAAATCGAATTTGCTTGTGTTCCAAAGAAAGAATATTTCTGAAACAATGCATTGTCATTAGACTTTTGTATTGAAAATCGATCGGAGACAGGACTTTATCTGGAATCTCTGAGTTAATTAATAATATATTTTTTTAAATATATTTAAAAATAAATAAAGTGTTATTAAATACATGTTGGTAACAAACATATAGTTATCAAAACATTTGTGGGTCCTTGGACCTTGGGAAGAAGTGTATTTAACTGCAATTTTAGGTTGCTAAGTCTATATAACTTTATCGCACAAATTAAAAGAAAAATGTACAAAAGCAAACTTAATCATCAAATTGTCATCGCCTAGCATTATCCCGTTTGCCCTAGACTTGAGCTTAGGGCCCAGGGTCTGCTCACTGTTTCAACCAGATTTGACTGAATTTCAGTTATTACGTAGAGCGACTGCCGTTTGACCTCCGCAACTCAGAGGGAAACTAAAGGCGAACCTAATGCTGCAAGGCATTCTCTACCAGTTAACCTTTGGGTTACCAGAAAAGTATAACAAATATCGAAGCAACCCAGTTTTATTTCAAGGGTGTATTAGGGTTCCTACCAAGATCCAAGGAGCCCAAGCCAACCTCACTTGCACCTGCCGATCAACGGACGAAGCTCTGGCGAACATATTAGTGCCCGGTAAGCGGGAATAGACTCGCCACATATTAATTGGCTAAGTGTGGGCGTATAATATGCCTCTGCCCACCCATTCGGGGAAACAGGCGTGAAAATATATATTTTTATGTTAAGTTTTATTTTATATGAACCACCGCCAGATACCGCTAAAGTATCAGCTTTTATTTTCCTATATCATAATGCAGCATGCATATGTGTTATACCAAGTCCAGTTCATAAACGATCCGTGCATTTGTGTGTATTTCGCTACCAAGAAAGCGGAAATTGAATACACCCAACTGTATAACCGAACTGCTTGCTGGAAAGCACGTACCGTTTATGAAGTATATACGAGTACACAATGCCGATGAACTAGGTATAGACCTAGGTATAGAGACCTAGCCAGCCTCACCTGCATGTGGTGCACTTGTCGATCAACAGGTGAGGCTTTGGCAATCCTAAAACATTAGGGACTGGACAGAAATGGCGATGGCTGCCAAACTATTTTACATTGTGCAGGACTTGAGAAAATATGCTGAGATAACTGCTAACTTGTACAATTTGAAGAAGCACTTAAAGAAGAAGAAGACTAAATCATAACTCATATCAACTGGTCTCCTAATCCAGGTCAACGTTCTAACTCTGTCTGTGCATTCTCGTGCATTTCGTTACCGAGAGAGTGTCAATTTAAATCACACAATTGTGTTCCCGAACTGCTTGCCGGAAAGCACGTGCCGTTAATGAAGTATATACACAACGCCAATGATCTAGGTATGCATAACGCTTCCCGCAAACACTATTAGCATACAGTGTGCTCCAGCCCATTTCCACACGCCACGCGAGCTATTATTCTCAACCAGGATTCATTAATTTGAATATTAGTGCTTAGCTTACATCTGCTGCATGCAAGCTGAAGGAGATTCTACTAACAAGATAAAGGTGTAGTTGCATGTGGCTGTAGAAATTTAAACTTACATTGCCATAAAATTAGGTGTACATTATAAAAAGCCAAAAACGGCATTTGCTATAAAATTACAGGTGTTTATTAGCTACTATGTTGTAATAGAAAAAGATTACTATTTAAATATTAAAATGTTATTGTAAAACTCCCTTTTAGATTACTTTTTTGGAATATTTTATATCAATCAAATTGCCAAACTCCTTGTCCAATACTTCTTCACTGAAGTTTATGCCCATAGTAAGTAAGCGCGTTCGTATCTTAACTTTTATTCGAGACAAATTGAACTATGCAATAAAAACTTTTTTCAAGTCAGCCTTATTTTTATTCGCAATCTGCGATTAAAAAATGGAGTACTTGTTTGCTAGTTAAATTTTCCACATAATTCCTGTTCTGTTATCGATGAAAAATTGTACAAGGCTAATAAACCCTAGGGAATTTTTAGAAACACACAAAGAAAGTTGAATACAAGGCATTTCGCCTCAAAATAGTTAGACCCATAAGTTAATTAGTATACATTTATTAGTTATGTACCTGATTTTCTAAAGGACCTAAATTTATTGTCAAATATAGTGCCAAGATGCGTATAATGGACGCCTTAGAATTTTATAACACCGTTTATAAACCACAATACAGGAGGTGAATAAATAAACCAAATGAGCGACTCCACTTCCAGAAGGCACTCGCGTGACAGGTGTCAAAATGTTTCCGCGCCAATAGCGTCGGCTGCTGTCATCGGCACGCGAGACTCACGCGAACGTCACGCGAACGTCACGCGTGACGTCAGCGGCTTTGTGCGCGCGTCAGCGTCATCTGCAGCCGACTACTTTGGGGCCTCAGCTAAAGGGGCCGTTTTCTTTGACGCAAATCTACTGAACCTATCTTTTGTAACTTAGATTGAACCCGCTAGGCCATTGGCCCATAGTACATTCAGTTCTTATGTTATCATCATTTGTAAAACACTAGACTATATTATTAGTAGTATTAGTATTATTCACCAAACAAAAAGCCTTGCTCTTTCACTGGAAACTGGCTCCAATTTCAAGCCAAGTTCTAAAAACTCGGCATTCTTTTTCGGAGCCCTGTTTCTGATTTCAAACACAGCGTATGAATATCGCATATTACGCCTATACGCGATAACGTATTCAAAATGGCCGCATTCTTGTTCGCGTTCGGGCTGCTGTGTTACAAAAGCTATCATCCATATCATATCTACAATATAATATACAAGTTTGTTAAAGTAAAAACGTTTTTTTATTGCTCTTTAAACTTTTGAAATAGGCAGCGAGACAACTCCAGAAAGTAATTAAAATACTTGTGTTTGAGTCACTCGCTCTTTATCTGGGAAGGGAAAAAGGATTTGGGGTTCAATTCAGCGCGCGTAGAGGGCGCAACGCTGATTAGCAAAAGCAGATGTGGCGTCCTCTGCGGGACTGTCCAAAAGGGTTACCGCGGCCTCTGGACGTAGCAGGCACAAGAAGGAACATGGATGGTTTGTAGTCAGTAAAAGTCTGACACACCCTCCCGCTCCACCCACAGCGGGAGAAGGTCATTAGATGATATTCCATCCAAAAAAAAAGATGTGGCGTCCTGTTTTGTTAAATCCGATAGCTTTATATCTATTGCATAAAATGATAAGCACACAATTAATCGTCACCCACCTAAAGATTGACCTCTGTCAATGTGCCTTAGCTTCGTTGATAGTTTCCGTCTCAGCCGCACTATGTCAAGGCATCGAAATGACCGCTTTAAGTTATTCCCATTGTGTGTTTGACTTGTATCTGTTCCATCATTGTCATCATTAGCCTACACTCGTCCACTGTTAGACATAGGCCTCCAATAGCACACCATTGAGCTCGAATTTCAGCTCGTTTTGCGTATGTAGTCGCTTCACCTAGCTGGAAGACATCGTATACTACCGAGATGCGGTTTCCATTATAGGACTCATATTGCCCAGCAGTTATCGGTCTTACGAAAAATATGATTGAAATTACATGATACGCTGATATTTGTTTATCTGTATGCAAAACAAATCGAGCTTACCTAATCCCTCAACGCATGAAACGAAGGTCTAATCCCACCAGATTCTGACCGTAGGCTTAGTAAATCCGCGCCCGGACGGGTGTTCGTTCGGTTACTCGTCACGCGTCGCTTTGCATCCGATAAACGGTAGGTGAGACTGTGGACCGGCACGATACGTGATAGCTGCTCCGCCGCGCATACTGATCACGCACTGTGTTGAGCTGGTATTTAATCCGTGCCTTCATACGTGATTCAAAAGGGAACATGTGTGAAGGCAGGGTATGGAGACGTGCTTTAAAACAATCTGTTTTTGGCTGTATCTTCTCATACAGAAAACCAGTTGGCATCACCCCGTTATCCATAGGCACTACGTTTGATCCTACTCGGGTCATCATTGACAATTTGATCATGCCTATAGCACTCATAAAAATTAGAGCTTTCAGTGGTTTCGGAACAAATAAACAATCAAAGATTTCCGACAAATACGACTAGTACCATAGACCACGATCATTTAACTTGACATTATTATGCGGAAAAATGGGTTTTATAGTTCAAATTCAGTTTATTAAACAGCAAGCACGTCTAAAAGAACAAGTTAAATTTACCCGAAATGTGGTTAACCGAGCTACAATTAAAACTCGTTTAAACGTCATTAAATGAAAAAAGTTAAATTTCATTTGTAGGAACCAGCGACAGGTTAATTACTTCCGAACTAATTTGATTCGAGTTTCTGTTTGTAATTATTTTTCGAAGTTAGAACTAGATTTTTTTTACCCTATGGACGTCGTATTCAATATTGATTTTTTAAATGTACATCCATTAAATTTTTGTTGATGGCGAGCCTATTGCCGCTTACTGGGAACATTTATTTTTGTCAGAGCCTCGTCAGGTGCCATTGATCCTCTTGGCCGTCAGGTGCACCACTTGAAAGTAAGGCTTAGGCTGATTAGCAGAATAGACATGAAATTTCGACGATTTCAAGTACTATGTAATAGTTTATAAAATATTTTTTTTTAAGTTTTTAAAGTGACACATCAAAATGTGATAGTACAAAGTGAGATTGGTCCGAATCACGTATTAATCGTGATATAGAATGATCACCTTTTAAAATATCTGTTTTATGGCCGGCTGCGGGTCACAGAGAGGAAAATAATACACGAAACCCCTTAATCTTGGTTTTTGAGAAGAGGCTTTTGGGGTAGTAGGACGTCAAATGGCAGAGATGGTAATGAATACGACGGCGACAACCGATATAGCGTGGAGGTCAGTATACCTACACTTCACTCGAGAGGTCGTGGGTTCGATTCCCGCACAGGAAAGAGGCGTGACGTTATGTATATATGTATTATGAACTCTCCAAGATCAAAACTCAAACTCATAACTAAATAATATCATCAATAGGACTTCTTGGCGGGAAAGTGAAGCGTCTTGTCTGCAGTTTTGTTTTATTTTCTAAAATTTGTGATATTTCTAAAATTAATGTGTAATAACGGTGGATTATTAACCGTTAAGTGTTTGTGAACATACATGAGTGTTGGTAAATCAAACAAAACAGTGCAACATCACTTTTCAAATTTTCTCTCAAGGAGTCCATGTGAGATCTCAGTATAGTCCCACATCTTTACTGAGGACTCAAGGGGCTTAGGGGAGGGTATCTCATTTACTATTTATCATCTTTATCACCACTCATTCTCATTTACTATGAATTATAAATTATTAATATATCACTTACTTGACACTGGCTAAATGTGCTAGACGCACGAAGCCATTATTTAAAATTACGAAAGAAATTTCGTCAATAGCCATGACAGTTGTCAAACTGTCAAATCATATCGTACGTGACAGCCGTTTAAGTGAAACGCCGAGCCAGCCCTTTGATAAATTATAGTTACAAAACGTATGTTATTGGCGCCCGTATAGTGTGTTAGCAATATCAAGTTGTCAATACTTAATGAGAACGGGTTCAATTATTTTGATTATAGTGCTTTTTGCGTACTACAAATTGAATTGAATGTTTGGCGATCAATATTACTGGCATAATTCTATCTGTTCGTTACTGCAAAGACTTAAGTTGACAATATTGAAGACCGATTAGGTGTGATGTCAAGTATACCCGCACTTCGCTCCTGAGGTCGTGGAGGCGATTCCCACACGGGACAAATTCTTAATGATATTTATCTTGCAACTAAATACTTGTAATTGTCAGAAAATTTAATTATTTTATTGATTGGCACATTCCTATCTTATCTTAACTTTATTTACTGGTCCAAGAAAATTAAATGTAAAAAATAATATTTAATTAGAAGTATGTAATCACACGACATCAAATTACGCAAAAACGGTCTCCTACGTGGCCTGGCGGCCAACTTTATTACAACGAAAAAGTAAACTTCGTTATTCCCATCCCTTTCACTCGATACTTATATACCTAGATCGTGAGAGAGACAGGTATAACGAAGTATCGTTTTTAGTTGAATTAGAGTAAGTCTTCTTTTTAAACATTGCATAATAGCTAAAAAAAACGGGCAAGAAAATCTTTAAGGTTAGTTTTTTCTACCACTAGTTACTAGAAAATGTGCTTAATAGTACAACAATTTGAAAAGTCTACTTAAACCTGTTCTGCGGTTACAAAATTTAAAATAAAAGAAGAACATAACTCTTTTTTCAAGGTAAGCGGCAAAAGACTCGTCACCTATTACGTAAGACCAAAAACAGACTTTGTGACTTGTGGATTTAAATATGCCTTTGCAAATAGACAAAGCGCGTTTGTATAATAGGTTGGGGAAAAAGTCTTTTCGTATTTTTGTATGAAAAGTCAAGACATTTTTTTCAAAGTTTATTTACATTTATTTACAATATAAATGTACCGTTTTGTTGAATAACTTTCTGCCATTTTGTGGGCAGAGACATTATCCCGTTACTGTAGAAACTTTGGGACTTCTGATCAAAAAAACGGGACAAATAGTTTTGGCAGTCCTCTCTTGAGGTCAACCTTACAGAACCTAAAGAATTCTGCAGAGACTGAAACAGGTGAAAATCTGAAGGCGCAAGGTCAGGGCTATATGGTGGATGCACTAGGACCTCCCAGTCGAACTCTCTTAATTTTTGCTGAGTGGCTAAAGATGTGTGTGGTCTAGCGTTATCGTGATGAAAGACCACACCCTTCCTATTGATCAATTCCGGCCGTTTTCTCTCGACTGCTTCCTTTAATCTCATCAGTTGCTGGCAGTAAAGATCAGAATCGATGGTTTTGCCGGGCGGTAAAAGCTCATAATAAACAATGCCCTTCCAATCCCACCATATACACAGCATCACCTTATTTCGTGTTAGGCCAGGTTTGGCCACAGTCTGTAAAGCCTGGCCAACTTTCGACCACGACCTTCTTCGCACGTTCTTGTCGTACGTGATCCACTTTTCATCGCCAGTTATCAATCTCTTTAAAAACGGCTCGGTTTCATTACGTCTCAATAATGAATCGCAAATGAGTACACGGTTCATTAAGTTTCTTTGAGTGAGCTCGTGTGGCACCCAAATATCGAGCTTTTTTGTATAACCAGCTTTCTTCAAATGGGTCAAAACTGTTTTGTGGTCAATTCCCAGTTCTTCAGCTACATCGTAACTACTAATATGCCGATCTTGCTCCACTCTTTCAAAAATGGCGTCCATTTTATTCGTAACAGGGCGACCAGAGCGAGGTGCATCTTTAACATCAAAATTTCCGGACTGAAAACGTTTGAACCAAATTTGTGCTACTCTTACTGACACTGCATCAGGTCCATAAACATCACAAATTTTTTTCACTGCTTGAGTTGCATTTTTGCCTTTTTTATAATAAAATTTTAAAATGTATCGAATTTCTTCATTAGATTCACTCATTTTTACGGAGAGAAAAACAAATGAAAAATAGCGGGAAACAACTTTTTTTTATTTTTTTCTTTTCTTTATAATGGAACCTTTTTAATGTTACCAAAACCAGCCAGACACAAATAGTTCAGTCAAAAAAAATTTATAATAAGTTTATACCTACGTTATGCGAAAAGACTTTTTCCCCGACCTAATATTTTTGGTATTTACATTAGTAGGTATGGAACTGCTTTTTTATGTTTGATAACTTGATCTCCCAAATTTACTGGGCCACCTGTTTATTGAATTTTAAGAAAAAGCATTATAACAATGTTTCAGAATGACAGACATCAATACACATATTCACCACCACTTTCCCCCTCGTCAAAAGGTGGAATATCCAAAAGCGTGATACGCGTCATTACAATACATATTTATGTAAAGTAGGTAGATGTAATCCAAATTTACATGTTTTCACCATTAAAGAACGAAGATATTCATATAAAGATCCCCTTCTTGTTTCTCATCCTTTCTTTGTGTATTTGTGCTGTCACTTTAAAATAAATCTGTTTTTCTCCAATACTGTTTAACCATAATGTATTTTCTTTGCCGCATGGTTGCATACTGTGAGAGACAAAGAAATGAAAGCGCCTCATATAATAGGATAATTACGGTAGTAAGTTACGCTCGTAGCTCTGCGGTGCTCGGTGGTCGGAAACAATCACCGAAGTAAAGCAAAGTTTACAGAGGTCAGTCCTTGGATGGGTGACCGTTTGTGTGGAGTTTGATATCGAGCGTTTCCGCGCTTCGGAAGGCACGTTAAGCTGTTGGTCCCGGTTATCAGTAAGTGTGGTAGTCGTTAAGCCATGTAAGAGGCCTAATGGGCGGCTTGAAAAATTCTAACAGCAGGACGCCATACACCTGCCTCTGCCTATCCGCACTGGGTCAGCGTGGTGGAGTATGACCCAATACCCTCGCACCATGGTATGTCAGAGGAGGCTCGTGCTCAGTAGTGGGACGTTAATGGGTTGAGATGATGATGAAAGCCCGGGACTATAAAGGAACGAGCTCGTATGTGCCGGAAGAGGATTTTAAAGTAAGAAACTACCATTGTGGCCGACAAATGTATTTGTAAGCTGTAGTTCCCAGAAAGATATGAAGTGGCAATCCTTCTATTCAACATAGCTTCATTCGAAAAGCTTACAGATGTTTTTACAAAATTAAAAAATAATTATAGGCTAATTACAAGCTTCCACATATTAGCTTTAAACAAATTTGACAAACTAACTTCATTTATCAATTTTTAATTTTTAATAAGGCCTTTAACATTATCTGCTGATCTAAAAAAGAGATCCAAGTCAAAATCATTAGCCAACTCATTAAAAGTTGTAGAGGATCTAACTATAAAACTGTTCTTTCTATAATTAGTATGCGAAAATGGGGTATAAAGTATTCTTTTTCTGAACGTAGGTTACGGTATATGAAGCGGCTTTAAGGTTCTAAAATAGCGATCGCATTGTACGTAATAGAGGACGTCTTGTATCAGATGGAATGATGATCAAGGTTGTGTGTCTGTGTTCTTGTGACTGAAATGATTAACCCGAGTAATAATTCTACTTGTCTAAGCTTAGTAGTTTTGGCAATGCGTTGATAGGCAGACAGAACATACGACATTACAAATATAGATTGAATATTACATCGAATGATGGTTTGATGTGTAAAATGTAATACCAATAACAATATATCAATTGAATTATCAAGTAGCGTCGCGATAATCCGCCGCATAGTAATCTGAGCCGTGATTGGTTGATTAAGTGTGAACTGTGGCTGATACAGGATATTATCTACACCAAATGTATTTGAGAAGTGTCTATGCAAATAAGTTTATGTAAGAAGCAATTATTTAGTTCAATATTCGGGCTGTCTTATTCAGACTTGATTCCATACTGGACGACTTGGAGAAATTATGAAATCAGGATTAGTTATTCTATTTTATTTTTATTGAGACGTAAGTATACATGCATGTATCACTGGGTGTGTCTATGTAGTGGCAACCGGTATAGCGTGGAGTCCGTGGTTCGATTCCCACACAGTAAAAATATTTGTGTTCTTGAATACGAATATTTTCTTTATATCTAGGAGTTTTCTTTAATTATAGGCATACGTTTACAACATTAAAAAAAATTATACCAAGAAATAACCAATCAAATATGGCTTTTTCATATTATAGTTCGTAAAGATTTTAAAATCATAAATATTAAAAGAATAGTAATAATCATTTGTTGCACAAAATAATTTTAAGTATTACATGATGTTTATAAAATAACATGTACAAAGGTGGGCTTATCTCTAGAAGAGATCTCTACCAGCCAACCCTGGCAGTTGTAAACTTAATAGGTGTAGTGTAGAAACGGGACAAATGTTGTCCAAGAAAAGTGTTACTAATAAAAACAAAAAATAAGAATAAAATATAAAGCAAATCTCTTAAATACTGATAATATATTAAGAATATTAACAAGGTAAGGGACCATTTAGTCTCACTATTCCATTCCAATGAGTCCTATATTAATTGTATGATATTACAATGGATACATAACA
This sequence comes from Musotima nitidalis, assembly GCA_949126915.1. Classification (NCBI taxonomy): domain Eukaryota; kingdom Metazoa; phylum Arthropoda; class Insecta; order Lepidoptera; family Crambidae; genus Musotima; species Musotima nitidalis. The sequence continues at coordinate 18,411,373 of OX421430.1, forward strand.
ACGTCAATTAGTTTATTAAACAAACTTCCTGGTCTGTTTGGTATGTAGGCTATAAACTTTAAAACTACATCGCGAACTTTCATGCGGTTTTCACCAATAAAAACTTGGATTATCTGGATAGGTTTAAAGCAATATTTTATCCTGCGGGACGCCAGCCCGCTTCCGTGGGTTAGGATAATCCACGAGCTAGAAATATTATAAAACGAAAGCACGTTTATTTGTTACACTTGACATCTTATCCACTGCACCGATTTTTGTTTACTCTCCTAAGGTCCTTGCTTTTGAAATGGATGATGCTAGAAAAATCCAACTTCCTTCCCAAAGAACAAAATAGTGATATTCAAAAGTCCTGCTTAAAATAAACAAAATAAAATATAATAAAAAATAAAATAAAAATAACTTTTTTGCATGAAAATTGGTACAATAGTTGTTGTTACATTGATGTATATAGGTTATAGTACTATGCGAGATACTCTTTTGACCGAACGTTATTTTCTGCATTCAATTACTAATATTGAAGACATATTAATATTATAGGGTGTATAGGAATCCTTCTAAAATCTAAGGAGCCCTTTGTTTTGTTTTACGACGGTAACAAAATGCGTTTACGCACTGCCTTCCGGCCAAAGGGGGACGCCCGCCGCTTGTTGAAAAAAAGGCGGGGGCCTGTACCTGGGTTGCAGCTCTGACACCCGCCCGCGGCCAACGTCCCCCGGACCGAAACCGGGAGGACCTCCTGAGAGAGCCGCAGTGGACGCGCCCCTTCTACCTCCTTGTGCGACCATAGCGTGTGTGGCCAACTTTCCGGAGGGTCCATGTTTAGACAGCAGGGGCCCCCTGCCCGCTGCCTAAGACCCTCCTGGCGCAGCTTGACGGGCCCTCCTGGCCTACCCGCTGCGCCCTCCATAGGTCTCTCTAAGTTTCCCCCCGGTAGTCTATACCAAGGGCACCCAGAGTCGCCAACCGCTGGGTGTTACCTTTTCCCGTCCTCCGGGAGGTACTCAGCCCCACCACTACAAGGTGAAGACTTGTTTGGGGGGGAAATCGCCAAACGCTGGGTGTTACCTTTTCCCGGCCTCCGGGAGGTACTCAGCCCCACCACGACAAGGTGGAGACTTGTTTGGGGGGGAAATCGCCAAACGCTGGGTGTTACCATTTCCCGGCCTCCAGGAGATACTCAGCCCCACCACGACAAGGTGGAGACTTGTTTGGGGGGAAAATCTCCAACCTCACCTGCAAGTGGTGCACTTGTCGATCAACGGACGAGGCTCTGGCGAACATAACAGTGCCCGGTAAGCGGCAATAAGCTCGCCACCTATTACGTGGAATCTTTAATATAATTAGTGAAGCGTGGGCATATAACATGCCTCTGCCTGCCTGTTCGAGGAAACAGGCGTGATAGTATTTATGTATGTAAAAATTGTACAGAAGGCGAACTTGCAGGTTGGTTTGGGTTCCTTAGGTCTTGGCTGGTTTTTCGTACACATACAATTATAGTACAATTTTTAGTTATCCAATAAAGTTTATTGAATAAATAAATAGCAACGACTAATAAAATCAATACTGTGAAGATCATCCTTATCTAAGTGAACATCAGTGACATTATCGTAACAGGCAGCAAGTCATTTTATTTTAAGAAAGTTAGGGGGAGTGCACACTGGAGCATGTTCATGTCGATACTATTTACTTAAAATTTTATAAAAAACGTATCAATATCAAATGCTATCCGCATTCTGTGAGGTGAGTAAAATATATTTTTAACATTTCTTACTTACGAAAACAAAAACAATTAAATTTACTTTTTCATTCGGTGTAAAATAACTATTCAACTTGAAAAAATACAAAGAATAAAACAGCTTAGTAGCGCACATTGGACTTAGGAGTTTCTTACACAGAAATATTTGAAAAAAATGCTCTGGTGTGTCTTTCACCTTAAACTGTCAACCTATCATGCACACATATTGTGTGACACGGGTACGGTTACGGCGATAGATTGAAATAGGACGCCACGGGCAGGGTCAGGTCGAGAAATGAATTGTGATTTTTAGAATTACAAGACTTTTGAGAGCCGCTTTGTCATGGTAATATGTCTTCTAACAGATTTGGCGCTGAATGTGATGGTTGCTGAATGCTAGGATGTCACGTTTATGAATCAAAAGGTTTTGTCAATTAATAGCTGAACTGAGTTTGATCATGTTTCTTAGTACAGGAGCAGGTTGCAATGGAATCATCCATTTCGGTTGCGCTGTAACGGCCAGCAGAGGCATGCAGCATTCACACACATTGAGTTTAGCCGGTCGGCCCCTTATGGGTCATCCCGGCATAACCTATTCGCCTGGCGGTGAACCAAGTTAGCTAGCGTGAAGTATACGCATCTTCTTCAAAGATGCGCATCCTTTGATGCGTCTTGCATGCGTGGATTGCAGATTCACCATGTATAAAAATAAAAAAAGTTGCAATGAAATCCCGATTTGACTTTGGCGTGGGGCCCATGCTCTGACGTTTCTTTATAATGTGCTGTCTGACCTCTGCCTACCTTGGGGATGGTTTCCGATATTTGAGCGAAAGTCACTCCCGGGATCTCCGGTCTAAATCGGTTCTACAAGCTCCGTCTTCCCTTGGAGGATACTTTAGGGACTCTATCACTGTGCAGGCTACTTATTTGTGGAACAGGTTGCCGTCAGATATCAGTCACTCTGAAACCCTTCACATCTTTGAGACAAGGTTGCACAGGTACCTCCTTGGTAAGTCTACTTAGATTTTTGACACCTTTTGTTTTTATTAGTTGTTCTTGGTAGTCTTTTTATTTACATACATACATACAATCACGCCTGCTTTCCCGAAGGGGAAATTTTTATGAGAGCCTCGTCCGTGGATCGGCAGGTGCACCACTTGCAGGTGAGGCTGGCTTGGGGTCCTAAGCTGTTATAAGGAACCCTATACTCCATTCTTATTTACTTTTGATGTATTTTATTTGAGTTAGTGTCTTTTTTATTCATGATATCTATTTATTTTCGTTTTGTTACTGTATTGCATGCATTTTGATAATTTTAATTTATGTGAGTTGTCTTTAGTATGTTTTTTGTTACGTTGTTATTTCTGTTAGTTGTGCTCTGTCTATTTTTTCTTATTCAATTTGTTTTTCGAAGAGATCGCTCTTAGCGATAAGGTCGCCTTTTCCCACTGGTTAATTTATATTGTCAAAGTCAAAGTCAAAAATACTTTATTTCATAAACTATTACATAGTACTTGAAACCGTCAAAATTATAAAAAAATAACAAAAACAAATAAAATATAACTATACTAAAATCACGAAGCTTAGATTCACTTGCAACCAAATAATTTAAAAAAACAAAAAACATTTAAGTGCAAGCGAATCTAAGTGCCAGTTCCGAGCCACCGCTCTGTAAGAAGAACTGGCAAGAAACTCACAGGCTATGCTCTTTTAAATTATTGATTGGTTAGTAACAATCTTCATTTGTCTGTGACACTATACAATGCAACATAATATAACAATATTCATGCTTTAAGTCATTCATATTAGAATAGCCTGTATGAAACGGCGGTTTAATCCCAAGCATTTTTATCAGCCATATAGTCTTTAATAGAATAGTATCCCTTTAAAGACAGCTTGCGTTTTATTGTTAATTTAAATTTATTTAGGCTTAATTGCTGTATATTGCTTGGGATTTTATTATAGAATCGCACACATTGACCTTTAAAAGATTTTAAGTAATTTGTTAGTGTTGATGTATTTTTGTGTGCAATAAAGTGTTTATATATTTATCTATCTGATGAACTTCGTATCACGATAACAGCACCTACAAAAGTATTATTTGATTCAGTGCAGTCGGTCGTAAGTTATGATCGCACATACATTTTAGCCATTAATTTTTAATTATAAAGGAGATTTGTTTATAAGAAAAATTGTTAAGATTATTTTGTATCGCCTTAGAAGCAATAATTAAACAAATTTTAGATTTTGATGATTTTAATTTATAAAGCACTTAACCATAGACAACATTACGTTTAGCTCTGAGTTGCGTTTTGTTAATACGCAGTGAATGGGAGCGTTAACTTTTAAGTTTGACTTTCACAAGAGCTATTGAGTCTAACTTTAACAAATTATTTTGACTTTGACTTTGACATGTGAGCTGCGTTTTGTTATACCACGCTTTATGTCACAGCACACGGAAACTGGATGAAAAGAATTCTATGTCCGTCTCCTGGTATTAAGCTTCATCCCCACCTATTTTCAACCAACTCGCCGTTTTTATTTTAAATATATTTATAAATGTAGGGCATCTCCTAAGGAGACTTAAAGTGGCCCAATTCATATTAAGTCGTTTTTATTTTAGCTAAAGAACAAAACATAACGAATTTCTTGCCATTGGGCTTGAATTTCAAATCTTCTGTTCTCAAACTGCTGCCAGCAGTAAATAATATAAGGCGAGTAAGTTTTTTAAGTTTACTCACAAGTGATCTATTGCGTCACATATCAATAAACTATTTTGAACTTGAAGAACGAAGGGGCTCAGACAAAAACGCTCTCCGTAGATTATTACGATGTTTAGCGTCGGCTCATGTCAAGTTCATTTATTAAATTCTTGTCAAACTTCATCTTCGTTTTTCAAATGTTATTTTCTCTAAACATTTTATAACGGCTCATATTTAGACAGCACTTTAATGCGTCACAGCTTACAATAATAACAAATAAAATAATTTTTGTATTAGTTAGTTGTAGATTAATAAATATTTTCCAGCAATTATTTAGTTCTAAGATAAGTACGTATTTATTAAGTAGCGATACTAACATTGAAGCGCTCGTAGCTCTGCGGTGCTCGGTGGTCGGAAACGATCGCCGAAGTACAGCAGAGTTTACAGAGGTCAGTCCTTGGATGGGTGACCGTTTGTGTGGCATTTTATATCGAGCGCTTCCGTGCTTCGGAAGGCACGTTAAGCCGTTGGTCCCGGTTATCACTAAATATGGTAGTCGTTAAGCCATGTTAGAGGCCTAATGGGCGGCTTGAAAAATTCTAACAGCAGGACGCCACACACCTGCCTCCGCCAATCCGCACTGGGTCAGCGTGGTGGAGTATGACCCAACACCCTCACACCTTGATATGTGAGAGGAGGCTCGTGCTCAGTAGTGGGACGTTAATGGGCTGTGATGATGATACTAACATTATATATATCACACATTTACATTTGTTACAATTTTTAAACATATAAACATAACAATTACATGTGTCGACATCATTCTGTATAGGACTCCTATCAAGATCTGAGGAGCCCAAGCCAACCTCACTTGCACCTGCCGATCAACGGACGAGGCTCTGGCGAACATAGAAGTGCCCGAAAAGCGGCAATAGGCTCGCCACCTATTACGTGGCACCAACAATATAAATGGCGAAGTGTGGGCGTATAGTATGCCTCTGCCTACCCCTTCGGGAAAACAGGCGTGATATTATGTATGTATATACATCATTCTGATTATAAATTACAATATTCCATTATTTTATAAGTAAATTTACATCAATAACAGAAATTAAACTATAAAAAATCACTAAGAAATTGTGTTATGAATATGCGATAACGTATATAAACACATTTAAAAAAAAAAGTTCATACTTAATATACATAGAAAAACACCCAGACAAAAACAAATATTAATGTTCATGCACACAAAGATTTATCCTGTGTGGTACTCGCCACCACGCCATATCGGTCGTCTAAAGCAAGAGTCAGACGTTCTGTTATGGTCAGTAATTTCCATTTAAACTCAGCACTGTAGCGTCTGATATGTTTACATAGATTCAAACTAAAAATTCTGGAAGCAGAATACATAAAAGAACTTCCCTACCAGAACATCTCCAGATGAGCAATGAGGTCTGTATCTCTGTAATATAAAAAACTACATACAATTAGCAAACGACATTTCCTTTACGTTACGGTAAATTAAACCTACACAGAAATAAACCGTAATTTAAAAAATCTATAGCAACATTTTCTAAACGACGTGTTAAACCAAACCTACACAGAAATAAACACGACAAATACACCATAGTTACTCTATAATGCAGTTTTATTGGCGTTCAGTGAAACTGCAAAGTTTTCAATGCACACGCGCGCTTGACACGGCGTGATCGATGTACGGGCCACGTGTCGCCGTGACGCGCGTGACGGCGACGTGACGCCGACGCGACGCCGACGTGACGCCGTGATGGATGGCGGCCGAGCGAGGATTGAGTGGCGAACTCAGCTGTTTAACTGCGAACATTGGCAGTTTTGTCACCCGTTCCTCCCTTGCTTTTCTTAGAATGTGAGAGGGTTATAAAAACCTTGCTATTTTTACTTGTAACAAGCTGCTGACCGTGTAAATTAAGACATAAATACTTTTTGACTAAGCAAAAAACAATATGAAAACAATGAAGGCTTGACTTATCATAATTTTGACATCTAATCCTATATACAAGTGTAGCGGTGAAGCGCTCGTAGCTCTGCGGCGCTAGGTGGTCGGAAACGATCACTGGAGTACAGCAGAGTTTACGGAGGTCAGTCCTTGGATGGGTGACCGTTTGTGTGGCATATTAATTTCGAGGGCTTCCGTGCTTCGGAAGGCACGCTAAGCCGTTGGTCCCGGTTATCACTAAATGTAGTAGTCGTTAAGCCATTGTTAGAGGCCTAATGGGCGGCTTAAAAAAATCTAACAGCAGGACGCCGTACACCTCAGCTCGATGCGCAGCGGACAGAGTTCCGACGCGATCTCATGGCGTCATGGAGGGAACGACTGTCGCAACCCCGTGCAGGGCTCGCCACAATAGGAGCGGTAAGTCCCATCTTTGAGGAGTGGCTGGAGAGGCGCCACGGCGTCCTCACCTTCCGCCTGACGCAGCTTCCAACCGGGCCTACCTGTTTCGGTAGGTTCCTGCACAGAATCAGGCGGGAGGAAACGTTCGGGTGTCACCATTGTGAGAATCGGCCGGAGGACACGGTCTGCCCCGCTTGAGCGGCGCATCGTCGTGTCCTCGTAGCGGCTATCGGCGGCGGCGACCTCTCGCGTTCGGCCCTGGTGGAGACCATGGTCCGGAGCGAGAGGGAATGGGACGCTGTTGCTTCCTTTTGCGAAGCAGTCATGCTAGCAAAGGAGGCGGCGGAACGAGAGACGCAGAGTGCCTCTCGTCACGGATCCATCCGCCGCGGGGTACGCCCGAGACGTCGGCAACCGAGAGACGACTCCCGGCCACCGTAGGCGCTAGCTTGTGGGCGGTGGGTAATGGGCAACTCGCCGCCCGTCCGCCAACTATAGGCGACAGGCCGCGTCGACGGCGCGTTCGTGTTCCACGCGCGCCTCAAAGAGATGTCAGCACACTGAGGGGCCCCTGGGGAGGGGGCCAAGTCTGCCGGGGTTGCGGGACTGTTCGAAAGGGTTACCGCGGCCTTGGTGTTACAGGCTCAAGAAGGAACATGGATGGTTTTTAGTCAGTAAAAGTCTGACACACCCTTCCGCTTCACCCACAGCGGAAGACGGTAATTTGATGATTTTCCAATCACACATTGGTATGTGAGAGGAGGCTCGTTCTCAGTAGTGGGACGTTAATGGGCTGAGATGATAATGTTGATGATGATACAAGTGTACAGGGATCCTAACATCATCTTTGGAGCCCAAGCCAACCTCACCTGCAAGTGGTGCACCTGCCGATTAATGGTCGAGGCTCTGGCGAACATAGAAATTCCCGGTTAGCGTGGGACAACACAAACTTGGCGAACTGTAGGCGTATAATATTCCTCTGCCTACCCCTTCGGGGAAACAGGCGTGATTGTATGTATGTAATCCTATATATAGATACATAAATAAATAAATATTCTCTTACAATCACACCAATTATTTAGTTCCAAGATAAATATCATTAAGAACTTGTGTTATGGATACTAAACAACGGATAAACATACTTAAATACCCTTTTTTTTGTTTAAATACATACTTAATATACATAGGAAAACACCCAGACCAGAACAAATATTCATATTCATGCACACAAAGATTTGTCCTGTGTGGTAATCGAACCCACGACCTTTGGAGTGAAGTGCAGGTATTCTGACCTCCACACCAAATTGGTTGTCAAATATATGGAATAACATTGCTTTTTGTTTGTATTCCTGAGATCCTTTGATAGAATTGTCCACCAGCAATGATTTATTTATTTATTAAGAAAACCAACAGCGTATACAGCAAAACAATTGACATAAGAACTTACAGCTAGTATGGCCAATAGCAGGTTTCCCTAATACAACAAACAATGTGAGTGGTAAACATAGAAACTATTACAAGTGATAAAATATAAAACAGGCAGTTGCTGTGTGGTGCTATTAACTCCTGGTAATTCTGGCAGATATGTGGTAATTAAAGAATATAAATCTGTTATAAAACTAATATAATTAAATAAATAAAATAATAATGGTTATGGAATAAAGTTAATGATAAAACAATTTTAAGGCATTGCGGAAACTAAAAAGACTTAATTTTGTCCTGTAGCGTGGTCTGTTGTTGTGTTTGATGATAATGATGAATTCTATATTTTGCTGTCAGTTCATTTCGATATCTTCATTATAACTGTACCTAAAGTCTTTGAATCAAGAGGAAAGTTGGATTTATAATGTATGTTTAAGCCTCGAAGATTTATTTTTGCATTTCCGCCTCATCTGATAACATGAAGGTACTAACTGTGATAATAATAATTATCATTTATTTCTGTATAAGTATAGCCTAAATACATTAATTGGGTTAGTAATGCAGTTCATTTAATTGTCAGCTCTCTGAACTAAGTAAACCTTATTACTTGTGTCTTAGGTAGCGATTCACAATAAATACGAGTTAGTGCTAACTTTATTTATTACATTGCTATATTTAGCTTAATCTAGCATTATTTTAATTACTTTATAATTAATAATAAAATCTCTGTTTCTAAGTAGGTTTTGGCTTTTAAACAGTCAGTGATACTATATTTACATACATATTTGTTTGTTAAGTAGATTCCGAATGAGAAATTTATTCGATTGTGTAAGAAAGTGTATATCATGAGCGTGTCTTTTAATAATATAATTATCATTTAAAATTTCTAATATATATGTCTAAAAGAGAACTGTTAAATGAGATAATACTAACTATTAACGTATAAATAGTGGTAGTTTTAGAAATAATAAGCTATTTAGTTGATTTCATGTCATAATAACATAACACAATATATTGGGGGACAAAATCACCACACTGGGCAGGCGGCTTCGGGATCGCAGTTCAAGCCAGTACGCAGGATGACGCTGCTGCCCATCTTGCGATAGCAATTCTCTTCGTCGACTCTTACGACTCCCCGTGAGATAAGGGTGGGTGGCACTATTCTAGGCCGGTACTACTACAGTTTACTATTGATATCAATGACCTTCTATACACATGGACATCGCATCAGAGCGCTGTCAACGGCACGGCAAAAGTGTGCTTAAACGCGGTATAAGCACACTTTTTCCTTAGTCGTGTTTTGACAGCTAAGTCAGAAGGATGCCGAAGTGTGTCATAAAAAAGTGCCCAAATAATACGTTAACGATTCAAAAAAAAGATGGTGTGACCTACCATCGGTAAATTAATTTTATTTCTGAAAGATAACACACGAAAATGTGTAAATAATGTTGTAAAACCATTTAATTTTCAATAATTATCAAAAATTATTGACAGGTATTTCCATTCTTTTCACTCTCGCGCGTCAGAAAGAGATAGTTATAAGGACGCCACAAGAACAGAGTCAGAAAAGAAAACAATAGAATCGCTAAAGACCTTTATTTTTTGCCACATTGCTTTCATCTACGTTAATACATATAAATCCTGTATTTATCTGTTAATACATACCAACATACTTCCTGTTGCTTGCTGATGCTTTTTTTTAGCTTTCCTGTACACGAGATTTTGAGGGAGAAATGGCGCAAGATAGAAGCAAGAGAAAAGTCCGAATAATTTTACAAACCAAATAAATCAAGCGTCATTTGCTCAAATCATTTCCTTGAATCTGATTTATATTACGATTAAACTAAACGATTTACGCGTATAAAAAGGACGGCTGTTCCGCACATAGAGGTTAGTACTGAGTAATACTATACAATTGATCATTCACTTGCCATCAGGTGACCTACTTGTTCGTTTGCCTTCTTTGTTGTATTAAAAAAATATATAATTCTATAATTCGGTAGTTTAAATAAAATAATAGGCACATTCCGTGAAACGGTGTGGTACCGGAACACAGTATGGCCACTCCTAGTCTTCCTGTGGACTATTATTGGCTGAAATTACGATATTCGAAAACTATAAAAATCTATACCTCGTATATTAAAAACAAAAATTAACAGCCAACGCCACTCCACTGCTATTTTTGTTCGAATCCGCTTCTAAATTCACCTTATGTAGCTTATTGCTGCTCATTTAGCGCAATGTATGAAAAGATCAGTCAAAGCATCATATGGTGAAATTAGAGACCTGTGCCTTATTATTGCTTTGGCATTGTATGACGTGATTAGTCCATGTGTATAGAAGGTCATTGATTGATATGCACTTGCAAGTTTCATGAGCTGTTACTAAATTAAATATTTTTAACATCTTATACCTAAACCACATATAAAGCAATAAACAATTTAATTTGTAATAAGAATTGAATAGGAAGAGACGTTATACAAAAAGGAATTAATAAACTTCTCTGGACGTAACGTCATACGGAATTGCACTATATACGAGTTAATACTGTATTATGGACACTTGTATCATAAAAGTGTATCAAAAAATAAAGCCTTGAGTCAAATTAGCTAAACAAAAGTAGATACCTTCTTAATTTGTATTCTTCAAGTTCTTTCAGACATTTGTGAGCTAAATGTAAATTTGAATAACCTTCAAAAGTCAAATTCTCTTAATACTTCAATTATTTACAAACGAGACCCATTTAGTTAGCCTCGAAGCTTATTAAGGTCGAATTATAAAACATTTTAGAGTAATTGCTTCGCTAACTGTGATCAAGATAGGGTAATAGGATAATTATGTAATAGTTAATATTCAAAAGGACGGAGAAGTGGTAAGAACTATAGACCATTTACCCCAATATATTTATATCATCATTAACATTTCAGCACATTGAAGTCCACTGCTAAACATAAGCTTCCCCAAGTATTCCACGTTGATCGATCTTGTGCAGCTTTCATTCATCGGCTTCCCGCCGCCTTGACCAAATCATCGGTGCGTCGAGTGTGCGGCCGCCCTATACTACGTTTGCCAGTTCGCGGTTGCCATTAAAGATCCTTAACGCCCACAGTCGTCAGTTCTTTGGGTGATATGCTAAATAAGTTTATCACGATGGCTAGGTGGCGTGAATACCGCTTTTGGAGTCGTGTGTTCGATTCCCACTCAGGATAAATATTTGTGTGCATAAACATAAATATTTGTTCTGGTTTACACAATAATAATAATCCGTTATTTAGTATCCATAACATACATACATACATACATACATACATACATACATACAATAACATGTTATACGCCCACACTTTGCCAATTGTATAGTAGGTCCCGCGTAATAGGTGGCGGGCCTATTGCCGCTTCCCAGGCACTGTTATGTTCGCCAGAGCCTCGTCCGTTGATCGGCAGGTGCATCAATTGCAGGTGAGGTTGACTTGGGCTCTTAAGGATTGATAGGATCCCTATACCCCTCGTATCCCTAGTATCCATAACACAGGTTCTTAATGATACTTATCTTTACTAAATCTTCTCCTCATATCTCAGTGGTACTAGGTGGTCTGAAGACTTCAGCTGCTTATCTTGACGGAAGTTACGCAGATTTCAACAAGGTTAGTCCTTGGATGGGTAATCGTTTGTGTGGCGCTTAATATCCACCTCATTCGTGTTTCAGATAGTACAATAGGCCGTTGGTATTAACGGTCACCAACCGAAGTACTGCATGAATGTGAATTCGTTGAAATTAGAAATTACTAGAAGAGATAATTTAATTCCATGTAATTGTGGAACATAAGAAAGAAACATTTTTTTATACTTTAGTTTTTTAAGCAACTTAAAAATTATAATAATAAAATAAGTGCAAGATATAAGTCATACGAATCAAGAATAAGTACTAACTTGTCATTTCAGCCCATTACGTCCCACTACTGAGCACGAGCCTCCTCTCATATATCAAGGTGTGAGGGTATTGGGTCATACTCCACCACGCTGACCCAGTGCGGATTGGCGGAGGCAGGTGTATGGCGTCCTGCTGTTAGAATTTATCAAGCCGCTCATTAGGCCTCTAACATGGCTTAACGACTACCACATTTAGTGATAACCGGGACCAACGGCTTAACGTGCCTTCCGAAGCACGGAAGCGCTCGATATCAAATGCCACACAAATGGTCACCCATGCGAGGACTGACCTCTGTAAACTCTGCTGTACTTCGGTGAGCGTTTCCGACCCCCGAGCATAGCAGAGCTACGAGCGCTTCATGTACTAACTTACAGTACTAACTTTCTGAAGCTGTATTAAAATGGTGCCCACTCAGCAAACTCTTGAGCATTTCAGAGATATCTCGATGCTGATCTTCCGTGGGCATCGTTCTTAGACTAAGCTATTAATAATTATTTATGAACACAAACAGATTTTTTTTTTAATAATTCCAAAAGCAAAAGTAAATTTTCCAAACACAAATCGCCATTTAAGTTACGTTCCCGTCACGCGCCCGTCACGCAGCGCCCCCGCACGCGCTCTCATTAAAATGTAATTGGTCGTGTGAAAGGTGGCCAAGTTTGTTTTAAATTCATTTTGAATTTAATTTTAGACATCTTTTTCCTTTTGCACCGTTATTATGTTAAGTGCTTAGCTTTGAGCACACCTGAATTTATAATTATGGTACAAGTAAAAAAATCAAATTAATTTTCTTCAGTTTTTGCTTGACTTAATATTGGTTCATTATATAACATTAAATGAAATCATAAGTACCCTCTTTAGTTTGAAAAAATGGATGTCTACTATTCTTATCGCTGCATTTTAAAGCCATCACATTGACGGTGTGCGATCTTAATAGGTATATGTAAAACAATCTCGTATGAAACATATTATTATAGTACTTACCTATAATATTTTTTTTGTATATATTTAGTTTAACAATAGTTAATTAGAAAAAGTCAAGAAATATGAAAAAAATATATATACTTTGTGAAATATTAAAGAACAAAAACGTCATGCGGTCAAATTGACGGTCTTGGTCTTTCTAGTGTTAAAAAAGGCCTGTGGGTGAGCATGGGTCCTTCTATTATGAGCCAAGGTGAAAGTTATTCAATTTATATGCAGACAAAAGGTAGGCCTTTGGTGTTCTTCTTTTTTTCGGATGGCAAATCATCTAATGATTCGGGAATTCGGAAGGGTCTCTCTGACTTTTACTGACTAAAAACCATTCATGTTCCTTCTAAGCCAACTATATCCCGGATCCGTGGTAGCCCTTTCGAATAATCCCGCCGGCGTATGGTGTCCTGCTGTTAGTATTCTTTACACAATCTTACAAGGTATTTAATTTGGCTTATCGAGTAGTACACACTAAATGCCACACAAACGATCACCGATCCAAGGACTCTATGAACTCTTTTTTTTTTTTTTTTGTTTTATGTCGGTAACAAAATGCATTTACGCACTGCCTTCCGGCCAAAGGGGGACCGATAGGGGGTGTAGGACTCACCACCGGCAGACACGACCGCCGGCAGCAATACCCACTAAAAATCTTCCGACGACGCCCGACGCTTGTTGAGAAAGAGGCGGGGGCCAGTACCTGGGTTGCAGCTTCTGCCGCAGCCGTTGCAGCCTGCGGCCAACGTCCCCCGGACCAAAACCGGGAGGACCTCCTCAGAGAGGCGCAGTGGACGCGCCCCTCCTACCTCCCCCTGCGACCATAGCGTGTGTGGCCGACTTCCTGGAGGGTCCATGGTTAGACAGCAGGGGCCCCCTGCCCCCGCTGCCTAGACCCTCCTGGCGCTGCTGAGCGGGCCCTCCTGGCCTACCCGCAGCGCCCTCCATAGGTCCCTCTTAGTTTCCCCCCCGGTAGTCAGTACTAAGGGCACCCAGAGTCGTCGGTGTCTGGGTGTTACCTTTTCCCTAGCGCCTCCTGCGCCCTACCGGGAGGTACTCAGCCCCCCCACCACGACAAGGTGGAGACCAGTCGGGGGGACTCTATGAACTCTGCTTTATTCCAATGATCGTCGCCGACTACCTAGTATCGATTCATGGTGGACGCATGTTTATTTAAGTTTAAGCACAGTTTAAATATTTTCGTAAGCTCGTTCTTACAGTGAGCTTGTGGGGATCATTAGAAAAAAAAAAATTTGATTAAGGAGCAACTATTTGTCGACCGACTAAAATAGACATACTGTCATGGAAGGTTCCTTTAGTGCTACTTTATTGGTTACGGTATCTGGGGATCCTTTCAATATCTTAAAATATTAACTGTGTGTGTTTTGTATTGTTATATTTGATTGATAATTTAAAAGAGAGTTTCTTGTCAGTTCTTCTCACAGAGCGGTGGCTCGGAACTGGCACTTAGATTCACTTACACTTAATTTTTATTTTTTTGTATGTAAGTGAATATATGCTTCGTGATGTCATTGTGGTAATATTTAGTTATTTTTTATGTATATTTTGTTTTGATATTTTCAAGTGCTATATAATTGTTTATGAAATAATAATAATAATAATAATAATAATAATAATAAGCCCGCAGGGCAGCTTGTGGCGAGCTGTTGGTGAGTGGCGACACCACGGGCGTAATTCCGAGTGCTCCAGAGGGTCGGACTGCGGTGTCGTCTCCGGTTCGCCGGAGTGGGCCCCAAGAGGCTAGCAGGACTCTCGCCCCTGGCTTGCCTTCATTGGCTGTCCAGGGTGGAGTCGCAAGAGCTACATGCTCGCAGGGTGGAAGTGAAAGATGCATAAGTCGTGAGTTGGCGCACTGTCCTCTTGGGCAGTGAGTAGAAAACGGTGTACACCTCTCGACACCCTGAAGCCGAGGATATCTATGTTGCGCTCCTGCCGTTGCACTACGGCTATTTTGGAGTGCCCATTTAATCCTCTGGCTAGTCACCGCCTGCCATTTACAATCATTTGAGACTGATGATGACGGCAGGTGTCCGGTAGTCTCCTCTATCCATAGTCCAATTTACCCAGTCCTTCAGCTTTCAACCCAATATCCCGGCCATAGTAGATTCCATCTTATCCTAATAGTACTGCACCAACCGGGGATTGTCCTTAGGTGTATTTCTATAATGCACATAGGGATAATCGCCGGTTGGTGTCACATAACCATTAGATTAAAATTGTCTAAGGGGCCTCTACGTGTTGGCTTCGGCCCCACGCATGCCTTCCAAATGTCCGGGTCACCATTGGCCCGAGATCGGAAAAAGACAAACATAATAATAATAATAATCTTTATTGAAACCATAACATTATTTTACAAACAATTTCAGCGTTAATGACCGCATCAGTCAAAGACAGTGTCGCAGTCATCAGCGCCCGCCTCCAAGACAGCGGTTTCAGACTTAAGGATTATTTCGAATAATTTTATCTTAACCATATAACAATAAAATATGAGTATAATTATGTGTGGGTGTGGGTTTGTGTGTGTTATGTGTGTGCGTGTGTGTGCATGTGTGTGTATGTGTGTGTTTATTATATTAGGTCGGGGAAAAAGTCTTTTCGCATAACGTAGGTATAAACTTATTATACATTTTTTTTGACTGTACTATTTGTGTCTGGCTGGTTTTGGTAACATTAAAAAGGTTCCATTATAAAGAAAAGAAAAAAATAAAAAAAAGTTGTTTCCCGCTATTTTTCATTTGTTTTTCTCTCCGTAAAAATGAGTGAATCTAATGAAGAAATTCGATACATTTTTAAATGTTATTATAAAAAAGGCAAAAATGCAACTCAAGCAGTGAAAAAAATTTGTGATGTTTATGGACCTGATGCAGTGTCAGTAAGAGTAGCACAAATTTGGTTCAAACGTTTTCAGTCCGGAAATTTTGATGTTAAAGATGCACCTCGCTTTGGTCGCCCTGTTACGAATAAAATGGACGCCATTTTTGAAAGAGTGGAGCAAGATCGGCATATTAGTAGTTACGATGTAGCTGAAGAACTGGGAATTGACCACAAAACAGTTTTGACCCATTTGAGGAAAGCTGGTTATACAGAAAAGCTCGATATTTGGGTGCCACACGAGCTCACTCAAAGAAACTTAATGAACCGTGTACTCATTTGCGATTCATTATTGAGACGTAATGAAACCGAGCCGTTTTTGAAGAGATTGATAACTGGCGATGAAAAGTGGATCACGTACGACAAGAACGTGCGAAAAAGGTCGTGGTCGAAAGTTGGCCAGGCTTCACAGACTGTGGCCAAACCTGGCCTTACACGAAATAAGGTGATGCTGTGTGTATGGTGGGATTGGAAGGGAATTGTTTATTATGAGCTTTTACCGCCCGGCAAAACCATCGATTCTGATCTTTACTGCCAGCAACTGATGAGATTAAAGGAAGCAGTCGAGAGAAAACGGCCGGAATTGATCAACAGGAAGGGTGTGGTCTTTCATCACGATAACGCTAGACCACACACATCTTTAGCCACTCAGCAAAAATTAAGAGAGTTCGACTGGGAGGTCCTAGTGCATCCACCATATAGCCCTGACCTTGCGCCTTCAGATTTTCACCTGTTTCGGTCTCTGCAGAATTCTTTAGGTTCTGTAAGGTTGACCTCAAGAGAGGACTGCCAAAACTATTTGTCCCGTTTTTTTGATCAGAAGTCCCAAAGTTTCTACAGTAACGGGATAATGTCTCTGTCCACAAAATGGCAGAAAGTTATTCAACAAAACGGTACATATATATTGTAAATAAATGTAAATAAACTTTGAAAAAAATGTCTTGACTTTTCATACAAAAATACGAAAAGACTTTTTCCCCAACCTATTATAATAATTTAGTTTATAACATTAAAAGCAACAAAAAATAATAATATATGTATTAAATAATTATTTAATTAGGGATTCCACAACATCATAATCAAGATTTAGTAACCATTCAGTTAGAAGAGATTTACATTTAAATATATTCAGGGCATAAATATTTAATTCTTTATTGACCTTATTATAGAGAATGGGAGCTATATAATTATAATGATGTCGGACCTGTTCGATTCTACACTTATGAATCTGGCACACTTTATCACATCTCCTCTTATTTTTGTGTAAGTTTGGATTATAGGGGAGAGTTCTATGTTTGCGCAGAACCGCACTCAGAATAAACAGTTTTCGGACCGAAAGAACTTCCCAAAAACTGTAAATTAAATTAGTTGGGTATCTGATCGGCTTAGATGTCATTACTTTCAGGACAGCTCTTTGTGCTCTTTCCAGGGGTAATATTTTAGTCTTTCCAGAGGAGCCCCAGGCTGTTATACAATAACTTATAATAGACTGTGCCAGGCCAAAGTAGGCAGTTCTGAGGGTGGCCGGATCAGCACCAGTACGCAATCTGCTGAAAACGAATATCAGTTTCCTAATTCGACCTGTTGTAGATCTAATGTGTTCGTTCCAAGATAAGACACTATCTAGTGTTATTCCTAGATACTTTATATTTTGCTCACGTAATATTGCTTCACAGTGACATTGATCCTTGAAGTCTTTCTCACATATATGAGCCTGTACTATAAAGGATGCTTTAGGTTGTAGAAGGAGCCTTGGCGAAAAAGTAATAAATCTGGTTTTGCTTATATTCAGTGTGAGCAGATTGCGAGCAAGCCAGATCATCACAGATTTTAATGCTGACTCTGCACTAAAGCGAGTTTCCTCCCAAGTTTTTCCGTGAGTAATAATTGCAGTGTCATCGGCATATGCTACCATTCTACTATTAGGTAGTTCCAATTGGCATAAGTCATTCACATATATAAGGAACAAGGTTGGCCCAAGGACACTTCCTTGGGGAACCCCATATGTGATCGGTTCGTCCTGACTTATGTGGTTTCCTATTTTGACGCGCTGAGTTCGACCCTGAAGATAGCTCCTAAAGATATCCAGCACACCGCCACGAATACCAAGTTTTTCGAGTTTGGTAATGAGAATAGGAATAGACACCGTGTCAAATGCTTTAGTAAGGTCAATAAAAACACCCAGCGAGCATTGATTAGAGTTAGTATTTTCAATTATTGTACCTGTTACTTCCAAAACTGCATCCTCAGTAGACTTTTTGGCTCTGAACCCAAACTGGTTGGATGCGAGCAAATTTTTCGACTCCAAATAGTCAGTTAATCGTCTATTAAGGATTTTCTCCAATATTTTTGACAAAACAGTTAGCACAGATATTGGACGGTAATTATTTGCACTGTATCTATCCCCACCCTTGTAAATTGGGTGGACTAAGGCTCTCTTAAAGTCAGTCGGAAAAATGCCACTTGACAGACATTGATTGAACACTTTTTTTAAAACTGGTATCAGGACATGTCTCCCACTAACAATAAAAGAGGTAGGAATTCCATCCCAGCCTGTAGCACAATCGCGCTTCAACCCCAAAATAACTTCCTCTATTTCAGTTTCGTCTATACCAAGCAGTGCCATGGACTCCCTCACTGAAACATCTGTTTCCTTATGAGAAGCGTGAGTTGATGTATCATGAGGGCCCGATGTCAGCCTAGTTGCTAAATCCTTTCCGACGTTAGCGAAGAAATTATTTACAGAGTCTACCGAAGCTTGTGGATTAGTACACGTGGAAAGAAGTTCTTCCGATGACGACACTTTTTGTTTTAGATTAGAAAGTTCCTTAATAAGGTTCCACATTTGCTTGGGATTCTTTTTATGTTTTTGAAATTCTGAGCGTTCGTAATCACTTTTCACCTTCTTAAGTAATTTGTTGCAAAATTTTTTATATCTTTTATACGAAACTATAATAACGTCATTATTTGGCTGTTTTTTAGTTTTCCGGTATAATTTGTCCCTATGGCGTATACATCATAACAGGCCAGCAGTAATCCACGGCTTTAGTATGCGTTTCCTACTCGGAATATTAGCAGTTGTTGTTTTTGTAGTTAATAACTGTGATAATTTTTGTACTAAGGTATGGACCGCATTTTCAGCATTATTGTCATAAATAACGTCCAAGAAATCCATGGTTTCCAATTCCTCCAAGCACTCTTGTAGATTAACACGCTTGGATGTACGGAAATTTGAATTATTACTGATATTAGATGTAGCAGAGCAAAAGATAACAGGAAAGTGGTCCGTGAACAATGAGTCTAACACCATTGTAATAACTTGTTTGTCTGTTTTTAACATTAAATGATCGAGACAGTTATTATTTCTTGTAGCAAAGAGATGGGCTGGGAGCATAGAATACGACGCTAGTAAATTCAGATACGTATTGGAGTTCTGATCGACATTGTCTGACGATATATTTATGTTTAAGTCACCAATAATTGCTATAGTTTTAAAGGGGCGTTATGTGTGCAGTAAGGTATCTAAAGAGTTTTTAAAATTTTCAATATTTCTGCATGATGGTGAACGATATATAGCTATTATCACTACATCATTAGAGAGCTCTATGGTCAAGCAATTTGCATCATTTAACTTTTGCTCAAGAACCTTGGCTATTAGATTTTCTTTCAAGTAGACCACAACACCATCATTTTGGTTATTGTGTTTTGTGTTATATGATATATAACCAGATAGATTTGGAAGAAAAGGGCACTTGCTTAACCAACATTCCGATAAAACAATCAAATCAAGGCCAAACTTTATACGGTTTAAAAGAATTTCTAGATTTTCAAAGTTAATAGCGTTACCTATACTTCTTATATTTACATGAAATATCTTAATATATTGATTTGGGTCACTTAGATAACATGATGCCATTTCGGGGGAGCATTTATACGACTCACCCATTGAAATAAGATCAATCTCGGAAGAAACTCTTAAGCGGTCGTCCATTTAAATCGTTGGAAAAATTGCCATTTAAATACGAACAGAAGTTTGGTAATAGGTATAGTGATTAGATTAGTAGTAGTATAGTATAATAGTATTAGATGTGAATTATTACTTTGAGTGGTTGTGTATGTAATTATCTGTATTTTTAGTAGCATGATAAATGTGAATACGATGTATGTGAGATTTGTTAGTATTATTCGTAACTGAATGTGTATTATAGTATGTGAGTATGATATTGTGTGTGTGTATCTTACATTTGATTTCATTAAATAATAACAATAAAAAATAATAACAAAATTAAGAGAAAGCAATAGTAGTTTGGCTAATAACATTTGAAGAAAAATTAAATATAGCATGCAAAAGAAACTTATGAGTACTAGTCATTTCAATTTATCTAGCCTCTCCAAATCTGATTCATCATTTATTATATGGTATGAAGATCCTTCCTTTTCTCTTATAAATTTTTTTCCATTTGAGGACCAACAGTATTTATATTCGTTACTATTGGCAAATACTCGCGCAAGATAAAATAAACGCTTCATTCTTGCTGTTAGGTTTTCCGTAATAAAAATTGGTTTGGGTGGTCCGCTTATTTTCATGTGTTCCGTAGTAAGTTTTCCGGGTCCTTTGTTATAAGTCTTGAGCGCTTTGAGTATAGTATCCTTGGTTATGACGCTGACTAAGTCAAGTATTATAGTTTTGTTTTCGGGATCTTTGGTGTTGATTCGGAAGACGTCCTTGACCTCATTCTTCTGTATATTTATGTTTAGTATTTTACCGATTTTAGTGACAGTCTCGATGAGAGCTGCCTTTGTCTCAGGTTTATTAATTGGTATATTTTTTATTTCTAGGCATGTAGAACGCGAGCTTCTCTCAAAGTTGTCCAGTTTTTGCTCAAGTGATTGTATGTATTTACCTTGTTGTAAATTCTCTTCTTTAAGTTCCTTGACTTGATCCATTAGCATGTCATACTTTGTAGATAAGAATTCGATAGACGATCTTATATCCGCGTTCTGGATTTTTATTTCTTCCATAATCGTACATAACTTCTCATCTTTTGTGTCTTGTTCCTTTTTAAAATCGGAAAACATAACTTTAATTTCCGACATCAAGTTTGTAACTTGCAGTTCTGTGGTATTTGTTCTTTTTCTTTTCTGTTGACGTTGAGAAACACGCGAGTTTGACGTGTCATCAGATAAAAACTGTAGCTCATGTTCCGGTGTACTATGTTGAATATTAAGTTGCGGCGCCATTTGCTCCTTGCCCCGCTCCACGCGCTGATGCGCGGGTTCGCAGGCTTGGCTATCCTTTGATGCGGCAGATGAGGCGGGGGGGGAGTGACGTAGTGGCATGATTTGTAGTATTTGAACCAAAAGTACCAGGCGATAAGCAGTTGATAGGAGCTATATTGCTCACGAGTTGCAGTGGCTCAGGTAAAACTGGTTGGTCGCGACGATTTGATACAAATCTGCTTTCCGTCTACTATAACTTGATCCTTGTCCGTATTCAATAGAATATAATGAATGGTTCACTCACGTAGTAGTAGTATAGTTGAGTGTGTGTGACGGTCTAGTGGCACGCAGGTTCACAGATGTACGGCTTCACTACGGTTATGCACTCCCAGTACTTTGTCGATGATTATTGTGTTATTTTTGGATAAATTTTTAAAATTTTAGAGAATTAAATAAACTATTTAAACAAATTAAACTACGAATTACTTTCAAACACGTCTGATCACCTCAGATGTCCGGAGGGAAGAACTTTTTACTTTTACTTTTTATACCTATAAAGAAACCAAGACAAACATTTAATGCATATAAGTATTTAATCAACATAAAAGTTAAAATAAATAAATAATGGCTTCGTGCGGTTTGCACATTTTGTCAGTGTCAAGAAAGAGATGTACATATAAAATAGTAAATTAGATTGAGTGGTGATAAAGATGATAAATGGTAAATGCTCTTTCCCTTAACCTCTTGAGACCTCAGTAAAGATGTGGGGCTATACTGTAATCTCACATTTGAAAAGTGATGTTGCACTATTTTGTTTCATTTACCTACTCTCATGGACGTTCACAAACACTTAACGGTTAATAATCCACCGTTATACACATTAATGTTAGAAATATCACAAAATTTTAGAAAATAAAACAAAACAAAAGGCATGATGCCTAACTTTCCCGCCAAGAAGTTCCAACTTCTAGGTATTAGACCCCATCAGATTAAAATTGAGGTCAAACAAGATGTATGTACTCAGATATACAGCTTTAACTGATCTAAAATTTTCACCGCAGCTAATGGAAATACCAGGAATATCAATAGCGCGTTGCTGCTATATCCCGGCATTTTTATGCAAGATAATTTCCAAGTATTCTTTATCGACTGTCAAATCTAGAATGTGTATAGGTACACATAAAAATAATAAGTAATAAAGTTTTCGATGTCCCAGTTACAGAAATGCGGCCAGCTCGAACAGACATATCTCGGACAATTTTTAAGTGATCAACAATGAGTCTTAAATCTACCATGGTAAGTAATACATAATATGTGTGGCCCTTAGGTATACGACTCACCTTGCTTACATTACGATCTGGTCGCTTGCAATATTATACTAGGGGCATCACTAATGCGTTTCCGCTTAACGTCCTTTTTTAAGAGACCTTTCTTCAGAAGTCTTGCCAAAAATGCACGATAATTTGCAAGTACGAGGGCGGCACTGAAATTGTCGGGATTCAAGAAAGTGACACAACATTACTATTTAAAAATGTATTTATTGCTTTTCGATGTATTGTCCGCGAAATGGATGGAACCAATCGTTGAAGCAACCATTCCATACGGCAATAGGGGGCTCCAAAATGACCGTTTTGTAGGCGTCCAAAGCTTATTCAGGTGATGAAAATCTCTGACCACGCAATTTATTCTTTATTTTAG
This sequence comes from Musotima nitidalis, assembly GCA_949126915.1. Lineage (NCBI taxonomy): Eukaryota > Metazoa > Arthropoda > Insecta > Lepidoptera > Crambidae > Musotima > Musotima nitidalis. The sequence goes on from OX421430.1 coordinate 18,434,319, forward strand.
GGAATGTATAGAAATCATTAGGGCTTAGGTCGGGGCTGTATGGCGGATAGTCTAATAATTCTATGTTTTCTTGCTCTATAAACTTTTTTTGTTCTGAACGGTCAGAACTCGCATTGTCGTGATGGAAGATGATGCGGCGATTGCAGTTTCCTTTACGAAGGTCAGAAACGACCTGTGGCAAACAAATGCTAGCATACTATTCTGCAGTAACCCTTGTTTGTTCTTCAAGAGTAATAGTCGCAACATGGCCGGTTTTGGAGACAAAAGTGGCCACCATTTTTTTTACCACACTCCGTGAAGAAACAATTTTTGTTGGCTTTAACTCATTTTCGAACACCCAAACTCGTGACTGATTTTTTGTCTCGGGTTTGTACGCGTATATCCAGAATTTGTCACCTGAAACGATGTTCTATACAGCATTTAAGGAATTTTTCGAGAGTTCTGATGCACCAAGTAACGCAAGCCGCTTTTTGCTCTTCTCAGAGCGATTTTTTGTTCATGCACTAATTGTTCATGCAAGATTTTTATATTTGACTCATGCCTATGTCTAAAGTTGTCTGTATTTTGCGGTAAGTCGCAGGTCGATCTTCCTCAATCAGCTTACGCACAGCATTGACGTTTTCTTGGGTGACTGCACTTTTTGGACGATCTTGACGGGGATCATCACTGAGCTTGATACGTTCACGTTGAAATTCAGCATAACCATCAATAAATTGTGGTTTTGGATGTGGCTTCATCACTAAATGCAGCAATCATCCGATTCATGCACTGTTTTTGTGTTAAACCACTTCGAAAGTCATAATAAATCATTGCTCTTGAACTTTCTCTAGTCAATTGCATTTTCTCAACGACTAAACAAGATTGACAAGACCTTGTGACAAGACCGAGATTCTTTTTTTAAATAAATAAATGATATTCGATATTTAAATCAAGTAGTTTTCAATTAAACTGATTTTAATATGACAGGAACAGTGGAAATATTCCATTCCCGATACTTTTAGTGCAGCCCTCGTATTCCTCATCGACTCTTAAATTTACAACGAGTGTGCATATGAAAGTAATAACTAATAAAGTTTTCGATGGCCCAGTTACAGAAATACCGGCAGCTCGAGCCAACATACCTCGGAGACAGAGTCTCGCCGCCGTCGAGTTGGTTCCAAACTTGGCGTTCTCACTCCAAACTTGTCCACACGATTATGAAATGCTTGACGTTCAACTTGGACTATTTTCACACATCGATAACTGGGATGAGAGAGTTTTAACTGATTGCTGAATTCACTTTGATTAATTCTTACTGCTTCTTGTTGTATGCTTTAAAGAAGTGTGTGGTATGAAATCAAGAGAACGCTGTTAAATATTCAATTCGGCCGCTGTATGGTTGGTATATGCTAGCAGCTAGCGTCCAATCTTATAGTTCAGTTTGTCGCCTTTGGATTGCTGGATTGAGGAGTTAAAAAAAATATATAATACCCCACGGCATAATGACATCCAACAGCAGCCATTTCTATGTCCATTGTCAATGGAACTGCCATAATAATAATAATTATAAGCATAATTCTTTATTGTTTCATTTGGTGTACAATGTCATTTCAGTTCAGCTCCAATCCTTTCGTCCTTCTCAGGTGGGATTCTTTGGTCAAGTGTGTGTTTGGTTAATGAGGTGATAGAGATTTGAGCTGCTGTTGATTGAATTCAATTGGATGCAGGAATATGGCGTTCCACTTAGAATTTAGTAATCAAGTAGCTCAATAGGGCCTTTTAACTTGATTTAACGGCTTCTATATATTCTACATAGGCCGAAGTCAGTGAGCTCTTCATATTAAACGTGACTGTGGTTTTTTTTTGAAACTGCGTTAGCGGTAATATTTTACGACTAAGTCTCGCATCGTTACTAGCGATTATTTGACAAAATTAATACATTTATGAGCCGCTTTCGTTGCTTAACATCGACGACCGATTTGACGTGGAGGTCAGTATACCTGCACTTCACTCCAGAGGTCGTGGGTTCGATTCCCACAAAAAACAAATCTTTGTGTGCATGAACATGAATATTTATTATGGTCTCGTGTTTTTCTATGTATACTAGCGTATAAGAACGTAACGAACTACGTATACGAAGTACGTATTTACAAAGAAAAACGGTATTTCAGTATGCTTATTCGTTCTGTACAATCCATAACAGAAGTTCTTAATGAAACTTATCTTGGAACTAAATAATTTGTGAGATTCGTTCTTTAGTATCCATAACACAAGTTCTTAATGATACTTATCTTGGAAATAAATAATTTGTGTAACGGTAATATTTATCATTTATTGTAACTAAACTCGTGTATTTTAGCTAGACTCTCTAAATGGTGAACGTAGTGTCGTATGTGTTCAGCAGTCAGCACCAAAGCGATAATGTGAGCATGTAGAAAATATTTGCAGTCCGATCAGCGCCGCGACATCGGAGGGACGGGTAATGCCGGCCGAATGAAGGCGCAAATCGGTTCGAACCTTGTGTTGACGGGGCCATCAAGGGAGCGTTTGTTTTCAAAATTGTTCTGGGTTTAGAGCATAAGGTCAAAAGCGCAAAATGACAGAAGGTCGCAAATTGTAAAAAGAGTATTGGTGTTAGAAGCGCACTCTCGCAAATTCTATTTACACAGATGTCTCTAAATGGTTATTTATGCGCATTTGACATTTTGCGCTTTTGACTATGTGCGCCTGAGTACGTCAGTGTGGTAGGTCCAATTAGGATATTATTTTTGTAAGATTTAGCATACGTCTTTAGACTTTATTTTAAATCTTGTGACTGCAGAACACAGGTTTTTGTAGACTTGTCAAATTGTTTTACTATTAAGTACATTTTTTAGTAACTGGCGAGAGAAAATATTAACCTTGACGATTTTATTGCCCGTTCGTTTACGATCAAGGCGGGACCTGCAGTGAATGGGCTCGTTAAATTTAAAGTTTGAACTTCATAAGACCTCTATTGAGCCAAACTTGAATAAATTATTTTGACTTTATGATTTTTATTTATTTAAACTATATTTCACACATAATGTTTTGCGAGTATGTTCATCGAGCTTTCTAGTGCTTTATTTATTGGAATTATTAATTAGAATTGCCAAGACAATTTTGTAAATTTAAGCTTCTAGTCATATCATTTCATTATACTATTAGACGCATTTTGTGAGTTGACGGTGCTTCCACTTAAGGTAACAAAATTACTCCTTTTTAAATGTAATATTAAATCATTTTTTTTCCTAAGGCCCCCCATATTTTTTTTAATGCGAGCTATAATATCATGGTCGTATCCAAAACGAGAAGTCACACAGGTAAACTAATCTCGTTGCCGCAATTTAATAAAAATCTGCGCGTTTTTGTTTTTTATGTAATCAATTACAATCATTTTTTATCAATATTTTCTTCTACTCTAAGTTCATGTGTGTTTGGCGCTACATATTTACTCCTTCCATTAATCGACTTCTCCACTCCACTCTCTGTCTTAAACCTATCATATACTCAATCTACCTCTTTTTGGGTTGTCCTTTTGCCTTCCGCCCAGTTCATTCATTAATCTTCTATGTATAGGGATCTTACCAAGTTCTAAGGAGCCCAAGCCAACCTCACCTGCAACTTGCAAGTCTGTGTCGAACATAAAAATTCCCGGTAAGCGACAACAAGCTCGCCATTAATTACGTGAGTTAATTTTATGGTTCGTATATAATTGGCGAGATTAGGGCGTATTATATGCCTATGTGATATTATGTATATCTGTCAAATATTCTTCGATTTTTCGTATTCATTTCTCTGTTTGATCTAATTTAAAAAGTAGGTAATAATTAATTATTCTTTAAGAAATAACGCGCGCATCTAAACGCTGTTTTAATGGGTGCGTCTATTACGGCACTGCAGAGGCGACGATTTGTCGCCACAATCAGCGGCCATTGCCGCCTTTAAGGCTGTATTGACACCATTCGATACTATTTGTGAGGAATCCGTGCTGCAATCTATACAAATGTCGCTTCGTAATAAAACGGAGTACTGGATCCGTGACACACTTCTAATGACTACATTCTGTTGTTAATTAAATTTATTCAACAACCCAAGCCAGAGATATCGAGGCACTAAAAAACTGTTTAAAAAAAACTTATGTAAGATCATTTTCCGTCTATACGAATAGGTAATAATAATGCTAACAATTAACAATAGGTAGATTATACATATTAAATTGTTTCGTTAACGGGAAGTGAAGAGTGGCTCTCACAAAAAAGTTTGGTCCCTGTGACTAACACCCTCCGTAAACACAAAGCGGTGATATAATACGATACGCTAATATTTCCTGCCCCCCAGCAGTCTTCCAACTCACAAATTTAAGTGAAGTTTCAGCACTTGCTCGCAACGCGCTTATAGCATTCGTAGTTCACGAGACAGGGAACCTCGAACTTGTTACCTAAAGTATGTAATTAATTCTACAATTGTATTTCGTTTCCTTGTCAGACGATCCGACTTTACAATTTTCTTCCAGCTCATTTATTACAAACCTCTATTTGACGCGGTCCTTTTAGGCGGTCCGGAAATGGTATTTACGTGATGTGGAACTATTTTACTTTATGGATTGCATAGACTGCAAAACCCACCAAACCACTGAAGTAGCCGTTCTTGAAGACGATTTATGTCTGTAAGTATGTTTGTCGGTTTTGGCCAAACCCAACTTCGTTTGACAATTCGATAGTGATTGGTAGTGTTTTATTTGACAAAAACGTAACTTTAAAATAAAAAGTTTTTTTTGGTTCCTTTGATAGATAAATAGTTCAATACAGTCTGCTGCTTATAAATAGCTGAGCAGTGTTGAGTATTGGTGGGCTCCGTCGCAAAATATCCCCTGGAAGAAAATACGTTTATTTTTAAAATATTACGAGTAATAAGAGTAAATTAGAAAATTATTATTATTATAAGGTCTCCACGGAAGACCAGCGCTGTTGTGGTCCTTCACTGCAGCACATGCTGAGTGGAGTCCTTTTTAGGCATATTATATTTAAACTTATTTGTAAAAATTGTGTACTTTTATGATTTCTGTTCTTTGTTCATATGTATTTTATGTCTAAATAAAATTTTATTTACAAAAATAATGAATTAGTTAGATTATTTTACGTCTGGGAGCGCTGTGTCTTGGACATCTCAATGTCCAATTATTATATTCTAGCATTATCCCGGTTGCCCTGCATTGAAGTTTAGGGCCCAGGGTCTGCTTGCTGGTATAACCAGATTTGCCAGAAATTCAGTTATTACATGGAGCGACCGCTGTCTGATCGCTGCAGCCCAGAGGAAAACAATATTCTATGGTCAAACCAGGATGTTAGAAGGCACTGACTTCCTAATAACGACTGCCATAGATGTTCATGATGGCCCGATGGCTTGACGTGCATCTGAGGCACGGAGCGTTATTTACGCACATAACTTTAAAAAGTCATAGGTGCCATCAGTGTTTGAACCCGAGTCCCTCTGAATTTAAAAGCAAAGGGTCTCGCCTCTGGACAATCGCCGCATAAATGATTAGAGGTCCAAGAGTATTATTTTTATATTTTCCCAGGAGTCTGGTATCGATTTGGTGCGCCTACTCCGCGTTCACTTCAGCGTCACGTCTAAAAGACCGATTTACTGTCATTGAAAGCGAAACCTTTATGGTGCTCGTTTAGCAAATCTAGAGTTTGGATTTCGTATTCGAATGTGAACATTTTATATAAAAATATTTTCTTATTACATTTTAATGTTCCCAGGGTGACTTTATCAATATTTTTTACATTCACACGTTGGATGTTATAATTTAGTTTACAGTAGTAGCCTCAGACAAACTCAACTTTTTTAAATTTCTTAAGAAACCAACAGTTCAGTGTAAAGTGATGGCCATTAAATGGTGTTTATTCATATAAACTAAACTATTCATAAAAACTACCATAATAGTACCATATAGGGACCAACTTTAATAGTATATAGTTGACTATTAAAATATATCATACTAATATAATTATTAGTATGATATTTTAATTTAAAAAAATTCTAGTATAGAAAGAAAAAATGTATTTATACTACTCGTAGTTGCTAGAGCCCATTAATTTTAATGTATCCAGGATTTTTTGCCGTGTGGTTCCGGCCTAGGATAGTGCTAACCCTTCTCATCCACGGGGAGTCGTACTAAAATAATATGTTAATATTCCCCAAGATTTGCTTGTTCTTACTCCTTAAGTCTTATATTTAAATCACAACCTCTCACCTATCAGCGTCCGCTGCGTTCCACGTTATTACTAAACCCCCTTGTGACGTCACAATTCACTTTTACTCCCAGCACCGACACTTTAACAAAATAACCAAAGCCGCGGACATAGAAGGGTAATGAACTTAGGACACGACCAAGTTACGCAGACCTCCAACAACGTTGCAGTTACTTTTGGAATTGCGTACTTTTGGGGGGTTAGGGAGCTCTTGGAAAATGGTTGGTTTTGTTAAGCAGGGCTGCGATACGCTCATTTGGTCCTAATACCTTCTCCATCAAGGCTTTTTGATGTGCTAAGGAGGTAAATCAGGTGCTTTTGATCCAAGATTGTATGCTAACGACATTCCTTGGAGTTAGCAGCGCCTCTGGCATTGACTTGTTATTTCATCAAGATTATAAACTGTTGGCATATTTTTGACGCTTTAGTGATAAAATACAGAAGAATCTGGGAAACTAAAGGTATATCTAATCTCAATTTATTCTTAATACTTATTTAATATATAAGTATAAATAACAAGACGATGAAAAATAATTGATAAAAAAAACTAGTTCAAGGTATGGCTTCATATTATTCTACGACAGCATAAATCTCTCCCTTACAAAGAGGAATACACGGAAAGTAGAAGGAAAAAGTATGTTGGTCCTACCATCACAAGTTAAACTACTTTTGCAAAAAGACAATATCACTGGCAAGCATTTCACATTTATAATGTTGTTCATAAACAATTAAATATTTACCCTCTGACATACAGAAGTTGTAAATCAATCGTCACCGAATGGTTAAAGACAAAATCTCACGAAGATATCGAATGCATAGTACAGGCAAAAAAGTTCTAGCATTCACTGTTATCCACATCCACAGATGTACGCACACACACACACACACACACACACACACATAGTGTTAACCTGTCTAACTAATTGTGTTAAATGTATTTTTTTTTATCCCTAATTATTTTGAATTTTTTAAAATAAATAAATCGGTACGTTCTTACTTAATGTTGAAAAAGGCTATAGAAGAGCGGTTTCTCTTATCACAAGCAAACATTTTGCTTAAAAAGAGATTCCCACAAATGTAATAGTTCCATATTTGTAAGTTACAGAAATAAATATTTGTATTTGTATTTGTATGTCCATAATATTCTAAAAGCAAAAGGAAATATTTAAATGTTTTGTCAGTAAGCTGTGTTTCGAACAACGTTACGATAAATTTGTTCGGTATTGGAATCGAACTTACGACCCGCACATATGCATGCACAATGCATACACATAGCACAGAAGATAGAAAGTTTAGCCGCCTGTCGGTATACAAATACTACGAAATTCAACATGGAACACTGTTAAATAAACCACATCTATCTCCAAAGGTTAACCTATAAATCGAGATGATCTAGTCCGGTGTCTCGTATCTGCCGGACGTTTCAGGACCAAACGAAGTGCTTCAAGCACTTTGTCAAAGCACCGCCCTAGGCGATTGGCCAGTGCTTGTGAATTTTGTGACTTAATGCCTGTCTCTCCAACCAATTTCCGATAAAACACACACGAATTTGACATTCACAAAATGGTGAATGTCAAATTCGTGTGTTTTGATTAAGTGTTTGCATTTGGTTTTGAATTTGTTGAAGATATTGGAAAACATAACCCGTGTCCGTGTAAAGCCCGTGTAAAGCCTTTCACGAAAGTCATAAAAAAAAAGGAAAATCCATCTGAAGAAAAAATACATGTTAAAAAAGTCTATAATGTACAATAGACGATACTGAATGAGCAGGACAAGAGAAAATGCCTATTCAAATTCTGAAATACTAAAAGATGCATTATGAGGCTCGTGGCAGGAGAGAACCTCAATGGTCGAGAGAATATTTCATAAAAAAAGAAATTAATATTTTAAATCAATAATTTTTTAACCTCAACTAATTGCAAAATATTTTTTCTTTTCTATAAGTAACATGTCTGATACTAAAACGGAGTATAATGAAATTCAACCCAAACCAAAAGAAACGGAGCAATAAAACAGAATACAAATACGTTCGTTCTAAAAGTAGAATCAGTGTTAGGTCAAAGTTAAAATGAAGGCTACAAGCTTCGCCTCGCCAGATGTTGCCTCCACTTATTGTACTGTAAAACGTATACCTTTGTCTGAAACCGGATAATTACTCAAGCTTTCTTGTTTCAACCGCCGCCATTTTAAAATGTCTAAAAACTATTCAATATTTTCCAACGAGCAAAGTTTGTTACCTGGAATTTTGTTGGCTACAGTATTTTTAATAGTATGCAATTGTTTTCTTTGTATACTTGTGTTTTACGTAAAAGTAGGTGACGTGATATAGATGAGAGAAAATAAATAAATTAATGCCTGAATTAATAATTTGTTGTAAGTATAAAAACTAAACAAGTTTATTGAAATGCGAAATATAATATATTGATAATTTAATGGCTTTAGCTTATTTCGTACTGTCCAAAGGATTGGCAATCCTATATTTATAAATACCTGATTATTATTACCATTTTTGTACACTGTATCATTAGTGATCTTCCCTTCTTTCTTGGCTATTAGCCAGTTTTTACGACAACCTTTTGATCGGAGGGTGGCTGCAATTACTTTGGGCTTCGCATCTTCCAACTTCTGCCTGCCTACCCTCTCCGCAGACTTTTTCCCCGACCTAATATATCATACAAATTTTATACAGAGGTAAGATTTGTTAGTTTCTTTGTTGTTGAAATATTGTGCGTTAATATTACCTTCTGAAAAGGTGCCCACGGAAGACCAGCGTCGCGACATCTCTGTGATGTTCGACAATTTGCTGAGTGAGCACCATTTCAATACAAGTTGAGTACTTCTTTCTCTTGAGTTCTTATTGTTATTGATTTGTGTTTTTATTATTTTGTACTTATTTTATGTTATTTTTTTCTTGCAACTTGTATTGAATAAATATTTTTCTTTCTTTCTTTGCATTGAATGAAATCCTTAACTAATAAAATTTGTTTTTAAAAACCTGTCACTAAATGCTATGTTTTTTGTGAGTAACATAAGCTGTATTACTAAGCAAACTAAATTTGAGATCCTACGGAATCTCCCATAATGTGTAACGATATAAAATATTCAACATTCCATAGATATAGATAAGAAGCGAGGGAGTGCCACTAGTCAATTATATAGACAAAGTGTGTAAGTGACAAAGATATAAATTAAGAAAAAGAAAGTATTAACATATAAACATTGCACATTTATTTTTAAAGTCGTGTTAAAAGTTAATTCTTCGACTGGAAAATAAAGGCTTTGTTCATCCTACGTATTTTTTTCTTCTTTTTAATAATGGCTTCGTGAGTTTTGCACATTCAGCCAGTGTCAAGTAAGATATATTAAAAATATAGAACTCATAGTAAATGAGAACGAGTGAGATGATAAATGAGGTCACCCCCCCCCTTAACCCCTAGAGTCCTCAGTAAAGATGTGGGACTATACTGAGATCTCACATGGACTTCTTGAAAGAATTTTAAAAGTGATTTTGCACTTTTACTTCGCCTGTAATGTAATGTTGTTTAAGTATTACATCAGTAAGAGAAGCGAGTTGAACATTAAAATTATCATCATCATCATTTCAGTAGATTCATTTCTCACTACTTGCACGAGCCTCCTTCCACAAACCAAAGTGTGAGGATATGGGGTCATACTCCACCACGTGGACCCTCTGCTCATTGGCTGTTAGATTTTTTTAATAAGGCTTTTAACATGACTTAACGTTAACCACATTTAGTAATAATTAATGAATAGCATCTATTTTTATTATTTTTTTGTCTATTCAATAATGTTAAGAAGACGACTGATATGGCGTGGTGGCGAGTATACTCGCACTCCGCTACTGAGGTCGTGGGTTTGATCCCCTCACAGGAAAAATCTTTTTCTATACATTAAGTACGTATTTACAAAAAAAATATATATGTTTATACGTTATTTAGCATCAATAACACAACTTCTTAATGATACTTATCATGGAACTTATAATTGGTGTGATTGTCAGAGAATATTAATTTTATTAATTTAGAAGTTCTAATGAACTTGCCATTCTATTAGTTTGATCATCTATTCATAATTTATTTACCGCAGACGCTATTCGTTTTCTAATTACAGGCAAATGCTCCCGGTGAGACAGCACCTTCGGGGACTAAAAAGGTTGTTATCAATTTACAAAATAACACGACATACGCAAACCTCCTCCTCGAAGTCCTCCCCTCAGGACCCAGGTGACGATGACTGATGACTAATAGTTCCAAAAGAGAAATTACCTAATCCCAAAATAAATATGTGAACTCTCTAGTTTTCTGAGGACTACATTAAAAACTTTCTGTGATTAATTAGGCGAGCATGATTAATTACCTTTTGTGAAATTATGTTAATGTCGTAGTGCTAGAAAGCTCGTAACTTTATTCAAGACTTTTTGATGTTTTGGCCTTTGACGCTTACTGAAATAATTAAATTAAAGTAGTTGTAGGAAATTATTTTAATAATAAAGAAACAATATACTTCATTGAATTATACGTATACTTTGGCAAGTGATAGCTGTGATTGATGTTTTCAGATGCAACCGAAGTAAGAGTCAGCTCTTTCTTAGAGTCGAGAGAAAGAACTAATAACTCAGATAATACCCCATTATCCTTAAAGTAAAATTAACATTAGCAACTTTTTTAGTTCAAGATAAAAATAATGCTTCTAAGATTGTGAGTAATTTTTGGGAAAAGCGAGTCATGACCTAAAAAAACGTTTTTTTTTCAGTATGAAGTATCTTAAAGAAATACGTTTCTTTTGAGACAGGTCTTTTTAAATATTAATAGAAATACGTTTTCTGTAAACTCATCTAGTATGTTACGATTCATTAGACACAAAATATGAACTGACAGATAAATTAATAAGATATAATAATATATAATGGATAATATTGTTGTTCAAATTCTTACGCAAAATATAATTTAATAAATTCTTAAAAGACAGCTGAAGTCATGAAAAGGTTGCCAACAAATTTAATAAGAATTTAGACTTATTGCTTTATATTTCTTAAGATTATACATATATACATTTACGTTTGTTTCCCCGAAGGGGTAGGCAAAGGCATATTAAGATGCTAACTTAAGCTTATTTATAATAACAATATAATGCGAGTATTTATTCTCCCTCTTTGCATTACAACATAGCAAACACAATTCAAAATAAATCCGAGAGCTCCTGTCAGAATGAAGGGTGGTCCCACAAAGGTGTACCGCAAGGCAGCGTACTAGGTCTCCAACTGGAAGTTAGGCGGTAAGATAAACTGCTTACCACCGTGTCCCATACTAATGTCCCGTCCGTCCCACACAACTCGACACAGTTAATGTCCCAACTGTTGGCCAACTACCTACTTTAGTGTAAGGCTCTTTGACAGTTATAGGTTAGTACGGGTCGGTATCCGTTAGAAGTAATAAAAGGGTGTGAATCGGATACTAAATCTTTTGCTGGAAATGAATTGGGATAGGGGAGTCGGTTTTTTAGGTATTTTTGTTATATACATATCGGTTATAGTAACCCTTTAGAAAAGCTATTTTTACGAAAAAAGTTTATAAATATCCTTTCACCTTTGGGGTTGCAACTGTCCAAAGTTTGCCAAAATCATCCCTCGTCGGCCTATTAGGTGGTCTATCTAACCACAGATTTGATAGTTTTAGGAACAGACTCGTCTTTTCCTCTCTCAAAATGTGCTTGTCTTAGGAATCACCCTCATATTGCAAAAGCAATTAGCATGCGAACCATAAAACAGGTAAGTCATCCCTATGTAAGAGCAATGATATATCGTAATCGTAATAAATAAATACGATTTCGACTTGTAATCTTTAACAAAATATTGACTCATCTTTAACACTTAAATCACGATAAGTTACTAAAGTTTAACCGTAATATCAATAACTATACAACCAGATAGCTGTATTTCATAAGTGAAACATATATTAAGCTGTTTATTTTATTCACCACTCTTTAATTACATTTTCTTTAAATGAAATATCCTTTCCGTGTTTATATGGAAATTAAGTGTCATAATATTTTAATTAATATATTACCACTAAATTATCTCTTACAATTTCGCTCCGGAGTGCATTGTTTTGTACTACACTGTAATAATAAATGAATAAAAGCCTGAACACGGAATTCAAACAATAATTAGTGTTTCTCGTAAATAACTCTGTATACGTTATTTATTTTAGCGAATGGCTCATTAAACATCTTATTACTCTCATAATAATGATAGCACGTAACATATAGTAGCAGAAAGTCAGGTCTGTAACAAGCACTAACTTACGAGTATCATTGTTCTATGCCGTGTTTTGTGTTTCATTTGAAACGTTAACTTCAATGTTTTTTTCTGCGTACCCAGAAAAAAATATTGAAGTGTAATTTTTAAGATTTTCAAATAAGAGTACATTCAGGATGTATTTATCCATTTAGCGCATTTTCGCAAATAGTTGTGAGCATTCACATTATGACGACTGATATGTTGGTTTGCTGCAGATGTGGAGCAGAGTGTGGTTCTTCGATTTCGAATGGTAAAATATTTATAAATGGTAAGTTATTTAACAATGAAATGTGTCATTGCACAAACAGCACCGTTATCCACCACTTTCTAATAGAATAAATTGTTACCGCAGTGCGCTAAATACAAAAGCCACTTATGAAATAACTAATCATATTTGCAGACACAGACACACACGAATCTCACAATAGAAATGATAAATAATATCTTTCTTTAAAATTTAATAAGTGGTATAATCAACTAGTTAATACACGTATATTTATATTGACTAGGGATATAATATGAATAAAAATCATACGCAACATCTTAATGACTGAACATAGAAAATATATGGTTTGTGCTCATCGGGTTATTTAGTCCACTCCGTCCAATGTTCGAACATTGGACTTCCCAATAGGTGACCTTTTATTGGGAATATTTGCCTATAATCACCACGCTGCTGGGCAGGCAGGTTGGTGGTCACAGTTCAAGCTAGTACGCGGGATGACACTGCTGTCTATCATCTGGTAGAATTTCTTTTTGTTGACTCTTACGACTCCTCATGAGATGAGAGGGGGTGGCATTATTTCAGGCCGGTACCACACGGTACCAGGGTATTTAATGGAATAAATGATACGATAAACATGCAGCTGATTCCAATTCCCTGGAAAATTACTTCCATTAAAAGTACTATTAGTGGAAAAAGAACAGAGTTTATTTGACAGTAGGTATGTCAAATAAAGTAACGACTGGAATAAATATTGTCTACCGTTAATTTCACGCTAACACTAGATTATGATCGCTTATAATCTTGCACACAACTACTTTGTAGACAACTTTCTGTATCTGAGAATTTGGCAATAATATCATTCATGGCGAATAGTGGAGTCGTTGGAACTCGCCCAAATAACTGCTTCGATTTGATAATACCAGCTCGGATAAAGATCACACTGTATGCCTATCGTTTTCAGAAGGTTTTGCACTGAAATTATTCTCACATTTTCATAATGGTAACTCTTGTTGAAATTTTAGATTGAAAGCATTGTCATGTACACACATACGTAATCACGTCTGTTTCCCCGAAGGGGTAGGCAAAGGCATGTTAAACGCCCACATTTCGCATTTACCTTAGTTACTTGATTAATAATTCTTGGGTGTATAGGGCTCCTACCAAGATCTGAAGAACCCAAGCCAACCTCACCTGCAAGTGGTGCACCTGCCGATCAACGATCGAGGCTCTGGCGAACGAAAAAGTGCCCGGAAAGCGGCAATAGGCTCGCCACCAATCACTTGGGACCATCAATATAAATGGTGAAGTGTGGGCGTATAGTATGCCTCTGCCTACCCCTTCGGGGAAACAGGCGTGATATTATGTATGTAAATAGTGGTACTTCCCAAGACTGCAAGGCTTGACTCTTAGTGCTATGTTTTTCTATCCATTAGTCTCTACGTAAATGAGTTACAAGCTCCCTGATCCGTGTATTTGGGTCACCCTCCGCCGTAGGGATGCGAGGGAATGTTATTTTCGCAACACAGTCATTATTTTGCTCTTGTTGCGTGTTGCTGCAGAATATACTTAAGAACATTTTAAATATATTTGACCCTATTTTGATATCGCTGGTTGTACGTAATATTTTTATTGACAAAAAAATATTTTTTTGTTAAGTAAATAGATTTTGTACCTACAGTAAAGACCGTATGGTCTAACCCTTTAGCCTTTTCAGTCCATCATAAACTATAAAGTCAAAATTATTTATTCAAGCTTGGCTCAATAAGGCTCTTGTGCACGTCAATTTAAAAACTAGCGCGCCCATTCACTGCGGGCGGGAGCTTGATCGTAAAAGAACGGGCAAGAAAATCGTCAAGGTTTGTTTTTCGTCTCCCGCCATTATTATAAAAATGTAATTTACAAATGGCGACTATTTCGTTTGCAATACAATTGTTTTATGATTACCGGTTAGGACGTAATACTTATATATCATCATTATTTCAACGCAATAAAAGAAATAATAATAATACAAGACATATTTTGGAAATGAATTAAACTACTAAAGTTACTTAAGTAGTTTTTGAGTTAAAAATACTCCGATTTAAAGTTTAGATAGAGATTTGTACGTCGTCATGGCGTCATATAGTTGTTAACATCCAAATCGCCATAAAGATTGACATACGTCTTTATTGCCAGAAGAGTAAGGGTGTGTTTAGATATATATGACGCTATCTGTGCTACCAACTATTTGATGCTTATTGTCCTTGTGAATTAAGTCCAAAGCCAGCCATCCCTGTCTCCGATTGGCTTCCATTAGGGCTCATGTGTTGCGGTAGTTTATATTGGCGGTGGACGTGTGGAGGGCTCTTCAGATCGAAAGGTACCCACTGTCATCTGAGGACACAATGGGAATACACGGATAGAGCTCTTAGATAGGTGAGCTGCTATATAGGAGATCAATTATCATCATTGTTAATGTTATATTATATTGCATTGTATAGCGTCAAAGAAAAAAGAAGATTGTAACTAACCAATCGATAATTTGAAAGAGCATAGCCTGTAAGTTTCTTGCTAGTTCTTCTTACAGAGCGGTGGCTCGGAACTGGCACTTAGATTCACTTACACTTACATAATAGGTTGGGGAAAAAGTCTTTTCGTATTTTTGTATGAAAAGTCAAGACATTTTTTTCAAAGTTTATTTACATTTATTTACAATATATATGTACCGTTTTGTTGAATAACTTTCTGCCATTTTGTGGGCAGAGACATTATCCCGTTACTATAGAAACTTTGAAACTTCTGATCAAAAAAACGGGACAAATAGTTTTGGCAGTCCTCTCTTGAGGTCAATCTTACAGAACCTAAAGAATTCTGCAGAGACCGAAACAGGTGAAAATCTGAAGGCGCAAGGTCAGGGCTATATGGTGGATGCACTAGGACCTCCCAGTCGAACTCTCTTAATTTTTGCTGAGTGGCTAAAGATGTGTGTGGTCTAGCGTTATCGTGATGAAAGACCACACCCTTCCTGTTGATCAATTCCGGCCGTTTTCTCTCGACTGCTTCCTTTAATCTCATCAGTTGCTGGCAGTAAAGATCAGAATCGATGGTTTTGCCGGGCGGTTAAAGCTCATAATAAACAATGCCCTTCCAATCCCACCATACACACAGCATCACCTTATTTCGTGTTAGGCCAGGTTTGGCCACAGTCTCCCCCCCGACTGGTCTCCACCTTGTCGTGGTGGGGGGGCTGAGTACCTCCCGGTAGGGCGCAGGAGGCGCTAGTTAAAAGGTAACACCCAGAGACCGACGACTCTGGGTGCCCTTAGTACTGACTACCGGGGGGGAAACTAAGAGGGACCTATGGAGGACGCTGCGAGTAGGCCAGGAGGGCCCGCTCAGCAGTGCCAGGAGGGTCTAGGCAGCGGGGGCAGGGGGCCCCTGCTGTCTAACCATGGACCCTCCGGGAAGTCGGCCACACACGCTATGGTCGCAGGGGAAGGTAGGAGGGGCGCGTCCACTGCGCCTCTCTGAGGAGGTCCTCCCGGTTTTGGTCCGGGGGACGTTGGCCGCAGGCGGGGTGTCAGAAGCTGTAACCCAGGTACTGGCCCCCGCCTCTTTCTCAACAAGCGGCGGGCGTCGTCGGAAGATTTTTAGTGGGTATTGCTCCCGGCGGTCGTGTCTGCCGGTGGTGAGTCCCACACCCCCTTTCGGTCCCCCTTTGGCCGGAAGGCAGTGCGTAAATGCATTTTTATACCGACGTAAAACAAAAAAAAAAAAAAAAAAAGGTTTGGCCACAGTCTGTGAAGCCTGGCCAACTTTCAACCACGACCTTTTTCGCACGTTCTTGTCGTACGTGATCCACTTTTCATCGCCAGTTATCAATCTCTTCAAAAACGGCTCGGTTTCATTACGTCTCAATAATGAATCGCAAATGAGTACACGGTTCATTAAGTTTCTTTGAGTGAGCTCGTGTGGCACCCAAATATCGAGCTTTTTTGTATAACCAGCTTTCTTCAAATGGGTCAAAACTGTTTTGTGATCAAATCCCAGTTCTTCAGCTACATCGTAACTACTAATATGCCGATCTTGCTCCACTCTTTCAAAAATGGCGTCCATTTTATTCGTAACAGGGCGACCAGAGCGAGGTGCATCTTTAACATCCAAATTTCCGGACTGAAAACGTTTGAACCAAATTTGTGCTACTCTTACTGACACTGCATCAGGTCCATAAACATCACAAATTTTTTTCACTGCTTGAGTTGCATTTTTGCCTTTTTTATAATAAAATTTTAAAATGTATCGAATTTCTTCATTAGATTCACTCATTTTTACGGAGAGAAAAACAAATGAAAAATAGCGGGAAACAACTTTTTTTTATTTTTTTCTTTTCTTTATAATGGAACCTTTTTAATGTTACCAAAACCAGCCAGACACAAATAGTACAGTCAAAAAAATTTTATAATAAGTTTATACCTACGTTATGCGAAAAGACTTTTTCCCCGACCTAATATTTTTTATTTTTTTATTGTTTGGTTGCAAGTGAATCTATGCTTCGTGATTTTAGTATAATTATATTTTAATTCTATTTTTTTATAATTTTGACGTTTTCAAGTACAATGTAATAGTTTATGAAATAAAAAGTTATTTAATTTTGATCAATTGGAGACTAATTTCAAATTTAGAAATACAACTTTAGATAGAGGCAGTTTGGATATAAGCGTTTAGGTTATGAGCGATATAGAAAATAACACGATTATTGGATTTAAAAATACTATGATTCATTGAAGTTTAGGTCATCTGCAGCTGTAGGTACCTTTAACAAGGAATCAGGCAAAACCTATCCAGCTTCCCCAGAATGTAAAATAATAACCATTTTGCAAGATTCTGAGAAAACGATAAAATTTCCCAGCGGCGCTGATATAATCCCGGGGCAGCCGCATCGAACTCTGGAACTAATAAATCACTCTAAAACCCTGCGCAGAAATAAAATTGTTTCATTTGTCACTTCTGGCATAGTGTAGGCGTAACAGTGATAACAACTTGACAATATTTTTTTATCATTTGATACACAGGTGATGGATTAAATATATCTTTGTAACAATTCTTATCAAATCTTTAATAAATCGAGAAACAATTTAACACGACACGTGTTTTTCCCTTACACATTGCATCTTCAGGTAAGATAGGAGCCTCAGGACCACGATGTCTTCACGACCAACGCTGAAACGAGAGTAAAATACTAGTTTGACTCTCGTATATGTTATAGTTGCGCAAGAAATTTTAAAAAGATATTTTTAATCTATCACTTGCTTACAAATGATTTCCGCAAAGTAACGCCTTAATCAATAAAATTAATTTCATGCACACTCGTGAGTCCCGTGACATGATAACCTACAACTTCTGATGAAAACTAAAACATTGTTTTATTACAATTTGCTAAGAATTAAAAGAAAAAAAAACGTAAGTTACTTTCTCCCGCAGATTCATCACCAAATTATTATGTTTCCTCTACTTAAACTCCTTTCTGTTCACTGTTGGACAAATGCCAATACGTCCCCCTCTGCCCTGTTGCTAGTAAAGTAGTAGAGTTGCTGGTTCAGGCCGGCTCTCACAGATCCTGATTTCATGAGACGAACTGGTAGGGAGTATACTGGGTGGTGGAATTAGATGTTTTCCTTAGAAATAGTTAATAGAGGCGAATTAATTTTATAAAGTTTGTAAACGCTCTAGTTATTTTCCTGTTTTGGTAGTCGCCTAAGGCTTCTATGAGAACTTTCCACCAAAGACGCCGCATAGTTATGTGCCACCATGTAGTATAAACAATTATTTTATTTTTTTATTCTATTATATTTAGGACAACAAACAGTCACACAATATATAATATTAAAAAGGCTAAAACTAAATTTGGTTCATTGCGCAACCAGCGACGTTATCCACGACAGAATGTTAAACATATGAAACGAAACTTAACTTAATCATTTATACACATATTGCTTAATCTAATAATAAATACAATAATATTTTATCCTCTAAATTATAAGATATATATCTTAATATGACGTTCATACTGATTCCTACACTTCACTATGCCTTCGTGCAGCGTCGGCGACACGCGAGCTCAACTTGTCCGAGACGAATATGAATTTTGAAGCGTTATCGTGAACGTTTTACAGAAATCTTTAGCGGAATGCAATATGTTGATCTAAGCGTTAAATCCTTTGACCGGGACTTTTCTCGAAAACTAAAGGACGCGTCATTTTCCACTTGTTCTCGCTGATCTTATGAAACTTTTAGATTCTTTCTTTGTCCGACTAGATCGCTTGTTTTATATCTTTTTTGTCTGTTTTGAAAAGAAATAACTCTTTCAGAAATAAAAAAATCTGAGTTAAATATATCGGGAGAGATTACGGCTGGGAGCTCTTTAAATATCCGTATGGTCTAACCCATAGCCTTTTTAGTCCATCTTAAACTATTAAGTCAAAATTATTTATTCAAGCTTGGCTCAATAAGGCTCCTGTGCACGTCAATTTAAATCAATCAATCACTTGTTTTATATCTTTTTTGTCTGTTTTGAAAAGAAATAACTCTTTCAGAAATAAAAAATCTGAGTTAAATATATCGGGAGAGATTACGGCTGGGAGCTCTTTAAATAGGGCGTGAGAAAGGTTTTAAAGGTCGACATCTCGTCTGTCGTGATGCCCCTGATACTGCAGAAGCTTCAAAGTGTGAAGCATCATCTGACATTTATTTGGCTGCAAATGTTTACCCATAGTAAAGGTGCGTAATGTGTTTTGAATACCGCACGCGACTAATGACGGAGCGATGAGGCAAGTGCAATCACAAACTGAAACATTTCTCCATATTTCGACCGACTATTTTTTATACCAGTCAATTAACATACCTCTACAAAGAACTGATTCAATAAACCAATGTAAGAAAAATTCAGGGTCATACTTTACCACGCGGACCCAGTGCGGATCAGGAATCTTGGTTTAATCACTACCACCCATTGTATTAACTGGGAACAACTTCTTGACGTTTCATATAATGCACGGAAGGGCTCCAAATCGACCACCCATCTATGGAATTATCTTTCCTATCGGTGATTTTTTCTACCATGGAGGTACGAGCCAGTCACTTATTCTTTGTCATATACGTATTTTGGGGTAAGTGGTCCTTTACCTTTACCACTACTCCGTACTTCTGTAAATTAACTATTAAATGCTGTTAAAAGGTGTAAAGGAATCCTTCCAAGACATAAGGAGCCCAAGCAAGTGGTGCACCTGCCGATCAACGGACGAGGCTCTGGCAAACATAACAGTGCCCGGTAAGAGGCAATAGGCTCGCTACCTATTACGTGGGACCAACTTTATAATTGGCGAAGTGTGAGCGTTTAATATGCTTCTGCCTACCCTTTTCGGGAAACAGGCGATTGATCACAGTTAGCGAAAGCAATTACTCTAAATGGTTACATAATTCGATCTGTAAGCTTCGAGGCTAAGTGAATAGATCTCATTTGTAAAATAATTAAAGTTTTTACAGATAACAGATGATTTACAAACGTCTTAGAGATCTTGAACATTCTTACTTTGAATATTTGTTTAAATTTATGCTTTTATTTTGTTTACTTTATCTATGAGGAGCTTGAAGCTACGCGAGACGAGGTTATCAGAAACGATCACTGAAACTAAACAGAGTTAACAGTTGTCAATATTTGGATAGTTGACCGTTTGTCATTTAATATCGTGCGATTCCTTTCGCACGATAATTAATAATACACACATACATTCACGCCTGTTTCCCCGAAGGGGTAGGCAGAGGCATATTATACGCCCACTTTTCGCCAATTATATAGCTGGTCACACGTAAAAGGTAGAGAGCCTATTGCCGCTTACCGGGCACCGTTATGTTCGCCAGAGCCTTGTTGGCTTGGGCTACTTAGGTCTTGGTAGAATCCATATACACCCTGGCAGGATCCCTATTCACCCTTATAATTAAATTAATATAAAATTAATAAGAAAACACGTTAAGTTCTTAAGATGTTGATCAAAGAACGTTATCCTTTTTTAAGGCGATTAAAAATCACTCTCTGTAAGTTATCTTAATCCTAGATCTATTTTCACCGTTGAGATAAACTTAATAATAAAAAGTCCATAAAGCTCTCAAGAATTTTACGATCTTCAGTTGTTTGAAGACCTACTCTCTATAGTACTTTGTTTTTTGTTTTATATCACAAGGTGTCACTCCCTTTTCAAGCGTGTCACCGCAGCTTGTGCACGCTAGCAAAAGCGCTGCTAATCCATTAAAACCGTTTCACTTCCTTTTTAAGGAATAAGCCAAAATTGAGCTGTTAAATGTAAATCTATTTGCACACATAAATACATTGTTTTGCGTCTTATAAATTATCCTAAAATCTTGTTGTTAACAAACAGTAGAAGTCTATTTACTTTGCGGCGCCTTCACTTGTCCTTTTGAGGCCATTTTGTAACCACGTGTTAAGCAAATAAATAAAGACATATAATACATATAACAAAAACATACCAATATTTTGTTTGCACATCAAAAATATTGATAGAGCATTTCATAGGTAATTTGACAGCTGAGTTGGTATATCTGATGTGCTACAAGGTTAAGGTAGGTTGGCAATTTATTAAGTCTGATGACATACTACAAACAACCTTTAGACAAATATGAACACTAACCAATCAATTTTTCCCTCCAAAGTTACCTACGAAAAATGGCACGACAAAATATGGATAACATGACCGTCAGCCAGACAGTATATAAATAATAAACAAATAAATAAATATTTCAGACACTTATACCAATTCTTAAGTTCCATCATTAAGAACTTGTGTTATGGATACTAAATAACGGATAAACATACATGAATACTTTTTGTTTTTAAATACATACTTAATATACATAGACCAGAACAAATATTCATATTTATACACACAAATATTTGTCCTGTGTGGGAATCGAACCCACGACCTCAGGAGTGGAATGCGGGTATACTCGTCACCACGCCATATCGGTCGTCAAAGTAAAGTATATATCGTATATACAAAGTACAGCACAAAGAAATATTGATAGCTTTGTAGACAATACTTTAGAATTCGCTCACAAGCAAGTCGACACGCTATGTTTCAATCAAAGCCATCCCTAGCAGCTATCAGTGGGCTATGATTAATCACCACGCGTCGGGTTATACCGATATAGGTCGTAGTCGGACCACAATATCATTGTATTATATGGAACTAAATTATCATGGGCTGATTGTATCCGGTGACTAAGCTTAACGATTAAACCAAATATTGCAGTGGATACGATAACCGTTTTGAGAATGTCGTTTGGTTATTTCGTGGTTGAACCGTAGAGGAATAGGTAGGTATGAAACACTGCAGCTATTTGTTCTCGTTTGCATACTTCAGAACAATCAAATTTGGAATATGAAAGGTCTGCATCCCTGAGAGCTTTCGCAAAGCCTTTTTCAAGAAGTTCATTTGCTATCGGGGCTCTAGACTTTATAATTATGCTAACAAACTTTTAAATATGTGCCCAAATACTTAAATCCAATGCAAACAAAAATTATTAGGGTGGCTTCAGAGTCTTAGTTATGACCAAACCGAGAAAATTTTAGTATATACTTATATTTCAATTTTAACACCAGACGCCTACGCCCATACACACACACGCACACACACACACAAACACACATACACACACACCTTTATTTTATAATTAATATTTTTATATAAATGTTCGTACTTCACTAACAATCGGTAATGTATTGATATTCAAATCCGCGGGTGAGAGGCCTGGTGATCTAAGACACAGACAGACTTTAGCCTAATTTAGACTCCAGCCTCCCGCATTTTACTAAATATTGTTTGTACCTAAATTGTGTCCATTGTGTATTATTGTATGTGGAGGAAATTAAATGATTTATTATTATTATAATATTATTACTGTAGATTCTCTATTTTTCCATTTGTTCGTGAAAAAATCAGCGACAATATTTTTACTTGCGAATGTTTGCGAGTATGTATGTTTGTTACTCTATCATGCGAAACCTACTGAACGGATTTGAATGAAATTTGGCACGCAGGTAATTTATAACCTGTATAACAATAGGATATTTTTATCCCGCTATTCCCACTCTTCCATTATTCTTACTAAAACTATAAACGCGGGTTTGATATATAAATTTTTGTTACTGTTTGACTTGACAATAAAATAGCTTATACATCGGAATCTCGCATAAGCTGGAGTTCAAATAGATATATTTTTTATTCAATTTGACGACCGAAATGGCGAGTATACCCGCATTCGCTCCTGATGTCCCACAGAGGACAAATCTTTGTGTGCATATATTAGTTCTGGTCTATGTATTTTGATTACACATTAAGAAAATCAGAATTTCTGTATGTTTATCTGTTATTTTGTATCCATAATACAAGTTCTTAATGGTACTTATCTTAAAACAAAATAATGTGTGTTTCCATCAGAAAATATTTATTTATTGCCTTTTATAAGTATATACAACAATTCAAATATCATATTTATAAATATATTGAAATAGAGCTGAGATTATAAGTCTAAGGTTACATGACAAAATCGAGGGCGGCCGCTAGTTATTTCAAGAGTAGCAAGTAACATATAATTGCCACTAACACTGCTTCCCAAATAATGACTTACATAAGATTTGGTTGGTTGGTGTAGTGTCATATATTCCACTAATTAGTAGCGTTTTACGATATGCTGTGTTGCGGTTTGAAGGGGGATGTAACTTGCAAAATTACTAGTTATGTGAGAGGAGGAAGTGCTCGTAGCTCCGCGTTATTAGGAGGTCGGAAACGATTTATTTGAACTACTTATTAAAATATCTCTATTCTGTTTAGGGCAATTATAAGATGATAATGCTCTGCGACATTAATAATAAGTTAGCATACATATATACATAAATCACGCCTGTTTTCCCGAAGGGGTAGGCAGGGGCATATTAAACGCCCAAGTTGAACCCACGTAATAGATGGCGAGCCTATTGCTAATAAGTTAGGGATACTAGGTTGTATACACTAGACTTCTGCACTAGTTCGGGACAGCTCAGAGAAAAAAAAAATTAAAGAAATAATTAATTGTTTTTAAGATCAACAAGATCATTTAGATTCGTTAAATTTTAACAAACTTAATGGAAATATGTACAATAACAATTGAAATAACAATGAAAATGATATGGGTCTTACCTTAATTAAGAAAGAAAGAGAAATGCCGTTGTACTTTGTAGTGCCCATTTAGTCCTTTGGCTAGTCACGGCCTGCCATGTACAATCTTTTAACACAAATGATGATGGCAGGTGTCCGGTAGTGTATTCATAGTCCAGCTTACCGAGTTCTTCAGCTTTTCAACCCAATAGCCCGGCCATACATCCTATCCCAATAGTACTGAACCAACAGAGGATTGTCGTGAACATAAAGATAATTGTCGATTGATGTCACATAACCATTAGATTAAAGTTTTCTTAGGGGCTTCTACGTATAGGCTTTGGTCTCACGCATGCCTTCCTAACGTCTAAGTCAAAATTGGCCCGAAATCGGAAACAGACTAACACAATAATAATAAAGTCTTTAAAGTCCACAGTGTTCAGACTCAAACTCAAATTGTGTAGACAAACCCAACACTTCTGTCACCCTACAAATTAAGCTTCTTGCATTGCAATGCTTTAATTAATAAGAAACTGCTGAATATTATGTAAAGCGTGGTTGCATAATTAAATGCGCCAGGACATTAAGCCCCAGAGGAGAGCGCTTTCACGTCTCATTTGGAGTGTGGTTTCTACAGGTGTCGAGCGACAGGTAGGGACCCCTTTGTCTTTGTCTTCAGTGGTTTTAAATATTATTATTAACTATTGTAATTTACGTACATATTGTATATACCACGACTATTTCCCCGTATAGGCAGAAACATAGGGAATAGGTGGCGAGCCTATTGCCACTTACTGGGAACGTTTATTTTTCCGTCCGTTGATATTAGGTGCACCACTTGCAGTTGAGGCATAGGATTTTAATACCTTGATCGAACATAGTGATGTTGTAATTTGTGAAACCTTTGTGTGAATGTTGCACACGAACATTTGTTTGGTCTCTTCGGATGACCAGCGCAGAAGTGGTCCTTCTCTGCAGCACATTCTGGGGGGGTCTGTTAAAAAGAACATTTTATCGCAAGAAAAAAAATTTGTTCTAGTTTATAAAATATATATAATAATATATAAAATTGTGTAATTCTTAATCTGTTATCTGTTACTGTACCTATTTAATAAATAAATAAATAAATAAATAAATTTATTTCTAAACTAAATTTTATTTTATCCTATCATTTATTCCTTTGTTTTTTTTCGTCTTCGACTTCTTTCGACTGATCCATGAAACAATGTAAAATTAATCATGTCGCACCTCCAGCACCATGAGGACAGAGGTGTCAACGGTTCTATAATTCAATTAATAATCATCATCTCAGCCCATTTCTGTCCTGATTCTGAGCCCGTGCCTCCTCTAACGAATCAAGGTGAGAAGGAGATACATAGCAGATTGGCGAAGGAAGATATGTTCTTTTATTTTTTGGATGGATAATTATCAAATGACTGTCTTCCGCTGTAGGTGGAGCAGTAGGATGTGTCAGACTATTACTGACTAAAAACCATCCATGTTCCTTCTTGAGCCTGCTATGTCCCGAGCCGCGGAACACAGCAGGCTCTAACATCGCTTACATATATAACAATATGGTGATAACAATGATCAATATCTTATCGTCTCTCCCGAAGCACTTGCCACACAAAGGGTTACCCATCCAAGGACCTCTATAAACTCCGCTTTATTTCCTTGATTGTTCCCGATCAGTACCGCTGAGCTTCGTGGGATGATAACCATAGCGCAATATTTGCCACCAGATAATATACAACTGCGTTGAAAGTACCATTACAAGTGCCAGTGCACCCATAAATCCTTATAAATAACAGAAGTAAGCAAAAGTCATATTTCTCATAGGGAGCCAAGTTTTTCATACATTGCCAAGACAAATGCTGCCTTAAAACGCATCCGCGCGAGCAAATTGTGTGGAAGTTCACTTAATTATTCAAATCGGTGTCTCAGACCTTTAATTAATGCACATAGTTAATTGTTTCAGGTTTAAAGAGTATTAGGAGGGACGTGGGTAAATAGTGGGTGAAGGATGAATATTCATAACTGGGTATTTGCCGTCAGCAACTTGCTTGTTAGTTCTTGTTTCTTGGGGGTTTTCTTTGTATTAATATTTTGCCTATTTAGCTTAGCGACGTATAAGGGATGTACACGTTTAATTGAGTTTGACGTGCTGGCTTACCGATACTATGTATAATAAACTATGTATGCCGATATGGCGTGGTGGCGAGTATACTCGCACTCCGCTCTAAAGGTTGTGGGTTCGATTCCCACAAAGGACAAATCTTTGTGTGCATGAAAAAGAAATTTAGTATTTAGTAAAAGAATCATCATCATCATCATCATCACTGCCCATTAACGTCCCACTACTGAGCACGAGCCTCCTCACACATATCAAGGTGTGAGGGTATTGGGTCATACTCCACCACGCTGACCCAGTGCGGATTGGCAGAGGCAGGTGTATGGCGTGCTGCTGTTAGAATTGTTCATTAGGCCTCTAACATGGCTTAACGACTACCACATTTTGTGATAACCGGGACCAACGGCTTAACGTGCCTTCCGAAGCACGGAAGCGCTCGATATCAAAATGCCACACAAACGGTCACCCATCCAAGGACTGACCTCTGTACTCTGCTTTACCTCGGTGATCGTTTCCGACGACCTAGCATCGCAGAGCTACGAGCGCTTCATTACGAGCATTAAAAGAATGTATTTGCAAAAAAATTGTAAAAAATATGTGTTTATCCGTTATTTTGTATTCATAACACAAGTTCTTAATGATACTTATCTTGGAACGAAAGCCTGTCGACAGCTAGCCGCCGCATTCTAACGCTGATTTCTGTTATATATTTCGGCAGCAAACTGCAGTATAAGAGCCCTAAATAATTGCCTTATAATCACCTAGATTAATCGTCATAGACTTATGATACATAAATAGATAATGTCACACCTCTTTCCCGTAGGGGTAGGCAGAGATCACATCCTTCCACTTGCTACGATCTTGGCACACACTTTTAGCTTCATTCACACTCATTAACCTCCTCATACACGCCCGTCGGTTTAGGGTACTCTTGACCTGCCCTTTCTCTTAAATATTCAGAATTTGGTCATAGAAGTCTTACGTGGTCTTCCCCTCCCAGCACTTCCAATCACTTTTCTATCATAAACCACTTTCGTTAGTCTACTTTCATTCATCGTCTCAACATGACCAAACCATCTAAGCATACCTTCCTCAATTCTTGTCACTATGTCTTCTTTTACACAAGCTTCGATCCTTATCACCTTATTCCTAATCCTATCACTTAATTTAACACCTAGAATACTTCTGAGTGCTCTCATCTCTACTGCATTAATATTACTTTCATGTTTTTACGTATAACAAAAGCCAATAAGTAAGTAGATGCAAAAATGCACATTTTTTCATGCTGTGCCAACACAGGTCGCATTAAAACACAGATGCATTTGATGTGTGTTTCATGATTAATTTTGTATTTAATAAGTATTCACTTACATACCTACGTATGTGGAATGTGTTTACAATCGACCACAGATGTACAACGTTCGTTATTAAATATCTGTGACATTTAACCACTTCAAATATCAATATCATCACTTCATTATTGAATTCCAGTTTAAATGCCACAATACGGACGTAATGGCATTTATGAAGAATTCCTCATCAATATAACAAGTGTATTTGGTTTTACATATCCGCTGTGTACGCTATTGGCATACTTCTTCCGCATGATCCAATTAAACCATACTAATATTATAAATGCGAAAGTAACTCAGTCTGTCTGTCTCGCTTTCAAGCCAAAACTATTGAACCTATTTAAATGAAATTTTGTACACAGATAGTCCAGGGCTTGAGGAAAGACATAGGCTACTTTTTTATAGGATATATCGAGGGGTATGATAACGATATAGTGACTCGATTAGTAGAAATAATAACTGTGATTAAGTTTTTAACTGTTTTGCTAGGTTTATCATGTTGAAAGAAGATGAATTGAGGAAATTCGTAGGATAACGGTCAAGGCGGCGGGAATCCGGTGGTTGCAGACGGCACAGGATCAACATGCAAAAGCAATTGGGAAGGCCTATTGTCAGCAGTGGACTTCAAATGGCTGAAATTATGTAATAAGATGCGCTAGAGAATCGAATTTCACGCGAACAAAGTCGCGTTCGAACCACAAGTTAACAATAAATATTCCTAAACATCTCTTACAGTGCTTTTTGTCACAAACTAGACCTAGCTTGTACTACGAGTACAAGACAACGGATTTACATTATTTAATTATCATCTCAGCCCGCATTGACATCCCCCTTAGGCTGCCTGTCCACTGAAGCGGAGCGAGGATGCGGAGCGGAGAAACGGACAAATATTAACCAATGAGCTTTCATAAAATCTTCGCTCCTCTCCTGTCCGCAATTCCAATTGGATAATATTTCTCCTTTCTCCGCTTCGGTGAACAGGCAGCCTTATGAGCCCCGGCGAGGAACCAGTGCGGATTGGTGGAGACTGGTGTGTGTCGTCCAAGCCATCTATCTAGACTATCACACAATTTTAGTGATAGCCGGGACCAACGGCTTAATGTGCCTTTCGAAGCACGGTAACGGTTACCCATCCAGAAATTGACTACTGAGAACTCTACTTTATTTCAGTGATAATTTCTGACTAATACTCAATATTTTCTTCTTTTATTTTAAATCTTGTTAGTGCAGGACACAGGTTTTTGAAGACTTGTCAAATTGTTTTACTACTGAGTACATTTTTTTGTAACTGGCCGGAGAAAAAATGAACCTTGACTATTTTCTTGCCCGTTCTTTTACGATCAAGCTCCCGCCTGCAGTGAATGGGCGCGCTAGTTTTTAAGTTTTGACCTTCATAAGAGCTCTTTTGAGCCAAACTTGAATAAATGTATATATAAATAAATGACTCAAGTTCATGCATTCAAATATGTATACAGGGTGGGCATCGAACCTACGACCATTAAATAAAAGCATTGGTAGGCCAACCTACGCGTCGATTAATAGAAGAAAACAACATCATTCAATTATCACGTTTTTACAAAGTTTGAAAAATAAAATTCCAAATGTTAATTGAGAGTTCGCGTGTCGCTCTGATTATAGTTTATAGACTTCGAGTCGATGAAAATTCGTCAAATGTGTCGTGTTTTTACTAGAATCTGATATTATAATATAAATTTTTATTGAAATATTTGGGTACTTGAAGCGCTCGTAGCCTTGCGATACAATACATACAGTCACACCTCTTTCCCGTCGGGGTAGGCAGATATCATATCCTTCCTCTTTTCATCTCCATTTTTATCTCCTTTAAGAACTCAAGCTACTCTGGCACCATTTGGAACAACAGTATAAAACAGTTCTTGCTTGATTTTTATTAGTGATAAATTGAACATTCGACACTGATAAATGAATCCTTTAACGCAAGAGTATTTATTGCTCACTGCTTTATTAATTACAGCGCCCGTGAATTATTTTACCTTAACTTTGTTACTTTCTGAGGGCCTCAGTTCTTGTTTACTAAATTTCATAACATTGTCGTCTGGGACAAACAAACCAAGGTGAGGCGAATCTTAGTCATTCTCCACTACGCAGACCCGGCAAAGTTTGACCAAGACACGTGTAGACATGTTCTGCTGTGACAATGTTTTAACCGCCAACTAGGCATTAATACTACCCATCATCATCATCATCATCTCAGCCCATTAACGTCCCACTACTGAGCACGAGCCTTCTCTCACATATCAAGGTGTGAGGGTATTGGGTCTTACTCCACCACGCCGACCCAGTGCGGATTGGCGGAGGCAGGTGTATGGCGTGCTGCTGTTAGAATGTCTCAAGCCGCCCATTAGGCCTCTAACATGGCTTAACGACTACCACATTTTGTGATAACCGGGACCAACGGCTTAACGTGCCTTCCGAAGCACGGAAGCGCTCGATATCAAATGCCACACAAACGGTCACCCATCCAACGACTGACTTCTGTAAACTCTGCTGTACTTCGGTGATCGTTTCCGACCACCGAGCACCGCAGAGCTACGAGCGCTTCATACATATATAAATATACTACCCAATATATCTAATATTAAATACTGTGCTTTTTAAAAAAATAAACGAAATATTCAGACGATTCGGTTTCATTGTCCCACTCAAGTTCATGTCTGTGAAAGAGTTTATTTAAAGCGTGACAAAAATACAACTTCAAACGCCGTACGGAATCGGATATATCAAGTGACAGGAATCGCGATTAGTCGCCGGTACGGTTCATTAGGTCTAAAATTACGCGCGTATTAAAGTATCTGTCCTTTGATCTGTACGATCATTAGTAATGATCTTTTTAGGATACGTTTTCGACATATTGGCTTATGTGTCAGTGTCTTGTGTCTTTTGATAATTATACCTTTTTGTAGTTCCGATTATTCTTTTTGACGACCGATATGGCGTGGTGGCGAGTATACCCGCTCTCCGCTCCTAAGGTCGTGGGTACGATTCCCACGCAGGACAAATCTTTGTGTGCATGAACATGAATATTTGTTTTGGTCTGGGTGTGTTTCTATGCATATTAAGTATTTATTTACAAAAAAAAGTATGTATGTATGTTTATCCGTTGTTTAGTATCCATAACACAAGTTCTTAATGATACTTATCTTGGAACTAAATGACAATTATGTCAGATAATATTTATTTATTATTTTATAGCAAAATGTTGTAATAACCACTTTAATAGTAAATTGGCTTTGACTTTGGATTTTTTATCTTCAGAAGTAGAAAAATCATATTAAAATACAATAATCCACCTTGTTCGTTCTACATTTGCTGCTATCAATATAATTAGGACTTGCTGTTGTATTTGTCTCTAAATAATAATACAATACAATTACGCTCGTATTGAAGTATCTTGATCTATGCGATCATTACGATGGCACTGTCAGTGTGTGTTTTATTAGTTTAGAACTTTAGACAATAAAACTGTAGTGCTTTTATAATGATTTAGAATTTAAATATTCATATAAAAGTATTTAAATCAGTACTACCTTGTTAGTAAGAAACTATTTAATATGTAAAATTGTAGTATTTGTTACTAAATTATGAAACATTAATAATAATAATAATAATAATAAAAATATTTATTGGTGCACCATACAATTAAAAATTAAAACTAAAAACAATTAATAAATGTTTATATGATGCACCAAAATGAACCCAACTCAGCATAATAATATGCTAGTCCAGTGTTCTAGCGCTGGTTTTCAGCTGGGCCATTTTGGGTGCAGTGCGGAACGTACATCTTATAAAATATTTACAAAATATCTCTAAAACTTAAATTATAAGGATCAAAAAATAATAACTAAATATGCGGTACTAATAATAATAAACAAAAAGACAAACAACATCACACTGAAAACTGTAAAATATTAGTAAAATAAAAAAAAAATTGTAAAAAATTTAAATAGAAAATTTGTAGTGAAAGCTCTGCGACTAATTACTATGGACTTGATTAAAAAGTAGAATATTTTTATATTTAAATTTAAAGCTTGAAATGCTGCATGAATTCCTCAAAGGTGGCGGTAAATCGTTCCAACATTTCGAGGCAGCATAACGAAAGCTACCTCGAAATGCCGCCGATCTATGTTGCGGGAAAATTAGTCGCGTCGCCCCCCTGACAATTCTTTGAGAGAATGATAACTTTTCATGTAAAAATGACGGTTTTTGACTGTGAACTATGCCAAATAATAGAGTGGCGTAATGCAGAGTAAGTCGAGCATTCATTTTTAATAATTTGCTTTTATTTATGAATGGAGTCACGTGTGAACGAGGTGGCACTGGGTAACAGAACCGTAAGCAAGCATTTTGTACACGTTGTATCAAGTTTTTGGACCTTTTTAATAAGCAAGGACTAATTACATTATCAGCATAGTTAAACTTTGAAAGTATAAGAGCTTCACACAGTTTTATCCGGGCATCAATACTTAAAAAGCTCCTCGCACGGTATAGTACTTGAAGCCTATAAAAACAGCTGCGCGCGACTTCAATAATGTGAGACTCAAAACGCAACGAGTTATCCATAAGTACCCCCAGATTTCGAGCTTCTTCTACTTCAGCTAACACATTTTCATTCAAATTAATAATTGGGTTATGGGAAGTAATAATATTAATTTGATTACGTGTATCGATTGTTAAATATTTAGTTTTGTGTGGGTTTAAAATTAAATTGTTACTCACACACCATTTCGATAAGTTATTTAGGTCTTCATTTAATTTATAAACAGCTTTATTTACATCAGAAGGTAAAAATGATATGTACAATTGGAGGTCATCTGCGTATAAGTGATAATGGCAATGACGTAAAGTTTGTAATATATCTGCGCTATATAAAATAAATAACAAGGGTCCTAAAATTGAGCCCTGGGGAACTCCACGTTTAACAGGCATTTTATTTGACCTAATAGATAACCCGCTTACGTCTCTTGTCTCAACGAATTGTGTGCGGTCTGTAAGATAACTCTCAAACCACTGAATGGCAGAGCTATCAAAGCCGTAATAAGCAAGTTTTGACAAAAGTAACGTCGTATTAATAGTGTCAAAAGCTCTAGAAAAGTCTAATAGAACCAGAAAAGTCCCTAAACCAGAATCTTGTGCAGCTAAAATATTGTCCACAACGTCTATTAAGGCGGTAGTGGTACTGTGAGATTTTCTAAACCCAGATTGCTTTTGAGGCAATATCTTATTGTTTTCTAGATATAATACTACTTGGTTGCAAATGACTCTTTCTAAAATTTTTGACACTAAACAAAGTATGCTTATAGGCCGTATATCTTCATAGTTACCTGGATGAGGCTTTTTAGGCAAGGGTATAACCTTTGCACATTTCCACTTAGACGGAAAGGTATTTGATTCTATTGACTTGTTAACTATCAATGTTAATATATTAAGAGTATATGGCAAGGTCAACTTAATCATACTAAGAGAAATGCCATCGACCCCCTGAGAATTACTTGACATTTTATTTAGGATCTTAGATACCTCGGAGTCAGATACAGTTTTAAGTCTAAAAGAAGATGTGGTGAATCTATTGCATTCAAAATATTGTTTCAAAGAATGGTCTACTAAATTATCGCCTGGTAAATTTAAAAAATGTTCATTGAGATGACTGGGATTATTTAAATTAGATGGTAAGCTACAATGTTTATTTTTGAAGTCACCTATGTCTGTTTTAATATTTTTCCAGAGCAGTTTAGTATTGTGTAAGTTTGAGTTGATTCGCTGGTTTATATATGCAGATTTTTCGTTATAAATAGCAGAGTTTACTAATGTCTTTAAATCTTTATAGTAATTTCTGTGAGTATCTAGTTTAGTTTTTTTGTACCTGGAATGTGCCTCATCTCTTAGTTTTATCATTTCCTTTACGGTGTAAGTTATCCATGGTAGAGATTTTTTTTTTATGACAATTTTTTTTAATGGGGCGTGGCGATCAAATAATGCGATAATTTTTATATTATAAAGATTAACTATTTCGTCTATGTCATTCAAGTCAGCAAGTTTATCCCAGGCGATTGAAATAAGATCGTTATGAAATTCTTTAGTACTTATATCCTTCAATGGCCGGTATGTTATCCATTCAGGACTGGGTTTACTTTTTTTGATATTAATTTGGCAAGTTAAAAAAGCGTGCGCACTAAGGTCAGGTATATGATTGATACAAATGTTCACTAGTTCCGTGTTAGCACACAACAAATCTATCAATGTTTCACTGGTGTCAGTAAAGTGAGTGGGCTCAGTAACGTATTGAGTTAAATTAAATGACTTTAAAAAATTTGAAAAACTTTTTGTCTTGGGACAATGCATATTAAGTAAATTGATATTAAAATCACCCATTAAAATTAAGTGATCGAAACGGGCAAACGATGATACTGACTCACTGATGGCCTCTATCATAGTTTCGACATGAAGCCACGGAGGGCGATAAGCAGTACCGATAGCAATCTTTAGGCCATTTACATTTATGCTAATCCACATTTGTTCCACAACTGGTGATTCTGGATGCTTAATACGTCGAGCTACGATCTCATGACGAAGGTAGAAGCCGACCCCGCCCCCGCGCTGACGCCGCGTGGCGGCCGGCCTTGGAGAGTGCCACAGTCTGTACCCCGGCGGCGCGGGCGCGCGCAGCTCCTCCCCTTGGCGCAGCCAGGTCTCGTTAATAGCAAGAATATCTACATCCAGTCGTGCCACCGCTGCAAGGAACTCTTCATGCCTAGAGCCTAGTGAACCTTTATTTAGTAACCCAACTGACAATTTCTTATATTTTAAGAAGCGAATAGCAAACGAGTACACAAGCAGAGAGTATTTACAAGAAAGCAAGTAAATGTGCAGCATTGTCACGTGCCTCCAGTTAACATAAATGCGTGAACAGAAATCATTTAAATACAAATAACAATTAGAAAAAATATTTACATCTTCAAATCTAGATTTTCTATGTGTTGTAAGTATCAGTTTTACAAAAGTACACATATTACTGTACAAATTATTAGCAATTACTTTAAAATAAATGTGGAACAATATCGTAAAGAGACTGTTATTAATCATTATATAATAAGATAACTGAAATGCATGAGAATAATTCACTTTAAAGTTAGTCCTATTATCTTGTCTGCAACCAGGCCGTAAGAAAGAAAAAAATATTTTTGTTATTAACACAACGATAGTTATAAGCTTAATTTCACCTAATAAAAAGTTATAAAATGTTGTATGCGTTTCTAAACATAAAAACATATATTCAACGTACTCACATATTTTAAAATTATTGATACACAACTTATATAAAAAATATTTTGCAAAAGAAATAATACCTTTAAAATCCCAGAAACAATATAAATAATTCCTATATTCTGAAAATGATGTTTTAGGTTGTGCCATATTGTTTCGTCTATTAAAAAATAAAATGAAATATAAAATTTTTGATAGAAATGACAGAAATAAAATTGTGGATTTAAATACAAAATAAAATAAATTTAAATGCCAGAATTCAGTATTTGTTCTTTCACGAAAGTTAATGAAAAATATAACTAGAATCATTACGCAGTATGAAACAAGTTTAAGCATAATAAAGCAAATTGGTAATAAAAAAGAAATAATAAGTCCTATAATATAATAATTAAAAAAGCAAAGCATATTATTATTGAGAATGAATAATTTAGAAAATTCTATCAATTGTCGTTCCATGCCAACAAACGAGCTAGTTACCAAAAACCCTTTTCAAATCACTACAATTACGAATTCTCCACACTTGCATGTCGGTATCCTTACGCGTGAATATTGCCCCTTGCCTGGTCCACACGAAGCGCCACCGAAGTCGACGTGCCTCCATTCTAGCATTGTAAAAGAGGTCTCTGTTTTCTCGCGTTAGACGTTCATTTATATAGAAGCGAGACTGTGGAGCGGGCAGGTCGAGGCCCGCCGAATCGAGTTCACGGCGCACGCGCGCTGCGTGCAGCAACTGATCGCGTAGCGCGCGTCGCGCGAGGCGCACCACCAGGGGGCGCGGGCCGCGCGCGCCGCTCCCGCTCGCGTCTCGCTCGCCGCTTACGCCGCCGCCGCCGCTTCCCGAGTTAGCATCACCGCGCGCTGCGGGACTCCGTCGCGCGCCGACACGAGTTGCGCTGACCACGTCTCGCTCTTCTATCGTCATGCCTAATTTTTTCCCAACTAGGATTGCCAAATGAGTAGCGTTCTCTACGGGTAGCTCGTTGAGCCCGGTGATCTCTACGTCATTGGAAAGAAGCTCCTGGTCGCGATCGTTCAGCTGGGCACGGAGTTGTTCTACTTCTATCGACATATTGGTTTCTTTCCCTTTTTCTAAAGTTGATAAACGCTCTTCAAACTTATCGAGCCTCTGTCTTAGACTTTGATTACGCTGTGTCATGTGCACATGGCAGCTAACTGTTTACATGCGGACATGCATTACTGCATATTATTATAAGCAAGTGTTGGATTAAAAATATCTTTGTAACAATTCCCGCGCTACTATAATTTCCCGAAAAATCGAGAAACTATTCAACACCTCTCGTTTCAGCGTTGGTCGTGAAGACATCGTTGTTCTGAGGCTCCTATCTTACCTGAAGATGCCCTGTGTAAGGGCGAAACACGTGTCGTGTTGAATAGTTTCTCGATTTTTCGGGTTTCGACTTAGACGAACCCATTATACCCATCCCTTTCACTCGATAATGATTTCACTAGAGAGTGAAAGAAACAAGTATAATTAATTTTCGTTTTCGTTGAATAAGAGTAGGCCCTCTGGTGTAAGGTAAATCAAAATAATCATAACATTGTATGTCTTATATAAATATTAAAGCAAAACTTCGAACCACTTCGCCGTCGATTCTGGGTAAAACTTTGTACTCATCCTGCCAAGAATTCGCGAGTCTTCAGCCGCTTACAAATTTATACATCGGATGTATAAAAAATGCTCTCAATATTTGGAATACTTACATACATAATAACATGCCCATTTGAGGTGTTCAGAAACCTTGCTAAAACTATTTAAAAGAATTAATATATAGTTAAGTCTTACGAGTATTAATAAATCACATGATAAAGCCTTATTTAGTTTGGCCTCCGATGGAGCACTTCTTAATGTCAATTTTATTTAAAACAATCGAGCCTCTTCACTATGGGCATATTTCCTTTAGTATCGCAAGGAGATCTCTAGATGTAAAGAGTAAAATTG
This sequence comes from Musotima nitidalis, assembly GCA_949126915.1. Taxonomy (NCBI): domain Eukaryota; kingdom Metazoa; phylum Arthropoda; class Insecta; order Lepidoptera; family Crambidae; genus Musotima; species Musotima nitidalis. The sequence continues at coordinate 18,471,049 of OX421430.1, forward strand.
TGAAAGATAACTAGCTCTTTACCCATATTAAGTCTAGTCAAGATTCCAATCTCTAAGTTATCTTCTACGACACCCAGGGGAAAGATAACACTTGGGCTATGACTAATTAATATCATATTTTGTAAGCTCCTACTCGCAGAAATGAGAATTAAAATGAATAAAAATGAAAATGTTTTTATTGGAACTAAAAAATCTTATATCAACATCATCATCATCATCACAGCTCATTAACGTCCCACTACTGAGCACGAGCCTCCTCTCACATATCAAGGTGTGAGGGTATTGGGTCATACACCACCACGCTGACCCAGTGAGCATTGGCGGAGGCAGGTGTATGGCATCCTGCTGTTTGAATTTTTCAAGCATCCCATTAGGTCTCTAACATGACTAAACGACTATCACAGTTAGTGATAACCGAGACCATCGGCTTTTCCGCGCGCGCTCGATATCAAAAATCTTATATACTACAAATTATACAAAACATATTAAAAAATGGTATCTCTATATGTTCAGGGGTACTCAAACGAAGCTATGCTTGTATTTTGGGATACCAGTTACAAAAATACATTTACAGAAAAGCTTAAATGACTATATCTTAGATTTGGAAGTTTTGGACTGATCTGTCAAATCTATCACGAGCTCGCACAATCATTCTGTCTGGGACAAAACTCAGTGCAAAGTCTTTTCCAAAAAAATATACACTGTAGTGCTTAGTTTATATTATTATTGCACTTCCAACCTCCATCTTATTAAAACTCCCAAAATATAAAAATATTTTTGTTGTAAAACAAGGATTACGATCACCAACAAGAAGAAACTAAGAAAACTATAGTAGAACAATGCAGACTTGGTTGAGATTTCCAGAATACTAACTGCCGTATTATTAAATAAGCTAATAAGTGATATAAAAACAGTCAGATTATAGCAACAAAGATTGGAGAATTCCAAAAGTTCAAAGAAAAAAACAGCAACAGTATAGGATCAATCGTATCTATCAGTCTGGTACAGCCAAATATCTCCAAAATATCATAGCATAAATTAGTTGTACCTGCCACTAGGCTCCAAAAGATAAACAAATCTTTTAAAGGTCAATGTGTGCGATTCTACAATAAAATCCCAAGCAACATTCAGCAATTGAGCCTAAATAAATTTAAATTAACAATAAAACACAAGCTGTCTTCAAAGGGATCCTATTCTATTAAAGACTATAATATGGTTGATAAAAATGCTTGCGATTAAATTGCCGTTTCATACAGGCTATTCTAATATGAATGACTTGAAAACATAAATATTGTTAAGGTTATGTTATATTGCATTGTATAGCTTCACAGACAAATGAAGATTGTAATTCTAGTACCAAACTAATCGACATATTTAAAAGAGCATAGCCTGTGAGTTTCTTGCCAGTTCTTCTTACAGAGCGGTGGCTCGGAACTGGCACTTAGATTCACTTACACTTAATTATTTTTTGTTTTTAAATTGTTTTGTAGCGTGTTAGTGAATCTAAGCTTCGTGATTTAGTGTAATATTCATTTTTAATCATGACGTTTTCAAGTACTATGTATAGTAGTTTATGAAATAAATATTTATTTACTTTTACTTTACTTTATCAAATAAATTTAATTTTGGCATATAGTATATTAATCTTCTTGACCAGTGGTCTTCTGTGTATGGGCGAGTTTTAAATATAGAGGAGCAAACTAGAAAATTAAAGAATAAATGGCACATATCAACGACTATGCTCGTCGTGACGATCTCGGCGACAACGGACGTAACGTACGGAACGGAAAATGACCAATCCTATCATTAGCTCTGAAACTCTTAAACATAAATACTCTTAACGCGTCCTAACATACCATAACATTATGATTGCCAACAAACATGCAATCAAATTATAACCCTATCTTTTCAAACCCTCTTAACAAGCTCATGATATCTATGTACTTAAATCCCGTAGTAATTCGTAACTGGATTGTTTTCTGGATGTCCTCAAAGCAAATACTTTCTTGATTACTTCCGAGTCCCAATCCTTCAAGTTGACATCCTGCAGGAGTTCCGTCAAGTTCCGTTAAGTTCCGTCAAAGTTCCACCTAACTTGGATGAGGAACTATCAGCGTCAAAGTTCCACCTAACTTGGATGAGGAACTATCAGCCTCCAAAATCAATTTTAGCAAGTCTTCAACTTTGTTTGGCCGGACTGGATTTTAATTAAAATAACTTGTGTAACTTTCATTTTCTTTTTGGTATTATCTATGCTGAATTAAAGTGGCCTAGTAAGTTATAGGCTACTTACTGTTGCCGCAAAACTAATGTGCGTTTTAAAACGATATTATGTAGAAAAGTAGCATTCGCAGGAGTCAAAGCCAGATTATTTACCTGGTGGAAGAAAAAACCTCGACGATTTTCGTGCCTGTTCTTATACATTCAAACTAAAAAATTATAAGTTTGACCTTCATAAGAGCTCTATTGAGCCAAACTTAAATAAATGATTTTTGAATTAAACTCAAATTGAATTTGAATTTTGAATTAAATCATACCAGCCCAACAACGTCGCTCTACTGAGCACATGCCATTCCCGAAACAAGGTGATAGGGTATTCAGTCACACTTCTATATGCGAAAACAGGTGTGTGACGGTATTAGAATGTTTAAAGCCGTTGGGCATGGGGGCGACGCCAATAGGGCCTCTAACATGGCTTAAGGACTAACACATATAGTTATAACCTAGACCAACAACATACATTGCCAAGCACGAAGAAACTCATATGCAAAATAAATACGACACCAACAGTCATCCAATGAAGGGGATCGTTTTAGACGTTATAGCGCGGAGCTCTGAACGCATCTAGATTATATGGGCGAAGGTTACATACTTATTGATAAAGAACAAAACTTCAAAAAGTTAAACAATATTATTCCTGAATCAATAAAACCTACTCCCCACCATAAATCCACCACTGTTTACGTAATCCTATCACGAAATTCCCCAAAGAAAGTAACTCTATAGAATGTTCGAGAATGTTCGAGTTCTCGAACGATTTAGACAATTTCCCCTCGAAAAGTTTACTTGTAAAACAGTGGAGCAGATCCTCTGAGATGATGCGGAACTTTGTTAGATCAAAATTGATAAGAAAATAATAACAGGTTCTAACAAAAATGATACAAGGAGAACAAGTTGGCTGAAATCAGTTACTGAACAATGGGTTTGGTAACTTGTTTGCTTTGTATTATCCTAGATGGGTTCTATAAACAATTACTGCATATTTATTTTGTACCTGTATGAAGGAAACTCATAGTTCCGTGGTATAATGAATTAATGTCATTTACATCTCTACTAGGGTCAGTAATAAGCTTCGTGCGTTTACCACACTAAGTAAGTACAGAGTCAATAAGCCATATCAGCCAAAGTCCACTGCTAAACATTAGCCTCCCTTATAGATTACATTCTAATTGGGGGTATCTGCGCATAATCAGCTGGCTAGGCAGGCGGGTTATCGCGGTTCCAGCCAGTACGCCGGATGACGCTGCTGCTCATCATCTATAGTCCGGCAATCTCATGCGCGACTCTCCCGCGGGGTGACAGATGTCAGCGGGTAGCTGGTGGGGTAGCGGGGAAGGGGGAACTTCTCTTCGTGTGTAGCCGTGTGCTAGAATGACACGCTACCTCATCCCCGCCACCGTCTGTCACCCCGCGGGACGATCCCGCAAGAGATTGCCGGACTATAGTAGGATTCTCTTCATCGACTCCCCGCGAGATGAAAGGGGGTGGCACTATTTTAGGGCACGTATTACAGTAACGTAGTATGCATAGAATATATTACAGTAATTTTTATGTATAAAATATATTTACCTACTCAATGATTTTGGAGAAAAGGAATTAACCTCGAAATTCTGGGTAAATACTGGTTCTGAGAATGGTGTGTCAGATTACCACTTGAGCTTTGGTCAAAACACTTTGAATGGTCCACCCAGTGAGACACAAACAAATATAATTTAAATGTCAACGTGTTTCGGCCGGGGAGTGTGGGTTAAAGTACCTGTTTTTTATTAGACATTTTGCTTTACACCGAAGTATAGAAAAAGATGCGTAGGGGACACTTCTTCTTTTAATGCTTACTTTATGTAGAACGTTAGAAAAAGCTTTTAACCAAACAAATATTTGGCGTTCATTCTAATCTTGTCTATTTTTGAAACATTGAAAATACGTGTAAATCTACGACGATACAACGACTGTTCAAAACCAAAACCTTGCAAGAAATATTTCGAAAAAATTGACTTCAGAAAACGTGTTTTAAAACAATGTTTCTTGCTAGGTTTTGGACAGCCGACTAGTTTATGTATCAGAGCAAATGTTTTTTATAAACTTATTTGGGTAAACAAACAGTGACCAATTATGTAATATGAACAAAAATTAAAAACATTGATATAAATTTGACACCAACAAACAACAAAGTTTGTAGAATTAGGTCGCTAAGCTTCCTCAATCTGGCAATCTATGAACGAGTATATAATGTACCATGATGGGGGGACGGTACGACGCGACGTCCGGAAACGCTGTCTCCTTGTTTACCCGACTTGGAAATTACGGTTTACTTAACTTAGAACGCTGCCTAAGAGATATGTATAGAACAATATTCATGATTGTCAGGATGACTGGACCAAATTTTAATGATATACAATATGGGATCATGTGCTTTTTTCATACCTACTTGCGACTATTTGCTTCTTAAGACTAACAACGTTTGCTATTGGGACTTCCTCGTTTATGTATTGCTTTTAAAATATTCGCAAATGGGCGTGTACATTGCTTTTACACTACAATACGCAAGCGAGCTGGCACGGTGGTACAGAGCGTAAGGGGTTTTTTTTTTTTTTTTTTTGGATGGAAAATCATCAAATGACCGTCTTCCGCTGTGGGTGAAGCGGAAGGGTGTGTCAGACTTTTACTGACTAAAAACCATCCATGTTCCTTCTTGAGCCTGTAACACCAAGGCCGCGGTAACCCTTTCGAACAGTCCCGCAACCCCGGCAGACTTGGCCCCCTCCCCAGGGGCCCCTCAGTGTGCTGACATCTCTTTGAGGCGCGCGTGGAACACGAACGCGCCGTCGACGCGGCCTGTCGCCTATAGTAGGCGGACGGGCGGCGAGTTACCCATTACCCACCGCCCACAAGCTAGCGCCTACGGTGGCCGGGAGTCGTCTCTCGGCTCCCGACGTCTCGGGCGTCCCCCGCGGCGGCTGGATCCGTGACGAGAGGCACTCTGCCTCTCTCGTTCCGCCGCCTCCTTTGCTAGCATGACTGCTTCGCAAAAGGAGGCAACAGCATCCCATTCCCTCTCGTTCCGGACCATGGTCTCCACCAGGGCCGAACGCGAGAGGTCGCCGCCGCCGATGGCCGCTACGAGAACACGTCGATGCGCCGCCCAAGCGGGGCAGACCGCGGTGGTGTGCTCCACCGTGTCCTCCGGCCGATCCTCACAATGGTGACACCCCGACGTTTCCTCCCGCCTGATTCTGTGCAGGAACCTACCGAAACAGCCTTGCCCGGTTAGAACCTGCGTCAGGCGGAAGGTGAGGACGCCGTGGCGCCTCTCCAGCCACTCCTCAAAGATGGGACTTACCGCCCCTATCGTGGCGAGCCCTAGCGTGAGGGGTAGCACCAACATCATGCTGGCCGCAGACAGGCTCGATAATGAGAATGCCAACTAATGTTGCAATCTGCAAACCGTGCACGGTAGTTAGACTTCTTGGACTTAAATAAGTTTGATTTTTTAAGTTTGTTTTGAGTTTCACGGTATAAAGCGCCTTCATTCTTTTCATTGGACTGCACGTGACGTGTCAAAGAAAAAACTTCCACGTGATATCAGTCCTATTTCTAATAAAAAAAGAGAAATGCCAATTGAAATAAGTAGTTATTGTAGGAGAGTAACTGAAATAATAGCAAAATCTTGTATAGAAGTAGATTGTTGGTGCTCGGATGAGCCCGTACGCGACTAGACTGGCTATATCGTCGGCTGAATCATCGCGGCGGGTGAACTGCTCCCCGGGGCCGAGTCATGGCATAGTGTAGTGGAAGGCAGTAGTATAAAACATAAATTTTAGTGTCATTAGAGGTGCCTCCAATAAAATTTCCAACTCATGCTTTATTTCTATTGCGACTGGAATAGCGGCTGTCCAAAACCAGAACCTAGCATGAGACATATTTTTTAAGACACGTTTTCTTAAATCAATATTTCCAAGATGATTACCTACTACGAAGTAGTAATTTACAAAACGTGTTTAAAAAAATGTCTCTTGCTAGGTTTTGGTTTTGGACAGCCGATAGACTCTCGTCTAATGTCAATGTCAACCTCTCACCATTTGACAAGTCTTTTCAAGAGTTCTTAGTGCTAAAAGTGAACTTTGCTATATTGATAAAGATTTTTTTCAAATAGTTGTAGGTAGGATTCATTCCAATACAAATAGGAAACATAAATAACGAGAAATATGTATGTGTTTAGTTTTATTTTAATTGGAAGTGAAAAAGAGGGTTATTTTATTTCCGTGGAGGAGTGCCTCATGAAACCATTATTGTCGTGCGCTAGTGTAGCAAGCGTCCATACGCTGCTATGACCACTATCCATCGGGGGGCCGCACGCTTCAGCGCCATCGTGTGGTATAAAAAGAACTGCAACGTGACAAGTAACAACGTCATAATTGACTTCTTGGCGGGAAAGTTAAGCGTCATGTCTGCAGTGTTGTTTTATTTTCTAAAATCTGTGATATTTCGAAAATTAATGTGTAATAACGGTGGATTATTAACCTTTAAGTGTTTGTGAATGTCAAATTCTCTCAAGGAGTCCTTGTGAGATCTCAGTATAGTCCCACATCCGTACTGAAGACTCAAGAGGTTTAGGGGGAGGGCATCTTATTTACCATTTATCATCACTCATTCTCATTAACTATAATTTATATGTTAATAATATATCTCTTATTTGACACTGGCTAAATGTGCAAACCGCCCAAAGCCATTATTTTAAAAGAAGAAAGAAAAACGTCATAATTTATTGTTTTTTAATTTGAATAACAGACTAAACATAAATATTGTTAAAAAATTATATACATCTTAATTCTTAAGTAAGTGTAAGTAAAAAAATGGGTTTTATTACTAATTAAGGATTAAAACGTATATAAAAAATTAAACAATATTTATGATTAGTGTCAAATATATTGACATCATAACATGGACCTAATGCAATTAACTTAGGAATTCATTTAAAAAAAACGACTTGCTTGGTAACAAAATGCATTTACGCACTGCTTTCCGGCCAAGGGAGGAACGAAATTTGATGTAGGACTAATCCCGGCAGACGCGACCGCTAGCATTAATACCCACTCAAAATCTTCCAACGACGCCAGCCACTTGCAGGGTTAAAGCGTCTGTCACCCCGCCCGCGGCCAAAGTCACCCGGGCCAAAACCGGGAGCACTTCCTCAGATAGACACATTGGACGCGCCCCTCCTACCTCCTTGTACAACCATAGCGTGTGTGGCCGACATTTCGGATGGTCCATGGTTAGACAGCAGGGGCTCCACTGCTTGGCGGGCCGCGCCTATAACAGGTCCAGGTGGATACCAGTCGGGGGGGATTATGTAATACTCCTTCAATACTCTCCATAAGGAGGAACCTACACCAACTCGGTAGAAAATGGCTGAAGATGATGATAATATGTCATACTGCAAAAAAATATTTTATATCTTTCTTCCTCCCAATAGAGAGTAAAGACTATTCAGTAACTTAACATACCGTCCAATGTTTCATTGGACATGATTTGCAGAGCAATGAATTAATGTTATGTAAAATGAGGTCAAGTTGTAATGGGTACCGGTATTTATGTTGGCCGTGATAATTGTGATTTCTGTTAGTTCTGCCCATTCTGGCTATTATTATTGCCCATTAGGGTTCCTTGCTTATTATGAGCTATAGAGAGCGGATACAGGCCGTTTCTTACGCGCTGTTTATACAAGTATACTAAACACACTACCCACATGAGCAGACATTCCGAAAACGAAAGCTCTGCCAAGCTTGATGATTAAAAACTATTTCGGAATAAACAAATTGTTCTCTTACATTCACACCAATTATTTAGTTTCAAGATAAATATCAATAAGAACTTGTAGTATGGATACAATAACAAAAACAGCCGACTTATAAATAGATAATATTCTAAATACATTTGCCATTCAGCGTTTACCAATGTCGCCATTTATAATATTATTATTGGTTACATAAACGTACAAACTAAACAAATAGTTAAATATTTGACTTCACCCTTAAATGGACGATTTTTTTATGTTTGCATAAAATATATCTGATAAAGAACATGTAATACTGCGTAGGAAAAATAATAAATAAAATCTAGGCTTCAAATTACGTTTTATTTTTAAACGATAGAAACGACAACTTGTTGTCAACCTTAATAACAAATCAAAGGAAGAACAGTTATATCTGCGGTTCTTAGTATGTCGCTTAAAATCAAAAACGATCGTTTAAGGGTTAAGTATCTACTAAGCGAAATTTCTTACAATGTCCAGATAAAATACATAGTATATTTGAGCGGATTGCCAAAATCAGCAGGATTCTTCTTATCACATCCAGTTTTATTGAGATGTGCCGTTATCAACACAATGTGGCGTCTCGTAAACCTGGTTGGCGGGCGATTGTGCCACAAATTGCCACATTAAAGGTTTACAGCCCACCACTGACTAAACAGTTAAATTGCTATCAAAAATCGCGTATTCACACACAAATAAAACTTATTACTCTGCGATAAGGTGAGAGTTTTATAAAAAGCATGAAAATTACGAAGCGCTGCTAGGTCTGTGATACTAGGTGTCAGGAAACGATGATTGAAGTAAAGCAGAGTTCACAGTGATCGATCCTTGAATGGGTGACCGTTTGTGTGGCATTTTATATCGAGCGCTAAATCAAGTTCGGATGGCATGTAAAGATGTTGGTATCGGTTATGTGGACTATAATAACATATGGAAGTCGTTAAGCTATGGTAGAGAACTTGGAACGAAATATTCTAACAAGCTGCTGGGGCTGTTCAAAAGGACTACCATGGCCCCGAGACATAGCACGCTAAAGAAGGAACAAGGATGATTTGAAGTCAGTAAAAATCTGACACACCCTCCTGCTCCACAGCGGGCGAGAGTATTTCGATGATTTTTCAATCGAAAAGAAAAGGTCGCCCTTTCAGCCCATATGCACTGGGCCCACGAGGTGGCGTATGGCCCAATACTGACTCACCTTGGGTTGTGATGGTAATGGGTTGTGAAGATGTGAGCTATAGTTATATACCCTTACTTTACCTGTAAAGACGACATTATATTTGCTTTATCAGAATCAAAAAAAAATGGTGTGAAGGCCCAAGTTACTCTCGTACAAACAGACTTATCAAAAAAGTATACCCACAAAAATAATAAAGTTTTATTGCATAAGGAAATGATTGTTGTGATCTAGGCGTTATCTCCGTTTTTTTTCTTTTAAATAATGGCTTCGTGCCTTTGCACATTTAGCCAGTGTCAAATAAGATATACATTAATAACATATAAATCATAGTAAATGAGAATGAGTGGTAATAAAGATGATAAATGAGATGCCCTCCCCCGAAACCCCTTGAGTCCTCAGTAAAGATGTGGAAGTATATTGAGATCTCACATGGACTTCTTGAGAGAATTTGAAAAGTTATGTTGCACTGTTTTGTTTCATTTACCAACACTCATGTACGTTCACTAACACTTACGGTTTTTTAATCCACCGTCATTACACATAATGTTCGAAATATCACAAATTTTCGATAATAAAACTAAACTGCAGATATGACGCTTCACTTTCCCGCCAAAAAGTCCGTTATCACAGTTGCGATCATGTTCCGCTATCTTAGAATTCTTCCACAAGACCAGCACATTGACTACAGCAGAAGGGACTGCAGGCCTGTCGACAGCTAGCCGCCTCCTAACTTTTACTGCAGTTAAGACTTCGACAGCAAACTGCCAATCGTGTGTAAGAGCCCTTAGATTACATATTTTGTTTTCGACATCATTTGTAGATACATTTTTGACACGCATATCCCCTCTCCTCCTAACTTAGACTGCAGTTAATACTTCGACAGCAAACTGCTAATCGTGTGTAAGAGCCCTTAGATTACATATTTGTTTTTGACATCCCTTGTAGACACATTTTTGACACGCATATCGTCAATTTCGACTTCAAGGCAGCGTTCCCCAGTGTAGTGAGTGTATACCGCTCCAGAATTATATGTCTGTGTCGTGTGGTATAATTAGTGTCATTAAACGTTTGTACTTCACACCAGTAGTTTCCCTCAAATCCTACCATTGCACTGGACTTATTTGACCCCAAAAAACAGGGAAATTATGATCAATAGAGAAGTAAATATTTAAGAACGAATGATTGTATAGTGTTCCACATAATTAATCACTGATTTGCTGACATTTAACTTACCAACAAATAATCTATGCCAAAGTTGACACTAATCAAAAATTACTTTTAATCCCAATTTATATATTTAAAATACATTTATAATCTTCCAATAGTTAATTAAAATCTGGACGAGACGCGAGTAAAAGGCGTAATTAACGTTCCCTCTCAGTTGAATTAATTTCTATAATTCATTATGAAATGATTTATTATTCTTGAAATGTTTAATTTATTTTTACCATTAAATTTAATATTTCTCTTATTGAAACCTCTACTCTTTATCAGTATTAACTTCATCTTTTGTCCCAGTGATTAAGACTAACTTTAGTACAGAGTGTTGAGTACTTGAGTTTCTTGCCAGTTCTTCTTACAGAGCGGTGGCTCGGAACTGGCATTTATTAGGTCGGGGAAAAAGTCTTTTCGCATAACGTAGGTATAAACTTATTATAAAATTTTTTTGACTGTACTATTTGTGTCTGGCTGGTTTTGGTAACATTAAAAAGGTTCCATTATAAAGAAAAGAAAAAAATAAAAAAAAGTTGTTTCCCGCTATTTTTCATTTGTTTTTCTCTCCGTTAAAATGAGTGAATCTAATGAAGAAATTCGATACATTTTAAAATTTTATTATAAAAAAGGCAAAAATGCAACTCAAGCAGTGAAAAAAATTTGTGATGTTTATGGACCTGATGCAGTGTCAGTAAGAGTAGCACAAATTTGGTTCAAACGTTTTCAGTCCGGAAATTTTGATGTTAAAGATGCACCTCGCTCTGGTCGCCCTGTTACGAATAAAATGGACGCCATTTTTGAAAGAGTGGAGCAAGATCGGCATATTAGTAGTTACGATGTAGCTGAAGAACTGGGAATTGACCACAAAACAGTTTTGACCCATTTGAAGAAAGCTGGTTATACAAAAAAGCTCGATATTTGGGTGCCACACGAGCTCACTCAAAGAAACTTAATGAACCGTGTACTCATTTGCGATTCATTATTGAGACGTAATGAAACCGAGCCGTTTTTGAAGAGATTGATAACTGGCGATGAAAAGTGGATCACGTACGACAAGAACGTGCGAAAAAGGTCGTGGTCGAAAGTTGGCCAGGCTTCACAGACTGTGGCCAAACCTGGCCTAACACGAAATAAGGTGATGCTGTGTGTATGCTGGGATTGGAAGGGCATTGTTTATTATGAGCTTTTACCGCCCGGCAAAACCATCGATTCTGATCTTTACTGCCAGCAACTGATGAGATTAAAGGAAGCAGTCGAGAGAAAACGGCCGGAATTGATCAACAGGAAGGGTGTGGTCTTTCATCACGATAACGCTAGACCACACACATCTTTAGCCACTCAGCAAAAATTAAGAGAGTTCGACTGGGAGGTCCTAGTGCATCCACCATATAGCCCTGACCTCGCGCCTTCAGATTTTCACCTGTTTCGGTCTCTGCAGAATTCTTTAGGTTCTGTAAGGTTGACCTCAAGAGAGGACTGCCAAAACTATTTGTCCCGTTTTTTTGATCAGAAGTCCCAAAGTTTCTACAGTAACGGGATAATGTCTCTGCCCACAAAATAGCAGAAAGTTATTCAACAAAACGGTACATATATATTGTAAATAAATGTAAATAAACTTTGAAAAAAATGTCTCGACTTTTCATACAAAAATACGAAAAGACTTTTTCCCCAACCTATTATATTCACTTACACTTAATTATTTTTTGATTTTGAATTGTTTTGTTGCATGTAAGTGAATCTAAGCTTCGTGATTTAGTGTAATAATATTTCGATTATTTTTTTATATTTTTATTATGACGTTTTCAAGTACTATGTATATGTTTATGAAATAAATATTTTTTTTACTTTACTTTACAGGTTTCAAGGTTAAGGAGACTGGCATACCAGTAACTAATACTGTTTAGTGCTAAATCTATTTAAAAAATCGTGCTGTTCCTCTCATCTTCAAAAGACTGAAATAAATTTATAATAAATATTTCTGACACTTATACTTAGTACAGGGTATTAGTTAACAGTAGTAGGGTGTATAGGGACTTGTTTGTTTCGTGTGTTTTATTTCCACAAGAGTTAACTATTTGTTTGCATGAATATGTATGTATTAGTCTGGACTATAATGACAGTTTCTGTTGTTTTTATAATTTTAAGTTATTTGACTGACGAGCTATATATAGCGTGGAGATCAGTGTACCTGCATTTCGCTTCAAAGGTTGTGGCTTCGATTGGAGAATGGTTTAAATCTATGTGAACATGAACATGTTCTGGTGTGCGTGTTTCTTATTTATATAAAGCATGTATTAAGAAAAGAAAAAAAGGTGTAAATTTATATGAAGCCGTTATATATTATCCATAACAAAAAGTTAATTTAGGACTTAATAATTGGCAAAAAAAAATTGTACATTGGTATGGATTATCAGTAGTTTAGCTAGTAGATCTTAGTATATAGCAGACCCAGTACTTTCCAACCGCAGTATTACGAACCCACGACCCCTCAGTAAATTCACAAAATTAAAAACCCTTCCCATTTTAGATTTTTAGCCCGCACGAACTTGAGTGGGCTAAAATATGCGCCCTTCACAATGATAAGTGAGCGGAGTTATGCCGAGTGCAAGTGACGTTCTCCGCAACGTGCGCGGCCGAGTGTCATTATGTGACCATTATTCTTTAAAAAAATGCCTAACGTGAATTTAAATCGTCTCCATTTGAGAAGGAATTTCAGAATCATGTGAATTTTTATCTGTAGTCCATCTACCTACACCTGAGTCCAATCAGAACATAAATTTTATAAAAGACTTTCTCGATTAACCTGTTAGAAGAATAATTAACACTCATCAATGCCGTTTCACGCCCCGTTTAATATTCCCAAGGACTATAGCAGCTGGGAATCACATGTGCCGGCAGAGAATTCCAAAGAAGACTTGTCTGCACAGTATGGTTTCTAAAACCGGCACGTGTGTTTCAAGAGAGGAAAGGAGAGGTTAGCATTAAATCGAGAAGTTTTTTAGAACATCCACTAAAACTGTGTATAAAATAAAAGCCTAAACTTGTTATCGCAGCCGATAGTTCCCAAGTCTAGACTGCTATACGACCCGACGTCTAAACGACTGCTCTCCGATCCGACGAACAAACGACTGCTTTCCGATCCGACTAACAAACGACAGTTTTCCGATCCGACTACTATCCAGTGTGACCACTCTGACTCTTATACCGCGGACGACATGATCGCCGACCGCCTCTTGCATTATATGTGGCGCGAACCCGCGATCCTTTGTAATTTGATTTACTTCCGAGCCAGTACGTTTATTCAGTCTAATATTCATTTAGCATTCCCAGCTCCCCCTTCTGAGTTATTTAGGTTACTGAATTCTACATACAGTTACGCTTGAAACTCAGAACTAATTTTTGTAAAAGATAATTTAAGACCTTCAAAAGGACAGTTGATATTAATAATTACGATAGAGTCTGGAATATAATAACTTATTATTTAGAAGGTATTAGTAATTTTTATTAAATCTAATTTAGATTGAATCTATACCAATATCGATGTATCCTTGTGGGCGAAGAGCCACCATTTGACACGTGTGAAACGTCTAGAGTTCCTTTTGTGCTAAAAGCGACATCTGTATTTAGCAATAAATAAACATAGGGACATTTAACTTTTAACTAAATGTCCCTATGTTTATTTACTGCTTGTTATGTATTTACCAATATATGTGTTTTCTTTTTCTCTTTTTGAAATAGTAGTAGCAAGATTTGAATCTACCTCAGAAGAGGTAATGGGCGTAAAATTATGTATGTTTATCCAGGGGGTATTGGTGTATAAGAAACGTCAAAAGTTTAGGCCGACAGTCGCATGTTGACTGCGTTTTTTGTGGATTGTATCGTTTGTTTATCAACGTCGTGTTGACGAATATAGATCACGCTCTGTAGCGTGAGGACATGTGTCCTCCTAGTCTTAATATTTTTTTTAATTGTGATGGTATGATAAGTTTTTGCACTAAGCTTTAATCATAATCATAAATATGCATTGTCACTTGCTGTTGAGTGACCTTGTTCGTGATCTTATGTTAATTATAATTTTGAGTCCTTGGACCGAAATAAATAATATTTACTTTCCATTAAGTGACGTAGTTAATCAAGCAGTTGATCTTGGGTTAAATAAAAACTATGAATTCTCATCTCAAATTCGCTTTCTTCAACATACATACGTGGGTGTAAAAGTTCTCTTTCTTACTAATATGAGGACAAATAGTCAACATAATCTTGAGCATGACAGGGCATTTGTTATTCTCGTTTGACATTTAATTTGAGATACGTCGAGTCTTGTCACTACAGCACAAGTGAAATGAAAGTATCTCGAGAACATTTTTTTGTACTAAAGGCGGCGACTGACCGGAGCGATTCGCTGTAATGTAACATGATCGATTCGAGCATTCGCATGCTTAGAAGCATAGAATGGTTTTAGCGATCGCAGTCCTTTATTGTGATAAATTGCAATTATTGAGTGTGATAAGACTATGGGACCCTACTAGGGAGCCCAAGCCAACCTTACCTGTAGGTGGTGCCGATCAACAGACGTGTCTCTGGCAGACAAAACAGTTTTCGGTAATCGACAATAGGGTCGCGTGGAACCAATATAATTAAAATTATGTAGGCGTATAACTTGCCACTGCCTACCCCTATTTATTGCATGTATATAATGGAAATTAAGTTTAAATGTTTAGTTATAGTCCCCACTTATAAGTCACCTGCAGCTTCGACCATAATTTTTGTCAAACCCCAGTTTGGCCTAGAGGGATGTTAATATGCTGAGTTAATGATGAACGATGGACGATGGGGCGTTAAGGTTCTTCAATGGCGACCCCGAACAAACAAACGTAGTAGAAGACGGCCTCCCACGCGATGGACTGATGATCTGGTCAAGGCGTTAGGAAGCCGATGTATGCAGGCGATTCAGGATCACTCAATGTGGAAATCTATTGGGGAGGCCTATGTTCAGCAGTGGACGTCAGATGGCTGTGATGATGATGATGAATTCAGATAGAAGAGAATGAAGACGTTTAATTGCTAAATGTAGTTTTCGGGCAGGCCAGCTTAAAATTTTGCAAAAACCTTATCATTCAGCGATGCAGTAATGTATCAAGCTCGCGACGAATGTTATGTTACACGTTACGTACATATGTCTTCATTAGCCACTGCTGCATTGTTGCAAACGTGTACATAGTTGTTACGACGTCCTTTGTACAGACTAACGCTCGAAATTAATAACCTATTTCGATCTAAAATTGGCTACCTGCGATAGACACATCAATCTTTCGTAGTACTCACAATTGTAATATTGTGTAAATTTTATTTTACTTTTATAATTTTATAGATTTGTGCCTTGTAAATACACAATTGCACGCACAAAAACACGGAAAAAGTATCTAAGCATAATTGCTTGTGTTTGCAAATATTATAATTTAATTTGATAATTTTTTTCAATAAAACCGTCTTAATAACCTTAACCTTGGTTAGAACTTTTAGAACTAAAGAAACTAAGATAGGATAATCTGATATTGTTCTCAATCTAGGATTGCAGATTATTTGAGATTCGGATTTTGAGCGAAAGGATATAACCACACTTATTCATAATATAATATATTTTACGGATTTCAATCTCAAAAACTGTACAGTCATTCATGATAACGGGGAGGCTGCGCTACAAGATGTCACCATAGGCAAGGTCACAAATTTAAAACAACCGTCACTATAATATTTATTATTACATAAATTAAGATATTGCATAATTTGGTTGAGGTTTGGATTTCACTAATTGTAATACCGGGTCCCAAGAGGTTTTTTTTCTTTTAAATAATGGCTTCGTGCGTCTAGCACATCTAGCTAGTGTCAAGTAAGTGATATATTAATAATATTTAATTTATAGTAAATGAGAATGAGTGGTGATAAAGATGATAAAATGGTAAATGAGATACCCTCCCCTAAGCCCCTTGAGTCCTCAGTAAAGATGTGGGACTATACTGAGATCTCACATGGACTCCTTGAGAGAATTTGAAAAGTGATGTTGCACTGTTTTATTTCATTTACCAACACTCATGTACGTTCACAAACACTTAACGGTTAATAATCCACCGTTATTAAACATTAATGTTAAAAATATCACAAATTTGAGAAAATAAAACAAAACTGCAGACAGGACGCTTGACTTTCCCGCCAAGAAGTCCCTTGAACCATCTTCTCTATTGAAATTTGTATATTTTTTTTTTACTTCATTAGGCTAACGAATCGTTCTAGGGATGAATCGAGTCTCCTTTGCATAAACATGAGGTCGACGAAATCTAATGTAGTGGTTGGGTTTATCTAAAGTATGGTCACTAAATGTAAATCTTGTATGTGGTCTGTAACACTTAAATGATCTTACATGCTTTTTTGTTTTGACCAATGTATGAGAGCATTTTGTAAGTATTCAAAAGGCTGAACGAGCTAAACGCACCTTCATATAAAATATTTGTTTTCATGTACCAAAGCTGGACACCGAATAAGTGTGATCAGACCCTAAATAAGATCTTGGGAGACATTTTATTTTACCACGCCTTGATGTTCGAGACGAGTAAGTGTCACGCAAAGTTAACACACTTTAGTTAGGGTCCTGAGCTAGTAGCCTTTTTTGGAAGCCGTAATCCAGACATTGGAGACATCTTAATGCCTGCAAAAACCGACTTTAGCTTCTAATATGTTTTTTTGAGACTGCTATGACCTAGCGGGCGATACTCTTACTCTCCGCTCTCAAGGTTGCGTAAATTTGATAATGCTTGGCCAAGATTATTTCTTTGAGGTTATGTTTTTGTTGTTTAGGTTATGTAAAGCTTAGGAGCTAAGTTATAGAATAATACAATTTTAGAGCAGAAAGTTACTTAAATATTTACAGAACAATACAAATTTATTTGCAAGTGATGGATTAAAAATATCATTGTAAAAATTCCCGCGCTACTATAATTACTCGAAAAAACGAGAAACTATTCAACACGACACGTTTTTCGCCCTTACACAGGGCATCTTCAGGTAAGATAGGAGCCTCAGAACAACGATGTCTTCACGACCAACGCTGAAGCTTTCGTTTGGATGGATTTCCGCAAAATAACGCCTGAATCAAAAATTACTAATTTATTTAATAAAAACACACCTACATAAGACTGACAGCATAATTGCCGTTTTACGAACCGATTAAAATACCAAGGATTATAAGATCCGTAGAACAAGTGATGAAAAGGAACGACTTATCAAATTTCTTGATTCGAGTGGTGATCGACTGCACATTACAATGGTGGTTTCTAAGACCAGCTCGTGTCGTTCGGGAGAGGAAAGGCAAGGTCGGGATACCCTCTCCATAGTAATTCCAGGAGAAGACACTGAGAGATAATAATAATAATACTTTAAAAAATTCACTATAAATACAGACACTGAATCCTATGTTAGGTTTCCCTGTCGTATAGGAGTCAGTTCCTTCCCAAAGAGTGATATCATTAATTGTGACGCAACACAAAAGGTACTCCTCAAGGTCTAAACTACATACAAAGAAGAAAACATACAAAATTAAAGTAATAGATATAAAAACGTGTTATGAATAAAATATATGTGTGTTTAATAATATAGGATAAAAGTAAATTCATATAAAAGTATTACTCAGTTACTCTCATGCATTTCTGATAAAAATAATAAAAACTATGTAATAAATGGCTTAAGTGCTAACTGTTTTACATTAATATAATAATAATAAATACTATATTATTATGATCTGCTTGACAGAAGAAGTCACAGGTAAACCCTAGTCCTAAATAATTTCACTTTGACAGACGAAAGTGCAAACAGTAGACTGTAGTCCTACCACAAACTTTACTAACCGAAATGACCGACTTCAATTTGAAATTGCTCTTCATAGCAAATAAATTGTTTACGTTTCGTTCAAATATTATCAAAGTGGCTAAAAGTTTGTCCGCTCATTAAATTATTGTGGCGATAATAATTATTAGATTGACATAATTCAAAATGTTTAAAAGGTCTCGTGATTTATATAATTTTTTTTAAGTATAAATATTTCAGTAAGGTGTGTAGGGATCCTTTCAATACCTAAAGAGTCCAAGCCAACCTTACCTGCAAGTGGTACACCTGCTGATCGATGGACGAGGCTCTGGCGAACATAACAGTGCCCGGTAAGCGACAATAGGCTCGCCACCTATTACGTGGGACCAACTGTATAATTGGTGAAGTGTGGTCGTATAATATGCCTCTGCCTACCTCTTCGGGGAAACAGGTGTGAATGTATGTATGTAAAAATATGTAAACGTTTGTAATATCAAATTTATTGTTAATGTTAAATTTTGCCATGGTAATATTTGCAATGCTATAGAACTTAAGCTCCAAAGTAGTACAATAATTTAAAAAAAGATATTTTAAAATGAATAACCACGGAATTATGGAATTGGACTATGTCATTGACAAAATTCAAGTTCAATATAGTCCATATTGATTTAAAAATGCATAAGAGACCTTTGACTGATCTTTTGAATAGTCGTTCTGTATTCCATGGCATCTGTCATAATTTTGAAATTAGTAATTTTTTTTTATTGGTTCTATGCCCAATTCTTATTCTCTCAGTTTTAATTCTACTTCTGCCCTTAATAAATGGAAGCGTTAGTATCACGATATTTATGAGTGCTCCAAATGAATTCAGCATTATTATTTATTGTCATAATTTTGTTTATAGAAATATAGATTTTGATGTAGTTCTCTTGCACTTGGTCCGTGTTGTGGAGTGTGTCACAATACCCTCTTCCCTTGTGACAGGAGGCCTGTGGTATATTGGAGCTTAAATAGGCTGACATAATATATATAGCCTTCACGATTAATCTATTTAGTAGTATTTGGAAACCATTATAAATAATCGTCATAGACTTTTTTGATTGGGGCAAAAACTTACCTTTGTGTGCTTTGCAAAATACATAACCTGTTGTATGTCAATTATCTTTAACACACAGTCTTATGTATTCCATAAAATAAGCACTTTTCACTCTGAATTTGATAATAGATAAAATACACATTTACCCACTTCCGAGTGGAAACAAGGAGCGTGGCCTCCTGCACCGCTTAACTGAGCTCACGTCAAGTCACGGGGTTCTCACTTACTCGTTCTCATAGTTTTATCAATTCAGCATAATATGCGCCCGAGTTGTTAGACCGCTCGGAAATAATATGATTTAGGGATCTGTAGGTCTAGTATTAAGCTAATTGTTTTTGAAATTAACTTTTATGTATAATCACTGTTTGTATAAGCGCTCGTAGCTCTGCGGTGCTTAGTGGTCGGAAACGATCACCGAAGTACAGCAGAGTTTATAGAGGTCAGTCCTTGGATGGGTGACCGTTTGTGTGGCATTTGATATCGAGCGCTTCCGTGCTTCGGAAGGCACGTTAAGCTGTTGGTCCCGGTTATCACTAAATGTAATAGTCGTTAAGCCATGTTAGAGGCCTAATGGGCGGCTTGATAAATTCTAACAGCAGGACGCCATACACCTGCCTCCGCCAATCCGCACTGGGTCAGCGTGGTGGAGTATGACCCAATACCCTCACACCTTGATATGTGAGAGGAGGCTCGTCCTCATTAGTAGGACGTTAATGGGCTGAAATGATGATGATGATGACTGTTTGTATCCTGAATAGAATAAAATAAAATAAATAATATAATGTCAAACTGTCCAAAGCTTGTTAGAAAAAGAAAAGTTTCGTCCTTCGGAAGGGTTGCGCGAAGTTCGGAAGTAGAATTCCACTCTTCAGGGTAATGAGCCATCGAAGTTTGACGCCTCAGTAAAACTAAAACTTAAGCATTTCGGAGGAAGGCTTTGAATAAATAAGCTGACGAATTACATTGGCCGCTCGCCTCCGACAAGTATTTGGTTGGTAAATTTTAAAGTGGGTTAAGCTCCGGTACTTATAAAAACCCATAAAGATTATAATGTAAAGGTTCACAGAATTATGGCATAAGTAATATGGTAAAAAAGCGTTGTGTGTGTTTTTAAAAATGTATTATTAAAAATGGATAGTGTTTGGAATCAGAAATATATTTTGTGTAAAATATAATATAATAGTGTAAAATATTTATTATACCTTCAAACCATGTTTTAATTTGAATGCGTTTTCTGGCGCTGATTCTCAATAAATAGTATTATGTAAATATAAGCCATTAGTAACTTTAAGGGTGTCTTGCACAACGGTCACTAATCCTGTTTAGTACTAAGTCTATTTAACCCTTTAACAGGTAGAGCACGTTGAAAATATTAATGGTTTTCATCTTAAGTTAACTGCATGAGGTTCAATTGATGGTGGTCATAAATCATAAATCTTTATTGCAACAAGTAAACAAGTAGGTACTAAAGTAGTACAATGAATACTGATACCCCGGAGGGGCCCTGCAATTTGAGAGGGAACTTAAACATATTACAAAACTACGTACGTACTTCCATATATTGACCACTGCCCGGTAAAGGGTTAAAACATCGTGCTGTCCCTCTCAACTTCAGACAAATGACTGAAATGCAATGATATTTTTAATCAAATTTGGCTAAAATCAAACTTGGAACTACTCGTATTGTGCAAGCCGCCTTTAAAGCTGTAGCTTTTTTAAATCAAGTTGATCATTTTCCATGAATCGTTAATATTAGAATATTGTCATTTTAACAGAGTAGGCAATTTAATTTAAGAATCCGATTAAAGAATTCGTGCGAACCCACGAGTGAATAGAGATCCCACCTAGATAAATGAAGCCCAAGTTATCCTCACGTGCAATTGATGCACCTAGTTCTCAGCAGACGAGGCTCTGACAAATATGAAAGTTTCCAGTAAGCGGCAATAGGCTCGCCATCTATTACGTGGGACCAACAATATAATTATCGAAGTGGGGGAGTATAATATGCCTCTGCCTCCCCTTTGGGGTAACATGCGTCAATGTATGTATTATCTGTTTTCATATGAAAGTAAAGTCTAGTCCCAAACACAAAGCTTAGATATATTTAGGGTACTCGACTACGGCTTTTTGAACAGTTTTCTATGCAAAAAATATACCGTTATTATTTTTATTTATCTTCAGCGTGCCGAAGAGATATTTAGCAAATATCCTTTAACATTATTTTATATTATTATTTTGTTACTGCGGGCGAGTTGATTTTATTTCAGGTAAAAAAATCGTCTTATATCTATAGCATTGTAAATGCAAAAAACAATATACTTAGTAGGTTTCAAATACCTTTAAATAGATATAAAATAATATATTCACAGTCTATAGGCATATCTCATATCATGAATCTTTTGTTCCAGCAGACCGTAAACATCCGCCAGAAAGCATTATGCCCTCTCTCTGAGGTGATAAATCTTGTCCACGGTTGTGACGGAATTTCCCACATTCACTGAATTATTTTCTTTGACTAGAATTTAGTCTAGCTTTGAATAAGCTTTCAGATGTTACTAGCCTTTCATTGCTTTTGTAACTTAATGGCTTGCCGGCGAATGTTGTTTTATTCTTTTATAAATCATGCTTTATCTAAGTTATCATATCTCTTTGTCCATTTTTGAGGATAAGTAGGAAACAAGGTACCCTTAAAGTGCTTGTTACACGAAGCCCATTAATTCCCTATGGAACCTGTAAGATACTCGATTGTGCAGAAAAAATGCTGATGAAGCATCTAATGACTTATTTGGGTGCTGATTTTGTATTTTTGAACTACAATTAGGATCAGTAAGATTTGCAGTTTAATGATTTAGATGGCACGTTGAATGTAACCATCATCATCCTTGCAATAAGTCTGTTGTGCCCTAGACTTAACAGGGTCCTGATTTCAATATTTCATGACAGCCAGAACCAACGGTTTAACACGCTTAACACAATAAATACGCACATAACTTCGAAAAGTTATTTATTAATATTTATTATATAGATTTGTACAACTATCATTACAGGTAAGTTCCCAATGCGATACTGTATCTAAAATTGAAAATTACACAGATGTTTTAGTGTCACTATTTCGAATTCACTCAAAGACCATGTACGCAAATCAACAATTTCATGGACCTTATTCAATAAAATTGTAATACGCTTTAAAGATATTTGCCGCAAGAAATTAGTTCTGGCTATAGGTGTTGCCAGGAGGCCCGGGCGCCTCCGCCTCCACACGTATGTATCTGGTACACTCAGCCCCATGCACTGCAGCACGACTGGGTTATGAGCACATCCTCGCAACAGTCTTACCATATGAATCGCGAGTGCCAAATCCCTGCGCACTTTAAACTTGTAATAGCCGACCATCACCAAAACAAATAGTGTTGGGTACATAAGTGGATAAAACGGATAAACCCCATAAAACTTCATGTACAAGAAAGTTGCTGGAATGATTTAAACCCAAAATCCTCTGATTTGCAATCTACTGGTCTAAACACTGCTTACATATTAAATAGGTATAACCCTTATAAAAAAGGACTTTCATCTTAACTATTCACTTCAATCTAAAAACAATCTTACCATAAATTTATTCCACCTTTTTATGAAGATCTATGTATGTAGGTACATAAACAGTTAAATAAATAATTCAAACGAAAACAATTTAAAGCAAGAATCGAAATCAAATCTACCCGGCCTAAGTTACAGGACAATGGAATGTCAAGAGCCAAGTGCAGACTAAAACCGTAAATATTTCACTACAAAGAACTTCTTTCAGGTCTTTTTTGCAATCGAAATAAGACATTAACGGAACAAATGGCTTCCTTTGAAGTCCACGAAACGGCTCGGCGGATACCGACTTACATTGCTTCGTATAGAACGTGCCACAGGGTAGAATACTCGGGCCCGTAAAATTTTAGTACTGCTATTTTTCGTTTCAATTTCAATAGATCGTTGCTGGGGTATTGATGTTAGTACAACACGGGTTCGTATAAAAACAAAAACATCGAGTTGGAATAAATTATGCTCCTCTTTTTGTGGAATAATATGTCTTTGATTAATAAGTTATTGTTGAGTAATGCTTTCTGTTTCGTTTTTATGTAGCTTATTAAGTTATTTCTTACTTCAAGTCTATAACAGATAAGAAGTTGTTTTACTTGCTTATTTTCGACATATAGTGAATATGAAACTACACTTATGAAGCAACCTAGCAGTGGTTTAAAACGTATATACCTACTACCACAGATACAAAATATTTAAAGAAACATTTCGTATAAAAATGATAATCATATAACTCGGTAGAATGCACGAGCGCAACCCGTGATTTGTCGACATGAGCACAAAAGCAATAACCGGTTGACAACTGCAATTGTGAATCCCGCTTCACCGAACGAGTCCAGCGAACGTCTATGTGCTTAGACATAACGCTTATAATTGAATGTCACTAATTCATTTTGTATTATTTTTTCTATGGGCACTAATGGGAGTTTTGAGCCACCTTGAGCGGTGCATGTCGATCGTTTGTATATTTTATTGTTGATTTCGGAGTGTTTTATTTTATATTCATACTCGTTTCATACAGGCTATTCTAATATGAATCTAATATATCTAATATGACTTAAACAATAAATATTGTTATATTATATTGCATTGTATAGCTTCACAGACAAGTAAAGATTGTAATTCAAGTACCAAACCAATAGATGAATTTAAAAGACATGCCTGTGAGTTTCTTGCCAGTTCTTCTTACAGAGCGGTGGCTCGGAACTGGAACTTAGATTCACTTATAGTTAATTATTTCTTGTTTTTAAATTGTTTTGTTGCATATAAGTGAATCTAAGCTTCGTGATTTCAGTGTAATAATATTTCTATTGTTTTTTTATTGTTATATTTAATTTTGACGTCTTCAAATACTATGTGATAGTTTATGAAATAAATGATTTTTGATTTGTATATAATTAAATATTATTGCAGTATTAAATTATTGAGTACTAACCTAGTATCTAGATAAACCTTGTATAGGATTAGAGATACTATAAATCAATTTGTATCATGTTTATAAGCAATAAAGAAATAATGTACAAACTTAAGCAATTACTAATAAGTAAAGCTAACCACATTATGTTTTAAACTTTAATTATAATATTACATAGTTGGCGAAATTTTCCCTCAGAAGGCCGTGAAAAGGTTCTTGTAAGATTTCATAGGCTTTGGTTTAAACTCATAAAACGCTAAAATACAAATTAATAACTGAAAAGGATAACGGTGTGGGCTTCAAAATTATGTAATCTATGTAAGAGATAAATTTGTTAGTTGTTATTTTATTGCATTGCTGTTTATTATCTACAATATATAAAAAAGCGAAATAAACTATGAAGTTTTAAATATTAAACTATATTAAATATGCTCTTACAATCACACCTTGTTTAGTTCCAAGATCAATATCACTAAGAACTTGTGTTATGGATACTAAAGAACGGATAAACATACTTCAATACTTTTTTTTGAAAATACATACTTAATATATATTGGAAAACACCCAGGCAAGAAAAATTATTCATATTCATGCACACAAAGATTTGTGCTGTGTGGGAATCGAACCCACGACCTCTGGAGTGAAGTGCAGGTATACTGACCTCCACGCCTTATCGGTCGTCAAATTATATATAAAAATTTGAAACGTATAACGCTAGGTAAACCCAATCTCCTTAACGTAAAAGACATTTTCTTATGAGTCCTATATTTACTGTCTCATCCTGATTAACTGTCGCTTGGTAAACTGTACGTACGGTTAGTTACAACTTCAGCCACAAGTGAGTTCTTCTAATGAAGGCTTAAGCTAATTTGTAGGAAAGAATTTGCGATGTTCTCAGTTAAAGTTGCATTTAATATACTTGAAAACGCGTAGAAGCAATTAGGAACTTGTGTAAGAGGTGTTTACCGTTTTCGAGCAATGTAAAGTACAGGTGAGAGCATCTTTAATAATGAAGCTGGTAAATACGTTTTATTTAAATTGCCTTTGCGGCATCACATTTAGTATTTACTTAGATACTAAAGAGTATTTATGAAGACCTTTTTGTATTTGTTAAACGTTCATTATTTCGCAATACTAAGTGGCCGATCACCAAAGTTCACCAAATTCTACACTTAGTTTCCTTTTTATTGATCATGTAATTTAATTTAAACTGAGAACATACAAATTTTTATTGAAATTAAAGCAGAATTCACAGATGACAGTCCTCAGATGGGTCTTAGCTTGTAGCATTTTATTTTGAACACTTCAGTTTTTCGGAATGCACGTCAAGATGTTGGTCTCACTCAGTTGTCAATGTGTGTGGTAGTCGTTAAGACAAGTTAGAAGCCTCATTAGGTGACTTGAAACAGCAGGACCTCACATCCCCAACTCGCAGTTCGTTTGTCGTCTTTAGGCGACAGGCCGCGTCGAATGCGCGTTCGTGCGTCACGGACATTTAAGACTGTATTTCAACTGAGTTTTTTATCAGTTCTTCTCGTAGAGTGGTGGCTTGGAACTGGCACTTAGATTTACTTACACCTAATTTAATTTTTTGCATTTTTTGAATCTAAGCTTTGTGATTTGAGTGTATTCATATTTTGATAAATACATTTACGCCTGTTTCCCCGAAGGGGTAGGCAGAGGCATATTATATGCCCACACTTCGCCAATTTAATAGTGGTTTTGCTTAATAGGTGCGAGCTTATTGCCGCTTACCGGGCATATGTTTTATTATTTTTTTATATTTATTTTGACATTTTCAAGTACTTCGTAATAGTTAATGAAATAAAAAATGATTGATTGATTATGATTATGATGATGATATTCGTTCGTCAATTAATTGCAAACATTGAACCTATAACAAGGACAACTTGTATAACATTAAAGTGAACTACACAAGCTTGTAACGTCCAATTAAGATTTGAAACTATTCAACAGACATTAAATTTCAAATCACATCTCAAAGTTCCGCCCGGGCACATTTATATTGAGTCATTTATCTCGCGAAGACGGCACCTCTTCATAATTTCGGCGGTTTGAAGATCGCGGCGAGCACATTACTGGCACTTACGAACTAGGTCGCCATCATGACGGCGTGCTTTGCCTGGAAACTTTAAGTCTGAAATAAGTTTTAGTGCAATATATGATTTTTTGGTTTAAATTTGAAGCTTTTCAGTGTTTTATGTAGGAATTGTGCAAGTGATGTCTAAGCCAGTCCGAGCTGTGCCCTTGTGGTGGTAATGAAATAGTGGGACGTATTTTACTAACAATTTGTTATAAATATTAATAAAATTTATTTTAAATGCATATCAAGCTGTTGGACCCAGTTGTCACAAAAATAAGAGGTAACCGGACATTTCTAAGACTAAGGTTCACAGGAGAGTAAAGTAAAAGTTGAAATCGCTCTAGAAAAAAAACTTTCAGTTATAAATATATTATTCACGTAATTTTTTGTTATGCTTACAAGTTTTTTTTTTAGAGTGATTTTAACTTTCATTTCACTCTCCTGTAAACCTTATTTTTAAACATGTCCTTTTATACATTATGATGCTTAGATACGAGATGTAAGATATGCTGATCTTTAAAATCACCCTCATACTATGCAGTCATTGAACAATCGCACCCTGAAATTCGATTAGAAGCTCCTCTGTAAGAAAATTCCTTTTAAAATTTCTTTGTTTTAACCATTGGAATCTTCTGCGGCGCATTTTTTTTGTAGCTCCTTGTAGTCTCGAGTCTTATATGCGGGGCGTGAAACGGTACTTCTGCAGCTCGACTCGAGCGATCATTATGTCGTGGCACATTACAAATGTTTTGTTTATGGGATAGTGGTTCATAGTTATCAAATAGTTTAATTTGGAAACACAATGTCCCTAAACATATTTTATAATAACGACGGAAGCACGAAACATCAGCTTGAATATGGTAATCCTTTACAAAGAAATCAGTAAAATTTCGAAATGGAAAAATGAATAATTCGTGGGCGGTTACGGAAGTCATAACAAAGGACCATTAAAAGACAACTCTTCCCTCAGCTCCGAATATCATTAACATAATAATTAGAACCAGCATCAACATTGAAGTTAAACTTTCAATACGATAAACCACTTATATTGTTGTCAAGTTAGTACTTGCTAGGAAAATAATAAATTACTAAAAATTAGGACAAACATTGATATATAAATACATACAATTTTGCCTGTTTCTGCAAAGAGTTACGCAGAGTCATATTATATGCCTACGTTTCGCCAATCATATTGTTGGTGACACTTAAAGGTGGCGAGCCTGTTGCCTCTTGCCGGATACTTTTATTTGCGCCAGAGCCTTGTCCGTTGATCGGCAGGTGCATCACATGCAAGTAGCATGGGCTCCTGAGATATTGGTAAGATTCCTATACATACTATCCATATATAGATTTTTATTTATAAATATAAAAGATATTTATAAAGTGCTTATAGATCCGCGATGCTAGGTGGACAGGAATGATCACAGAAGTCAGTTCTTGGATGTTTTGTGCTTCTGTGATTCGGAAGGCACGTTAAGCCTGTTAGATGGTCTTGGTTATCAGTATAATAATATGTGATGAACGTTAAGACATGTTAGAGACTTAATTAGAGTGCTTCAAATTCTAACAGCAAGACGCCATTCCGCACTGGGTCTAGATGAGCTGGTGGAGTATGAACCAATACCTTCTTACTTTCAGGGACATGCACCTAGATTGACCTTGACAAATTCTGACAAAAAACCCATTTAATTTGCTTTTATTTCTTTATTATTGTACAGCTCATAACTCTTTCATTATTGTTAAAAAAATATATCGAATTTCAATTTTGTGTCTGAATGTTTGACGAATCTAAATGATCATGTTGACCTTAAAGACAATAAAGTATATTTTATTTTATTTTTATTTATTTGATTCCTGATACGGTATATAATATGTGTATGTACGGTATGTATGTAATTTTTGCACTCAAAAATCCATGAAACCGGTTGGTCGACCTAAAAGAGGTATCAGATTTATTTTTGTGGTATGCTGTGCTTATTTACATGCTACACGCTAGTGCTTTCCTTGATTCTTGAGAGAAGTGCCCAGCAGTTAAACGTTAATGTGTTAAGATGATGAAATAGAGGGATACAAAAATAATAACTATGAAACTTTTATCATGATATTAAAAATAATCGTATTCCGTCAGAAGCTTCCAGAAAATTTAATTAAATTGTGAAATTGCAGTCCATTAGGAGTTTCGCCTGCAAAAATGGCGGGCGTCAAAACAACCATCGGTAACCTAACGCGGATCTTGGCACCAAGATTAATGGTGTCTCGCTTGTAGGGCCACCACGCTTCTTAGTGGATAAGGTCGTTG
Organism: Musotima nitidalis; assembly: GCA_949126915.1. Classification (NCBI taxonomy): domain Eukaryota; kingdom Metazoa; phylum Arthropoda; class Insecta; order Lepidoptera; family Crambidae; genus Musotima; species Musotima nitidalis. Next base: position 18,499,891 of record OX421430.1, read on the forward strand.
ATTTACTGGTCGTAAGTGAAAGTCGATTATTTCCCTGTACATGTTTTTTTAATGCGGTCAGAAGTTAAGGTGGAAATAAATAAGGCTTCAGTTATTTACTCTTAAAGAAAGAATCAGCTACTGCAGCAATTAATTTTAGTTAAACAGTCAGCGTCAATATACATTTTTAATATATCCGTTTGGGTTTATGCGACAATAAAACTAATAATAACAATGCGTAAGTTCGAGCAAGTAATTATTTTATTTTGTTCCAAATTAAATAATACCACACAGCCCTCTCGTTAGTCGATGGTACGTGTGACGCGTTCCGTTTCATCCAATAGTTGTTGCGTTTCGATGTTAACTGTTAAAAAATATTAATTTGTCTGCATTCGTTGCACGAAGCATTTGTTTAATTTAGATGTACTCGTTTACTAATTGAATGCTTACGTTACATTATATTTAAATATAATAATAAAAAATTCTTTTACCATCACCTCACTTGTATTTAGTTCTAAGAAAAGTACCATAAAATACTTGTGTTTTGCATACAAAATAACGAATAAACATATTCAAACACAAATAATAGTAGTAGTACTAGTAATAAATATAGTATTGTAAACACATTCTTATTATACATAAAAAACACAGAGACTATGACAAATACTTATGTTAATAAAAATAAAGATTTGTATCGTGTGGGAATCGAACCGACAGAATATACTAAACTCAAATCAAATAAGGTTGCCTGGAAGAAATTGCTGTTAGCAATAAGGCCGCCCATTGTACCATATAATTGTTTATGTGATTTTATTACTTCTTTTTATATTTAGTGAACAATAAAGTGTTCATTTATTCAATAAAATCGGAAAGATGCTAATTAATTAAATGAAAAAGCAAAATGTGACATGCCTGTTTTTACATCAAGATCTGTTACATCTTTACGAGATGTCATGTTTTGGTGAAATTAAATTATCACACACATAGGGATGAGGTCATTGTCAACAGGCACGTCTTTATAGTTTTCTATTTATTTTATACAAGTTGTTTATAACCTGTATTTTTACAAGGGATTAATAATATGCGTTTTAACCAGGTATTCTCTCAGAGATGGGACCTCGCGGGTCAGACCAAGACTCGAACCTAGCACATTTTTTTTAAAGTGGCTCGTGATGGTATCGCTTCCTGCCTGATGGAAAGCAGGTCAGGAAAGTAAAATCGCTGTGTACCTTGTAACAAGCACATAACCAGCGCACCTACTAATGACGACCTGCATTAATGTCGTTTCACGCCCCGCTTAAAGGACCAAGGACTATATATAGGAGATCGGTACCACATAGTACAATAAGGCTTCAGTACAAAACATAGTACACGGACTTTCCAATTTTTTGGTTGGAGTACTGATAGACTACACTATATATATAATAAATAGCAAAATATTACTAGGCAATTTAAAAAAAAAACTTAAATAAATTCCTTTTGAGGAAGAAGAATTTATAGTTTTTTATCTGCGGTAATTTTTGTTAGTAAGAGATTCAGTTGCATAATTATAATAATACATTTATTTATTTAAAAGAGATACCAACAGTGAACATACTAAAGATTAAAATTAAGAAATTACAATACAATGGAACAGGTTCTGATATAAATAATTAAATAAATATTTCTGACACTTACACCAATTATTTAGTTCCAAGATAAGTATCATAAAGATTGAAGAAGAGTATTGAGTATTGAGTATTGTGTTATGGATACTAAATAACGGATAAACATACATAAATACTTTTTTTTTGTAAATACGTGTACGTTTTGTAAATAAAATTGTGTGAGAATCGAACCCACGACCTCTGGAGTGAAGTGCAGGTATACTGACCTTCACGCCATATCGGTCGTCTGATATGTACACCAATTATAGGTATCTACAGCAGTCAAAACAAAACAGACAATTATTACAAGCTTAAAACTATGTTAGTGCAGCAGCGTTCGTATACAATCAATATAACAAAACAATCAGTAAAAATAAAATAAAATTACACCATGACAAATGCAATTTGGCGTCACCCTAGCCGCCCCTCCGCCCTCGTCTCTGCATCAATCACTTATCCCTTTGATGTATTATTTACATGAGAGCGTTACTTTTGTCACTGTCTTTGAGCGGTGCAAATATTTTTCAACAACATCTGTCATTTGTTTTATCTGTCAATATTTGCGAGCAATGCTATTTGACACGTGGTGTTTTATTCTGGGCCTCGTAAGAATGGAGTGGACTTCTTGGCGGGAAAATGAAGCGTCATGTCTGCAATTTTGTTTTATTTTCAATTTTTTTTGATATTTCTAACATTAATGTGTAATAACGGTGGACTATTAACCGTTAAGTGTTTGTGAATATACATAAGTGTTAGTAAATGTAACAAAGCAGTGCAACATCACTTTTCATATTCTCATCTCATTCTTATTTATCATCTTTATCATCACACATTCTCATTTACTATGAATTATATATTATTAATATATCACTATTTGATATCGAGCGCTTCCGTGCTTCGGAAGGCACGTTAAGACGTTGGTCCCGGTTATCACTAAAATGTGGTAGTCGTTAAGCCATGTTAGAGGCCTAATGGGCGGCTTGAAAAATTCTAACAGCAGGACGCCACACACCTGCCTCCGCCAATCCGCACTGGGCCAGCGTGGTGGAGTATGACCCAATACCCTCACACCTTGATATGTGAGAGGAGGCTCGTGCTCAGTAGTGGGACGTTAATGGGCTGTGATGATGATGATGATGAATATATCACTTACTTGACACTGGCTAGATGTGCTAGACGCACGAAGCCATTATTTAAAAGAAAAAAAATATATATGAAGTGCTATATTGGGGCATACCTTGCGTTACAGAATCCCAAAAATAAGTGCTTGTTCTACGCTATGAAGTAATCTCATTATTTTTATTGCATATTGCAGAATGTGTTCATTCAGATGTGCGCTCTAATAATATTAGAAGATACGCAGGTGAAATAAATGTGTCGACAGTTACAAATGTATTTTTTTATCGTTGGGCTCATAATAATTGTCAGAGCTACGTTCGAAGTCTTCCTGCATGGTCGAATCCGAGATGAAAGATTCCATATTTAAATTTATAACTTCATCAATGGAGACATCTGTAGCGTCAGTCTGTTTATGCAGTTAATTGTGATGATTTCGACCTTGATTACTCAATTGCAGAATCCATATCCATTATATTATACTTTCACTCTATTTAGTATAAAATAGTATGAAGCTACCCGCTCTAGTGAAGAGGTGCTTCTTGATTTAAGTGACGTTCACCAATGCTTCGGAATTAACCCATGCTTGAATTTAAAGAAATTAAAAAAAGAACGAAACGTTCGGCATGAAATAGTATATAACCACGATTACTAATCCATAATAGTTTGGAATGCTATCTTAGAAACCGTCACCTATAAAATATAATAAGTGTGGAAATGAAATTCTGATATACAATTTTATTAAAAAGCTTCAATAAATGCAGCAGTTACGTAAAATTATTTTAATATTTGGTGGAAGACTGATTGTGTGGCATTAAATATTTTATTTAGACATTACATTTAACAATTTAAAATTTTGTGGACCTTACATCACATCAAGCCAATCATTAAATATTATGTAAGATAATTGTAAAATAAAAGCAGAACCAAATCGTTGAACAGATACTTTTATTTACTACAGTTAATCGTTTAATGTTGTCATCGTTATTGACCACATCATTATAATAAAAGACTGAACCAATATAACGATAACCGCAAGGCGAAGCTCGTTTCGACGACCGCGCGCTGGCGACGCGCTGCCGATTAAATTCTGATACACAATTTTATTAAATAGCTTCAATGAATGCAGCAGTTACGTAAAATTATTTCAATATTTGGTGGGGGACTGTTTGTGTTGCATTTAATATTGAAATGAAATGAAATAAACTTTTATTAAGACATAAGAACACAAAACATTACATTTAACAATTCATCATAAGGTTCATTAATTACGCGAGTCTAAAATAGTGGAGGGGGGGTCCGGCCACATCTCACCAAAACTCACCAAGGGGGGGGGCGGGGGTCAGTAAAAATCTCACGTCAACTTTTTAATTCAGAGAATATACATTTTTATACCACAGTAAAATTTTGTATTACAATATCAATACCGGTCATCATTCGTTATAGTGCACCTTAAACGTGGTATCATTATTCTCATTATTCTCCTTATTTCACAGAAAAATGTAGTACATAGAAGACAAATCAAATAAATTAAATTATTAAAAAAATATTTGGTAAATCTCACGTGAGGGGGGGGGGGGCGACCACATCTCACCAAATCTCACCAAGGGGGAGGGGGGGGGTCCAAATTTTTAAAAAAACACCTCACGTAATTAATGGACGTCCCCTAATCATTTCAGCCATTTGACGTCCACTGCTGAACATAGGCTTCCCCGATTGCTTTCCACGTAGACCGATTCTTTGCCGCCTGCATCCACCGGCTCCCCGCCGCCCTGACCAGATCTTCGGTCTATCGCGTTAGGGGCCGCCCTCTACTACATTTGCTGATTCGTGGTCGTCATTCAAGAATCTTAACGCCCCATCGGTCGTCGGTTCTTCGAGCTATGTGCCCCGCCCACTGCCACTTCAGCTTGCAAACGCGCTTCGCTATGTCGGCCACTCTAGTTCTCCTACGGATTTCCTCATTTCTGATTCTATCACGTAGGGACACTCCGAGCATAGCTCTCTCTATTGCACGCTGAGCGACTTTGAGCTTCCTTATGAGGCCCATAGTCAGGCACCACGTCTCAGTCCCATACGTCATCGCTGGCAACACACACTGGTCGAAGACTTTCGTCTTGAGACACTGAGGTATTTCAGACGAGAAGATTTTGCGTAGTTTCCCGAACGCAGCCCAACCGAACTGTATTCGACATTTAACATTTAACAATTATCACAGATAAAATATTTAAAACCACAAAAAACAATGAAATCAAAGTTAAAGTAGTGAGTTACAGCTAAATGACAATTACTTATGTATAATACGTAATTAACTAATTTGGTAAAGGTACTCCTAGGTACTAAGAAGCGCTTTCATGCTCCGGAATGCATATGTTGTAATAGCTAAGCCATATTAGAAGCCTAATTGGGTGGCTTAAAAATAAACCTAACAGCACGACATATCCTTATGACCTAAATCTCCTTTTTTTCGGATTTAAAATTATCTAACGACCCTCTTCCGCTGTGGGTGAAGCGGAGAGGTGTGTCAGACTTTTACTGACTTAATACTATCCATGTTCCTTCTTGAGCCTGTAACACTAAGGCCGCGGTAACCCTTTCAAACAGTCCCGCAAATGACCTAAATCTCCTGCTTGAGAGGAAGCAGGTGCTGATATGATAAATAAATGGCTTATATTTTTAATTTTTTTTAATTTAATATATTTTTGTATTTAGACCCATTACCCCTATGTCAGTTTTGCAGTTTTTGTGCAATAGAAGAGGTAAGGTACAAATTTTGAGACTACCGCAAATACGTTCCCAAAATTCTCTGGGAGTAATACGCCTATTTTATTCAGCTTTCCTTTCATTATGACAAACTTTTTCTTAAAACTGAATCAAAATTTCCTATCAAAGTCAAAGTCAAAATACTTTTTATTTCATAAACTATTACATAGTACTTGAAAACGTCAAAATCCATATCCATAACATATGTTTAATATTCATAACAAGGTAAGTAATAAAGATAATAGTAGACATCAAAAGAGATACAGCTTCGCATAAAGCTGGATAGCGAGCCAGTAAAGTTATAAGACGGATATAAGCGGGGTGCAGGTCAGCGTGTTTCGGCTTGCCAATAAAACCTGGGGGCAGCTGCGCATAAGGTGATAACTTTCATTACCGCTGGTCGGACGAGGCAGAGGTATTTTTGTTTAATGTATATTATTGTTGCGACTTTATTTTTATATTTATTATTATCATTGGACATTTCACACAGTACCGTCTAGACCTCAAATAAGAAGATCACGAAACAATAAGACAACTTTTGAACATATATGAACACTTATTTGTAAAAGGAGATGGTTTTTCACATCAGCTTAAGAGACCAAGCCACCCTCGACTACAAGTGGTGCACCTGCCGATCAACTTCGCGGCTATGACATAGAATAAAGTTCTCGGTAAGCGACAATAGGCTTGCCACCTATTACGTAGAACCAAAATAGAATAAAAAAAGAGTGAACTAATAATATGCCTCTACTGTAAACACATTTCTGAACATATATTAAGCTACTACTGATTATCCATTGCTTGTGCACACGAATAGTTGGTTTTTATTTAGGTGAGAAATATGTTGATAAAGGTAATATAACTGGTATTCAAATATATAAGCCTGTAAAAAGCTAAACGAATGTCTTAAAAGTAGTCAACAAAGAGTTGTGGAACTTTTAACAACCTGATGAGTTCCGAGTTGTATTGTCACTCATGGCTAGTAATTAAGCAAGAAGCTTACTACTGCTACACCACACTGTAGTACAATATTTCAATTTAAATTCAAATAACTAATTTCGGCAGCAAATATCAGGCACTTAAATAATTCTAAGGTAATTAAGTGCCTATTTATTATGTAATTACCATAAGGAATTTGTCGCATAAATAATAGCCTACGAGAGGGATTTAGTTATATCCATTATCTGTAAATAATATTTCTCAAGGCTCCAAAATTGTTCTACATATTCTGATCTCTTGTCGTACCACAAGCTAGCGTTCCAAGAAGGTTTGAATAAAATGTCAGAGATTATTAGTAGAGTGGTGTAGGTTTTTAGTATATTTCAGTTATTATAATTATTTGGGCTTTAAATACTATTATTTTATGCTACTAAGATATGCCTGGCTAACACATAGTAATCTAACCCCAAGCGACAATGGCAAAGTAAGTACTAAACACTCTTTCACTCAATACTTTTTATAGAAAATACATACAAACTTAAAAATACATTTGATTTTATGTCTATAACTTTATTAATAACAAGTAATAATACAAAAGATGATACTTGGCTATGATAGATACAAGAATGCATTACATTTTATTTAATTAAAATAACATAATCAATATATGACGACAATTGGAACACGAGACGCGGTGTCGGCGTTTGCTGTTGTAATCCGAATATAAGGGCATAGCTGCGTTCGCACAATTCATATACTAGGACTGCGTAACAAGTTGAATACAAATAAACAAACAAACAACCAAACAACACAACAAACCAAAAAAACTTTAAAATATTCCTCTGCCTTCCGAAGAACCAGGCGTGTATGTATCTGCAGGACTGTCCGAAAGGGTTACCGCGGCCTCTAGAAGTAGCAGGCTTAAGAAGGAACATGGAAATAAAATAAAATAAATATAAAATAAAAGTCTGACACACCCTCCCGCTCCACCCACAGCGGGAGAAGGTCATTAGATGATTTTCCATCCGAAAAAAAAGAAAAAACGGCGTGTATGTATTAGACGAAGGACTAGACACCTCTTACTGTATGATACGTTAGAATAGAATTTATTGGTTTGTTAAACATAGGTATTTTACATTAAGGTGTTGCATACTAAATATGTGCGCTGTGTTTTGTCGTTGAGACATACAAACATTAGCAAAGAAAATTAGACTAATTATAATTAAAATTACAGTAATGCCTTATCATCTAGGAACTCATCTACTTGGTAATAACATTTTTTACGTAATATTTTAATTAAAGATTTTTTGAATTCATGCAAGGTTGCTTTTTATTACATTAGGTATTTTGTTGTATATTTGTGGAGCAGTGCCAAAGAAACTTTTTTTATTATTTGTTACGTCCGTATACGTTTCATCTAGGGATCTCTGTGCTTAGCTACAATTTAGCTATTAATCCCTTTTTAATAGTTAAGAGTATATCAGTGTGCATGGACTAGGTAACGAGCGGTAGCCAGCAGTTATGATAAGCAGTGTTTCTTAAGTTCCGAAACTTATCCTCTAAAAGGAATCCACGGAACAGTTACCGAGTTCCATTTCAACTCTCCAATGCAATTAGAGTAGATCTTTTGTCGGTCCGTCTGTTTGTTTTATCCAGTCCGGAATATTGGCTTACTTCGTTAATCTCTCCTCCCAGACTAAAATTTGAGGCGAAAATCTTAATCCGATTCCGATGAATTTTTAATTTATCAGACTTTACGCTCAACGAGCTTACTGCGTCTGTACTTAATGTTTTGGTAGTGGTTGTTATAAATTTATAATTTATCTGTGGAGACATTAAGATTTCTAGTGGATACTAAAGCCCACGTTCAAGCCTAAAGCGGGGCTTTACACCCACTTGTTTTGTTTTGACGTTTTCAAGTGCTATGTAATAGTTTATCAAAAAAAGTACTTTTTACTTTTACTTTACATTTACTTGGATCTGTGGTCTTAAAACTCTGGGAAACAGCGAACCTTATTCATATGAAAATATGTAAAAAAAAGTTAGGGTGACCAATAGATTAATACATTTAGTCTCGTGTATTTATTATCATTTTCTTCGTCTAAGCAGAAATGGGTCGGATTATAATTTACAACATTATTTAGTAAGCAGTCCGCCGTATTTTCGGGTATGCTGGGAACGTAAGTATCTAGTACCTATATCTAATGTTATATATATTTTTTATGGCTGATATGACATTGGGGTCATTATACCTGCACTCTGCTCCTGAGGTCTGGGGTTCAATTCTCAGACAGGACAAATCTTTGTGTGCATGAACATGAATATTTGTTCTGGTCTGAGTGTTTACCTATTTATATTAAGTATGTATGTACAAAAAAATAGTATGTAAGTATGTTTATCCGTTATTTAGTATCCATAATACAAGTTCCAAATGATACTTACCATGGAACTAGATATTTGGTGTAATTGTTTATTAACTGTGCATTGGCGCTGTTGGCTTACTATCAAGTAAACTTAAGCCAGCATGTCATAAAAAATCATACCAAGAAAATAGAGAACGAATATAGGTAAGAATAACAAAAAGTAAGCCATGTAAATGTAATTATTTCCAGGCACCCAGGTAAGCTGGGCGATTCCGCCCGCGCCATTCCGGCAGTAGCCGTTCAGCTCAATGGGCATTAGGAGATCTGGCGAAAGTCGTTACTGCTACACTCACTGTTAGTTTTTAAGCATTCAATTATTGTACAGTGCGCATTTCCTTATTATTCAATAACATTTTAAACGTAACTTTACAAAGTATTTATTTATTTGTATATATGTTACCGGCCAAACCCGATTTTAGGACAAACTAGTATAGCCTAGTCCAAAATAATGAAGGTGGGCTGCATAAAATGTTTTTTAATGGTAAGATAAATTAGGTTATTATTTTACCATTAAAAAACATTTTATTATAAAAGTGGCAGCCCACCTAAGTTAGTTTTGACTAGGCCATACTAGTTTGTCCTAAAATCGGATTTGGCCGGTAACATAATATAACCAAACAAGTATATTACCGTTCTATCAATGAATGTCAATGCAGATATGAAAAATATTCAGAGTGGCCAAAAGCTACTAGAATGTTTTATAGTTAGCATCAATGCAATGCAAATATGCATTAGAATATCGACGCTCGGAAAACCTCTACACAAAAACATCAATCGAACGGTAACCTCTAATAGGACTGAGAGCTGTTTCATTTTAATGTAATCCAAGCGACCAGAACGAGAAACGCTCGTAGCTCTGAAAGGCGCTCGTAGCTCTGAGAAGCGCTCGTAGCTCTGCGGTGCTCGGTAGTCGAAAACAATCACCAAAGTATAGCAGAGGTCATGAGTTGGCTGATCGTTTGTGTGGCATATGATATCGAGCGCTTCCGCGTTTCGGAAGGCACGTTAAGCCGTTGATCCCGGTTATCACTAAATGTGGTAGTCGTTAAGCCATGTTAGAGGCCTAATGGGCGGCTTGAAAATTCTAACAGCATGACGCCATACACCTGCCGCCGCCAATCCGCACTGGGTCAGCGTGGTTGAGTATGACCCAATACCATCACACATTTGGATGTGAGAGGAGGCTCGTGCTCAGTAGTGGGACGTTAATAGGCTATGAAGATGATAATGATGATGATCCAATCGACCATATTTGCAATTATTACAAAATAATTGAAATGCCATGAGATAGAATCCTACAGGTAAAGAGCAGTTCTAATATAACGCCTGATAACAGGATGTACTGCATCGTATTTGAGCCGCAACTCACGCCGAACTAAGTTATTTGAACAATTCCCGGGGTACAACGCAGTCTTCAGTTAGAACGGTTAAATAGTTCCAAACACTATTGGGTGTATGTAGGACTTAACCACAGCATACGTGAACAAGATAGATAGCTAAACTACAACATCATTTAAAGAAATAATATAAAGGTTTCGAATTACTTTTTACATTCTAGGTGCGGCCTCACCCCCTCTCACCTCATGGGGAGTCGTAAAAGAAGACGAAGAGAAATCTTATCGGATGATGGGCAGCAGCGTCAGGTCCCGCTATTCCAGAGTAACGGTCTTGGTAACGGCTGGGGAGGGGGTGCCAAGAATCACCGGCAGAGATCCAGCTGCAATCCTAAACGACGACTCTTACACCTGGCAACACGTGCACGTGTCAAGTTGAAAGTCTTCGACTAGTGCGTGGTGCCAGTGATGGGACTGAGACGTGGTGCCTGACTATGGGCCTCATAAGAAAGCTTAAAGTCGCACAGCGTGCAATGGAGAGATCTATGCTCGAGGTGTTCCTACGTGATAGGATTCTATCAAATTGGACCCTACTTCGATAATATCTTGGTGCACTTCAGAGTTATGACTAAAATCTCTACTGCTAACAATACCTGATTTTATCTGTGTACCCATTAAAGTTTTAATTTTCGTTTTATTAGCTTCCACATTCTGGATACAATTTGCAATGTGAACTAACTGTTCCACATCTGCCTCATCCTAGCCATTTCTCAATACGAACACAAGTGGTCCCTCATAATTGTTGTTCGATATTCAGCAAACAGTTACAAAGCGAAACCTAACTAGTTCATACTTCTACCCACATTAGCGTGCATTAGTTATTAGGTATTATCTAGTGTTCGATTTAGGAGTTGGAAATGTAATACCTTTTAAATGTAGTTTCATGTCTTTCAAAAAGAGGTGATCAAAACTAAATTTGAACTAACTTTACTCCGATGGAAAACTTGTGTCGATTCACTAAGACGCCAAATTATAAGAAACTGACGATAAATAATCCGCTTACATATTTTACATATTTTACTGGCTTTTGTATACTTAATACTTATTTCATTTAGACGACTCTTTATTTGTATGTTTTTGTACCATATGGTACACAGACATGCGGCTCACTTGACAGAAAGTCACCGGTAGCTATGAACGCTTTCAATACCAGAAGCATTAGCGCGTTGCCGACACTTCGTAACCCATTTTGCGCCCTTTTTTGAAAAGTACTCTCTCGATAAAATATGTTATAATTGAGGACCTGCCTAGATTTTTTCCTGCTAGTTTATTTAGATATATCTATTACGGCTACTGCACTGTATGTAAGAAATCTATGATTGTGTTATTTATTGTTGCTGTAATGTTAATGCTCACTACTCAGCAGCCATATTGTTATTTTTTAAATAGTTAAGCCTAAATTGTCTTTTAAGTGAAATGACAAATTTCTTTAGGCAATGAAATTCTTTAAACCAATAATTATAAGGCAGTCGATGCAGTCCAAAACAAGCACCTCGGGCAACCTTTAACTCCTCCATTTATATTCTTGAGCCCTGTATGTTCCGGGGACGCGGCCACTCTCTCGAACAATCCCGCAATCTCAAAAAACCGGAGTTATCACAGAATTATCAGTGCAATAATTTTTGATGCATATTTGGGTCATTTTTATTTGTAAGGTCTCGATTGTATGACAGTTGCTTACTTGCATTTTGTAAGCTAGTTTACTAAACTTTTTTCTCTTCAAAAAGTGCACAGATTTCAAGCACTTCGACTGTTTGTTGCGAAAATATTTGGCTAGTGACCTTTGGCACACAGAGATCCACCGACACGCTGTAAGATAATTAATCATCAAAATATAACCTTTGAGGCACGATATTCTCCTTCTATTGGTAAGTTTATTATTCTACAAAGGTCATGTTTTGATTCATTTTCTAATATTCAACCTTTTTTGGTAATTATTTTGAGGAATAAAACATTTTACAAATATTGAAACGTTATCTAGTATGAATAATAGTATACAATACTTTGTATATAACTTTACTCGTATCTTAGTGGTATTTGGTGGTTAGAAAAGATAATTGAAGTATAGCAGAGATCACAGTGGCTCATTTTTAGATAGGTGCCCATTTGTGTGGCATTTTATATGGAGCGCTTTCGTGCTTCGGAAGGCACGTTAAGCCTTTGCGTTGCATTTGGCTGTGTAACACTAAAAGTAAATAGATAAAAACGAGAACGCTGGCCCACGAGGTCACAACCAGGATAACGTCTGATAAAGACAATGACACTCAAGAATATTTTATTACTACCTTTAAGGGTTCCGTTGTGAAATCTTACGTAACATTTATAGTGTACCCCAAAATCTGAATAACCGTAGACGAATATCCATTCTTTCGAAGCAATTTCCATGGCTGTCTGTTTTTGTTTACCCACGAGTCCCAAGTGCCCCGTCCTATTGCGCGCCTCGCAGACGAATCGAGGGGATCTCGGCTAATGTAATAATTCTCAAACAATCATCGAACAGGATTTGAAAAATCTTGAGAAATAACACTGCTTCGGATTTGGGATTTTGCGTCCCGTTTTATTATTTCTAAAAAGGATTTTGTAGCTTCGACTAAAATATTGTTGGATAATTAAATGTGGAATGGTTTTGTTCACAGCATCCATTTGCAACACTTCTCGCCATTATTTCCAGGACTAATTATAAAATTACTAACTTTTTAATTATATATAATTCTCTAATTTCATCTTCATTCTATATCTATGGACTATTTCGGGTTGGTCCTGTCCAACTCCTTCTATTTGTTGGCTGCGTAACTATCTCTTTTAAAACAGTATTTGGGCAGAGCATTCACTGCTAAAATAAGCAGACATTACTGTTGCCAAATCTTTGGCTTAATTCTGATTATGATTCCCCATTCTCGACCATATCACTCATCATTCACTCAATCTATTTCAGAAGTCACCATTATTTTTCTGTCCTGCTCCCAGTTTGTCTGGGATCGGCACAGTAGGTCTGTTCTTTTCATTTATCTTGGTTATTACAATCTAATCCTGGTGACATTTCACACAATACATTTACAAAATAATAAAAAGTATTTATGTATGTTTATCCGTTATTTAGTATCCATAACACAAGTTCTTAATGATACTTATCTTGGAACTAAATAATTGGTGTGATTGTAAGAGAATATTTATTTATTTAATAACCTCTTACCTAGGTTTGTAAGGGAAGGCCCGTGGTCATTAGTATGACATCATTCTCACTGAGACGATGACCATAGTTATTCGTTTTCGAATAATGTAACCCAACTTATCATTTCTTCAAACACTCTATGCAAGAAGTAATACCAACTGAAGTTAAATATACCAACGATTACATACTATTTCCTTAAGAATAAGGTTAGACAAGGTTGTTGACCCAAGGAGCGATCGTTAAAGCTCACCTCCTGAACCAATTCAGAATACCTAAGTCGGGACATTTAGGTATCGGGGTCGCATGGATGGGCGGTATTAATAACTTTGCTTTTATTCAGATATTGTTTCTTCGCGTGGTCGTTGAACCTTGGTCTGGTTGTGTAAGTCCTTAAACTCATACAACATACAGTCCTTTTTATGTGTTTTACATACGAGTGTATTTATTGACTTGGCTTTAGAATTATTTTCCTTGTTTCACTTAAATCTCATGATAACTTTGTTCAAACGAATTCGGAAACAAGATAAAAAAAATTATAACGTAAAGTTATTGACTTTTTTATACTCAAGCTTAGGAGAGTTTGAGTTCTATGTATTATATTATAGTGTTATTATAGTGCATATTTAATATTTTTGCTAACACTGTATAACTTAATCATTAAAATGATTCATACTAATTAATGAGAGAACAGAATATAATTTATTTGTAACTTGTTTTAATAGTTAATTTACAAATTTTATTTTTCAATGCCTACCTAGATAGATGGAACTTCAGCGAAAAATAAAAAGTTACTATCTAAAACTTTTGGAGACTTAACAAAGCGCCATGGAGCACCAAATAAAGCTCTTTTAAATTATACTATGTGCAACAAGCAAAGGACACAGACAGGTAAGTAACTTACTTGCATAAATATATTATTTTAAAAATTTACACTTATAAGAGTAAGAAAACACCCTGATCAAATAAATACTTCAAAAATTACAAAAAAAAAAATTCATAGAATATAAAAAATACACTTAATAGAATATAAAAAAATAGTAAAATAAAATATACTTTATTGTCTTTAAGATCAACATGAATCTATTCCGGATACCATATTAAAAAATACAATTTTTTTATTTGTTATTTTATATTTTATATTTCTGACACTTTGACACACACGACAATTATTTAGTTCCAAGATAAGTATCATTAAGAACTTATGGATACTAAAAATTGTATATTCACAATACATTTATGAAAACTTACTGCATACTCATAAAAATAAAAGTAAGTTAAGTAAAAATAGTAATAGACATAATTTTAACTTAAGAACTAAGAATAAACTGGCTATGCCCAAGTATAGGCTCCATAAAGTTACAAATTCTTTAGCGGGAAACAGTATTCGCATGTACAATGATGTGGCAAATTTATCTATAACTAAATTTAAAAATTACATAAAGAGTAAATTGTGCCAGAAGGCTTATTATAATGTGAAAGATTTTATGAACGACAAGTCTGCCTGGAAGTGACATGAATTGCTCCTTTCTTTCTTAAGACTAGATGAGATATGATCTTTAGATATTACATTTTGTTAGTTTTAAGAACAGCGGTAATCTTAACAATTTATTTCTTTAATTGTATTAGCTCTTAAGACATAATTTGAAAAAAGCCGAGATGAGTTTCTTGAGGCCTTCTTCTCAATCTCGTTGCCTTTTGGAAGCCTCGTTATAGTTACCGACAGACTGACTGACGGACAATCCCCTCCCTCCTTTAGAATCACGACAGGCTGACTGACAGATACAGACTGACAAATCTTGAGAAAACCACAACAGACAGAGAAACTGCTTTTACTCCTTTATTATGGTACCGCTCATATTTCTTTCATTGCTGTTAAAAAAATAAATGGAATTTCAATTTTTGATTTTTGAAATGTTTGACGAATCTAAATGATCAATTTGATCTTAAAGACATTAAAGTATATTATATTTTGTGCATGAACATGAATATTTGTTCTGGTCTGGGTGTTCTCCTATGTATCTTAAGTATGTATTTACATTAAGAAAAAGTATTTATTTTTGTTTATCCGTTATTTAGTATCCATAACACAAGTTCTTGATGATACTTATCTTGGAACTAAATGATTGGTGTGTTTGTAAGAGAATATTTATTTCTTTATTTAATTGTTGCAGATTTGGTTTGATTCTTTCATTAATTTGCATGGTTATAAAGCGTTTGGTTTACAATTTTGAGTAAGGACGCACTGAAATCAAATCTAAACGTTAAGTGATTGTGTGATATGGGCTGCATTACTTGAATCTGCGCAGCTTTTGCTTCTTTATGTCACAAATTAACTATCGAAGTAGTTTAATACTACTGCGCCAATTCACTAACGGCAGGAGCTTGGATGATGACGAAGAATTGGGCAACAAACTCGTCTAGATGTAACTTGTAAAGCTTATTCTTCTGCTGGTTAAGATACATTGTCTTGAATGGAAAGGGAATAGACAAGAAACTCGACAAATTTGTCCCGCGAGTGCATATTTTATAAAAAGATTATATTCTCTGTGATAGGTCAATCAGAAAGAAAGATATTAATGACTGGTACACAATGAATGTCGATAAATGGCGAATCAAAAAAGGTAATGGATTATATTAAACGTCACTCGGAAACTGTTGCGACATCGATTTCAGAACTCGTTTGGTCCGATTCATACAACAATCCGGCCGAAACGAACCAAATCACGCCTTTTGTGGAGAATTGTTTGGGCGCAAATTATTGTTGTACTTATTTCTTTTCATTTTTCCCTATGGGTTGGCAGTGTTATTCGTAGATTAAAGCGTTTGTATAATTATGTACAACACGTCTCTTTATAAATGTCTATTACCTGGTTTACCTTGGCTACTAATAGTTACAGTATCTTTTCATTTAACCAAGTGCCAGCTATAGTAATGTAAATCGTATACAATCGTGTATGAGGATCCTACCGAGGCCTAAGGATCCCAAGCCAACCTCACCTGCAAGTGGTACACCTGCCGATCAACGGACAAGGCTCTGACGAACATATCAGTGTCCGGTAAGCGGCAATTGGCTCGCCACCTATTACGTGAGACCAACTACATAATTGGCGAAGTGTGGGTGTATAATATGCCTCTGCCTACCCCTTCGGGGAAACAGGCGTGAATGTATGTATGTGTATCGTTTACAAGTGCTTCGGGAAGAAGCCTGATATAATTAAATGAATAGGCATCCTACAAAAGTAAGTTCATTTTGGATAAAATCTTGCTACATCTATTAAAATGGAACAGCAAAAGTTACTTTTAGCACAGAAATCTCTAGATGAAATTTGTTAAACGGTGAAAGGGAGCTGGAGTCTTGGTTATAGAAAAAAAAACCTCCTAAATAAAGGAATCTTCTACAGAACCCACGCGTTAAATAAGATAAATAGTGAAAGCATTCTACGTCCCAATTCGGCCGCAAAGTCATATTAAAACGTAAATTGTTTAATTTTGAAAATTGAGATAAAGTAATTTGCGATGTGATATTTTGGTAAACGGTTATTGGTCATACATTAGTGTGGTTTTAAAGTGACACCCTTGGTTGTAAGGTTAAACATCTCTTAGCAGGTGTCAGTAGTGAGACGTAAGTATAATGAAGTCGACGCTATTCCTTTCCCGTCGGAACATCACAGTTGTTGACCAAGCAACAACAATTGGTTATGCAGAGTCACGCCTGTTGTTCACGGCCGGAGCAGCTTGGTGTTTGTACCGTGATCGCTTCCCTCTACTTTCAATCACATCGTCCTTCAAACGTCTATTATGTTACTAAGGATGAAAAAAGGCTTTATATTTTATTCCCGGGTGTGCTTTTTCTATAATGTCATTAAAAAAATATTCTGAAATCTCTCAGCAAGAAAATTATCATGTGTCATGCTCGAAAAAAGTAGACGTATATATTTATTTCCGATTAGTAACTAATCAAACCAACCGTTCACCTAATCGTATGTGGCAGCTGCCCATATTCATCAGCAGTACTTTTTAAAAAATACCCATTGAAATTGCACTGCTCTCGATATCCCGAAACATCAGTTGTCAAGTCTCATTTGTGTTAGTCTCAGTGGTTGAATATATATATATAATAGGTTGGGGAAAAAGTCTTTTCGTATTTTTGTATGAAAAGTCAAGACATTTTTTTCAAAGTTTATTTACATTTATTTACAATATATATGTACCGTTTTGTTGAATAACTTTCTGCCATTTTGTGGGCAGAGACATTATCCCGTTACTGTAGAAACTTTGGGACTTCTGATCAAAAAAACGGGACAAATAGTTTTGGCAGTCCTCTCTTGAGGTCAACCTTACAGAACCTAAAGAATTCTGCAGAGACCGAAACAGGTGAAAATCTGAAGGCGCAAGGTCAGGGCTATATGGTGGATGCACTAGGACCTCCCAGTCGAACTCTCTTAATTTTTGCTGAGTGGCTAAAGATGTGTGGGGTCTAGCGTTATCGTGATGAAAGACCACACCCTTCCTGTTGATCAATACCGGCCGTTTTCTCTCGACTGCTTCCTTTAATCTCATCAGTTGCTGGCAGTAAGGATCAGAATCGATGGTTTTGCCGGGCGGTAAAAGCTCATAATAAACAATGCCCTTCCAATCCCACCATACACACACACAGCATCACCTTATTTCGTGTTAGGCCAGGTTTGGCCACAGTCTGTGAAGCCTGGCCAACTTTTGACCACGACCTTTTTCGCACGTTCTTGTCGTACGTGATCCACTTTTCATCGCCAGTTATCAATCTCTTCAAAAACGGCTCGGTTTCATTACGTCTCAATAATGAATCGCAAATGAGTACACGGTTCATTAAGTTTCTTTGAGTGAGCTCGTGTGGCACCCAAATATCGAGCTTTTTTGTATAACCAGCTTTCTTCAAATGGGTGAAAACTGTTTTGTGGTCAATTCCCAGTTCTTCAGCTACATCGTAACTACTAATATGCCGATCTTGCTCCACTCTTTCAAAAATGGCGTCCATTTTATTCGTAACAGGGCGACCAGAGCGAGGTGCATCTTTAACATCAAAATTTCCGGACTGAAAACGTTTGAACCAAATTTGTGCTACTCTTACTGACACTGCATCAGGTCCATAAACATCACAAATTTTTTTCACTGCTTGAGTTGCATTTTTGCCTTTTTTATAATAAAATTTTAAAATGTATCGAATTTCTTCATTAGATTCACTCATTTTAACGGAGAGAAAAACAAATGAAAAATAGCGGGAAACAACTTTTTTTTATTTTTTTCTTTTCTTTATAATGGAACCTTTTTAATGTTACCAAAACCAGCCAGACACAAATAGTACAGTCAAAAAAATTTTATAATAAGTTTATACCTACGTTATGCGAAAAGACTTTTTCCCCGACCTAATATATACAGAAAAACAGATGGTACAAACGTAACTGATAATTTTAGTGATTTGTTACTATATCAAGAACCCTAGTTCGGTAAGTTATAACCTCTTAATTTTAGTACAATTTGGCGTGACAAAGTCCCAAAGGGTTATGCTACTTCTAAGCCCGACGTCGCCGACGAGCCGTGTCTACTTATATCTTTTAAATACTAGATACTGTAGTTTTTAAAATTTATCCTAAATTATAATTTTTTAAACTAGCGTGTATTGCTATTGAACGCAGAAACAAGAAGAAGATCTGTGAAATAAGAAGTCGTTAAAATACATGAATCGATACTGTTAAAGCATTTTCAAAACGCGTGACAGCAATGCAATCGCAGAAACTGCGCGGATCCTACATAATAAACGAACGCAGCAAAACACAATGATGCAGTGCAGACGCGGTTTGATGCTGAGACATCAAGACAAACCCACCAAAACGCGTAATTTAATATCAATGCAATCGCTAAATCGGCGAGAGTTGCTGTTATAAGAACCATAGCTGAGGCTTGAACCGCCACCGTGCTCAATAATTAGGCGGCTTTGTTTACTGTCAGGTCGTCGTCCAATTAATACCTTCAAAAGCAATAACTGTTAACCAAACTCCGATGGTATAATTACATTAACCCGGTTCTTCCACGTCGGTTTGCGTCGGTAATTGAAGCAGAGTCGCGGCCAAGGAGGTTGACAGTCGGCGGCGCCTTCACAGTTGCTAATTGCTTTCATAAAATGTATTTCCATTTTAATTTGCACAATTTGGAATCTCTCGTAAAAAGTTTCACGTTGATTCCGTTGAATATTTCATTCGAGATTCTTTTAGATTTGACGTTCAACTCTTTTATGTGATTCATATCTTTATTTAGGACAAAGCGCATTTACTTCTACACAACCGTGGAATTCATAAATTAAGCTTTGTGTTACAATACGTAGCTTTACACTACATTATATAAAACAATGTCGCTTCCCGGTGTCTGTATGTGTGTACGTATGCTTAAATCTTTAAAACTACGCAGTGGATTTTGATGCGGTTTTCTTAAATAAATAGATATATTTAAGAAGAAGGTTTACATCTAGTAGTGAAACACTGTATCATTTCTAATGTGATATCGTAAATCAACTCACTTTTTTGCGCTTATACGAGTATTGCAAACGCTGGCCAAATCCTACGAGATTGGTCAAAATAATTTACCACAGTAGTACAATACTACTACTAACAAAAATTCACAAAAAAGTCCGCGATGGTATGTCTATCTCTCAAGAATATCCCACAACAACCACTTTTTATCTTTTACTTTTTACAAGAAATAACGGTTTATTTACGAAGCTATTTTAAGTATGTATAACATTAATTCTTATCGAACTAAAGATGTTAGTAAGCTTGGACATTGAACATAGATTAAATTTGTTTTGTACATCATGTAATTTCGATCAGTACTTTAGAAGAAATCAAACGTATAAACTTACGCTAAATCCAAAAATTATGGTTGCGACGGTCGGTGGTAGATATAACACCAAGAGATTGGCGACTCTGGGTGCCCTTGGTAATGTCTACCGGGGGGGAAACTAAGAGGAACCTATGGAGGGCGCAGCGGGCGGGCCAGGAACCCTCCTGGCAGCGGGGGCAGGGGGCCCCTGCTGTCTTAGCATAAACCCTGCGAGAAGTTGGCCACACACGCAATGGTCGCACGAGGAGGTAGGAGGGGCGCGTTCACTGCGTCTCTCCCTGAGGAGGTCCTCCCGGTTTTGGTCCGGGGGACGTTGGCCGCGGGCGGGGGGTCAGAGCTGCAACCCAGGTAGTGGCCCCCCGCCACTTTCTCAATAAGCGGCTGGCGTCGTCGGAAGATTTTTAGTGGGTATTACTGCTGGTGGTCGTGTCTGCCGGTAGTGAGTCCCACACACCTCTCTCGGTCCCCTTTGCATTTTATATACATATTATTTTTACACGTACAGAAACTTCGGTGTATGTGCGATTTTTTATTTTATTATTATCCGTTCCTCCAGACTAAAACTTAGTAATTGACAACCAATTTTCATTAACGGCGTGTTGTTAAAATTTATCGTTTAAATTCGCCCAATTTCCACTCAACGATAAATTATGACAGCTTTGTAAATCACTGTCGCTTTACTTTCATTATTCATAAGTAGGCCTAGGGCAGGCTTCGGGAGCTTGTCATGGCGGGTGGAAGATCAATACATCGGTACTGTAAGATATTGTTAGGTAATTGGAATGACGACCGATATGGCGTGGTGGCGAGTATACCCGCACTCCACTCCTGAGGTAATGGGTTCGATCCGACACAAGACAAATATTTGTGTGTATAAATATGAATATTCGTACTGGTCTGGGTGTTTTCATATGAATATTAAGTATGTAATTACAAAAAAAAAGTATTTATATATGTTTATCCGTTATTTTAGTATCCATAAGTTCTTAATGATACTTATCTTGGAACTAAATAATTGGTGTAAGTGTCAAAAATATAAAATAACAAATAAAAAAATAATTTTTTAAACTTATCCCTCAATGAGTCGCAAGATCTCATACCATAGATAGCACGGACAGCCTTTTTCTGCAGCACAAAGATGCATTCAATATCTGCAGCATTACCCCACAGCAGTATGCCATATGTCATAACACTGTGGAAGTAGCTGAAGTAGACTAGACGAGCTGTTTTAATGTCCGTTAGTTGTCGTATCTTCTTCACGGCATAGGCTGCAGAACTCAGTCTGCCCGAAACTTTCCCGATGTGAGACCCCCATTGCAACCTTGAGTCTAGTGTTATACCCAGAAAAACCGGCTCATTTACTAATTTTATTTCATCGTCTCTAACCCTAACACTGGTTTGAGCAAGCCGCACATTAGGTAGGGTGAACCTGACATATTTAGTTTTATTTTGATTTAACTATAAATTATTAGCACTGATCCAGTGGACTATCTTAGAGAGCGCATTACTTACGTAGTCAAGTTCACGTTGTCCACGTTTAACTTTAAATACTAAAGACGTATCATCTGCAAATAAAACAATCTTGTGATCGTCTTTTATGAGGTGGGGGAGATCATTAATATATACTAGAAATAGAAATGAGCCTAGGATTAAACCCTGCGGCACCCACATTGTTACTGCAGACCCGGGTGACTGCTTACCATTAATAACCACTTTCTGGACCCTATCACTTAGGTAAGAAGTGACGAAACGCAAGGCAGTGTTACGAACTCCATAATAATGGAGCTTTACAAGTAAAGTCTGATGCTGGACGCAATCAAATGCTTTAGATATGTCACAGAACACACCGTTAGCATCATATGACTCATCCCAGGCTTCGTAAATACTCTGTAATAATTTTATTCCAGCATCAGTAGTAGACCGGCCGCGAGTAAAACCAAACTGTTTGGTGTGCATTAGATTATTTTTGTCAAAGTGAGATTGCATTTGGTTGAGCATAATTTTTTCAAAAATTTTACTAAATGTCGGTAATACTGAAATAGGACGGAAGTTTGACGGATCCGATGTGCTACCCGATTTATTAAGAGGAGTTAACTTATTTAATTTCATTAGATCCGGAAACACACCACTATCAATGCACTTATTAAAAATAATTACCAATTCAGGAGCTACTATTTCGATTAAAGCGTTAACTAAGTGTACAGAAATGCCCCAAGTGTCAGCAGTTTTCTTAATATTTAAAGATTAAAAACTTTTATAATGGTGTGTACATTGACCTTACTAAATTCGAATAAAACATCAATTGTGATCTCTTTAGATTTGAATATAGAATTAAACTCATTGTAAAAACTATGAAAAATTAATTTACACATATTGTTTGGATGTAAATCAGCGTTTCAAAATGGAAATTTGTCGCAAAGTCCAACTCTCATACGATCTAGGCGGTCTACCTGTTATAGGTCTACAAAATATTTTATGTTATATAGGTTTTTCCTTATTAATTTTAAACGATGCTAATTGCCTACAGTGGTCTGAATCTAGCTTATTTATAATACTCATACTTTCTGGCTGAATGTCACTATGCATATTATTTAAACAAGTATCACAGTACCAAAAATAAGTTAATAAGATTGTGTAATTTTAATAAATTCAAGATATTGTAAGTCATAGGCGTATTAGCCAGCAAGTCGACATTGAATTCACCGCACACTATTGTTGTTTTATTACATTTTCCAAGATTACATAGCTCTTTATCCATAACTTCCTCAAATTCAGTAAAGGGTGATGATGACCCAGGTTTATACACACATACTAAATGAATTGCTCCATTTCTACGTATGACAATTCAATTGTGCACACATAGATTTGTCCTGTGTGGGGATCGAACTCACGACCTCTCGAGTGAAGTGCAGGTATACTGACCTCCACGCAATATCGGTCGTCCATTCAATTAAAATATTTACTGATACTATGACATGTTTTTTTTAGTTTTAAAAAGTTTTTATGTTTTGTTACATCAAAGCTGTAGTTGTAGGTGCCCAATTGAATAATATAATAAAACTCAAAGGTTGTGAGTTGCATATTCTGCCACATACATACTGTAGTAGTATTCCTAGTTCGATCAAATATGCATCGTATATCCAAACAGCGGCCATCGCGTTGAATTCCCCATTCCGGCGCACATTTGACTGTTTGACCAGAGCAAGCGCGGCGTTAATGCATTTCTCGCATTGGCCTGCCGTCGATAGGCGGAAACGGCTCATGCATATTGATGGGCGCGTTCGTCTGCGTCTTACGGGGTTTCCTAGGTTGTCGTCAGCTGTGGTTATCCGACGATAGCCGCTGTCGTAGAGATCTGGCGATTTTAGTAGGTTAAACTGTCTGGGTATTAGATTCTAGCAATTGCCATTGCTATTTTATTATACTTTGCTTGACATTTAATTTACAATTAAATAAAAAAATATTAAATATTTTCTGACAATTACACAAATTATTTAGTTCCAATATAAGTATCTTTAAGAATGGATTAAGAAAGAATGGATACTAAACAACGGATAAACATACATAAAACATTTTTTTGTAAATACATACTTAATATGCATAGGAAAACACCCAGACCAGAACAAATATTCATGTTCATGTACACAAAGATTTGTCCTCTGTGGGAATCGAACCACGACCTCTGGAGTGAAGTGTAGGTGTACTGACCTCCACGCCATATCGGTCGTCAACATTTAACATATGTTAATTAATTATAATTGACCATTTACTCTTTGACAATATTGTAAACTGAAATTCGTGCAAATACAATCTACTTTATGTTAGTTACTAATGTTGAACTTTCATCCTACATTATTACTATTATTATTATTACTGCACTAATATACCTACTGACATGTAATTTTTGCATGTCCCTTGGGGCAATATATGTTGATCCAGCTATCTTAATTCAAGACCATTTTTATATACACCTACCATGTTTTACAGCAAATAAATAATTTGGTTGATTGTTGTCATTTAATTTACTCAGCATGGACCTCCTCTTTTGAACCAAGGTGAGAGGTATTCAGATCTTACTCAACGGACTGACAGAGGCATCCTATAGTTGGATTATTAATAGCAAAAACAAAAAGTTACGTTGATAAAAACATAAAGTGCTGGTGACTGTGATTAGTTAGATTTCAAATTACCGTACACACTTTACGTGACCTTAACGCATATTGCATCCGTAACACCTAACAATATATTTCGCCCGCTCAACTTATCGAGCTTTGGTGTAGTGGATAAGTACTGAGGCATAGAGGCGAGTGTTGTGAGTTCAAACCTCGCGATTTATTGAATACTTTTTGTGATTAATCGAAGTATTTCAGACATCAACAGACTTGGTTAGAATATAAAAACAAGTTGTTACGATGACAAAAAATAGTATTTCCAGTAAAAGGAATGGACACAAAACTTCAACACCAGAGGGCCTAAACAAAGTTTCATGTTATAAATGTAAGAATATAATTGGCATCAAAGACACACTAAAATGTACTGGATGTGATAATGTTTATGAATTCGACTGTGCCGGTTTCTCAGAAAAATTATATCAATTAATGAAACCCGAAGCAAAGCAAAAATGGAGATGTAAATCATGTATTCGGAAGCCAAAACAGTTAAATTCACCTTCTAAGATCACGTTACGAAAGAAAACTAATTCCATAATTTCATTTAAATCTAGAAATAACGCATCGTCGAATCATACATCCGCCCTAATTGAAGAATTTTCAAATCCAGACCGGGCTACCACATCTAAGGAATCATCTGCTTCTCCTGAAGAATTAACATTGTACACACCGATAGCATCGGACGATGAGGGTCACAGTAACGAATCAAACTATGACATGCTCTCTAGAAGTGCCGAAATGACTTGTAACAATGCACAGGAAACACAGCAATTGAAACTTAAAATCAATGACCTTACGTCTATGCTTGCTAGCACTCAAAAAGAATTAGAAAATACTATTTTAGAAAATATGATCTTCCAAAAAGAAATAACGAAACTTACAAACAAAATTCAACTTTTGGAAGTTATCTGTCATAAACCACCTTCGAGAAAACTCAAACAAAGACGATCGGCCATAACAGCGTACGATCTGTGTACTACACCCCTAGCACAGACTCCCAACCATATTGGAAACTTGTATACAGCTAATACAGAAGGAAAAATACCTAAACTAACCTACTTACAGAATATAATAACTAATTTAGAGGAAGATTATGCAAGAGCGTGCGAGGAAATAGTAATCTTGAATGAAGAAATTTGTGTACTAACACGTAAACTGGACATTAGTAATTTGGAAACCCCATCCTGCAAAAACTCCATAGAAACCGAATTATTATCCAACACTAAACAGAGGACACAAAAATCAAAAAAAGAACACAATGAAAATGAACCTACTAAAACAAAAAGAACAGGAAAGTTATGTATTATATCAAGTAGTAGACGATATAAAATTCTCCAAAATATTAAAAATATTGCTACTCTCAATGACTATCAGCTCTGTCATTACATCACTGCGAACGTCGGCATTGAGACTCTGTTAAGGGATGTGGATGTCAAATTGAAGGATTACTCTAAGGAAGATTTTTGTATTGTCATTATTGGTGAAACGGACTTTAATGTATCACAGGACTACACAAGGATAGTAACTGCCATTAATATGAAATTGCGAGAAATTACAAATACAAACATTATAGTTATTGTCCCTACATACATATGTGGTAGGCCGTTATATAACTACAGAGTGGAGGTTTTTAATAAGCTACTTAACGAGGATATGATGACTACTAAATATGGCAATATAATCGATTCCAATCGAAACTTAACATTTGATATGTTTTCTTCGCTCTCAGGAAAGATAACAAACAATGGAGTTAAAACTGTATTGCAAAGTGTTGCGGGGTTAGTGACGATAATACAAAATAAACAGAATAATGCTATACAACATGAAAACCCTAGACAAATGACGAACACCTCACAGGAGGATCAGTTTTTTCTTTAGTTACAATTATTTAAATATACTACATCAAAACATCTCAGGACTGATAAGTAAGAGTGATGAACTGGCGATACATTTGGATGAATTTAAGAGACAAAAGAAATCAATTGATATTATTTGTATAACCGAACATAATATGACATCTGAGATTGAAGATTACTTAACTTTAACAAACTTTACATTAGCAACTAGTTTTTCAAGGAATAAAAAAAGGGGCGGAGCATGCATCTTAGTAAGAAAAGGTCTTAAATCAAAGATATTAGGTAATATTAAAGAATGTACTGTCGAATGTGTGACTGAATGTTGTGGTATTGAACTGTGTGACCATGACATGTTTGTTGTATGTATATATAGAACCCCAAACACTGATAAATTAAGTTTAGACATTTTCCATCGTACTCTTGAAAGCGTTATGAATTTAGTGTGTAAAATGAAAAATAAGAAGGTTGTTATTTGTGGTGATTTCAACATCGATATTCTCAAGGATACACCAAAAAGTAATGACTTTTGCTATCATTTATTAAGCCATAATTTAAAGCTAGAAATTAAACAGCCAACAAGAAAAGCGAGCGGAACTTGCCTTGACAACTTTGCACATAACATTAAGGGCTCTAAGGGCGAAGTGGTTGAGACTGGACTATCAGATCACACGGCACAAATCTTAACATGTCCGGTTAAAAAGACATGTAATTTGAAGTCATGGTACATTAAACGTAGAAATTTTAGCGAAGAGAACTTAGAGAAATTTAAACGATACATTGAAAGTTTGACTTTTCATGACACTTTGATTTCTGATAACCCAAACATAGCATACGACTCCTTTATAGATATCTTTAAATGTTTATATGAACAGTGTTTTCCCTATAGGATCATTAAAAAACACGTGCTAATCAAAAAACAAAAATGGATGTCAAATGGGCTGAGGGTATGCTGTAAAAAGAAAAGAGAGTTTCTTTGGTTCAGCAGATTAAAAAAGAATGAAGAAAGTAAAGTAATGTTTAAGAGATACTCTGTAAGACTTAAAAGAATTATTAAACTTGCTCAACGATCACAAAATGCTAAATACATTAATACATCAAAGAATAAGACAAAAGCGACATGGTCGGTTATAAATAATGTGAAATGTGAAATGCCAAGGCAATCCATACTTAAAATAAAAACCAACAATGGATGCATAACCGAACCTAGAGACATTGCCAACTCTTTTAATAACTTTTTTATTGACAGTGCTGGAGAATCTATAAAAGCATGTTATGATAGGTCAAAAGTGGAGTGTAGCTTAAAATCAATTTTCTTAGGTCCCACAACACCCGATGATATATTAAATACGGTAAGGTCTTTGCGAAACACCGATAGTGTTGGTTGTGATGATATATGTACACGTGTAATAAAATATGTCGGTAGGGCTATCGCCTTCCCGCTTAGTCACATTATTAACTTAAGTTTTACGACAGGCATATATCCAGACAAATTGAAAGTTGCTATTGTGAAACCTTTATTTAAAAAAGGCGATAAGGAGGACATCAAAAACTATAGACCTATAGCCTTGCTGCCGGTTTTCTCTAAAATCTTTGAAAAAATAATTCAAAAGAATCTCTATGATTTTTTCGAAAAAAACAAAATACTAAATAAAGAACAAAAGGGTTTTCGCAAAAACACGTCAATAAATGTAGCAATCTATGACCTGGTAAAAAAGGTGATTCTTAGTCTGGATAGAGGAATACCATCATGTGCCATATTCATGGACATGAAAAAAGCATTCGATCATGTAGATCATGACTTATTATTAGTGAAGTTGGACAGTTATGGCATTCGTGGTAACGCCCACAGCCTAATTAGATCTTACCTTCATAATAGAGAGCAACGCATCGAATTATCTCAAATTTGTATGTCCACGAGGTTCGAAAAAAAATATGTATCGGACCATAGAATTATTCAGTTTGGGGTACCACAAGGTAGTGTTTTAGGCCCATTATTATTTATTATTTACATTAATGACATTATTCAATCTAGCTTACATCCCATGATACTTTTCGCTGATGATAGTACTGTTTTTATAAAATCTGAAGATATGAAAAACTATGAAAATGACATTAATTTAACGCTTCATAATATAATAAAATGGTTGACATCAAATAATTTAAAAGTGAATTTAGAAAAAACCCTCCTAATGCAATTTAATCAAAGAAAAAACATTCCAATTGTATCAGTAAATTATAAAAATAATAAAATATGTGAGACAACTGTTACAAAATTTTTAGGTATCCAGGTGGATAGTAACATGTCCTGGAAGACCCATTCCCAAGATGTATGCAAAAAATTATACAAGTTTTCATATGCACTGTACAAACTTGCTAAAGTAGCAAACCGTAATACAGTTATAACTGCATATCACGGATTTGTGTCATCTACTTTGCGCTATGGTATAATATTTTGGGGAAATTCTACATATAGAGAAACGTTATTCCGCGCACAAAAACAATGTTTAAGAGCTGTTTGTGGCCTTAAGCCGACAGACAGCTGCCAGCCTTACTTCAGAACTTTAAGACTGTTATCACTGCCCTGTCTTTACATACTGGAATGTTGTGTTTTTGTAAAGTGTAATCCAGATTTATTTGAACTAAAAGTATTGCCTGATAGAAATCTTCGCCCGAGGAAACCGAAAATCATTTCTAATTTGTGTAAGACTGCACTTATGAAAAAAAGTGTGATTGAGATGGCACCAAAACTGTTTAATAAATTACCCGAAACAATATCTAGCTGTACTTTAAAAAAATTTAAGACTATTTTGACTGCACTTCTATTGGATAAGTGCTATTATAATATTCAAGAATACCTTATGGACCCAAATATCTAATCGTTTAGTGTATACTGACTTTGTTTATTGAGATTTAATTGTTATTATTGCTTTTTGAAAATTAATTATTGTTAATACTGCTTAATTTATTTAATTAAAAACATGACTAGAGAAAATTGACATTAATTTATTATATATTGACATTAATTTAACTTATATTGACATTGCTTCAAAAGATAAATTTTTATATTATTGTTCATTGAAATATTGAGATTCCAAAATTTATTGTATAATTACTGAAGTCTATTAATAATGTAAGTAGTCTTGACACAGTCTTGTTCTTCTATAAACCACTTTTCGTCTGTCTTATAAGATACATCATGGAGACACATTGTATAAACCTGTACCAACTTAATTAACCTGTGGTGACGAATAAAGTTATTATTATTATTATTATTATTATTATTATTATAAAGCAGACCATTTGGGCCTTTAACATGGCTTAACCACTACTTTATATAGTGATTACCGATGGTATCTCGTGCCTTCTAAAGCGCTCGATATTACATTCCGTTCAAATGGTCACCGATTCAAAGATTGACCACTGTTAACTCGGTTTTTCGACGTGTAATTAGCGCGTTGCTGCGAACACTTCCAATTCGTTTTAGTAAGTAAAATAATGTATCAGTAAGTACGTCTACATACGTATGTACGAGAGTCGTCTCTCGTTTCAGCGTTGGTCGTGAAGACGTCGTTGTTCTGAGGCTCCTCTCTTACCTGAAGATGCCCTGTGTAAGGGCGAAACACGTGTCGTGTTGAATAGTTTCTCGATTTTTCGTGAACTTATAGCAGCGCGGGAATTATTACAAATATATTTTTTATCCATCACTTGCTTACAATAGATTTCCGCAAAAGAACGCCTAAATCAAAAAAATATGTTACAATAAGTACATATGTTATACATACAACAATTTAATTTTTAGTTGTTAGTTAGAAAAAGATAATTTCCCAGCATCGGAACTGGAAAGCGTGACGTTTGACGTGTAATAGATGACGCGGGTAGGGTCGGCCGGGTGACAATGCAGCAGGAAATGGCAGCTGTTGTGTGACAGGCAGGCAGGAAGTCGAGTGACGTCACGCAGCGAGCCGACGTGGGCTCGGGTCAGCAAACATTCTGTGATTATGAAATGATATGTGGTAGCCAGGTACTGAAGATTTACACGGTTTCGGTATTATAGATTGACGACGGATTGCCATAGTATTGTGTCTATTGCTAGTAAACATTACGATACCTCCTAAGTATAATATGTTAACTAAGAAAATGGCATTTTTGGTTTTTTTCATAATAATAATAATAATAAATCATTTATTTGCCATAACGCTTACATACATAAAACTTATATCTAGCGAGCTCTGCACTAAGCTAAGCTTGTATCGCAGAGACCAGACCACAGTTACCAATTGTAAAAATAAAGCTCGAGCAAACAAAAATAAATAATAATTTTGATATACATAACTACAAAAACACTTGAAATTAAAACAATGAAAATTACAAAATAAAAAAAATTATGTTGTGAATTACCTAACTAAAAAAGAACATAAAAAATGTGTATGTGTGTATGTAAGTGTGAGTTTGTGTGTATATGTGTGAGGGTGTGCACCTGTGTAAGCGTGAGTCTATGTTTCTTTATGCGGGGATAAACACGTGTTTTAAAAAATCATAAAAAAAGGTATTCTCTTTTTAATAATATTATCGGATTATTCACAAAATCTGACAAAGTGTCCATTTGCTTTTATTTCTTGATTATGGTACCGCCCATATCTCTTTCATTGTTGATAAAAAAAAAAAAAATTAAATTTTGTTTATAAAAATTGGACGAATCTTAATCCCGTTGATCTTGAAGACAAAAAAAATTTTTTTTTTTATTAATCTCATCGATCGATGTAGGATCTGTAAGAGTTCACTTAAACTTTTAAATATAGTTTGTTAATGATTCTCATTGGTGTTGTTTGGCTTCCGGGAGCAACACGTAACAATTGAACAGAATCATCGCATCACAGACACCAGAGCTCGCGCACTGGAGTGCAAATAAATTTACTCCCCAGTTTGTTTGGACATCAGTCAAGCATTTGATAGAGTCTGGTGCGAAGGACTTATTTCAGATCTTAAGATCTTATCTAGGCGGAAGATGTTTTGAGTCAGCTGTGAAGTTTTTCTTTTAAATGAAATACACTCAGGAGTGCTACAAGAAAGTATTCTGGGTCCGGTCCTGTACTTGATATTTACTGACGACTTGCCAATATATATATTGACACTTTATCTGCCACAAACATAAACGATACGGTTTTGCTAGTACATGACAATCTTAATATGGCTTCGCTGAAGCCTTCAAGCTCATGTAACACTTATTCTCAGGAAACAAACATACCCACCAATAACTCTTTACAACGAAGAAATCCCACAAGCTGAAGACGCTAAATACCTGGGAATGCACTTGGATCGCAGACTTACCTGGAGAAACCACATATGAACAAAACGCAAACAGTTGTATACAAATTAGAGATCAATGTACTGTCTACCAGGGGATAACCAAACCAATATGGACCTGCGGAATATAGCTGTGGGGAACTGCTATCATAGCAATGTAGAATTTCTGGAAAGGTTCCAAAGCAAGACACTACATATACCTTATTTTGCGGGCAATAAGTACGTACACTAGGATTTGAAAATGATCACTGGAAAGCAAGAAGTTGCAAGATATAGTAATAGTAATCAAATGCATATCTCAAATCACATCAATGAACAGGCGTTTAAACTAAAAGGCACAGGAAGTTTTACACACTACAGGCTAAAGAGACATAGTCTTCCCGCGCTAACCAGTATAGTTGGCCACAGTATGTGTAAGGGAATCTTGGGAGATCGTTCTGCTGACAGTACCAATTACCTTAAAACCATTCTCCAGCTCATTCTGTAATCACAGAGCGCAGAGTCGCAGCAGAAAAAAGCATAAAAAAAATTAAAAAATATATTTTCCGACGATCAGTTAATGCGTTTAGTGGACTACAAAATACGCCTTAAAACAATATTCAAATAGACTAAACGCTTGTACAAATGCTATAAATAACATACCGAGCAGGCAAATTTAATTAACAAATACGTACAACAAAACAATTCCAATTATAACAGCAACATAACACATATTGCAATGCATAAAACAAACACTAAAAATATTCCTGATATTTTAGTCACGGCATCGGAAAAGTTTTAAAACGTATCGTGACATTTATTTAGCTGGATATTCTCTCGAATTTCGTGTAAAACCAGCGATAGTGTTACACGGGCTCGCAGCATAAAGAGTTTAGAGTATCAGAGAACCAATAAATCGTAGGTGTGGCTTCGGATACATGTGTATTTATGTGCAATCGTGGTCAATAGTAACAGTAATAAAGTAGAAATTATTCTTCGGCTGTTCGCGCACGGAAATACAAGGGCAGAGGGCGAGAACTAAACTGGCAGCCGAGAGCGGGCGTCGGGAAAACGACTCTGGATCGAAGGACCATCTTAGGTCTCGATATTCGTCGTACAATATTATCTACAAGTTGCCAGCTTACATGAGGATTGTTGACATTGTAGTGGTCGCAATGCAATATATTTTAGAATCAAGTGATTGCTATTTAATTTGACAGCGTT
This sequence comes from Musotima nitidalis, assembly GCA_949126915.1. NCBI lineage: Eukaryota > Metazoa > Arthropoda > Insecta > Lepidoptera > Crambidae > Musotima > Musotima nitidalis. Next base: position 18,532,728 of record OX421430.1, read on the forward strand.
CAATTAGCTTACATGAGGATTGTTGACATTGTAGTGGTCGCAATGCAATAATTTTAGAATTAAGTGATTGCTATTTAATTTGACAGCGTTCAATTTCTGCAGGTTTAGTCTGAAGGGCACGGTCACTGTTATGGCCGGATTACAATGAGATCTAAGAAGAGAGAAAAAGTAACGGAATGGGATCCACAATTTGCAGTTCCAGAGTATCCCACCTACAAGTTCACAATCTCTTTCTTTTTATTCATGTCAAAGAGTAATTTGTAAAAAAAATTATATTCTTCTAACTCTTAAAAATAACTCAGATCAATTAGCAACCAACCTGATTAAGAATAATGTGAAGGAACAGCAAACAGTCTCATTTCTTTAAATTAACTGGTATTTGAGACTTGACTCGACAGTGGTATCGAGCACACTGCATTACCTTTTGGGATTTGACTTATACTAACAGTTGTTTCAAGAGTTGATAATCATTTCGCCGCTCTTTGTTGTAAAATTTTGTATATTTAAAGCATGCACTATAGTATATTCCTAGCACCCTCGACGATAAATTCAGAATCACATCACGATTATCGCAGCAAAAATGTGGAAATGGAAGGGTTGTGAGTGGGGGCGGGGAGGCTCGCGATTCGGCGCACGTCGCCGCTCGTCATAGTGTTTGTCGCGTCCGTTTGTTTGTTGAATTAAAACTTCGCGAAACGTGAGGCCCGACTTCTGACGCCGAGTGGGTAGCAACAGAAAGCCGGCTTTGATTGAAAATTTAATTTAATTGTTCGAAACAAAAAAAAAGTGTCGCTTCATAATGCAACCTAAATAAAATTAGAGCGACACACTCTGGAAAAATCCCGAATAGGGTATATTAATTAAAAATTTTATTTCAACAAAGTGGGAGCAATATTTTAGTTAGAATATAATAACTCAGCCACGGTAAGAGGCTAGTTTTTTTAATAATTCATAGCAAGTGATTTTTATTTTATTTTATTTTCATTTATTACATAACCCACAGTAATCAGACAAATGTAAGTATAATATATGACTAATTATAAACCAAAATCGGGTTAATATTTTTTATGCTTAATATGTTAATATTAGTAGACAGAGGTAGCTTATTTTACGTTAACAAATTATAAAAAAATGGTATTATTCATACAATGGCTATAATAAAATATACTTCACTTGTTTATGTGTGTGTGTGTGTGTGTGTGTGTGTGTGTGTGTGTGTGTGTGTGTGTGTGTGTGTGTGTGTGTGCGTGTGTGTGCGTGTGTGTGTGCATGTGTTTGCTATATAATTAATATTACTTACATGCATTGTTTAGTATTTCAAGTACACAACGTTTCAGCCGAGCTTTATTGATATTAAATATGTCAATATTACGAAAGATTCCGTTAAACGTTCTATGAAGACGGTTTACCAATGAGTACTGAGCATATTTTGTCCGTGAGTCTGCAACCGCAAACAATACAGTATGTCTAGTACGACGTTTAGGCGTACAAAAACTAAGCAATCTACTAGCCAAATACCAATCGTCTATCAATCCATTGCACAAACCATGTAAGAATGCCATATCAAGAATAGTACGTCTATTTTCTAAGGTAGTGAGGTTGTAATAATTACATGAATCTGCATAGCTCTCCGAATATTTCTTTGTCCTATAGTTTAGATGTTTGATGAATTTAGATTAAAAATTCTCTATACTACTAACATACATAACGTAATGCGGGTTCCAGATCGTACTACAATACTCAAGTATACTTCTAACATATGCGTAATAAAGTACCTTCAAGCAGTTAATATCAGAGAAAGGCTTGCTAACACGTAACACAAAACCAAGATTCCTATAAGATTTATGTGTAATTGAATCTATATGCTGAGAAAAACTTAATTTATAATCTAATAAAACGCCCAGGTCACGAACCAAATTTACTCTATCAATTTGTATATCTGTAATTTTGTATTCAAAATGTAAAGGGCAACTTTTTCGTGTAAAACAGACATAATTACATTTACGAACATTAATGCCTATGCGATTTTCTGCATAATAAGCACTCAGACGATTAAGATCAGATTGCAACTTTATAGAATCTTCAGTGGTTTTTATGGTCATAAAGATTTTTGTATCGTCCGCATACATTAAAAACCTGGCATGGTGGAAACAATCAGCCACGTCATATAAATAAGAAGCATAAAGCAACGGCCCCAAAATTGAACCTTGCGGAACACCAGATGTCAGAATTATATAGTTAGAGCAATAACCACCAATGACAACAGCCTGGGAGCGCTTCCAGAGATATAATATAATAATAATAATAATCATTTATTTCAGAATAATAATTTCCATAGCATAACAAAAACATAATATCAAATACATTAAATTAAATCAAATCATATAGGTACATTAAATTAAATCAAATCAAATACATTAAAAATAAATTAAATACAGTAAAATCGTTAAAAGTAAAGTAATATAATAGGCTCATCCAACCAGCACAGTCGTCCAATGGTGGCTGATAGGACACTCGCACTTGCCACTCACAGCTCTCAAGATACTATTGCGGCTGCCGCAGGTCCTGTTCATCATAGAAAATACTTTTTTGCGCATAATGCGCAATATGATTCCAGCCACCGCAACAAATTACCACGGATACCCAGCTCATAAAGTTTTCGCAGCAAGATGATATGGTCCACGGATGAATTAAAAATATCTTTGTAACAATTCCCGCGCTATTATAATTTCCCGAAAAATCGAGAAACTATTCAACACGACACGAGACAACGAGAGAACTCTCGTTTCAGCGTTGGTCGTGAAGACATCGTTGTTCTGAGGCTCCTATCTTACCTGAAGATGCCCTGTGTAAGGGCGAAACCCGTGTCGTGTTGAATAGTTTCTCGATTTTTCAGGAAATTATAGTAGCGCGGGAATTGTTACAAAGATATTTTTAATCCATCACTTACTTACAATGGGTTTCCGCAAAGTAACGCCTGAATCAATAAATTAAATAAAATAATAATTCATAATTGTATTTTTTTATATGTGAATTATTATATTATTAGATTTGTAACTTAATAGTTATCGTTATCTAAATAGTTATAGTTATCCTTCTATACAGTTCTTCAGCTAGTGATGTTATTCGCCAGTATGTCAAACTTGGTGTTGATGGCCCAGCGAAGCCACTCTTTGTGCTCATTAAAAGGAGCGGACCTTTTGTTACTAAGTATATAGTTGGCCTGAGCTGTGTTTATTGTAGGTGCCAGTTTGCGGGAAATTCCCGCCAATACTTACAACTGTGTATTTATTTAATGTCAGCAGTGAATTGAATGTTAAGTTATTTAGTTTGAGTTGCTGTGCTTGCTTGCGCCATATATTTGCTTATTTTCTGCAGGTTTTGTGCAAAGGACAGGAAAAATCTTTTGCCTTTTAGAGTGTTCCTTGAATTTCATTTCTCTTTGACTCGTAGCCTTTTAATGCATTAGTTGTATAATATTTGCTGATTTCGCAAAAAGATTAATTATACCTGTGTTGTATCATTCATAGCTTATCACAGTCTTACTTCGATTTGGTTAAGTTATCTGCATTTCACTACTATTCGTTCTTCTTTCTCATTATATTCATAATGTATACTTCATACTTTTATTTAAACTTTTTATTATAGTATTCCATTCTTTACACAAACTACTTTATATTATATTTATTGTAATTTATTTTTAATTATTTAAATAGATGCATTTCACAAATACTGCGCGTAGTAACACTTCATGCCTAGGTGTTCACGGAAGACTTTTTTTTTTGCAGTAGACTTTATAAAATTCAAAGAATTTAAAATCATTTATTCAAGTTTGGCTCGAAAGAGCTCTTATTAACGTCAAAACTTAAAAACTAGCGCGCCCATTCACTGCGGGCGGGAGCTTGATCGTAAAAAAACGGGCAAGGAAATTGCCAAGGTTAGTTATTTTCTCCCGCCAGTTACAAGAAAATGTACTTAGTAGTAAAACAATTTGACAAGTCTACAGAAACCTGTGCTCTGCAGTTACAAGATTAAAAATAAACGAAGAAAATTAACTATAAGACTGATACGATGAAGTGGCGAAATAAAAAAAAAATGGCTGCGTTGCATTTGCCATTGTTACCCCGAGACATCAGATACCGAATACGAGTCAGGATAACTGATGTCATTTCATTCGTATGTCCACTAAACTCAGAAGGTACGACACTTTTAAAACCGGAACATTGTATTCCGAAAAGCGCTTTTATTTGCCGTTATACCTAATGTTTGTCACTGCGGTGATAACTCTGACACAAAAAGGAACTTTTTGGACATTTCCGTGAAAAACCCCTTTTATTTACAAGGAAATGAAAGATAAACGAAAAATTTATAAAAAAGGAGTAAATAATTTAGTTAACCAATGGGGTATTCTCTTGTTTTATTTCGCATGTAATTTTATATTCATCAGGGGGAATTATTAGAATCATACAAATTTGTGAAATCTTTGAAGGAAATTAAACTTTGTAAAAGTTTTAGAAATTATACCTGATAGGCCTTCAAAGTAGGATAGACAAATCCATTTCAAAATAATAGAATAAATTAAAAAATCAAATAAAATACCTATATAGCAAAGATCCCACGCGACCCATACATAAGTACAATTGCATTGTATAGCTTCACAGACAAATGAAGATTGTAACTAACCAATTGATAATTTAAAAGAGCATAGCCTGTGAGTTTCTTGCTAGTTCTTCTTACAGAGCGGTGGCTCGGAACAGGAACTTAGATTCACTTACACTTAAATATTTTTTAATTGTTTGGTTGCAAGTGAATCTAAGCTCCGTGGTTTCAGTATAATTATATTTTGATTGTTTTTTTTATATTTGTTATAAATTTTGACGTTTTCAAGTACTATGTAAAAGTTTATGAAACAAAAAGTTTTGAAGTTGACGTCACAACGTGGAAGCCGTTTGAAGTCTAAACATATGATTTATTTATTACATTTAGGGCGACTAACAAAACATACACCAAAAATGAACATAACAAATACAGTTAGTACTTATAAGCTAAGTGCTGTTTTACTTACAAGTCACCACGGCATGCATTGACACAAAAATGAGAAGATACATACAAACAAAAAAATACAACAAAGCTATACTCGTCTGACATGACCGATTGACCTCATATTATATTATTAAAGGAGTCAATGATGGTATTCAAATAGTCATATCTTGAAGAGTTATCGAACTTATCAAGCTAAGGAAGTAATATAATTGGAATGCTCTTCGATAATATGCAAACAAAAACCACTCTACCGTACGGTACCTATTCTATTTTTATATTCAAGCGCTGCATAATTTACTTTGACGAGTATCTTGCCATATTTCCTCTATGGAAGCTCCTGCCTGCTGTGAATGGGTGCGTTAGATTTAAGATGACGCTTTTAAAAAAAATACTTAGCACGATTGCATGACATGCATGACATTTGATGTAATACCTATTGATACTATTTGTTCACAGGAAAAGAATAACAGCAAAATAAACACACTTCTCTCACAAAATACAATTGTCTATTGAAAGTTATATTTTGCGAAAAATTGCGTTGCGATGAAATGAAACGCTCCGCTGTGAATTAGTTGGCGATAAATTTCAAATACATTGATTTCAGGCTTTAGAAAAATGCGATATTTAGAGAAGGACTAGACTTGTAATAAATGGAGAATCGTTATTATAGATGCCATTCCTATGCTACCTTTAACCCAATATTCTTTCTTCATTATTTTATTAAGCAATGCACCTATAAGTTTAAGTATAATGATGGTTGCAAAGCTTATAGAGTTTATTGAAAGCGCCTGTCCCAGTAAAGTAGTTTCCTGAATTTGAGCGACAATCACAACTGCATCTCCGAAGTCAAATGTCTGAATAAATTAGTTATGAAAATTCAAAATGCCAAATTTCCACCTACGGTTAAAAGGATATGTTACAATTGACACAGTAAAAACAAATGAGTACGATATGTTTACATACGCTCCAAACAGGATTTGTACATGAGCACGCCCAAACTTGTTACAAAAACAAATTTAAACGATGCTGAAGGTGCGCCAGTCATGTCAGTACGTAATACCGCCTACGTCCGTAAACACTCCGGCGCTATAATGCGTATTACTATGCATTTTTCACGATTAAATAAACTATAAGCGATAACTAAAAGGGTCGAAGATCCGCGGTGCTTGCTGGTCGAAAACGATCACACACGCTAAGCAGAGTCCATATACACACGCTAAGCAGAGTCCACACAGGTCAATCCTTGGATGGGTGACCTTCTGTGGGGCATTTGATAACTAGGGCTTCCGCGCCACCAAAAGTAAAATAAATAAATTCTAACAATTACGCCAATTATTCAGTCCCAAGATAAGTATCATAAAGAACTACTAGTACCTATAATAATACTAAATAACGGATAAACATACTTAAATATATTTTTTTGTAAATTTATTCATATTATATATCATTTTAAGACCTAAGTGTACACCAAATGAAACAATAAAGAATTATGATTATGATTATGATTATATTCATATTCATAGAAAACACAACGACAAATATTCATGTTTATGCGCACAAAGATTTGTCCTGTGTGGGAATCGAACCCACGACCTCAAGAGCGGAAGGCTTGTATACTGACCACACCATATCGGTCGTCAAAGTAAGCAGATTCCGGCTATAACTATCTGTGACAGTTGTGACGCCATGTTAGAGGCCTCATTGAACAGCTTGAAACTATTAACAGAAAGATGGTTATCACCTTTTTTTTTAACGTCGGTACAAAGTTTATGTGGACGGGGCTCACAACCGGCAGACGGGACTGCCAGCAGTAATACCGGGAGGACCTCCTCAGAGAGACGCAGTGGACGCGTCCCTCCTACCTCCTTGTGCAACCATAGCGTGTTTGGCCGACTTCTTGAAGGGTATTTAGCTCGACAGCAGGGGCCCCCGGCCCCCGCTGCCAAAGGCGACCCTCGTGGCGATGCTTGACGGGCCCTCTTGGCCCTCCCGCTGCGCCCTCCACAGGTCTCTCTTAGTTTCCCCTCGGTTGTCCGTACTAAGTGCACCCAGAGTCGCCAATCTCTGAGTGTTTCTTTTTCCCGGCCGGGAGGTACCTCAGCCTCCCACCACGCCAAGGTGAGGACCTGTCCAAAAGGGAGATGGTTATAACGTGCCACTGCTGGTTCGCGCGATGAGGCCTATGCTCAGTAGTGGGACGTTTTAGGGCTATGATGATGATAATCAATCAATCAAATAGTTTATTGCGAACACAGATTACAGGATAAGTGTTACAGTACAGGTTTAGATCTAGCTGTGGTCTGCCTCATGGACGTACAATAGTTGCGATTTCATTAACCCCTAGTGTTTATGCTACTATCACTCGCTGAGGGCTCCAGTTACCTACTTACTTGTTTCCACTATGCCGCAGCTATCACGTTTTGCAGTTTCGCGTATTATAGCTAAAGGCTGTAAAATGCATCCCGTATTAAATTCATGCACTAAACTTAGATCTGACCGAACTCCCAAATGGATTTTATAAAACTGCTTTTATATTACGTAATAAATAGGATTGACCCGTTTACGACTCTTTTTAAATCTTCTTTGAAGTATGATTGAACTTTTACCTTTCAAACCACAGTCAGAATTTGGTCTTCGGTATTTGCGTATTTACAAAGCGGTTTTTAGTATGTTTATCCGTTGGCTACGAGCTCACAGTAACTTAGTTGAAAACCAATAACGTCGCTGATGTAATAATATAGCAAAAGTAAAAGTTTAAAAGTAAACAGCTGTATACCTTATATCCATACCTGGTTTTATCATAAAAAATTGTTTCCCTCTGGGTTGCGAAGGCCAGACGGCTGTCGCTCGTTGTAACAACTGAAATTCAGCCAAATCTAGTTAGTCCAGTTAGGGATAATGCTAGGATATTAATAAAAAAAAAATGCCACGTACTTGTGTAAGTTAGGATTATATTAGGTACATATACGTGTTCTAATAAATCAAAACAAACATTCCCTTTACCTATTTCTAAAGATTTTATCTCAACGAGTCTTGTCAGGTAACTTTTATTTATCCCCTGACTTGTATTCACCGAACAAGTCCACCATAGCTCTTATGTTGAGAATAGATCCCAGGCCGTTGTTTTGAGTACCTTTTGTTCTAATTGGGTTCATGTTCCTTCTGGTGTTCCACAGGGCTCCTTGCTTGGTCCACTTTTGTTTATTTTATTTGTTAATGATATAGGTAAATGTTTTCTTAATTCTAAATTTCTAATTTTTGCTGATGATATGAAAGTGTACAAAGTAGTATATTGTGTGACTGATGCTCTTATGTTACAGGAAGATTTGCATAGACTTGAAACTTATTGCCGTTTGAACAAATTAGATCTTAATGTATCGAAGTGTTTTTTAATAAATTTTTCTCGTAAGCGCAGTACATTAAATTTTCAATATAATCTTAAAGGTGAGGTTTTAAGAAATGCCTCTTTTTGCAAGGATTTGGGTGTAATTCATGATAATAAATTATTATTTGATCAGCATATTGACAGCATCACTGACAAAGCTTTTAGGAGCCTTGGCTTTGTTATTAGATCTTCTAAATCATTTAAATCCATGAAAACTATAAAAATTTTGTACTGTGCATATGTGCGAAGTCACCTTGAATATGCATCTCAGGTCTGGAATCCTGTTTACAAGAAATATGTGAACAGTATTGAGAAAATTCAAAAGAAATTTACTAGATATCTATACTGTAAATTTGGATTGGCCTATTGTGACTATGATCAACGATGCTCCACTCTTCATCTGCAACCTTTACACTTGCGGAGGCAAATCGCAGATTTGTGTTTCTTTAAAAAAGTTGCTCAGAGTAAAATAGATTGTTCGGAACTTTTGAGTAAGGTTTGTCTTTCGGTCCCCTTGCGTAACCTACGTTCTAGAAAAAGATTACTTTACACCCCATTTTCACATACTAATTATAGAAAGAACAGTTTTATGGTTAGATCCTCTACAACTTTTAACGAGTTGTCTAATGATTTTGACTTGGATCTCTTTTTTGGATCACCAGATAATGTAAAAGGCCTTATTAAAAATTAAAAATTTATAATTGAAGCTACTATGTTAAATTTGTTTAAAGCTAATATGTGGAAGCTTGTAATTAGCCTATAATTATTTAATAAGTTTTTTATTTTGTAAAAACAGCTGTAAGCTTTCCAAATAAAATAAAATAAAATAAAATAGATAACGGAGGGTCGATACGAAGCTTCACTATCTATAGAAAACTTCCCTTCACTTACAAAAAGCAGATAAAAGATTAGACTTGTCACCTTTTTAAGGGTGTAGTCACATAGGCTGCGATAAGCGACACAACAGATAGAGAGAGATAGACTCCCTGTGACTTAACGATGCGATCACAAAAGCAAAGCAACTACATTTCTTTATAATATATATTAGGTATCCCAGGTCCGTAGATTAAGTATTGTTAGTTCATCATCATCATCATCGTTTCAGCCATTTGAAGTCTACTGCTGAACATAGGCCTCTCCAATTGCTTCCCACGTAGATCGATCCCTTGCCGCCTGCATCTACCGGCTCCCCGCCGCCCTGACCAGATCATCGGTCCATCGCGTTAGGGGCCGCTCTCTACTACGTTTGCTGATTCGTGGTCGCCATTCAAAAACCTTAACGTCCCATCGGTCGTCGGTTTTTCGAGCTATGTGCCCCACCCACTGGCACTTCAGTTTGCAAACGCGCTTCGCTATGTCGGTCACTTTAGTTCTCCTACGGATTTCCTCATTACTGTTAGTTACGTACTTTTATTTACAGCATCAGGATCCTATTAAAATCTGAAAAGTCCAAGCCTACCTCACCTGCAAGTGCTGCACTTACCGTTCAACGGACGAGGCTCTGGCGAACATAACAGTTCCCGGTTAGTAGCAATAGAGTATATTATTACTAAAAAGAGTTGACTGCAGAACACAATTGTTTCAATATTATATATATTATTTTGATTGTAACTGACTGGAGAAAAAAACCAACCATGACTATTTTCTTGCCCGTTCTTTTACGATCAAGTGCAGTGAATGGGCGCGTTAGTTTATAAGTATGACATTCATGAGCTCAATTGAGCCAAACTTGAAGAAATAAATTTTAATTTTGATTTTTAGATTTTTTATATTGGCCAAACGTGGGCTAATAATATGTTTCTGCCTATCCCTTCGAGGAAACAGGCGTAATTGTATGTATTGATTTATAAAACGACTCAAATGCCAATTTCACCATCACTCCGTTCAACTTGGTCCTGCTTTTTAGACATTGTTAATACCTAACAACCCAGGTTCAGGCCTCTTCCTATTAATCCAGCTGAGCAGAATCCATGTCCATATTTCACTGACCTTATTTTTATTATTATTAATTGACGACCGATATGGCGTAGTGGCGAGTATACCCGCATTCCACTCCCGAGGTCGTGGGTTCGATTCCCACACAGGACAAATATTTGTTTGTATAAATATGTCTATTTGTTCTGGTCTGGGTGTATTTATATGTATATTAAGTATGTATTTACAAAAAAAAGTATTTATATATGTTTATCCGTTATTTAGTATCCATAACACAAGTTCTTAATGATACTTATCTTGGAACTAAATAATTGGTGTAAGTGTCAGAAATATTTAATTATTATTTTTCTGGACCCAATGTCCGCAAAGTTTTGTAATATGTTAATGGATATAAAACAACCGATAATTTTACATATATGGGAAAGCTCAGACCATTTCTAATCGGATAAATCTTTAAACTGTAATGTATTCTTTTCTTTCCAAATGAATGTATTTATATATCTTATATATAAGTGTCCGTACCCTAAGAGTATCCGATGGGGTTACTAAAGGATTACGCATCCACCTCACAGAAAACACTTCAAGCGAGCTAACTAAATACACATTCTGAATAAGCTAATGCCTCAATGGAACCGCAGAGTCTCCCAATTCTAGTCTTGGCTTCCAAACTTCCAGTTTGGTTGGCAAGTTTTAGGTGTTTTGGTGTAACTTAATTTATGCAGATTTACCTTTTGAATTAGGGATCTTGAAAAGTTTTCCTACATCGAGAAAAAGGATTTCTACTACTAAGCCTCTTCTATCAACCAGTCTGTTCATCTGTTTATGATTATTCTGTTTCCTATGAGTCGCAACATACAGTTGAAGGTTTGATAATAAGCAAGAACTCCTTCCAGAAACTAAGAAGAATTAAGGTCTTTGGAAATCCAGTGCGTATTTAAAGTATCCTGCTTTAAAATGAGTTCATACCAGTATATCTAACTTAACGACTATGAATTATGAATTTTGTCTAGTGTCCATCATCTCAGCCCATAAACGTCCCACTACTGAGCAACAGCCTCCTCTCACATACCAAGGTGCGAGGGTATTGGGTCATACTCCACCACGCGGACCCAGTGCGGATTGGCGGAGACTGGTGTATGGCGTCCTGCTGTTAGAATTTATCAAGCCGCTCATTAGGCCTCTAATATGGCTTAATGACTACCACATTTAGTGATAACCGGGACCAACGGCTTAACGTGCCTTCCGAAGCGCGGAAGCACTCGATATTAAATGCCACACAAACGGTCACCCATCCAAGGCCAGACCTCTGTAAACTCTGCTGTACTTCGGTGATCGTTTCCGACCACCGAGCACCGCAGAGCTACGAGCGCTTCATAGAGCGCGAGTCTAGTGTCCATATATCTTTAAGGAATATAATAAACTGAACCTCTAAAAAATACTTTTTTGATCATCAAAAATACTGAGTGAGCATCTAATGAGGTGATTAGGTGCTCAATCAGTATTTTTGATGCACAAAAAGGTTAGGTTAGGTTGGCAACTTATTAATTTTGAAGACACGTTAAATAACACCCTATCTTTAATACCTTTGACCTTTTGACGATATGCTAAAAGTGATCTTTGTCTCAATTATACAGATCCCTTTTAAATTATATATAACTTTTACCATACATGGAAGGTTAATTTTAAGTGTTAGCATAGATATATTTTTTTGTTCCTTTTATTTCAATTGTCTTTTTTACACATGTCGAATTTTACTACTGTTAAATGTTTTTCTTATTTCGGACTGCTGGAAGAGATTCCTTTTGGAATAAGCAGCTCCATTGTACATTGTTGAATAATTTTTGTTTTTTTATATGTTTTGTGTGTATATAAATTGTTAAATAAATATTTGTAGCATGTTTCCTAGCCACCCCAATTGGAATGCAGGTCCGTGAGATTATATATGATGCAATGTTAGTAACGTGACAATCCTCTAACGTTTCAGAACATTTAAATAAAAACTGATGTAAGGAATCCGTATCATTTTGTATAACAATGGCACTGAATTTCATTTGTTTAATGCTCAATTCAAAAATTGATGGACGAGTAATAAAATCACGTTTGTTGTATAGGACCTCCTCAATATTTATAATTTTTTTTTTTAGTATTTGTTGTTAAGACGGCAACAGTAAATTTCAACTATCTGACTATGACGGTTCATGAGTTACAGCCTGGTGACAGACGGACGGACGGACAGCGGAGTCTTAGTAAGTAGGTCACCGGATTTTTTACCCTTTGGGTACGGAACCCTATAAACTCATGTAAGCTTTGTTCACAGTCATATCAAAATAACGACAGCAAAATAAACACACTTCTTCTCTCACAAAATACAATTGTCTATTGAAAATTGTATTTTGCGCAAACTTGCGTTGCAATGAAATAAAACGCTCCGCTGTGAAATAGTTGGCGATAAAGTTCAAATACATTGATTGCGGGCTTTAGTAAAATGCGATATTTAGAGAGGGTCTAGACTTGTAATAAATGGGGGATCGTGATTGTATTCTTCAACATAAAGTGGTTTTTAAAGGTACTCGTGTTTAGATAAAGATATTACTATTTATTAAACCAAAAACAACTATGCTCGACAATGCTTTAATCAAACTATGCTGAAAGTTAATCAGACTATGTTGAACCTAACAATGCGTAAAATAACGATGCTTATAAAAATACATAATATGTAGTATAGTATATTATACTATAACCAATTTTTAAAAAAATACTTATGAATGTTTTTTCTTTTTACAATACCATCGAACGGTTGTTACTATTTCCTCCCATTATTGTCTATGATATTCTTAAGTATTAATTAGAAAATAAGGTGGTTAGGGTTAAGAATTTTTTATCAGCATATCACGCTTATAAAGTCCACTGCTGAACATTGCCCTTGCCAATAATTTACGTTCTATTGGGGGTATAAACCTTAATCACCACGCTGGGCAGGCGAGTTGGTGATCGCAGTTCAGGCCAGTTCGCAGAATGACGCTGCTGCCAATCATCCAGTAGTATTTTTCTTCGTCGACTCTTACGACACATACATACATACACGCCTGTTTCCCCGAAGGGGTAGGCAGAGGCATGTTATACGCCCACACTTCGCCTATTATAGTTGGTCCTACGTAATAGGTGCGAGCCTGTTGCCGCTTACCGGGCACAGTTATGTTCGCCCGTGCCTCGTCCGTTGATCGGCAGGTGCACCACTTGCAGGTGAGGTTAGCTTGGGCTCCTTAGGTTTTAGTACCCTGTACACCCCCCGATATCCCGTGAGACAAGAGGAGTGGCACTCATTTAGGCTAGTACACAGCACAGAGAAGAAGAAGGGAAGAAAGAAATGGTTAAGAATTTGATAAATAAAACCTTAATATTGAGACAAGTTCGATAATAGACTTTTTGCTTTCTAATCCGCATAAGTAATGATTTTCCTCAAATATCACTTTACTGTACTATTGGTAAGCATATCCTTTAGCATAAGATGGACGTCTTGTGGCGACACAGTGTAAGCGATGTATGAAACAAATGCACACATCTACACACACACATACACATGCACATTCAACCATGACAAATAACAATATGAACAACAACTCACTACATATACCTATAATAAGACTTAAGTATTTTTTGTTCAAATTGTTTAAGCTTTATTTTTGTCATTTTGTTATGCAAAGCGTTGTCTCCTGGCACCGGTAATTATAGCCTAAAAAGAGGCTTCGTTAAATACATTTATGTCAGAATTTTTGAAGAAATAAAGAACAAAAACATGAGTAATATCCTGAATCGCGCTGACAGAATACCTCAACCTCGTTACTATATATCCTATACTCGGTTAAACCACGGCCCCCGGACACACCTATCCGCCCAGTGGAAGATCTTCCCTGGGCTCTCTACAGTCTTAGTTAAGTCACTCGCTGCAACAAAAAAAAGAAAAAAAATGTTAATCAGAAAAGTAATACTTTTTCAATGTTCCCCGTTGCCGTCAGTTATAATCTAGCCCGAGGGCACCGTGGAGCAATTAAGATAACCTCATAACCCAAGACGCGTGAATAGAATCATCAAATTTTGGGGGATGGCCCTTTACTTTTGTGTACACAGCTACTATTAAACAGCTAGTTCCATTTGAGTTACACAAATGTAAATAAAGCTCTCTTATTCTTCATTTTGTTTGAACGTTGCACGCATTCTACGTTACGCATTACTTTTCTGATTAACATTTTCTTTTTCCTCTTTTTTGTTGCAGCGAGTGACTTAACTAAGACTGTAGAGAGCCAAGGGAAGATCTTCTATCGGGCGGATAGGAGTGCCCGGGGGCCGTCTATTAGCGCGATTCACGATATTATTCATGTTTCATTCTTCGCTTACTGTGTAGCCACAAGACGTTCATCTTACGCATATTATATCTAAATAAATTTTATTTCATTTCATTCAAATTAAAAAAGCTAAGAAAGGGCAACGCTTACTTTTTATCCCCAAAAATAATAACGTTCCTATGAACCATGCATAATATCCACCATGTTAATTATAAATATACTATACGCCTTTTAGTAGGGCGTATAGTATATGTCATTAGTCTGTAATTGGCAGTTATCCACAGTGGCCTAAGGGGGCATTGCTAGACTGGTATTGCAAGTAAGAAAATGTGAAACGCACACGCAAGAAATGGGAGTTTTAATAATTTATTGTCAATAATAATAATGAACAAATTACATTGCACTATGATCTCTTTTATTGAAAAGAAGGCTCTTTAGTTTTATAGACAAATAATTTTCAAATAATAGTGAACTATTGAAGCGATAGCTTTTATTATTGGTTCTCTATAAAGGTTAGTACTTTTAGTAATAGTGATTTAAATGCTAATGTAGAAATAAGTTGTGTTTATAGAAGTAAGGTACCTACCTACACAGTTGTAAAAATGTTTTATTTGTATATATTTCTCTTTACAGAACAATTACAGTGGAGTGGAGTGGAATGCAGTGGTTTCAATAAATAATATATTACATAATTAAATAAATATTTTCTGAAAAATACATCAAATAAAGTTCCAAGATAATAATCATTAAAAACTTGTGTTACATACATTCACGCCTGTTTCCCCGAAGGGATAGGCAGAGGCATATTATACGCCCACCCTTCGCCAATTACACAAACGGCAGGTGCACCACTTGCAGGTGGGGTTGGCTTGGGATCCTTAAGTCTTGGTAAGAGCCCTACAATACAACAATGCTATTGCTTTAACAGTAAACGAATATGGGCCTGCAATCTTGTGTGCAAGACTAATGCCATTCATTATAAAGCGATGGCTATGAGTTGACTTGATATAACACTTTTAATAATAATAATAATAATAAATTAGCATAGCGCGTTAGCATAACTGAAGGTCTCCCGAACAGTGCCTGGTGTACACCAGACAGATCAATAACTACTATAAAATAAAGACTCATGTTGTAATTAATTATTACTGTTAAAGATTGAGACACATATTGTACAAAATGAAATAGCTGTTTCACACTGACAATAGCAAAGGCCCCATAACCACGCGCGGACATTCGATAAATCCACAACGGGCCAATACCGCTCCGTCAATAAATATAAATAAAGGGCCGCGATAGGCCATCTCGGCACAATGTTGCCAGCCCACGCCGTCTTCCCCACATTCCGGGAGATTATATTTACGATGAAGAACTTCATTTGGAGGGATGCATATTTCAGGGTTTTGTGTGGAAGGAAATAGGGAGCTGTATAGAATGTTTAGATTTGTGGTTCATGTAAATAAAGTTCCTGTTCTATTTTTCTTTTCTTATATTTTTGTAGTTTTATTTTTGAGAATGTTAATATTTTGTATGTGTATTTATTCAGAGCAATAAATGTTTATCATATCCTAGCATTATCCTGGTTACCCTAGATTTAAGCTTAGGTCCCAGAGCCTGCTCACTGGTTCCATCAGATTTGACTGAATTTCAGTTATTACGTAGAGCTACTGCAGTCTGACCTCCGCAACCCAGAGGGAAACATCACACCAGAGGGTTACACCAACTGTCAGTCAGTCAGGCACTGACTACCTAATAACTATTGTCATAGATGTTCATGACAGCCGGGACCAACGGCTTAACGTGCTATCCGAGGCACGGAGCAAGCGATAGTTACGCACATAACGAAAAGTCATAGGTTTTGAACCCGAGACCCCCTGAATTTAAAGGCAAGGGGTCTTGCCACTGGGCTATCGCTGCTTAATGCAATAAACGTTATATCTAACTATCTATCCATTTGTCTTTCGTACTATGGATAATGAAACTATTGAGTTGGATTTTGAATGATGGAATTTTACTCTTAAGCATTGTAAACATTTGAGGGAGAACCATGAGCTTGATCATGAACTAGAAGAATAAAAGAGTTCAAATTCCATTCGTTTCGATAGCTGGTAAGAAAGTGTGGTGTATGACTGGCTAGCAGCTATATCTGGAATTGAATTGTTCTATCAAACGGTTACAAATATGCAAATTTGTCACTCTCACGATAGATAGTTTTAGAAGTAGGATTGTGGGTGTTGATGTGAATTTTAATATACATAACACAAGTTCTTAATGAATGAACACTTTATTGTACACCAAAATAGAAAAGAAATACAGCAATAGAAAATTACATTAAAAGAAATTGTACAATGGTGCCATATTGCTCACAATAAATTGTTTCAGGCAACCTTGGGACGGACAGGACATGATAAGAAGTATACACGTCATGATACTTAACTTGGAACTAAATAATTTGATTGTAGAAGAATTCTTTAGTAGCGTGAAATATTACAAACATAATAACATTAAAACGAAAGACATACATACACCATGCGGGTAAAGTGTACTGTAAGCATGTTAACCCTTATGTTGATAACACGCCTTTAATTTTACGGTAGCAATATACTGACCATTGCCCTATTAGGGGTCAAAGGTTTAAAATCTATATGTGGAATTTTACTTACATTTATTTACGACTGTTTCCCCGAACGCCTACCGTATATAATCAGCCCAAATTTCGCATTTGCCCAATTGTATCAACTTTTTACTTGGTTTTTCTCCCGCCAGTTACAAGAAAATATACTTTAAATAATATGTCTACAAAAACTTGTTTTCTGAAGTCACTCGATTTAAAAGATAAGATAAGAAAATCTTATTTTAGCTATATTAACATAATGAAGAATAGGGAGAGTGTAAAGGGATCCTACCAAGACCTAAGGAGCCAAAGCCAACCCCACCTGCAAGTGTTGCACCTGCCGATCAACGGACGAGGCTCTGGCGAACAGTGCCCGGTAAGCGGCAATATGCTCGCCACCTATTACGTGGGACCAACTATATAATCAGCGAAGTGTGGGCGTTATATGCCTCTGCCTACCCCTTCGGAGAAACAGGCACGAATGTATGTATGTAAGATAATGAAGAATAAACACAGTTGACATACCAGTCCCCACAAATATAACAGCCGTTGCTTGTCAACATATTGCTGCAATGAGAGCAATAAACGATTTGACTTTGACTATTTGATTACATCAGGAGGCAGTAAGAACTTTTTGTTTCGCAATAGAAGTTTAGAGCCACTCTTGAAGCCAGTGCTTGAACCAGTTACAGCAGAATAAACTAAAGCCTGCCGAAGACCGATCAAGTCGCTCCTCGGACTACAAAATATTTCATTCGACTTTGTCATAGATTTATTGAACTTAAAGTTCCGTGTTCGGAATTTATTACCCAAGAGATAGGTTTCAAAGTTTCCCCACTGGCAACACCGCTTTGGCTTCGTGGGGCTTATTCCGATTATTTTCCTTCAATTGCACCTTTGGGATGCATACTCGTTTTCCTTTTGTTGTGGATTATTCTTAAAAGCTTTTAATCCTCCTACTAGTTAACTCTCACAGTTGATCATGAATGTTTTCCTAGCAAATCCATTAAGTAATAATTATTTCAAAAAACCTATTTAGCGCCGTCAAAGCCTCAAAAATGAAATGTAATTTTTATTTGGTTTTGACTTTGTGTGGATCTTTTTTCCTTTATGCCGTTTGTAGGCAGATATTTTCTGCTTTAAAGAATGTGTTTAAATGCTTCAGTCATTTACACCGCTGATTGCCTCATTAGTTAGTCTAGTTTAGAGTGATACAACCCCCAAGTCGACCAAAACGGCCAGTGCCCCGTCACGTAATCTATGAGACAATCCAACCAATAGCTGGATAGGACCGCAGTTTAACATTATTAATGTCAACAACGGTGTATTGTGTGAGGAAACGACTACACAATATCTCATAATTCTATCTAATAATCTAACAGTTAACAGTCTTACGTTTAATGTGTTCGTTCTTATTAATCGTTTTCATTAAGTTCACTTTTTTTTCTAATTTGTTGCATTCTTCAACGTTGTAAGCATAAAACTCTCGCTCACCTTAAACAATTTGCCTTACGATAAAATACAGTTTCGCCAGTGACTGATTTTTCTGCAAATTTTATATATATTTGCCAAAAAAATATTAAAATAACTGATTCTAAGCAATGTTCAACACTCAAACATATTGGTGCGTCTTAGGTCCTTAAGAAATATTATTGACATATCATGGATAAGCCTCAAATTCAAAAAAGAACTTGCAAAGTTACAAAATTCACTTATTCGAATTTGGTTCAATATAACACTTATGAAAGTCAAAATCACAAACCTTAAAAACTAACGCGCCTATTATCTGCGGGCGGGAGCTTGATCGTAAAAAAAACAGGCAAGAACTCCGTCAAGATTCGTTTTTTCTACCGCCAATTACAAGAAAATGTACTTAATAGTGAAACAATTTGACAAATCTACAAAAACCTGCGTTCTGCAGTCACAAGATTTGAAATAAACGAAGAAAATATTAATTTAGTCAGCTTAAAGTCATGTAAACTTAATAATAAATATATTTCCGTGAGCAATCACTACTAAAGCCACAAGTAAACTTAACTATCAATAACGCCTCGGCTATTCAGTACAGACCAACTGTCCCCTAACAGCCTACATCACTGAGTAATCGAACTGCGATACCCTGCGACATAGCCCACTTTTGTCGCCCTGATTGATACTTTGGGCCCGCGCCAGGCGCTTATCGTGGCTGCGGTCACCCGTACCGCTTACTACTCGACTACACTGCGCTTATCAAACTATTACGTCGTGAGTTAACTATTTTGATAAACAACGCTGTGTTTATATGGAAGCTTGGGCTTTTGTTTCTTGTACGACTTGGAAGGCGGGCGAAATGAGCCAATTATAACACTTTCCAACTTATATGTCAAATATTGTACGTATGTTCATGTTGCTTGAAAATTTAGTAATTTTCTTCTCTTCATACATCTTGTGACTGCAGAACAGAGGTTTTTTTAGACATAACAAATCTTTACTCTATCTTATTGTTTTATAAATTTTATGTAACTGGCGGGAGAAAAAATCAACCTTGACGAGTTTTTTGCCTATATCTTCTGTGTCTAAACGCTCGCCTGCAGAGTTGGAGTGTCAGTTATTAAGTGGAAATCCATAAGAGCTTCATTGAGCCAGACTTGAATACATGACTTTGACTTTGTATTTTTAGTAAACGGTTCCTAATAATTCTTATATGGTTTATACTTAAATCATTCTTGATTGTGAGACATTGTAGATTGTACAGCAACTGTAATTTTTTTAAATACAAGTTTAAAATACTCGCATATGTTTAGATTGATTATGAGTTGGTTTTGCTTTATATTTCTCATTTTACAATTGTCATTTGCTTAAAAGCAGTCCATAATCCGTCGCATACAGTTTAGTCGAGGTGAGATTATTTTAATTCCACTACTAGATGTATAAAGCCGTTTATGTAATGTAATTATATAGAGAAATACTTACAACCTTTAACAGGGAATCGAATCAGGAAAACAGAACAAGGTATGTGTCTTTTGACGTATAACTGTCTTACCTACTAATGATGATTACTAGGCCTTCGAAGGTTCCACAGCAGGGGAAGGCCATTTGATGATTTTCCATCCAAAAAAAAAGCTTCGAAGGTTAAAACCGGATTAGTAAATGTATGAAACCATAATACTATTAACTCAAACACTTCAATCTCAATCAATGGTAGGTTTTAATTATATTTGTGTCTGAGACCATAAACCTCAGTAGTGTTCCAACTGTAGTTTTAGAAAGTATAAAATTTCGGCTTCATTGCAGCACTTATAAACGTCTAGTTACTTAAAAATTATCACGCTCATTCACTACGGACAGGAGCCTAAAATCACACAATGAACTCATTGAACATAACCTTTGCTGACTCGCGCCCGAATCCCGGCCACAATTAACAATGATGTTAATTAAGAAATACTCACAGGTCGACTTTCACGCTAGCTGAAATCTTCGCGGAGCAAGGGACACGAGACGAGGCGGGAAATTTAATTATAGATCAAGAAAGAAACATATTTAGGGTTCCTTACATCTGAATAGAAAAAAAGAGCAGTAATAAGAAGACATTAGAATTAACATACGGAAACCTTATAAAATGACTAGTGTGTGTGTCTGTCCGTCCGTCCTGGCAATTTATATCTGAAACGAAACGATTAAGTTTAAGTTAAGCACATATGACAAGTTCCGTGATCAAAATGCAGAAGTAAAACGGGAATATTCTGCATATCCGAAATATGTCTATTAGAAGGAGAGGGAGTTAAAAATTTTCATAACATATATTTTAAGCTGCTTTGTATGGCCTTTATATTTGTATTTACTTATCTCGAGTTAATATGGATATTTTAAAATATAATTGACTTTTCTATTAAGGAAATACAATAAATAAATTCAAAGATAAATAAAAGAACATAGGTAGAAAGTTCTTACTTGCACATACTATTAAAAGAAAGCCCAAAATTCTATCCTTGTCTTTTTTCGATCGATTTCTTCGACATTTAAAGTTTCCGATCTTTTTACTAGTCACTTCCCCAGTTTTTACTTATTTGTTGTCAAAACATAGTTTTGAAATAAAAGAAAAATATATACGTAGAATCTGCGATGTTTTTTCTATTGAGTAGTTTACAGCAAATTTTGACATGATTTTAACTTCAAATCTGCAGAACCGCTCTGCGAAACGAAGCGCAATGCATTGAGCAAATCGCCATTCAAGAGTAAACTAGTTATTGGAACTAATTAATGTACTAGTTATTTGGAATTCCACCTTTGTAACCACGTGGTTTGCACATAAATATAATAATATGGATGTAAAGGGCTCCTACCAAGACCTAAGGAGCCGAAGCCAACCTCACCTGCAAGTGGTGCACCTGCCGATCAACGGACAAGGCTCTGCCGAACATAAAAGTTCCCGAAAAGCGGCAATAGGCTTGCCAACCATCACGGGTGACCAATGATATAACTGGCAACATGAGGGCGTATAATATAATATGCCTCTGCCTACTTCCTGGGGAAAAAAGAGTGATATTATTTTGACGACCGGTATGGCGTGGGGGTCAGTATACCTAAGTTTCACTCCAGAGGTCGTGGGTTCGATTCCCACACAGAACAAATCTTTGTGTGCATGAACATGAATATTTGTTCTGGTCTGGGTGATTTCCTATTTATATTAAGTATGTATTTACAAAAAAAAAAGTATTTAAGTATGTTTATCCGTTGTTTAGTATCCATAACACAAGTTCTTTTTGATACTTATCTTGTAACTAAATAATTGTTGTAATTGTCAGAAAATATTTTTTTTAATTATAAATAGGTTTGTATGACAATAAATTCATAAGATCGAGTAAATCGTACAGAACCTCTTTACGCGAGTCCAACTCACGCTTGTTCCGTTTCGTCCCATCGCGCCGGGAGCCTTTAGACGTGTTGGTGTCCATTTTTCCTGTTGACAGCCTATATATTTTTTTCCTGTTGACAGACAATGTATATTTTCCCTGTTCACAGACTATGTAAATTTTCCCCGACTCTTAAAAATTTTTCCTTAAATAAATTTAGGCCTCTTGTTTCCTCTTGTACTCATTGTTCAATTAGCTTTACAAAATAAACTTTAATTAAAATGGGGTATAGTTTAAGCTGTTTCAAGGAATTTATTTGGAGTTTTTAAAATAAAAAAAAAAATTAACTTTGAAGTACAAATTATTGTACGCCTCTTTCCTGTATTTATTAATGTTTTGGTACACGGACAGATTATCATCATTAAAAATAAACAACGACTAATAAAAAAATAAGGCTATAATATATATCTACAAACAATATATCTACTACATACGGAAAAAAAAACTGACGAACTCTTCGATCGAAACCAGCTCTTACCGTTCCTCTCCTGAACTACACCTTATGGCCTAAGGAACCACCATAATACTGTGTACACTTTTAGCACTCAAACCAGTACCATCAGGCAAGAAGTGATCATTATGTCGTGTCACATAAAAAAAGATTCAAGTAAATAAGTTTGAATTCTATTTAATAAAAAATAAAAATAAGGGATTGGAATTTCGTCTAGTGGGATATAGGCAAAGAGCTAACCACGTCTCACCATTTGACACTTTCATCTAAACATACATTCACGCCTGTTTCCCCGAAGAGGTAGGCAAAGGCATATTATACTCCCACACTTGGCCAATTATATAGTTGGTCCCACGTAACAGGTGGCGAGCTTATTGCCGCTTAATGGGCACTGTTATATTCGCCAGAGCCTCGTCCGTTGGTCGGCAGGTGCAGGTTGGGCTCTTTAGATCTTGGTAGGATCCCTTTACCTTCCCTTTGGAGATCTATATGCTTAAAGTAACCTTTGCTACAACCTTTTCAATATTAGTGACATGGTTTCTGTCAAACCCAATAAGGACAATAAGGTAGGAATATTAATATACCAAAGTGCAATAATGTCAAAATTTTTAGTAATGTTTCTTAAAAATTCCAATGTCTTTTTCTGTATTTTTTTTTACTTATTAAGGAACTCCAACAAAGGATACACATATTATATAAAGTTTTTAGAAGATTTGTGCTCCTTCAGTTAGAGGAGAACACATCATACATACATCATCTTTAAAACATAATTTTGAAATAAAACACAATAAAATTCAAATCAAAGTAACAAAAGATAAAATAGAGTTAAACATTTTAAATTGAAATACAGAATATTATCCAAAAATAGTAAAAAATTAAAAAAAAAAAAGAAAAAAAAAAAAGAAAAAATATAACAATTATAACAAAAATTATGACAAAGTCTTTCAAATTACTCTCAACCGCTCCAGTTCACATTCACAAAGAGCGTGAAAATAGTGCAAAATTATAAAATAATTTCACAAGTTTTGTTAATTTCATTAGATAAGTACTTTATATATTGTTAATTTCTTGGCATAATAAGTTATTTTGTTACTTTCATTCAATTTTTTACTGTACTATAGAAGCTTATATTGCTACGCCAAGTTTATGTGCTGTACTAAATTTTAAAAAAAACATTCTATACCTCAACCACATAATATAACGTAATTAAAGATTTAAATTGAATTGGATAATATAGGCGCAATATATTCTATAAATATTACAATAAAAAAATTAATTTTAGAATTTCTGAATCATAATCTAATTTTGCAAAATATATGTCAACTCTATTACATTTGTGTGGCTTCCAAACTGTTTTGTCAACCTTTTTATATGCAATTAAATTGATTAATTGAATTTTACAATACAATGACTCACCCACTTTGCTAAGCTTATCAAAAAACGACATTTGTCTATCATCTATTGTAATTAGCAGCGCTGATTACCAACTGTCCCTCATAATTGGGCTTGTATCTCACCCGGTGGCCATCCGTCACCGGGGAGAGTCGGCTAGGGAGCCGTTGGGCCATCACTTCATTACAGCCAGATGGTTGCGATAAGGGACGTTGATACCTCCGTTGGTTGCGAGCGAGATTAGTAATAACAATAAATAACTATTACGTTAGTTTTTTTTTATTTGATCTTAACAAAAAAATCTTACTTTTATTAAGTACTAACAAATTAAAATAGTTATATTATTTTGATTAGGCTGCTAACCATATATAGTTATAGAACTTGAATGTTCTTGCTACCTTTTCTTATTTGTAATGTAAAAGCTATGTTCTAAATTGCTCTATAGGCGCCACTTAAGAATACTAATAGAGTATGTAAAGTCACGTGGCAATACACTCTATGTATTTACAAATAAAGAGGTATTTATAGAGGTAGGTATTAAAAACATACGAGGAAATAGAATCGCTACTAAACCGAGACCCTATTGGTCTCACATACATACACATATACTCTCAATCACTTAAACACACGCTAACACTAAATCACACACACACACACACGCGTGCACACTCACACTAGTACACATACAAACTAATTCGCACTGGGAGAGGTGTCCCATGTAATAGAAAATATGTATAGAATAAGGAAGGGCGGCGTCTCCAAACACAGGCTTTTCAGCTTAAATGGAGACTCCATCCACTTAGTATTTAAGTTAAACTATGTAAACGAAAATAAACATTTTATTTATTTATTTATGTATGTATATCTCATTCTAAGTACACGTAACTAAACTAAAACTAATCAATGGTGAGATTATGGGACAATCATTTATATTCCTTTCATCACCACCCTGCCGCCTGCATCCTAAATACAATAAAGTAAATCGACCCGGGAAAGGGCACGCTAAGCCGTGTCGCGTCGTGAGACCCGCAGATGCGCACCGAGAGTCGAGTTTTCACAACATGTGACAATACTCCCCCGGCGCGTCTCGCTGGATACATAGTCATGGCACTGTACCTCGCTCACTGCCGATCACATTTCGACATATCCATAAGTAAAATGGAGTCATTGATTTGTCTTAATAAATATATATATATTTTAATGTGACACGTCATAATGACTACATCCTGCCTGATGGTAAGCAGCCGATGCAGTCCAATAAAAAATAAAAGCGCTTCAAATCGTGAAATAAGCACGGTACAAAGCGCATCTACTCATGACGGCCTGCTAAAATGCCGTTTCACGCCCCGCTTAATCCTTATACCGTTGGGGCTGAGTCTACCCTATATATTGAAACTGAACTATGTAAACACATTCGCTAGAACTATAACGTACAGTTGTTTGTATTCGCAAATAAACAAAAAAACAATGCATACAGCCATTAGCGATCAATAAGCAAAGACAAGACATAGTACGTGACCTTAAGTTGACACAAACTTTACGTTTATAAATACAATGGTTCTAACAGAAACAACCCTAGACAAGTGAAGTGCAGCTTTTTTTTTCAATAGAACTCTGAGTTCGCTTCCAGTTTTCTTAAGAAGTTATACGAACTTGACATTTCTGAGATTGCATGGACAGTTAAAGCAAGAGGAAATATAGATCGGAAAAGAGTTTTTAAAAGAAATTATTAAACGAATGCCAACGTTGAGAGAAATATCCTTATTTCTAGAAATCTTTAAGTTTGAGTGCAATGGGACAAAGGGATTGTTTAAATCTGTCAGGAAAAGGCTTTGCCGATACAACTGGAGTTATATTTTTTTCATGTCCCGTCAATGGTCGTTTCAACTCCCTAGTATATTTTTATACATACACAATATCACGCCTGTTGGCCGAAAAGGTAGGCATAGTCATATTTATTATACGCCTACATTTCCCCAATTATATTGTTGGTGGAACGTAATATGTGGCGAGCCTATTGTTGCTTACCGGGAACTTTTATATTCGCCAGGGCCTCGTCCGTTGGCTCCTCAGTTCTTGGTAGTTTCCTTATACATTTACACTTACGTTTTTGTCATCAGTTTCATTTATATGAAGCTCTCGTATGTTCGCGGTACTAGGTGGCAGGAAACGATCATCAAGGAAAGCAGAGTTCACAATATTCATTTCATCCCAAAGGGCGGTTCTTGGAAATGTGCCTTGGCACTTAATATTAAATGATATCGGAAGGCGCGTTAAGCCGTTTGTAATAATTATCTCTTAATGTTGTAGTCGTAGTTGTTAAGGCAGCTTGAAATGTTTCAACAGTAAAAGTCAAAAAGTCAAAAGTCAAATTACTTTTTATTTCATAAACTATTACATAGTACTTGAAAAACGCCGATGTACATAGTAAACGCTACACACCAGTCGATCCACTCTGAGTGTGCGTTGTTTCAACAGTAGGACGCTACACATCCGCTCTGAGTCTGCGTGGTGAAGTATATCCTGAACCTTCGTCGATAGAGAAGAGCTTGTTTTTAATAGTAGGTCGATAATGAGCTCAGATAATTATGATTTGTTTAAAATCATCATAATATTTTTTCACAGCATCATATTGCGTAATTTCTTTAAAAGACCTAACGGCAGCAGACAAGGCACATAACACAAAGAAGGGAACTCTAATACCTTTCACGTAACAATGAAGCGTGGAACATCCACCTGTAAGATGGACGAACGACCTGATCGCTGGATCACTTTGAATAAAGGCCGCAAGCAATCGTTCACATTGAAAGCTTATGAGGGAGGCCTATGTTCATCAGTGGATTTTTATAGGATGATGAGTAAGATGATATTATTATATTCTGACGTCCTTTAGCTAGAAAGCCGCTAACTGTCAGAAGGTAATTTCTGAAATAAAAACTTTATTGTATTACAGCAGCGTTTAAATTCCAAAAACTACTTATTGAACGTTAGCCGCATTTTAGCTTATAGACGGCAGTATTACCTATATTATAAGCAAGTTTAAAAAAAAAAAAGATTTTATACTACAATGACACAACGCATCCCAAAGCAGAATGAAAGCGAGTTGCTAATCGAGTTGGAGCAGCAAAACCTCAATTTGGAAAATAAACTCAACATTAAAGGAAAAAGATGAGTAAATGTTGAACAATAAATTAAGGACAGGCTCGAACACACATCGCGCTCTTGTTGGAAGATTAATGGAAGTTAAGGACGCGGGGTGCGGGGCGGGGAGGCACTTAGCTTACCAGTGCAGAAGGCCTGGTAGGTAATTGATTTTTTATTATCTACCCTACTCTCAAAGCTATTTTTTATGTTATGTATAAATATTCAACCAGCTGCCTTGGAAAAAAATGCACTTTAGAAGTTGATATTTACCATGTAGGTCAATGAAAACACTATGCAATAATAAATTAATCAGTTTAGAGTCGTATTAATCTAAGAATGCTTAATCAATATTGTGATTAAAAAGGTTTTTGTGTTGCAGGATCCTTATTTAACATTTACGAGTTAGAGTGTAGAAAAATCGATCGAGAAATTTGTTAACTTTTCTCGGGGACGATATTAATGCATAGTGACAATGTCATTGGTGAAAAGTAAATATTTTACGTATTATTAATAGAACGCCTAGTTCATTTTGTCACTTGAAAAATACCCTATTGCAAAACTTAGCATTTAGTCGAAATACGTATAAATATGACAGTTCACACTGATTATTCAAAATTCAATTAAATTCATTTATTTCCAAGAATATGGTATACATTATGGTGTTACAAATAATTACAATGATCGGCATATTTTGCCACCGTCGGCGTGGAAATGTTGATAAATATTGTCACATTATAAGTCATATAAATTAATCAATAAATTAAATTTTACATATATCCCCATAACTAATACTAAATAAATTACATTTTGTATTCTAAAAAATATTTTGTTGTATAATAACATTCATTAATTAATAATTTAAATAAATTTTAATTCAGAAGGCAATTATTTATACCTTAATAACCATGAAATATGTATTATTGCCGTATAGTTTCAGTTTCTTCGGGGATACCTATCCTACAGTTTATTTGTATATTTGTGTCTAGTGTTTATTGTTGAAGAGCTAACCTTCTCCGTTAACATATTAATAGCGACAGGCTTGAAGCTCAAACAACAGTTTTCCATTTTGGAGGAATAAAGGAGTCACAACGAGGCATGGGGTTCATTATGCCGCTTTGGAATTGATCGGTGGCCCTTTAAGTAGCTCGCGTTCTAAGTAGCGCTGGTATCAGGGTATCAACTATTATCATTTATGTTTCCTATCGAATTACACAGGGTTTTATTTATTTATTTTAAAATGAAGTGTCCCACACTTCATTCTTTACTAGTATATAAGTTAAGCGCTCGTAGCTCTGCGGTGCTAGGTGGTCGGAAAAGATCACCAAAGTACAGCAGAGTTTACAAAGGTCAGTCCTGGGATGGGTGACCGTTTGGGTGGCTTTTGATATCGAGCGCTTCCGTGCTTCGGAAGGCACGTTAAGCCGTTGGTCCCGGTTATAACTAAATGTGGTAGTCGTTAAGCCTAATGGGCGGCTTGAAAAAATCTAACAGCAGAACGGCATCTTCACTGGGTCAGCGTGGTGGAGTATGGCCCAATACCCTCACACCTTGATATGTGAGAGGAGGCTCGTGCTCAGTAGTGGGACGTTAATGGGCTGTGATAATGATGATGAAGTTAATATGTTTCTTAAAATAGTTGTAAAGAATATAGTGCTTTCATTTCCGTTCGATTAGTAATCTTTATTGTATCAAGCGTGTCATTCTTGGTAGCTACACAAAATTTTCTGAGAAGCTCCTGACTCTGAGAAGGATTTTCATAATATGTAAGCTTCCTACAAAGGCTCTTGAAAATCTGCAAGATTAATATTAACAACCGTCTAGTATTGAGACTAAAATAAATTACACTTATACGCATGTTTCAGTCATAACGATTTAAGTATGTTTGCAAGTGTATATCAGAATCAGTTTTGTTGCCAAATGTGGGTACAATATCAGATGGTACAGTCAAAATGTTATAAAATTTCCATTCACATTTTTATCCCTTTGGGATATGCAACTATCTATAGATATATAAAATGTCTTTGTAACAATACCCGCGTAACTATAATTTCCGGAAATATCGAGAAACAATTCAACACGACACGTGTTTTGTCCTTACACAGGGCATCTTTAGGTAAGATAGGAACCTCAGCTGAAACGAGAGGGTAACTCTTTTCGGAATGTAACCTAAATCAATAAATTGTTTCAGTATGATTATTATTATAATATACTGGCGACCGCACGTGGCGTCGCTACAATAACCTATGTTATTTGTAATATTTTTGATTTGAATGGTAGTACCCCACATACGGGTAATTTTATTAGTTATCTGCTAGTGAAAAAACCTTAAAACCAGTTTAGTTGTTTTGGAGATAATAATAATAATAATATTAATTCTTTATTCAGTAAAGTTATTACTGCCGTGTTGCTTTTATATGCCTTTAATAAATACTAATATTATGGAACAGTTTATGTTCGTAAAATTACATAAAAATGTATAATTAAACTTAGATGTTCAATGGAGCTGCTTATTCCCACAGGAATTGCTGTTCAAATATCTTACTTGCTTCTTGGATGACAGTAAACATAATCTTCTCTATTCCATTAAGTAATAGGACACAAATTCAGAAATAATGAATGCCTGCGTGGTATTCTTTTGATTTGTATCTATGCTACGTAGAGTGCTACGAACTACCACGGCTATAAACAGTGCTACGAACGACTACGGCTATATAGAGTGCTACGAAGACCTACGGCTATATAGAGTACGAACTATTTTATTATACCTTTCTTGAAAATAATTTATAATTTGACATATTTTAATTATGTATTTTATATATTTAATATGTTATTATTATATCTACTTGCATGTAATTTTTGCATGTCCCTTGGGACAGAACATGCTGTTCCAGCTATTTTAACTCAAGACCTTTGTATGTTGTAATTATCATGTTTTTAAAGCAAATAAATAAATGATTTGATTTGACTTTGGCTATATAGAGTGCTACGCACGACTAGGGCTATATAGAGTGGTACGAACAACTACGGTTATATAGAGTGCTACGAATGAGTACGACTACGTCTATGGCCGCAGTTATATTCTTAACCTTTTTGGGAAAACTAATTCTTTTAGACAGAATAATTCGTTGACTTTCTCAGGGCTACAACTTATTCTATATCAAATTTTATTATAATAATGTAGTAGAGAGTGTTGTGGTGTTTCAATATTAAATTTCACGAAAGTTTTTGAGTTTCAAAATACGTAAAAATAATAGGTATAGCGCAAAAAATAACTTTCAAAATAATTGTTCTAGGCGTTTGAAAACCAAAAAGAAAGACAATAGCGTGTGTATTGTTCCGAAAGCGTACAAGCCACAATTTGTAGGTGTGTTCCAATGTCCAATTTTTATATGCACGTGGAGAATTTGGCGGACATTGGGGCGACTAGCCGCAGAACAAAACACGACTTTGTGTGAGGCGACGCGGTTCACAACTACGCAAAGCTTCTAGTGATGGGACTTGGATCACGACGCAACGCCACGACAGACTAGCACGATCAGAAAGATATTTAATGTACTCTTTTATCATGTGGGTGTAAAGGATCCTTCCAAGACCTGAGGAGCGCAAACCAACCTCACCTGCAAGTGGTGCTCCTGCCGATCAACGGATTAGGCTCTGGAAAACATCACAGTGCCCGGTAAGCGGCAATAGACTCGCCACCTATTACGTGAGACCAACTATATAATTGGAGAAGTGTGGGCGTATAATATGCCTACACCTTCGGGGAAACAGGCGTGAATGTATGTTAAATCATATTACATATACTAGCAACTTCTTTTTACTTTTTCTAAGCAAGCAACCGCACGTGACTTCGGTCGCGGGACAAAGAGGAACTTATTTATTTTTTGAGCTTAAAATTTGCCTACTTTTCTTTTTATAACTAAAGGAGCAAGCTGTAGATTTTAGAGGACATTGGGAGCGACTAGCAGTGAAACAGAAAACGATTTGGTGTGGGGCGACGCGCTTCACAATTACGCATAGCTTTTTATGATAGAACTTATGTTATTGACAGGTGACTAGCACAATGAATATTATTGTGAGTAAATTAACGGTATTGTATTTATATTTTTATTGCATGTTTTCTTTTATGTGTATGGGTATAATTTATCTAATTATTTTTATTATAAGGGTTTTTTTTTATTTGACAACTCCTTAAAAGTATTTTCGTTAACATATCGATATCGACAAAATCCATTTCGTCACATCCCTGCACTTGATATGTGTCAGTGTCCACGCACTAATAGGCCCGGCTATAACAATTCAGTTTGTCGCACAACACGCTCCACAGCCATTGCGAAGCTCTTTGTTGCGACCGCACAGGACTTACTTTTTGTACAGCTACTTTCACAAGCATTCGACTACTTTTTTGATACTTTAAAGTTTCGCCCACCTGATGGAAAGTGGTAGTTGCAGTTTTTTATAGGCGACAGGCCTCGTCGACGGCGCGTTTGTGTTGACGCATGCCTTAAAGGGATGTCAGTATTGAGAAATTATAGCGTGATCCTGGTGAACATAACAGACAAAAGTAGGAACAAAATTATTTCATCTTTAGTAAGTAAAAGTCTGAGCTATCCTTTCATCGAATCCCTTGAATTTGATGATGTTCTTTTGAAAGAAAAAAGCATATTAATGCTTTATCATTTCAGCCATTTGAAATGCTGCATATAGGCCTTCCCAATTGTTATCCTCGTTGATCTATCTTGTACCGCTTGCAGCCTTGACCAGATCATTGGTCCTTAAGGTGGGAGGCTACCCTCTACTACGCATACTGATTCGTGTATGGTATGGATGCCTTCTATATGGATACCAGGATATTAGCGCGGTGTGGAACATCTACAAACTGTTTCAAATCCTTCTTGAACCCTTTTTTCCTTCTCACAGAGTTACAGCAACCCTATGTTTTTTTTTAAATGTAAATTTTAAGAAAAGATATTATATGATTTAGTTCTTTTGATTGATTCAAATTATTTTCGTTACAGCTTCTGTCTACTGCACTGAATCAGTCGTTGTTCCATAGGTATTATTATAACGTGAAGATGTCAAGAGATGGGGATAAACACGTGTTTTTTTTGTACCACTAGGAGGCAATCACGCACGCTGCCTACCTGATAAAAAGTGAGCATTTATTTGTCATTTCTCCATTTCGAGTGAATGCGCTGTCAAAAACTTGTCAAAAAACCTTTTTTTGATGTGACTCATCATTATAATAATTGTTTTTTTGTGACTGCCAGGACTTCAATCGATTTAATACAAAAACAAGCTATACTTCTTTTCTTAAATCTTATATTTATTTAGGGAAATTTATCGTTATTCGACCATGCCAGTTATAACTATTCTATGTACCAAACAAAGGAAGCATATGTCAAGCCATTTTTGTTGCTGTACTTCTTACTGTGAAACAATTGAAATAACGTGAAAGAGTTGAATCAATACGATAATGAAATATAATTATTGTGTATGTTCCTTTATAAGCAATAATAAACTGTGGACATTGTGAGCGTGATCGCCGCCTGTTAACTTTTTAATTTAACTTGTTCTTATTATACGAAGTTGTTCTCATAGCCTTACAGCATGACATAATTATAATACCTGTTTTAATATATTAACTTTACTATGAGGTAATAATTTCTAACTTAGTGTTTCAGTTAAATAATAGGAAAAATTGCGACCACGAAAGACCGTCCATGACCAAATACAAAAAAATTTAGAGAAAGGGCAGGTCAAGAGTACCCTAAACCGACGGGCGTGTATGAGGAGGTTAATGAGTGTGAATGAAGCTAAAAGTGTGTGCCAAGATCGTAGCAAGTGGAAGGATGTGATCACTGCCTACCCCAACGGGAAAGAGGCGTGACATTATGTATGTATGTATTAGAGTTTACTAAACATACAATATTAAATTGAACCACCAGCCGATAGACCGTTGATCGAGGAGGCGACAGGTAGATACAGGCGGCTAAAGGAAGATCACATGTCATATAATTGGGGAGGCTTATATTCAGCAGAGGAATTCGTACAGTAGAGGAGTTTAAGAGAGACCATTGTTCAGCAGGGGGAACCCATAGGTAAATAAATACTAGATATTAAGTTACGTGGAAATGAAGAAGCGGCTATAGCTAATGGGTCTCTCTTAGCCTCGTAAGGCTCAACCTAAATTTAGGTCAATACGTATTACGGCCCAATGTACCTACTAAAAATAGGTGCAAGTAATGGCGGCCCAGAACTTTGATTTAGTTAAAAAGTGACTAAATATAATGCTTGTATATAAGTATAAGTGACTAAATTGAACTCTTATAAGAACTGTTTCTTAGTAATCTTTACTTATTTATTTAATCTTTGTTGCACACTTAAAAGTATTACAAAAGTTGAACTTAATTATCTGCCAGTTAACCTTATCTTGGTCAAAATTAGAGATGCATTCAAGGTTAACAATTTGTTAGCAGATTTATATTGACGTGTTTATTTAAACCAAAAAAATATGTTTAAATATCATGTCATAATTTAAGTTTGCTGAGCCGTAATTTAATGATTTAAAAAAGTGTCGTTGGCCGGAGTGGCAATATTTTTTTGTCATTAAATTAGGTCGTTAATCCTTACGAGAATAGACTAAAAGTTTTTAGGATCTCGTGTTCAATATCCTGGTAGAGCACTTAAGACTTTTCGAAGTTATACGTGTCTCGAGAAGAACATCAAGCCGTTGGTCCCGGCTGTCATGAACATCTATAGCAATAAATCAGTCCAAGTAAAAGGAGAAAATATTTATTCTGACAACAAACCATTAGGAGGTCAGTGCCTCCTAACATCCTGATAGCTGCTTTTGATGATGATACTTCCCTCTGAGTTGCGGAGGTCAGTCGACAGTCGCTCCATGTAATAACTGAAGTTTGGCCAAATGACGTAAAACAGTGTAGGTATCTACTGGACATAACTACAGTTACAATTTCAGAAATTAAATTCAAACAGTGTAAAATCATGACATCGTATAATTAAACTACTAATAACTTTCTTCGGAATGTTCGGCTGTCAAAAGTGCCCCTTAAAGCTAAACACAGCAGTAGAATAAAAACTAAACCGGGGCAATGAAAACTGCGAGTTCACGATAGTTTTGAAGCATTATTAGTGCCACATACTTTGTAGTATTTCATTTAAATGAACTTTCTGCACGCATTGCTAACTGAAATCGTAAATGCGAAAGTAAGTTTCACTGTTGGTTACGTTAAGCGTACGTTACTGAGTTAGGTCATATTTATGTTTGTACATTGATAACATGAATTTTAGAGAAGATCATTAGATTTTTTAGGATGCATACTTTGAGAAGGACCAACAGCTTTCTAAACATATTAATTGAAACATCTAAATACAGAAAAGCCGACTAATGAACTAATTGTTAAAATTATACAACGTTATGAGTCATGTGAGATAATTATAAGATTATTTAAAATTGATTGTATGTAACATTTCGTATTAAGTAATTTATTTCCAATTCTATGTGTATTGTCATTTAATATTAAAATTAATTATTATTACGTACAATTATCCAAATTAGCAATGATTATTACATATTGTATTGTCATTTAATATTAAGATTAATGATTACTGCGTAGAGACGTTGTATCTCTCAGTGTCTTCTACCGGAACTACTATGGCGAGTGTTCTGAGGAGCTTCATCCCGCCCTCTCCTTTCCTCTCCCGAACAACACGTGCTGGTCTCGACTATCAGCACTCGAACCAAGAAATTTGGGTAGTCGTTTCTGAGCAATACCACTAAGCTCTGGAATTCGCTGCCGGCTCATGTGATTCCTATTTCCTATGATCCCGGGTCTTTTAAGCGGGGCGTGAAATGGCATTTTAGCAGGCCGTCATGAGTGGATGCGCTTTATACCAAGCTTATTTCACGTTATGAAGTGCTTTAATTTTTCTTATTGGACTGCATCGACTGCTTACCATCAGGCAGGATGTAGTCATTATGACGTGTCACATTAAAAAAATAATTCAAAAAAAAAACAATTGCTATTTATATGATTTTTAGTTAAAATAAATGAGTTCTATTCTATAGACCTTCACTAATAGATAAAGTAAGTAATACTTACTTACAAAGTTTTATTTAATACTTACATACAATGAAACATTACAAATAACGATGAAAATTCACACACACCCAAACAAACATAAAAACACATCCAAACG
Organism: Musotima nitidalis; assembly: GCA_949126915.1. NCBI lineage: Eukaryota > Metazoa > Arthropoda > Insecta > Lepidoptera > Crambidae > Musotima > Musotima nitidalis. The sequence continues at coordinate 18,568,150 of OX421430.1, forward strand.
TAAAACATGTAAGAATTTAGTGCCAAATTTCTAACATTAACAAAGATATTAGAACTCAATTTCCCAATTAGATACGTGGGTTCCACTGAAGTGCTATAGTGTGGTTAGAGTGAAAGTAAGTACAAGACTTTGCAAATTATTATGCTAAACGAAATTCTTTAAAGCTGGTTTTCAGACTGGCCCTTAAGGCTGCCTGTCCACTGAAGCGGAGCGAGGATGCGGAGCGGAGAAACGGACAAATATTAACCAATGAGATTTCATAAAATCTTCGCTCCTCTTCTGTCCGCGATTCCTATTGGATAATATTTCTCCGTTTCTCCGCCCAGCATCCTCGCTCCGCTTCAGTGGACAGGCAGCCTTAGTCAGGTCGGCCATCGGAAAATGACTACTTGAACTTGAATTAATTTTAATTAAAATAGGTCTGTAATTGATTTTATTGTCTTCAGTGCCAGATTTAAGCAAAGAGTCTACTCTGTTAATGTACATCTGATCAAATTAAAGTAGAATAGATTACAATTTAAACACTTAACAATTGACTTTGATATAAAATCTGTAGTTATCTTCAGACTTGACACTCAAATTTCATAATAAATTATCATGTTAATGCTGTTTTTTATAAATCGGAATCATGCTAAAGATTAGCCAAGAATCATAGTGAACGTTATTTTTATTTATTTATTTAACAATTTATACAAAAATACAGAAGTTATGAAAGACATGTACAATGGCACTGTACATTATTTCAGTCATCCCACCTCAATCTAGAAGCAGATTAAAATAATTAAATAAATAAATATTCTCTTACAATCACACTAATTATTTAGTTTCACGTTAAGTATCACTAATAAACACATACTTAAATACTTTTTTTTATAAATACATACTTAATATACATAGAAAAACACCCAGACCAGAACATTATTTATGTTCATGCACACAGAGATTTGTCCTGTGTGGGAATCGAACCCACGACCTCTGGAGTGAAGTGCAGGTATACTGACCTCCACGCCATATCGGTCGTCTGTCTTTGAGATTAATTTACACAACTTGCTTAACATTTTCGTGATACACCATAGACACAATGTCTGATACCAAAAGAGCGCATGTAAAAGCTATTAAGCAATACTAAGCAGCTTGGGAAAAAGAGTTAAAGAGCAAACGACAAAGTCGGGCTCCGTGATCCGATGTCCACTAACACGTTGTTAAACTAGACCTAAGTTCGAAGTTAGTGTAAACAAAAATAAAGTTGAAATTCCCCTCAGAGTCCGATGTCTGCTTTTGAAGTCGGTTCTGTGTGACTTGTCTGCGACAAGGGAAACCTCGCCTTGTCACCTGACACAGGCGGCAGGGTGCAGAAGGTCGTCTACTTATTTTGGATATTGTATATTGTTTGATTTATTAATGTGGCACAGGTTAACTGAATACTGTACGTGCTTTGTCTAAACACTATCATAGAACGCTTATGAAAATATAAAGAACGTTCGGCTGATGGTAGGTGGTCTCCGCAGCCTTTGCACGCTTGCCAGGGGCTTGACTTGCGAAATACTCAGTAATAGTGCATTATGTAGTTACATACATACATTCACGCCTGTTATCCCGAAGAGGTAGGCAGAGGCTTTTATACGCCCACAGTTCTCCAATTATATAGTTGGTCCTACGTAATAGGTGGCGAGCTTATTGCCGCTTACCGGACACTTTTATGTTCGCCAGAGCCTCGTTCGTTGATCGGCAGGTGCACCACTTGCAGGTGAGGTTGGCTTGGGCTCCTTAGGTCTTGGTAAGATCCCTATACACCCTATTATATATATTTTATTTAGTTCCAGTACCCAAAAACCAAAAAGAACTTGACATAACATTATTAAGACAACTAAGCTCTGGAATTCGCTGCCGGCTCATGTGTATTCTATTTCCTATGATCTAAGGTCTTTTAAGCGGGGCGTGAAACGGCATTTTAGCAGACCGTTATGTGTGGGTGCGCTATGTACCGTATGTATACCGTTCATATTTGTATTAAGCGCTTTCATTTTTTTTGGACTGCATCACAGCATCTTGCTGGACGTGTCACAATAAAAAAAAATGCAACATCCTATTTTTATTAATATCATTATATTGTTAAATCAGCTGTCATGATGTTTACAGGCACTGACTTTCTAATAACGACTGACATAGATGTTCATGACAGCCGGGGCCAACGGCTTAACGTGTTTCCGATAATTACGCCCATAACTTTGAAAAAGGTGCACCACCAGGTTTTGAACCCGAGACCCTCCAAATTTGAAGAGGATTTTTATATACTTATTACCAATATTACTAAAAACTACCAAAAATGTTTGTAAAGAGCTGAATTTCTGTTTCCATTTATTCGTAGCAGGGTCCCTCTCTTCAGGCGTCCCTCCTCCTCTTTGTCCCACGCTCAAAGGCCTGAGGGCGTGTACACTTCCGATATTTCGCACCGAACGCGACGCGTCGACGCGACGGGCGCCCGGCGGTCACTTTGACAAAAAAACCCAACACAAACCCTGTTATAATGATGAAAATTTATCGAAAATTTTCCGTATTTGCCAGCATTCTCAATAATGACCAATTTACATTCATTTCTTTGCACTAGGATTCTTTCTGAAACATGTAAATCTGGAAACGTCACTTCACTATGGGCGGGAACTTTTTATGAACAGAAGTTGTTAAGAAACTGAAGATATTTCCCGCCGAGACATTTTGATAAATAAGCGTATTCACTTAGAAACCGTAAGCAATAAAGTGGCTCTAAAAGAACCTTCCATCACAGTCCTGTAAGTACTAAATAACTGAGATTAATTTCAAACTAAACTTGGACCTTGCAATTTTCTCCAAAATAAGCTTTCTAGTCTAAAAGTAAGTTGCTTAACTGAAACATAAACTAAAATACTTAAACTAATAATAATAAGATATGAAATTTTAAAAAATATATGAAGAATATTTTATAATTATAAAAATAATTTATTAAATCCAAAACATTTTAACTTTAAAAGTTCACAAAGAAAAAATAAGAAAGAAATGTAACACAAAATTCAATTAATCACTTATAAAATAACTGTGAGTCATCAGAAAAAAGCCTGCCGAGTGCCTCTTATAACGAGTCCCAAAGAAATACAAATTGTTAACAAGTCTGCGACCGTGACTCCGTTAAAAATAGATAATTATATTTATTGATTGCCTCGAGTCTCCAATTACCGCTGACGACACAAAGGAGCGATCATAAAGTTTCATATTGATTTATATCTTTCCAAGTTTTTTACTAACAATCGTGTGATGACAAAGTATACAAAAATCAGCTTTACTTTCGTACTTTTGGATCGCCTAATTATTTATATTTCAATTTGAAAAGTATTTTTTAAGCTATTGCATTGCTTCTATCGCGGGCCTTGAGCGTGGAGACCGAATCCAAAAATTCCGTAACGAAAAAAACCTAACACACCCCACTCCGACCAGCACAGCGGTGATACTTTTTAGTTTTTCCATCTATCGATAAAATATAGCAGAACTATTAATGACTTTTTGAAATATCACGCTTGTCTCTTTAGTTCGCCTTTAGGTGGCATTGGTTGTATTGGCGTTATTGCGCATGAGTAATCCCCTTCTTTGCCCCGCCATCTGGTGACTCATGCCTGCTTAGAGTTTCAAGTTTTGCTTAGAAAAAATACTGCATAAATAAAATAAATAAATAATTATAATTGCATAAGTTAATAAAAAATGCTATGCAATAGCAATACCGCGGCAGGCTCCGAGTGCCACACGTCTTTTTTTTTTGGTTTAATAAGTGCAGGTTAACTTAAAAACTAACGCGGCCTAGTATTGACTTCATCTGAAAAATTCATAATATTTATTTCTCTCTGTGCATCGTTACCATCACCTATATTCATAATCTTCCTCCATTTGATAAAATCTTTGGCAGTTTCAAAGGTGTCATGAAGTTGGGATTCGAATGATGTTTTCTTCTAGGTTGGCGAAGATCAGACAGCAGTCACGCCATGTAATTCAGCCAAATCTGGTTAAATCAGGGAGCAGACCCTGGGCCCTGAGCTTAAGTCTAGGGCAACCGAGATAATGCTAGGACATGAAGATGATTAAGTTAGGTGTCGAGAGTCGTATGTATTTGATCAGACCAGCGATTGAACTGCGTCTTCTTGGTCTATTCTTCTCGATGCTACCTAATGCAGTAACATTTTTATTGTTATCAGGGCTCTTTATGTATCCTAAGTTCGGCTTTAGCAAATATGTAATTGATAACTTTAAGTAGATTTTCAGTCAGATAAGGGGGACTAACTGTTATTCAAAAGTAATGTCAAGGTGCCTTATATAACCTCTAACTAAAATTAACGACTATTTGTAGTTAATTTAGCATTTTACCAATGTTTGTAGCCCACTCTTTTGATTAAAAATTGTGTATGTAAAAAACACAAAATTACCATATTTTTACAAATAAAACTCAACTTTAAATTCAGCCTGTCAAATAAAAGGACGCAGTTATTTAATTCAATGTAATTATTTTGACCGTGTTTCATACTTGAGCGGTGTTTTTATTACAAGTTGCCACGGCATAGAATACTTATTATTTACTTATTAACAAAGGAAATTGAGCGTTTGTTCGACAGCGCTGGCCTAGAAACGAGTTATTTCACTTTGTGGAATACAGATTTCATTATTACGTATTTCTTTCAAATACAATATCAGAAATTCAGAACGTATTTTAAAATTGAACTTGATGTAGCTTCGGTTACTTTTAGGGGTAGGAAATGGACAAATGATGAACGACACAAAAGACAATGATTATTATTATAAATACAAGTTTGATCCCGATCACGGATAATTTTACAGTGATTTATGGTCACGGAAAAACGAAAAGGATAGTTATCTTTCAAAAACTGGAAATATAATCTGTGAATTACATAATGTCACGCCTTTTTCCCGTAGGGGTAGGCAGAGCACATCCTTCCACTTGCTACGATCTTGGCACACATTCTTGCTTCATTCACTCTCATTAGCCTTCTCATATACGCCTGTCGGCTTAGGGTACTTGTGACCTGCTCTTTCTCCAAAAACTCCAAAAACTTCTGGATTTGGTCATGGAAGGTCTTTAAAATGTGTTTTGTTATATACACATTACCAATTTCAATACATTCTAGGTACATCCTCAGAAAACACTTTCAACATAACATAATACTCCAAGATATATCCTACAGCCTTAAGTTAAGTGAATTGGCTCTCATAGTTTTTATTGGTGGAACGCATGAACGATCCGGTCGCGTATAGTCCCATAAATACAGCAGTTCCTATTGGCAATCTCAACAACGATAAAATATCTTGTAACTTAAAACAATCCGAACCTCAAAGAGCGGAACGGATGCGGCTGCTTACCAAAAACGCTAAATAAAATCGAGTTCCGTACAAAAAGTGGGTTTGAACCGGCTGAGGGCATTCGCAGCGTTCGGAAACACCGCGTAAGCAAGACAAACGATCGAACGGCCGGCCTGCTGCCGTAGGGCTGCCAACAGTTCAATATTTATTCTTACATTAAGAATAGTTTTGTAACGCTATCAAACAAAATAGTTTTTAAAGGGTGATAAAAAAAATATCACAGAACATTTAACCAGTGCCGATATATCAAAAGTAAACCTTGCCTAGCCGTTTATGTAAAATGTTTTCCCACTCAGGACTCTCAAATGAACTCAACTGACTCCGCCGAACTACGAAATTCAGCTATCAGACCAGAAAGTAGAAAACTTGTTTGTAGTTTTCATTAAATAGGCTCTGATACTACGGACCGATTCGGACAAGATTAGAAGCTACGTTAAAGTAAGTAACATAGTGTATGTTATAGATCTTTTTAAATTACGGATCCCTACAGAAACTCTATTAATATAAATCGTATCCATAAATGTCTGTCACGTGGACGAAACCATGGTCAGAGTCTAGTAAAACAAAAACTAATGCCTCGTATCATCTTGGTAAGTGCCTTGGGTCTTGGACCGCAAGTGACAGCCCTAGCATGCCCATTGCCTGATAGTGACGCCCCCAGCGGGACAAAGCCGCGTTTTTGCCGTCCTTTGTGGCACACTGCCGAATGTCACTGTTACTCCGGCACACTCGCCACCAGATAATGCCAAGCTTTAATGTAATGCCTGGAGATAAGCCTAGGCTAGTTCCGCAAATGATCGCGGTACTGTTGCGGTTAATGTTTTACTGTTGGATGGTTTGAATTTTTTTGGTATTTTCGCGGGAGCATCTGTTATTTAGTTTAATTCAATCGTCACAGTGAAAATAGTTTTTTCTCTATGTTCAGAACTTTATTGAGGCAAAGTGCTACTTCATCTTATGCAACTTATATTTAAAGAGATACGAAATTTTAGTTTAAGTTACTTATCTAAGTTATTACAAAACGTCGAACGTCGAATAAAGCGTCGATATAATACATGATTTTAGAAAAAAAAAAAAATACTAAGCTCAGTTTTTTTATTATGGCTGCACAACATAACTTACACTTTAAGGTATATTTTTTTTGTATATTGACATGAGATATTTGATAAATGGAACGGTCCCCTAATCTACTGATTTAATAGCACCTTCCAACGCTATTTTTATAAATTGAATTTGTGATGACAGGAAATGTACCGTTTTTATTTACTTACCTTAAGTCTTTTCCAATTCAAACTCTGCACGGGTGACTCATCATAACTTCAGCCCATTACAATCCAACTACTGATCATGAGCTTCCTCTTACAAACCTAGGTGAAATCGATTCAGGTCCACTCCGCCGCACTGACTCCGTGAAGATTAAGAGGTAATTTTATTTTATTGTGTCACATTGTAATGAATGCATCCTGTCTGATGAAAAGCAGTCGATGCACTCCAGCAAAATGAAGGCGCTCCATATAGTGGATTAAGCACAGTAAGAAGCACTCACTCATGACGGCCTTTGTAAATTCCGTTTCAGGCTCGCCTAAAAAGACGCGACTATTGGAGCTGGTAAACATATGCGCCGTGGAGAAACTTGAAATTCACAAGTTCCCAAATTATTTACTTGACAGTGATCAGTAGTCATTATTGCACATATTACACAAATTGCATTAAAATAAGTCTTATAAAATAATACAAGAGGAATAAAAACCCCGACAAGCTTCCCCCGAGTCCCATAATAAAGTGAAACTCCTATTTATAATTCTTTCGCCCAGATGACGCGGGAAGGTGAGCCAGCGGCCATGTTGGGACCGGCATCTGCTTTTGAAATTCGAATAATATATTATCGTTCCGTTTCACGAAAGACTACCCTTCCATGCGGGAGGGCAAACAGAAAACTCGGCGTCATTTAAAAATGAAACAGTGGAACATTGTTTTTAAATTGCAAATATTTAAAGCGACTGAATTAAAACTGTCGGATGTTTTTTTAGGTGCGCTGGTTGCGTAGGTCTTTTAATTTTGTTCCGTTTGCACGTGACCGTTTGTTGAAGGGGAAGTATATTTGCGTTTCGTTTCTGATGATTTCATATTGGTAATTCTTTAAAGTTTTTAAAGATGTATATCTGATAACAGCATGTATTTTTAAATCAACAAATCGAAAGGAGCAGTGTATGAACATCAAGGTCTGGATGTTTTCTTCTTTATTAAGCATAAATTTACAAATAAAAAGTATTTTTGTATGTTTATCCGTTCTTTCGTAGATGATACTTATCTTGGAACTAAATAATTGTTGTGATTGTTTGAGAAAACTTATTTTTAAATCATAAATCTTTATTGCATCAAGTAAACAAGTAGGTACCTAAGTAATACAATGAATACTGATACCCCGTAGGGGCATTTTTATCTTGTGTGTAACATCTTTCATCTCACAGCGAGTCGTAAAAGTCGACGAAGAGAAATGTACCGAATGATGGGCAGCAGCTGCCCTTCGTACTGGCTGGAACTGCGATTACCGACCAGCCTGAGAGTCACCCATCCAAGGACTAACCTCTGTAAACGATGCTTTACTTCGGTGATCGTTTCCGACCACCGAGCACCGCGGAGCTACGAGCGCTTCTCGCCCACATTGATAAGATATTATTCCCATAGTCGTCTTCTACGGCACTAGCTACAACCAGCTACCCTACAGAAAAAACGCAGAATTGTTGAAGAAAACATTTATGGCAAGTCACATATATAGATTGGTTACAGCTTCGGGGGACCTTTTCAGTATCTTACGATTTTTACTGTGTGTGTTTTATAAAAAAAAAAATATATAAAAGAGCACAGCCTGTGAGTTTCTTGTCAGTTCTTCTCACAGAGCGGGGGCTCGGAACTGGCACTTAGATTCACTTACACTAAATTTCTATTTATTTGCATGTAAGTGAATCTAAGCTTCGTGATTTCAGGGTATTAATATTAAATTTTTTATGTATTTTTTGTTTTGACGTTTTCAAGTGCTATGTAATAGTTTATGAAATAAAGAACTTTTTACTTTTACTTTTTACTTTAGATAGTACAAAAATAGATCTATGTGATCTTGCAGGATATGGTCTAGCTTTTCTCGCTATTCGCGCGTATGAACATTGACTTATATTTTTGTATATTATGAAAGGTATTTATTATAATTAGTCGCATCAACGCCAGCCGCGACGTGGACGGAGTCAAGTTGAAACTCTAGAGCGCGGCCTTCAGACAGAAATATCGAGGGGCGGCACAGCTTGAGTACTAGGGACGGGAGTGATCATGTTAGTACTGAAGTTTGTAAGTTCAATTGTCAAATGGTCTACCATTCTGCTCTTACATCTTTATCTATAGAAACAATAATTTTCTCCCAAAGTCTCCAGTCGTATAAAAACCCTCATTAATTCATCACTTAACCTCATGAACGTCCCACTGCTGAGCACGGGTATACTTCTCTTTAAGAAGAAAATGCTATGAGCAATAAAGCCGCCCCAATGTGCAACATATTTAAATGTGATTGTTCGGTTGCTGTAATTTTGGTTCTTTAGGTGAACAATAAAGTTTTAATTAATTCAATTTATCATTCTTTGAGATATTTTGAGAAGATGCCCTGTGTAAGGGCGAAACACGTGTCGTGTTGAATTGTTTCTCGATTTCTCGGGAAATTATAGTAGCGCGGGAATTGTTACAAAGATATTTTTGATCCATCACTTGCTTACAATGGATTTCCGCAAAGTAATGCCTGAATCAATAAATTAATCATTCATGGGTCTCCTCTAATCAATCATGGTGAGAGGGGCTCACGTGATATCCCACCACGCGGATCCCGTGCATGTTCGCCTTTAGGCTATATTGATTCGCGTTTTGATGCAGAGATATTAAATGATGTCAATAGATACATCGTCTTATCAAAGGAAAATAATTATATTATTATTTATTTAAGGGTGTATATAAATCCGACCAAGGAGCCTAAGCCAACCTCACCTGCAAGTGGTGCACCTGCCGACAAACAAACGAGGCTCTGGACAACATAACAGTTCCCGGTAACGGCAATAGGCTCGCCGCCTATTACGTGGCACCAACTATACATATAATTTGCGAAGAGTGGGCGTATAATATGCCTCTTACCCTCTGTCGGGGAAACAGGCGTAAATGAATGTATGATTTATATACTTACATGTGATATTGGAAACCTATCCTAGCACACATTTATTTATTTATTTTATTCGGAACACCAACAGCCCATTAAACATTTTGTGTATACACTTTATTAGGACCAAACTAATGTAAAAAGCAAAATAAACTTATTTAACATAGTTAAATGTTTTTAATTATCGCAATCAATTTTAAGCACCATTAACATTTTCCTAATCATAAATTCCACATTTTATCTGTATTTAAGATTCAAACGATAACATAACTTTATTAACAGTGCATTTTCCAAGTCGTTAATAAAAGACAGTCAAAACCTAACAACAGCCCGATCGATTCGACATTGACAATATAATTCCCAGAAAGTGGCATTTTATGTGTTTATTTTTTTAAGGACCACTCAACAAAATAAGCAATTTGAAGTCATTTTAAATTCCGCGCCTGTTTTCCGAACAAAGAGGCTAACGGCTGATCGAACGTTCGGATAAAATTATTGCTGCCATAAAATAGATGTATGTAAGAAAAATAAAGCCGTTTCAGTAGAGAGTAGGTTGTGAGAACAATTCCCTTACTATATGTTTGAATATTTTGAAATGAATGAATAAAAATTTGAAGTGAATTGCTGTGTAGTGCCGGCTTAGGATAGGTACCAGGCCCGGGATGTTATGGCAAGGGCTATAGGAAGTCGTAAGAGTCGCCTAAATCATATCAGATAGAAGCGTCATCCCGTATACTGGCTTGAACTGCGAACCACCCACCTGCGTGGTGGTTATAAGCAAAAATCACCAATAAAATGTCTACTATTAGGAAGGCCAATGTTCACCAGTGCAGCAACATATAATTGATTGATTGATAGATTTAAATCGTAAGACCGCGAAAACTTTGTATAAATGTGTAATGTTTCAAAAGGTAAAGGTACACTGTAAAAATGTCAACTATCTACCTATCAAAATCAAATCAAAATCAAAAGTCATTTATTCAAGTTTGGCTCAAAAGAGCTCTTATGAATGTCATACTTATAAACTAACGCCCCCATTCACTGCGGGCGGGAGCTTGCTCGTAAAAGAAAAGAACCGAAAGACGACAAATTATAAAATATTTGCAGTCTCTTTGCCCACGGCTAGTTTCTTAACCGTACGGTTAACACGCCGCACACCGCACGATTTAGAAGCGTGAGAGCTTGCATGTGACAAGGCAAAACCATGTGACGACTTAAGTTTCCATAGTGATCTATGCAACTCTGCCGGCCGTGTCTACGGTTTAGCCATAGATTTAATAGCAAAAAAATCAGTTGGCCTCAAATTAAAGGATATTTTTTTCATTCTAATATTCAATATGTAATTTTTCTACATTATATATAAATAGTTTTATCTACATAACCCACTGAATGCATTATTTCTTTTGGAAAATCTTCTAGGATTATTAGCATTGTTTTACATAGATACTAAGTATAGAAGTATTCATTATTTTATTTTATTTACATAACCCACTACACCTGTATAGATTTTAAAAGCGTTCTTTGGATGAATCCTAAAATTCTAATACTCATTTCTTCATACAGTAATATTACTACATTATACCATTGCATGATTTTATCTACATAAACCACTAAACCAGTACATTTTTATCGGACTAAAAGCTTTTTCCGTGAAGCAATGTAGCCAGTGGTGTAGCCATGAAGCGAACCGACCAACAGAGCGCTGTGGAAGTAAAGATTAACCTAAAATGTGGTAACGCGCCCATTTACCGCGCACAGCTTTACGGGAGAATTGTATTAAAGATAGCAACATATAGTTCTATGAATTTTGTTGCTATTGTTGTTTGTGGTTATATCTACATCTAAAATTTGCTTTAAAATATCGGGTGAGGTTAGAAATATCACCATATTAGTCTAATAAAGTCCACATTAGCCTCCCAAATAGATAACATTATATTGAAGGAATTTTCCCATAATCACCACGCTGGGCAGGCGGGTTGGTGACTGCAGGTCAAGCCAGTACGCAGGATGACGCTGCTGCCCATCATCCGGTAGGATTTCTCTTCGTTGACCCTCACGACTCCCCGTGACATAAAAGGAGTGCCACTATTTTAGGTCGGTACCACACGGCACGGACCGTAGTCGAAAATATACCTTACGCGAAAATTTAATTAATTTATTCAATCATAGCTTAATTTCGAGCGCTTGTGAACGTCGCTTAAATCTAGGAGCGCTAATGCACTAGCTCTGGAGCCTTCTTTAGTATTCTTCTGTATACAAGTTAATTAAATAGTGGTCCTGGCTTGTCAAATAACATAAATTATCTCATATATAGATAATCAGTAATGTTACAGTAACAGTACTTTATTATTGTTAAATAAATGCTATTATTCTATTATTGTCTTTTTTAAACAACAAATTGTAATTCAGCCTAATTTTATAATAATTTGCATGCCGTTAATTAGTAAATTGTAAATGGTACATCACTAATAATTGACATTGATGTAAGACCTGCATTATAGCAAAAACATATGAGAGTTGGTAACTTATTGTTCAATCGAATTCTTAGTTTTAATTTAAGCTGCTGATTAAACAGCGAATAAAACCGACCTGTTCATTCATGAGGTCCACAATCTACAAGTATCGGAAAATTAAAAAAAACTTTTTTTTCACTTTATCTTTATCATAATTATGTAAAACTATCCTCCAGCTTAGTACATACCCCTGCCACATCACTGGCTCGAGTGCTCTCGATCAGTTGAGGAATGGTGACGTCGGTGTTCGGAGGGGGGGCGCGGAGGGGAGTCTAGAGAGGGGGGGCGCAGTCAGCGATAATGCCGCCATTATAAATCAAAGCCTTTGATGTGTCGCGTTGTGTTCATTACATGTTTGACTTAACGTTCTAGTCAGTGTCAAGTTGATAATTGGTACTACTCGTAGTTGAAGAAATATAATTTAAGACGACTTTATTTAAATAATATATATATACCACCATATATAGGAATCCTACCGAGACCTAAGGAGCTCAAGCCAACCTCACCTGCAAGTGGTGCACCTGCCGATCAACGGACGAGGCTCTGGCGGACATAACAGTGCCCAGTAAGCGACAATAGGCTCGTCACCTATTACGTGGGACCAACTTTATAATTGGCGAAGTGTGGGCGTGTAATATGCGTCTGCCTCTCCCTTCGGGGAAACAGGCATGAATGTATATATGTATGTATGGTATTTAAATTCATTTTGTCAATTGCGCCAATTGTCAATCGACTGACAGCTACTTCAGACGCCATGGTAACAATGAAAAGTTTATATTTATTTATTGAAAGAAGTAACAGTATTATTTTATACAACGTTAAAGAAACGATAATATGCTGAGTATAATAAACCTTTTCGGTGCCACATGTGTCTCTTCATTTTTATTTTTGTAAACCAATGTATCATTTGTCACGGAATAAATTATTTTCTTTCTTTCTTTCTAACCTTAAATTTTGTAATTTTCCGCTAAAATTATATAATACACAAACCTTGGACTGACAATAACGAAAACAAAAAAAACATTCAATAAGATGCAGTCGATTGAAAGTTATTCGCGTACATACCTTTCGGCGATCCAAATTTATTTATATTGATTAGTATACAAAGAAATATAGCAAAATAAATACTGAAACTTATAAAAATTGGGTACCGACAGGGCACCGTTGATACCGTAAAAAAATACTACCAGCTAGCCCGCTAAAGGACAGACTTAAGATATAGCTGACGAGTCTGTGCATCATCATTACAGCCCATTAACGTCCCACTACTGAGCACGAGCCTCCTCACACATATCAAGGTGTGAGGGTATTGGGTCATACTCCACCACGCTGACCCAGTGCGGATTGGCGGAGGCAGGTGTATGGCGTCCTGCTCTTAGAATTTTTCAAGCCGCCCATGAGGCCTCTAACATGGCTTAACTACTACCAGATTTAGTGATAGCCGGGACCAACGGCTTATCGTGCCTTCCGAAGCACGGAAGTGCTCGATATCAAATGCCACACAAACGGTCACCCATCCAAGGACGGACCTCTGTAAACTCTGCTGTACCGAACACCACAGAGCTACGAGCGCTTCCAGAGTCTGTGCATTACAATACAATAAATTAAAAAAAACAACAAGTACTGTAAAAAATGATTATTATCTCAAGAGGCTCAAGCAAGGTAGCTGAGTCAAGGGTCAGATACAAAGGCAGTGCTTTCGATACGGCGCGCTTTGTCAGGAGGTTTCTCTCTCTGCAATCATAACCTTTTGTAAGGTTCGTTTTTCATAATATAATATTGATTGGTTTTAACAAATAATAAAACATACATATTTAAATATAAAAGAAAAAATCCCTTTGTGATGTAACTTTCCCCAGAAGAAAATATATCTACATAGAGTTACAACACATTCGGATACATTTTTGGTATTTTAAGATAAACATAATAATAACAAATAAATATAATAAATAAATATTATCTTACAATTACACCAATTATTTAGTACCAAGATAAGTATAATTAGGAAAAAACATACACTTAAAAATAAGATTCTGTTTTTTCTCAATTGCAAACGCCTTTATTTCATGACAGGCTCACACTTGATTATTTTAAGTACAAATTAAAAGACCTTGAAACTTCTTCCGTCTAAATTCAATATAGCAACAAAAACACCCAACCTTAAAAAGTCAAAAAAAGTCAAAAGTCAAAAGTCAAAAGTCAAAAATACTTTATTTCATAAACTATTACATAGTACTTGAAAACGTCAAAATTATAAAAAAATAACAAAAACAAATAAAATATAACTATACTAAAATCACGAAGCTTAGATTCACTTGCAACCAAATAATTTAAAAAAACAAAAAACATTTAAGTGCAAGCGAATCTAAGTGCCAGTTCCGAGCCACCGCTCTGTAAGAAGAACTGGCAAGAAACTCACAGGCTATGCTCTTTTAAATTATCGATTGGTTAGTAACAATCTTCATTTGTCTGTGACGCTATACAATGCAACATAATATAACAATACTCATGCTTTAAGTCATTCATATTAGAATAGCCTGTATGAAACGGCGGTTTAATCCCAAGCATTTTTATCAGCCATATAGTCTTTAATAGAATAATATCCCTTTGAAGACAGCTTGCGTTTTATTGTTAATTTAAATTTATTTAGGCTTAATTGCTGTATATTGCTTGGGATTTTATTATAGAATCGCACACATTGACCTTTAAAAGATTTGTTAATTTTTTGGAGCCTAGTGGCAGGTACAACTAGTTTATGCTTATTTCTTGTGTTTAGGTTATGTATATCACTTTTCTTACTCAATTTATCAAAATTTTTGTGTACATATACTAGGTTTTCATAAACAAACTGACCCGCCACTGTCAAAATACCAATTTCTTTAAATTTATCCCTTAGTGAATGTCTACATGGTAGATTATAAATTGCTCGTATGGCCCTCTTCTGCAGTACAAAAATATTTTGAATATCTGCGGCACAACCCCACAGAAGAATACCATACGACATAACACTATGAAAATAGCAATGATAAACAAGCCTAGCTGTTTCAACGTCTGTTAATTGGCGAATTTTCTTTACCGCGTATGCAGCAGAGCTGAGTCTATTCGACAATTCACCAATATGTGGGCCCCACTGTAACTTAGAATCTAATATAACACCCAAAAATTTGGTGGTATCCACAAGGGTCAACTCATCTTCCTTTATTTTAATAGTGGTGTTTACTTGTCTGACGTTAGGCGTCACGAATTTAATGCATTTCGTTTTAGCCCCATTTAATAATAAATTGTTAACGTCAAACCAGTGCACCACCTTTGAGATCGCATTGTTTACATCGTCTGGGTTCTGATATCGCTTTATTTTAAATAATAATGATGTATCATCAGCAAACAATACTATCTCGTGATTTTCCTTTACCAAATGTGGCAAATCATTAATATAAATTAAAAACAAAAACGGGCCGAGAATCGAGCCCTGCGGTACCCCCATTTTTACTACAGAACCCTGAGATCGCTTTCCATTAACTTCAACCCTTTGAATCCTATTACTTAAGTAAGAAGTAAGAAGATCCAATGCGGAGCCTCTTATTCCATAATAATCTAATTTTTTTATCAATGTTTCATGAGGAACACAATCAAAAGCTTTGGACAGATCGCAAAAAATACCTAAAGCGTCCAAAGAATCTTCCCAAGCATCAAAAATATGTTTCAAAAGCTCAACACCTGCATCGGTTGTGGAGCGACCCTTAGTAAATCCAAATTGTTTTGAATGCATTAAGCCATTTTTATTAAAAAATCTTAACATTTGGTTGTAAATAAGTTTTTCAAAAATTTTACTAAAAGTAGGCAGCACTGAAATAGGTCTAAAATTAGTTGGGTCTGCTGTACTGCCCGATTTAAATAGTGGAATGATTTTACTATTTTTCATTAAATCTGGAAACGTGCCGCAATCTATACATTTATTAAATATTATAGCTAAACTGTGCGCCACCGAAACAATGATAGGCTTGGTAACTACGATGGAATTGCCCCAGAGGTCTGCAGTCTTTTTAACATTAAGAGTATTAAATGTCTTAATTATATCTATGGGTGTTACATGATTAAACATAAACTCTTCTGTACAAATGTTTACATTATCTCTTAAAATAGCCTCCGCTAAAGTAGGCGAGGAATTTAAAGTTTTTGTAGTAGACACTGGAATATTAGTAAAGAAGTCTTCAAAAGCATTGGCAATATCTAAGTCAGATGTAAGCGTCTTGCTATCAATGTTGAGTTTAAACTTATTATTATAATTCTTATTTCTTCCCGTTTCACTATTAATAATATTCCATGTCATTTTAATCTTATCATCACTATTTTTAATTTTATAGCTCAAATAACAAGACTTTGCCGTATGACATGCTTTTCTAAATATTTTAGAATATTTCCTTACATAATTATGAAATTGTTCACTATTGTTAACATTTCTTTCGTCATACAGTTCATACAGTCTCTTTCTACTTTTATGTAGCCCAGGAGTAGCCCATTCACTAAAGGCAGCATTATCATTTACCTTAATCGTTTTGGGAGTAAATGTTGATTGAAAACTACTACAAAAGTCGCTAAAAAACATATTATATAAAATATTAGGGTCATTGCTTTTATCTACCATGGGTAAACTAAATGATAATAATTTATTGTTAAACCTCTCAAAACGATTATTGGTTTTTGGTATAAATGTTATTGTTCTTTTAGCCACAGTTTTATTTCTACAAAGCAAAGATATTTGTTGACCACAATGATCTGAATCTAATTGATTAATAATTTTTTTACTGTCATCACTCAGTATAATATCTGTAAATATGTTATCCAAGCAAGTGGCAGTAGTGGCTGTAATTCTTGTTGGCTCTAGAAACACATTTATCAAATTATATGATTTAAAAAGTGCTTTTATTCTTGTACATGCACTCGAACACTCTAGCAAATTAACATTAAAATCTCCACAAACAATAACATTTTTGTTAGCATTATAAACTTTTCCCAGCACTTCATCCATAATACTTTCAAATAAATCATATGAAGCTGATGGAGGTCTGTATACACTCAATACAACAAACCGCTCCATTTCGATACAGGCTATTTCAATAATCCGTTCGGCTGAGAAGCTTACATCATGGCGCTCCTTGAATCTAAATTTCTTATTTACTATAATTAATGATCCACCATGTATAGCACCCTCCCTGCAAAACGAACTACCTACCTGGTGATTATTAAAATTGAACATGAACTGGTTACTTTTAATCCAATGTTCGGTAATGCAAAAAATATCAATATGATTACCGTTCATGAACAATTCAATTTCTAGTTCCTTACCCAATATTCCTCTAATATTCTGGTGCACCAGGTTTATAACATTATTTTGTTTAGTAATTACTATGCCAGAGTTTGTCTCTGTTGTCTTAGATCTTAATTTAAATGATTTTCTATATTAGAAATAGAATCAGAATAATTAATGTCAACACAACAATTATTATCTACACTACTGCTTTGCTCAATAGAAGCAATATGTTTAGCCAAATTCTTGGCTGTTATACTAAAATAATAGGATAGCGAATTTGCTATCTGTCGCTTAAAACTAGATGAAAGGTAATATCTACCTTTAGTCATAAATTTGCTGCTAACAAAACTGTTAGTATCAATCAAATTAATACAATCATGATATGTACTTATAGTATGTAGTACACAGTTTAACTTATATCTAAGATTATTTTCCGCGTCTGGCAAGCTCTTTGAGTAGGGGAATGTGAACAAAATAATTTTACTTAAATCAAGAGACAATAAATTATTAATATATTCAATTAAATCCTTTTTGTTAACGTTACCCCTATTCTCCACTAAAATAATAAGAGTATTCTCATTACTAAATTTATAATTTAAAATTTTTTTCATAATTTTGTCATATGTTGCAGATGGCATGCAATAGTTCACAACTGATTGTCCCTTAGACTCTGAATTCAATTTTGAGCCCATATGTCTACCAATATCATCACTGAACATAATTCTTTTATGTACATCACCTTGTGTACAACATGTTACATCAATTGATGCACACAACGGCTGCTCTGCACTGACACTAGTATGGGAGCTTCCACATAAGGTTTTGGTGTCAATGCAGACCGAAGGAACACACTGTGGAGAACTCAAGCAGTTGTCGTTGCAAGAGTTTTGATTTATAAAAGAATCAAGGCGCTCAGTGTTATCATTTGAGGTTTTAAGTATCTTATCTATTGTTAAAGAACATTTATTGTAGTCCTTAAGGGACAATTCATATTTCCTAGTTAGATACTGAATTTCAAATTGCAAATTTTTTATTTTTGATTCTAAGTGCTTTGTGTCAGTATAGTATTTTGAATGACACTGTTTTAACTCTAGCTCAGACAACTTCCATTGTTCTCTTAATTTAAGATTAGATTTAATATTCTTGCATTTATTCATCAGGCTATTAAAATGTTTTAATTGTTTTTTTGATTTATAGATAAATTTATTAATTTTAATATATTTTTTTAGTTTATTTCTGCTGCAAAATAGAACTGACTTGTCTGGTTGATATGAGTTATCATTTGTGAGATCAATAGTAGACAAGTCCGGGTTTGAAACAATTGCAGAAGTAATAAACTGCGGGGCACCACTCATTAACTCACTGTATAAATTATTTGTTTCACGAGCAGCAGATTCCTGTGAGGACACTTCCAAGTCGGAGATGTGCACATGGGCATCTCGTAGTTCCTGCTCCAGTACTGAAGTCCTCCTCAGGGTCCTCTCATACTCTTCACTGCACTCTTGAAACCTATCTACTATAGATTGTAGGTGATCCCGCTCAATAACAACATCCTCATAACTAATATGAAGCCTTGAAAGTTCAGATTTTAATTTCTTTGTGTCATCTAACGCATTCACTAACAGATTTTCGTTCTCCTCTCTTTCCTTTGAAAGTTCTGCACAGAGCTCCGTTTTGGTCTTAAGCTCCTGCAACACCAGCTGGAGTTTGGGCTCCTCCTGCTGGCGAGACAACGCTTTACGGCTACGAGTATTCATATTGTGTTGCATAAAATACAATTCAAACGCGAGTTAAATTAAAAAAAATAACGGAGCACTTTGCTTTGCAGTATACGAAGTGACAAGTGGGTATTTTGAGGTTACCGGTAATTACTTTAAATTAATATTTTATAAAATTACGCAAACACAGCAACTGTCGTCAACACTGAATAAACGCTTATACAAGTATAATATTCTACTCAGGAGAAACAATCGACTTATTAAGTATTTACGTGAAGAAATGACTATCAACAACGGTTTTAGGACTTGTCACTTTTTACACTTAAAATACACAAATCACATAAAAAAAATTATATGTAACACTTATTTAACACTAAAATATGTGGTGATATTGGTTTTATATCGTTAAATTATGCTTAACTAATTAAATTTTAATTAAAATTATACAGAACAATTTTATAACCATATATAATAATAGAACTTGAACTTTCTTGCTACCTTTCCTTATTTGTAATGTAGAAGCTATGTTTTAAATTGCTCTATAGGCGCCATTTAAGAATTCTAATAGAGTATATAAAGTAACGTGGCAATACACTCTATGTATTTACAAATAAAGAGGTATTTATAGAGGTAGATATAAAAAACATACGAGGAAATAGAATCGAAACTAAGCCGAGACCAGCTCACATACATACACATATACTCTCAATCACTTAAACACACACACTCTCACACACGCACACATACGCTCGCACACACACGCACGCACATACACACACACTCACGCTAGTACCCGTACAAACTAATTTGCACACATTCGTCTCCAAACACAGGCTTTTCAGCTTAAATGGAGACTCCATCCACTTAGTATTTCAGTTAAACTATGTAAATGAAAATAAATATTTTATTTATTTATTTATTTTTATATATCTAATACTAAGTACACGTAACTAAACTAAAACTAATCATTGGTGAGATTATAGGACAATCATTTATATTCCTTTCATCACCACCCTGCCGCCTGCATCCTAAATACAATAAAGTAAATCGACCCGGGAAAGGGCACGCTAAGCCGTGTCGCGTCGTGAGACCCGCCGATGCGCACCGAGAGTCGAGTTTTCACAACATGTGAACGTCACGTGACAATACTCCCCCGGCGCGTCTCGCTGGATACATATTCATGGCACTATACGTCGCTCACTGCCGATATCATTGCGACATATTCATAAGTAAAATAGAGTCTTTGATTTATCTTAATAAATATATATATATTTTAATGTGACACGTCTTTGACTACATCCTGCCTGATGGTAAGCAGCCGATGCAGTCCAATAAAAAATAAAAGCGCTTCAAATCGTGAAATAAGCACGGTACAAAGCGCATCTACTCATGACGGCCTGCTAAAATGCCGTTTCACGCCCCGCTTAATCCTTATACCGTTGGGGCTGAGTCTACCCTATATATTGAAACTGAACTATGTAAACACATTCGCTAGAACTATAACGTACAGTTGTTTGTATTCGCAAATAAACAAAAAAACAATGCATACAGCCATTAGCGATCAATAAGCAAAGACAAGACATAGTACGTGACCTTAAGTTGACACAAACTTTACAGACAACGTTTATAAACACAATGATTCTAACAGAAACAACCCTAGACTAGTGAAGTGCAGCTTTTTTTTTCAATAGAACTCTGAGTTCGCTTCCAGTTTTCTTAAGAAGTTATACGAACTTGACATTTCTGAGATTGCATGGACAGTTAAAGCAAGAGGAAATATAGATCGGAAAAGAGTTTTTAAAAGAAATTATTAAACGAATGCCCACGTTGAGAGAAATATCCTTATTTCTAGAAATCTTTAAGTTTAAGTGCAATAGGCAAAGGGATTGTTTAAATCTGTCAGGAAAAGGCTTTGCCGATACAACTGAAGTTATATTTTTTTCATGTCCTGTCAATGGCCGTTTACAACTACCTAGTATTTTTTTATACAATATCACGTCTGTTCAAGCACGTAATATGTAATATGTAGCACGTAATATGTGGCGAGCCTATTGTTGCTTACCGGGAACTTTTATATTCGCCAGAGCCTCGTCCGTTGGCTCCTCAGTTCTTGGTAGTTTCCTTATACACCTACAATTACTTTTATATAATTTTTGTCATCAATTTTCTTTATATGAAGCTCTCGTATCTTCGCGGTACTAGGTGGCAGGAAACGATCATCAAGGAAAGCAGAGTTCACAATATTCATTTCATCCCAAAGGGCGGTTCTTGGAAATGTGCCTTGGCACTTAATATTAAATGATATCGGAAGGCGCGTTAAGCCGTTTGTAATAATTATCTCTTAATGTTGTAGTCATAGTTGTTAAGGCAGCTTGAAATGTTTCAACAGTAAAAGTCAAAAAGTCAAAATACTTTTTATTTCATAAACTATTACATAGTACTTGAAAAACGCCGAAGTACATAGTAATCTCTACACACCAGTCGATCTGCTCTGAGTCTGCGTGGTGAAGTATATCCTGAACCTTCGTTCGATAGAGAAGGGCTTGTTTTTAATAGTAGGTCGATAATGAGCTCAGATAATTATGATTTGTTCAAAACCTTCATAATATTTTTTTACAGCATTTTATTCCGTAATTTCTGTAAAAGACCTAACGGCAGCAGACAAGGCACATAACACAAAGAAGGGAACTCTAATACCTTTCACGTAACAATGAAGCGTGGAACATCCACCTGTAAGATGGACGAACGACCTGATCGCTGGATCACTTTGAATAAAGGCCGCAAGCAATCGTTCACATTGGAAGCTTCTGGGGGAGGCCTATGTTCAACATTGGATTTTTATAGGATGATGAGTAAGATGATATTATTATATTCTGCCGTCCATTAGAAAGTCAGAGGGTAATTTCTGAAATAACAACTTTATTGTATTACAGCAGCGTTTAAATTCCAAAAGCTACTTATTGAACATTAGCCGCATTTTAGCTTATAGACGGCAGTATTACCTTTATTATAAGCAAGTTAAAAAATAAAAATTAGATTTCATACTACAATGACACAACGCATCCCAAAACAGAATGAAAGCGAGTTGCTAATCGTGTTGGAGCAGCAAAACCTCAATTTGGAAAATAAACTCAACATTAAAGGAAAAAGATGAGTAAATGTTGAACAATAAATTAAGGACAGGCTCGAACACACATCGCGCTCTTGTTGGAAGATTAATGGAAGTTAAGGCCGCGGGGTGCGGGGCGGGTAGGCATCTAGCTTACCAGTGCAGAAGGCCTGGTAGGTAATTGATTTTTTATTATCTACCCTACTCTGAAAGCTAATAACGATGATATGCAAGTCAACCAGCTGCCTTGGAAAAAATGCACTTTAGAAGTTGATATTTATCATGTATGTCAATGAAAACACTTTGCAATAATAAATTAATCAGTTTAGAGTCGTATTAATCTAAGAATGCTTAATCAATATTGTGATTAAAAAGGTTTTTGTGTTGCAGGATCCTTATTTAACATTTACGAGTTAGAGTGTAGAAAAATCGATCAAGAAATTTGTTAACTTTTCTCGGGGACGATATTAATGCATAGTGACAATGTCATTGGTGAAAAGTCAATATTTTACGTATTATTAATAGAACGCCTAGTTCATTTCGTCACTTAAAAATATCCTATTGCAAAACTTAGCATTTAGTCGAAATACGTATAAATATGACAGTTCACACTGATAGTTGTAAATTCAATTCAATTCACTTATTTCCAAGAATATGGTTTACATTATGTTGTTATAAATAATTACAATGGTCGGCATATTCTGCCACCGTCGTCGTGGAAATGTTGGATGTACATTTATATAAATATTGTCACATTATACATTTATATAAATATTGTCACATTATAAGTCATATCAACTAATTAACAAATACAATTTTACATAAGTCCAACTAATACTAAATAAACTACATTTTGTATTCTAAAAATTTTTTTGTTGTTGTCATTTATTTATAATTTGAATAACATAGTAATATGTTTAAATTTATTTACAGGCAAATTTTTATTCAGAAGGCAGTTTGTTATACACTTTAACACTTTGATGGACAGTACCGCCCACAGACGTAAGAGTTTAGGTTAAGCCAAAGTCATTACGCCCTAAGACGATCGATTTTTTATACAAAAAATTAGAACGGCATGCTGTAGTGTCACCGTAGAAATAAATCAATAAATCAATGTATGAAATAAAGTTCTGACAAAGCAATAACAATCTTAACAGCAGTAGCGTCCATCAAAGTGTTAATAGATATGCGAAATGTATAATTGCTGTATAGTTTCAGTTTCTTCGGGGATACCTTTATATAGTTTATGTTTATATTTGTGTCTAGTTTTTGTTGTTGAAGAGCTAACCTTCTCCGTTAACATATTAATAGCGACAGGCTTGAAGCTCAAACAACAGTTTTCCATTTTGCAGGAATAAAGGAGTCACAACGAGGCATGGGGTTCATTATGCCGCTTTGGAATTGATCGGTGGCCCTTTAAGTAGCTCGCGTTCTACGTGGCGTTGGTATCAGGGTATCAACTATTATTCTTTACATTTCCTATCGACATACACAGGGTTTTATTTATTTATTTTAAAATGAAGTGTGGGACCTCATTCTTTACTAGTATATAAGTTAAGCGCTCGTAGCTCTGCGGTGCTCAGTGGTCGGAAACGATCACCTAAGTACAGCAGAGTTTACAAAGGTCAGTCCTGGGATGGATGACGTGTCCGAAGGCACGTTAAGCCGTTGGTCCCGGTTATCACTAAATGTGGTAGTCGTTAAGCCTAATGGGCGGCTTGAAAAAATCTAACAGCAGGACGCCATACACCTGCCTCCGCCAATCCGCACTGGGTCAGCGTGGTGGAGTATGACCCAATACCCTCGCACCTTGATATGTGAGAGGAGGCTCGTGCTCAGTAGTGGGACGTTAATGGGCTGTGTTGATGATGATGAAGTTAATATGTTTCCTAAAATAGTTGTAAAGCCTATTAGATAGATTAGTAATCTTTCTTGTATCAAGCGTGTCATTCTTGGTAGCTACATAAAATTTTCTGAGAAGCTCTTGACTCTAGGAAGGATTTCCATAATTATGTAAGCTTCCTACAGAGGCTCTTGAAAATCTGCAAGATTAATATGAAGAACCATCTAGTATTGAGACTAAAATAAATTACACTAATACGCACGTGTTTCATAAAGATTTAAGTATGTTTGCAAGTGTATATAAGAATAAGTTTTATTGCCAAATGTGGGTACAATATCAGATGGTACAGTCAAAATGTTATAAAAGTTCCATTTACATTTTTATCCCTTTGGGATATGCAACTATCTATAGATACATAAAATATCTTTGTAACAATACCCACGTAACTATAATTTCCAGAAATATCGTGAAACAATTCAACACGACACGTGTTTCGCCCTTACACAGGGCATCTTCAGGTAAGATAGGAACCTCAGCTGAAACGAGAGAAAAACTCTTTTCGGAAAGTAACCTGAATCAATAAATTATTTAAGTATGAATATTATTATTATATACTGGCGACCGCACGTGGCGTCGCTACAATAACCTATGTTATTTGTAATGTTTTTGATTTGAATGGTAGTACCCCACATACGGGTAATTTTGTTAGTTATCTGCCAGTGAAAAAACCATAAAACCAGTTTAGTTGTTTTGGAGATAATAATAATAATAATATTAATTCTTTATTCAGTAAAGTTATTACTGCCGTGTTGCTTTTATATGCCTTTAATAAATACTAATATTATGGAACAGTTTATGTTCGTAAAATTACATAATAATGTATAATTAAACTTAGATGTTTAATGGATATTCCCACAGGAAATACTGTTCAAATATCTTACTTGCTTCTTGGATGACAGTAAACATAATCTTCTTTATTCCATTAAGTAATAGGACACAAATTCAGAAATAATGAATGCCTGCATGGTTTATTTTAATTTGTATCTATGCTACGTCGAGTGCTACGAACTACTACGGCTATAAACAGTGCTACGAACGACTACGGCTATATAGAGTGCTACTGACGACTACGGCTATATAGAGTACGAACTATTTTATTATACCTTTCTTGAAAATAATTTATAATTTGATATAATAGGTTGGGGAAAAAGTCTTTTCGTATTTTTGTATGAAAAGTCAAGACATTTTTTTCAAAGTTTATTTACATTTATTTACAATATATATGTACCGTTTTGTTGAATAACTTTCTGCCATTTTGTGGGCAGAGACATTATCCCGTTACTGTAGAAACTTTGGGACTTCTGATCAAAAAAACGGGACAAATAGTTTTGGCAGTCCTCTCTTGAGGTCAACCTTACAGAACCTAAAGAATTCTGCAGAGACCGAAACAGGTGAAAATCTGAAGGCGCAAGGTCAGGGCTATATGGTGGATGCACTAGGACCTCCCAGTCGAACTCTCTTATTTTTTGCTGAGTGGCTAAAGATGTGTATGGTCTAGCGTTATCGTGATGAAAGACCACACCCTTCCTGTTGATCAATTCCGGCCGTTTTCTCTCGACTGCTTCCTTTAATCTCATCAGTTGCTGGCAGTAAAGATCAGAATCGATGGTTTTGCCGGGCGGTAAAAGCTCATAATAAACAATGCCCTTCCAATCCCACCATACACACAGCATCACCTTATTTCGTGTTAGGCCAGGTTTGGCCACAGTCTGTGAAGCCTGGCCAACTTTCGACCACGACCTTTTTCGCACGTTCTTGTCGTACGTGATCCACTTTTCATCGCCAGTTATCAATCTCTTCAAAAACGGCTCGGTTTCATTACGTCTCAATAATGAATCGCAAATGAGTACACGGTTCATTAAGTTTCTTTGAGTGAGCTCGTGTGGCACCCAAATATCCAGCTTTTTTGTATAACCAGCTTTCTTCAAATGGGTCAAAACTGTTTTGTGGTCAATTCCCAGTTCTTCAGCTACATCGTAACTACTAATATGCCGATCTTGCTCCACTCTTTCAAAAATGGCGTCCATTTTATTCGTAACAGGGCGACCAGAGCGAGGTGCATCTTTAACATCAAAATTTCCGGACTGAAAACGTTTGAACCAAATTTGTGCTACTCTTACTGACACTGCATCAGGTCCATAAACATCACAAATTTTTTTCACTGCTTGAGTTGCATTTTTGCCTTTTTTATAATAAAATTTTAAAATGTATCGAATTTCTTCATTAGATTCACTCATTTTTACGGAGAGAAAAACAAATGAAAAATAGCGGGAAACAACTTTTTTTTTATTTTTTTCTTTTCTTTATAATGGAACCTTTTTAATGTTACCAAAACCAGCCAGACACAAATAGTACAGTCAAAAAAAATTTTATAATAAGTTTATACCTACGTTATGCGAAAAGACTTTTTCCCCGACCTAATATTTTAATTATGTATTTTATATATTTAATATGTTATTATTATATCTACTTGCATGTAATTTTTGCATGTCCCTTGGGACAGAACATGCTCTTCCAGCTATTTTAACTCAAGACCATTTGTATGTTGTAATTATCATGTTTTTAAAGCAAATAAATAAATGATTTGATTTGATTTGACTTTGGCTATATAGAGTGCTACGAACGACTAGGGCTATATAGAGTGGTACGAACAACTACGGTTATATAGAGTGCTAGGAATGAGTACGACTACGTCTATGGCCGCAGTTATATTCTTAACCTTTTTGGGAAAACTAATTCTTTTAGACAGAATAATTCGTTGACTTTCTCAGGGCTACAACTTATTCTATATCAAATTTTATTATAATAATGTAGACTGTTGTGGTGTTTCAATATTATATTTCACGAAAGTTTTATAGTTTCAAAATACCTAAAAATTATAGGTATAGCGTAAAAATGAACTTTCAAAATAATTGTTCTAGGCGTTCAAAAACCAAAAAGAAGGACAATAGCGTGTGTATTGTTCCGAAAGCTGAACAGTACAGTGTACAAGCCACAATTTGTAGGTGTGTTCTAATGTCCAATTTTTATATGCACGTGGAGAATTTGGCGGACATTGGGGCGACTAGCCGCAGAACAAAACACGACTTTGTGTGAGGCGACGCGGTTCACAACTACGCAAAGCTTCTAGTGATGGGCATTGGGACACGACGCAACGCCACGACAGACTAGCACGATCAGAAAGATATTTAATGTACTCTTTTATCATGTGGGTGTAAAAGGATCCTTCCAAGACCTGAGGAGCGCAAACCAACCTCACCTGCAAGTGGTGCACCTGCCGATCAACGGACGAGGCTCTGGCGAACATCACAGTGCCCGGTAAGCGGAAATAGGCTCGCCACCTATAACGTGGGACCAACCATATAATTGGGCGAAGTGTGGGAGTATAATATGCTTTCACCTAAGGGGAAACAGTGCGTTACATCATATTACATAAACTAGCAACTTCTTTTTACTTTTTCTAAACAAGCAACCGCACGTGACTTCGTTCGCGGGACAAAGAGGAACTTATTTATTTTTTGAGCTTAAAATTTGCCTACTTTTCTTTTTATAACTATAGGAGCAAGCTGTAGATTTTAGAGGACATTGGGAGCGACTAGCAGTGAAACAGAAAACGACTTGTTGTGGGGCGACGCGCTTCACAATTACGCATAGCTTTTTATGATAGAACTTATGTTATTGACAGGTGACTAGCACAATGAATATTATTGTGAGTAAATTAACGGTATTGTATTTATATTTTTATTGCATGTTTTCTTTTATGTGTATGGGTATAATTTATCTAATTATTTTTATTATAAGGGTTTTTTTTTATTTGACAACTCCTTAAAAGTATTTTCGTTAACATATCGATATCGACAAAATCCATTTCGTCACATCCCTGCACTTGATATGTGTCAGTGTCCACGCACTAATAGGCCCGGCTATAACAATTCAGTTTGTCGCACAACACGCTCCACAGCCATTGCGAAGCTCTTTGTTGCGACCGCACAGGACTTACTTTTTGTACAGCTACTTTCACAAGCATTCGACTACTTTTTTGATACTTTAAAGTTTCGCCCACCTGATGGAAAGTGGTAGTTGCAGTTTTTTATAGGCGACAGGCCTCGTCGACGGCGCATTTGTGTTGACGTGATAAACGTGATCATGGTGAACATAAAAGGCAAAAGTAGGAACAAAATTATTTCATCTTTAGTAAGGAAAAGTCTGAGCTATCCTGTCATCAAATGATCCTTAAATGATGAATGAATCCCTGAATTTGATTATGTCCTTTTGAAAGAAAAAAGCCTATAGATGCTTTATCATTTCAGCCATTTGAAATTTGCTACATGAAATGCTGAACATAGCCCTTCCCAATTGTTATCCACGTTGATCTATCTTGTACCGCTTGCAGCCTTGACCAGATCATTGTTCCTTAAGCTGGGAGGCTACCCTCTACTACGTATACTGATTCGTGTATAGTATGGATGCCTTCTAAATGGATACCAGGATATTAGCGCGGTGCGGAACATCTACAAACTGTTTCAAATCCTACTTGAACCTTTATCCCTTCTCACAGGATTACAGCATCCCTATGCTTTTTTTAAAATGTGAATTTTAAGAAAAGATATTATATGATTTAGTTCTTTTGATTGATTCAAATTATTTTCGTTACAGCTTCTGTCTACTGCACTAAATCAGTCGTTGTTCCATAGGTATTATTATAACGTGAAGATGTCCAGAGTTGGGGATAAACACGTGTTTTTTTTGTACCACTAGGAGGCAATCACGCACGCTGCCTACCTGATAGAAAGTGAGCACTGCATCCTGTATATGAGTATTTATTTGTCATTTCTTCATTGCGAGTGAATTCGTTGTCAAAAACTTGTTATAAACTTTTTTTTGATGTAACTCGTCAATAAAATTGTTTTTTGTGACTGCCAGGACTTCAATCGATTTAATCCAAAAAAAAGCTATACTTTTTTTTTCATCTTATATTTATTTAGGGAAATTTATCGTTATTCGACCATGCCAGTTATAACTATTATATGTACCAAACAAAGGAAGCATATGTCAAGCCATTTTTGTTGCTGTACTTCTTACTGTGAAACAATTGAAATAACGTGAAAGAGTTGAATCAATACGTTAATGAAATATAATACTTGTGTATGTTCCCTTATAAGCAATAATAAACTGTGGACATAGTGAGCGTGATCGCCGCCTGTTAACTTTTTAATTTAACTTGTTCTTATTATACGAAATTGTTCTCATAGCTTTACAACATGACATAATTATAATACCTGTTTTAATATATTAACTTTACTATGAGGTAATAATTTCTAACTTAGTGTTTCAGTTAAATAATAGGAAAAATTGCTACCACGTAAGACCTTCCATGACCAAACACAAAAATTTTGAGAAAGGGCAGGTCAAGAGTACCCTAAACCGACGGGCGTGTATGAGGAGGTTAATGAGTGTGAATGAAGCTAAAAGTGTGTGCCAAGATCGTAGCAAGTGGAAGGATGTGATCTCTGCCTACCCCTACGGGAAAGAGGCGTGACATTATGTATTTATGTATTAGAGTTTACTAAACATACAATATTAAATTGGACCACCAGCCGATAGACCGTTGATCGAGGAGGCGACAGGGGGATACAGGCGGCTAAAGGAAGATCACATGTCATATAATTGGGGAGGCTTATATTCAGCAGAGGAATTCGTACAGTAGAGGAGTTTAAGAGAGACCATTGTTCAGCAGGGGGAACCCATAGGTAAATAAATACTAGATATTAAGTTACGTGGAAATGAAGAAGCGGCTATAGCTAATGGGTCTCTCTTAGCCTCGTAAGGCTCAACCTAAATTTAGGTCAATACGTATTACGGCCCAATGTACCTACTAAAAATAGGTGCAAGTAATGGCGGCCCAGAACTTTGATTTAGTTAAAAAGTGACTAAATATAATGCTTGTATATAAGTATAAGTGACTAAATTGAACTCTTATAAGAACTGTTTCTTAGTAATCTTTACTTATTTATTTAATCTTTGTTGCACACTTAAAAGTATTACAAAAGTTGAACTTAATTATCTGCCAGTTAACCTTATCTTGGTCAAAATTAGAGATGCATTCAAGGTTAACAATTTGTTAGCAGATTTATATTGACGTGTTTATTTAAACCAAAAAAATATGTTTAAATATCATGTCATAATTTAAGTTTGCTGAGCCGTAATTTAATGATTTAAAAAAGTGTCGTTGGCCGGAGTGGCAATATTTTTTTGTCATTAAATTAGGTCGTTAATCCTTACGAGAATAGACTAAAAGTTTTTAGGATCTCGTATTCAATCCCTGGTAGAGCACTTAAGACTTTTCGAAGTTATACGTGTCTCGAGAAGAACATCAAGCCGTTGGTCCCGGCTGCCATGACCATCTATGGCAATCGTTATCAGTCAAAGCAAAAGGAGAAAAAAGTTATTCTGACAACAAACCATTAGAAGGTCAGTGCCTTCTAACATCCTGATAGCTGGTTTTGATGATGATATTTCCCTCTGAGTTGCGAAGGTTAGTCGGCAGTCGCTCCATGTAATAACTGAAATTTAGCGAAATCTGGTAACATAAAAAACAGCGTTTTATTATATTTATTACGTAAAACAGTGTAGGTACCTACTGGACATAAACAATTTCAGAAATTAAATTAAAATAGTGTAAAATCATGACATCGCATAATTAAAGTACTAATAACTTTCTTCGGAATGTTCGACTGTCAAAAGTGCCCTTAAAGCTAAACACAGCAGTAGAATAAAAACTAAACCGGGGCAATGAAAACTGCGAGTTCACGATAGTTTTGAAGCATTATTCGTGCCACATACTTTGTAGTATTTCATTTAAATGAACTTTCTGCACGCATTGCTAACTGAAATCGTAAATGCGAAAGTAAGTTTCACTGTTGGTTACGTTAAGCGTACGTTACCGAGTTAGGTCAGATTTATGTTTGTACATTGATAACATGAATTTTAAAGAAGATCATTCGATTTTTTAGGATGCATACTTTGAGAAGGACCAACAGCTTTTTAAACATATTGATTGAAACATCTGAATACAGAAAGCCGACTAATGAACAAATTGTTAAAATTATACAACGATAAGTGTCAAGTGAGATAACTGTAAGATTATTTAAAATTGATTGTATGTAACATTTCGTATTAAGTAATTTATTTCCAATTCTATGTGTATTGTCATTTAATATTAAAATTAATGATTATTACGTACAATTAGCCAAATTAGCAATGATTATTACATATTGTATTATCATTTAATATTAAAATTAATGATTACTGCGTAGAGACGTTGCATCTCTCAGTGTCTTCTACCAGAACTACTATGGCGAGTGTTCTGAGGAGCTTCATCCCGCCCTCTCCTTTCCTCTCCCGAACAACACGTGCTGGTCTTAGAAACAATCCTCATACTGTGCAGACTATAAGCACTCGAACCAAGAAATTTGGGAAGTCGTTTCTGAGCAATACCACTAAGCTCTGGAATTCGCTGCCGGCTCATGTGTTTCCTGTTTTTTTTTTATTTACGTAAAACGGCATTTTAGCAGACCGTCATGAGTGGATTGGCTTTATATCATGCTTATTTTAAGACTGCTTACCATCAGGCAGGATGTAGTCATTATGACGTGTCACATTAAAAAAATAATTCAAAAAAAAACAATTGCTATTCATATGACTTTTAGTTGAAATAAATGAGTTCTATTCATAGACCTTCACTAATAGATAAAGTAAGTAATACTTACTTACAAAGTTTTATTTAATACTTACATACAATGAAACATTACAAATAACGATGAAAATTCACACACACCCAAACAAACATAAAAACACATCCAAACGTAAAACATGTAAGAATTTAGTGCCAAATTTCTAACATTAACAAAGATATCAGAACTCGATTTCCCAATTAGATACGTGGGTTCCACTGAAGTGCTATAGTGTGGTTAAAGTGAAAGTAAGTACAAGACTTTGCAAATTATTATGCTAAACGAAATTCTTTAAAGCTGGTTTTCAGACTGGCCCTTAAGTCAGGTCGGCCATCGGAAAATGACTATTTGAACTTGGTTTAATTAAAATAGGCCTGTAATTGATTTTATTGTCTTCAGAGCCAGATTTAAGCAAAGAGTCTACTCTGTTAATGTACATCTGATCAAATTAAAGTAGAATAGATTACAATTTAAACACTTAACAATTGACTTTGATCTAAAATCTGTAGTTATCTTCAGACTTGACACTCAAATATCATAATAAACTATCATGTTAATGCTGTTTTTTATAAATCGGAATCATACTAAAGATTAGCCAAGAATCATAGTGAACGTTATTTTTATTTATTTATTTAACAATTCATACAAAAAGACAGAAGTTATGAAAGACATGTACAATGGCACTGTACATTATTTCAGCCATCCCACCTCAATCTAGAAACAGATTAAAATAATTAAATAAATAAATATTCTCTTACAATTACACCAATTATTTAGTTCCACGATAAGTATCACTAATAAACACATACTTAAATACTTTTATTTGTAAATACATACTTAATATACATAGGAAAACACCCAGACCAGAACAAATATTCATGTTCATGCACACAAAGATTTGTCCTATGTGGGAATCGAACCCACGACCTCTGGAGTGAAGTGCAGGTATACTGACCTCCACGGCATATCGGTCGTCTGTCTTTGAGATTAATTTACACAACTTGCTTAACATTTTCGTGATACACCATAGACACAATGTCTGATACCAAAAGTGCGCATATAAGTAAGCTAAATCTTTTTTAAAAGCTATTAAGCAATACTAAGCAGCTTTTGAAAAAGCGTTAAAGAGCAAACGACAAAGTCGGGCTCTGTGATCCGAAGTCCACTAACACGTTGTAAAACTAGACCTAAGTTCGAAGTTAGTGTAAACAAAAATAAAGTTGAAATTCCCCTCAGAGTCCGATGTCTGCTTTTGAAGTCGGTTCTGTGTGACTTGTCTGCGACAAGGGAAACCTCGCCTTGTCACCTGACACAGGCGGCATGGTGCAGAAGGTCGTCTACATACTTTGGATATTGTATATTGTTTGATTTGTTAATGTGGCACAGGTTAACTGAATACTGTACGTGCTTTTTCTAAACACTATCATAGAACGCTTAGGAAAATAAAAATAACGTTCTGCTTAATAGGTAATCTTAATTATTGACAAAATAATTGTTAAAGACACAATACACACTTACATAAAGATTAAATATATTTGTACAGTCCAACTACTACGGTTAATGAATCAGTTAGAAACGATGTTAACTACACGCCCTTAACGGGAATAGGTCGACTTAACCTGTAACCCTGTATATTTTTCAATAGAAGATATTTTTTATCCGTATATGATTTCCAAAATTATTTTTTATTCTGTGTCGGTGGCTGTTGTTATTTGAATAAATGAAACTATATGTTATAATCAGAAACGCTTTTTTATTGAACAGTACTACAGTACTCAGTAGTAACTTAGTAAGTAAGCGGCGGACATTACAGTTTTATAACTAACAAGAACATAGACAGTTCCTTCTATCTTTCTGGCACAGTGTTGCCAATACATAAAAATGCATCTACATTGCTTGTCTCTCACAGCAGTGGCACTCAATTATCCTGTCCTCCCGATGGTAGGTGGTCTCTGCAGCCTTTGAACGATTGCAATACCGGGGGCTTGATTAGCGAAATACTCAGTTCACGCCTGTTTCCCCGAAGAGGTAGGCAGAGGCTTTGATACGCCCACACCTCGCCAATTATATAGTTGGTCCTACGTAATAGGTGGCGAGCCTATTGCCGCTTACTGGGCACTGTTATGTTCGCCAGAGCCTCGTCCGTTGATCGGCAGGTGCACCACTTGCAGGTGAGTTGCCTTGGGCTCCTTAGGTCTTGGTAAGATCCCTATACATCCTATTATATATATAGTTCCAGTATCCAAAAACCAAAACGAATTTGACATTATTAAGACCACTAAGCTCTGGAATTCGCTGCCGGCTCATGTGTATCCTATTTCCTATGATCTAAGGTCTTTTAAGCGGGGCGTGAAACGGCATTTTAGCAGGCCGTTATGTGTGGGTGCGCTATGTACCGTATGTATACCGTTCATACTTGTATTAAGCGCTTTCATTTTTTTTGGACTGCATCACTGCATCTTGCTGGACGTGTCACAATAAAAAAAATGCAACATCCTATTTTTATTAATATCATTATATTGTTAAATCAGCTGTCAGGATGTTAACAGGCACTGACTTTCTAATAACGACTGACATAGATGTTCATGACAGCCGGGGCCAACGGCTTAACGTGTTTCCGATAATTACGCCCATAACTGAAAAAGGTGCACCACCAGGTTATGAACCCTCCAAATTTGAAGGATATGCCTTGAGAAGATTTTTATATACTTATTACCAATATTACTAAAAACTACCAAAAATGTTTATAAAAAGCTGAATTTCTGTTTCCATTTATTCGTAGCAGGGTCCCTCTCTTCAGGCGTCCCTCCTCCTCTTTGTCCCACGCTCAAAGGCCTGAGGGCGTGTACACTTCCGATATTTCGCACCGAACGCGACGCGTAGACGCGACGGGCGCCCGGCGGTCACTTTGACAAAAAAACCCAACACAAACCCTGTTATAATGATGAAAATTTATCGAAAATTTTGCGTATTTGCCAGCATTCTCAATAATGACCAATTTACATTAATTTCTTTGCACTAGGATTATTTCTGAAACATGTTAATCTAGAAACGTCACTTCACTATGGGAAGGAACTTTTTACGAACAGAAGTTGTCAAGAAACTGAAGATATTTCCCGCCGAGACATTTTGATAACTAAGCGTATTCACTTAGAAACCGTAAGCAATAAAGTGGCTCTAAAAGAACCTTCCATCACAATCCTGTAAGTACGAAATAACTGAGATTAATTTCAAACTAAACTTGGTACTTGCAATTTTCTCCTAAATAAGCTTTCTAGTCTAAAAGTAAGTTGCTTAACTGAAACATAAACTAAAATACTTAAACTAATAATAATAACATATGAAATTTTAAAAAATATATGAAGAATATTTTATAATTATTAAAAATAATTTATTAAATCCAAAACATTTTTACTTTAAAAGTTCACAAAGAAAAAATAAGAAAGAAATGTAACACAAAATTCAATTAATCACTTATAAAATAACTGTGAGTCATCAGAAAAAGCCTGCCGAGTGCCTCTTATAACGAGTCCCAAAGAAATACAAATTGTTAACAAGTCTGCGACCGTGACTCCGTTAAAAATAGATAATTATATTTATTGATTGCCTCGAGTCTCCAATTACCGCTGACGACACAAAGGAGCGATCATAAAGTTTCATATTGATTTATATCTTTCCAAGTTTTTTTACTAACAACCGTGTGATGACAAAGTATACAAAAATCAGCTTTACTTTTGTACTTTTGGATCGCCTAATTATTTATATTTCAATTTGTAAAGTATTTTTTAAGCTATTGCATAGCTTCTATCGCGGGCCTTGAGCGTGGAGACCGAATCCAGAAATTCCGTAACGAAAAAACCTAACACAGCCCACTCCGACCGGCATGCGGCACAGCGGTGAAACTTTTTAGTTTTTCCATCTATCGATAAAAATTAGCAGAACTTTTAATGACTTTTTGAAATATCACGCTTGTCTCTTTAGTTCAGCAACCCGCCTTTAGATGGCATTGGTTGTATCGGCGTTATTACGCATGCGTAATCTCCTTCTTCGCCCCGCAATCTGGTGACTCATGCCTGCTTAGAGTTTCAAGTTTTGCTTAGAAAAAATACTGCATAAATAAAATAAATAAATAATTATAATTGCATAAGTTAATACAAAATGCTACGCAATAGCTTTACCGCGGCAGTCTCCGAGTGCCATACGTTTTTTTTTTTAGTTTGGGTTAATAAGTGCACGTCAATTTAAAAAGTAACGCGGCCTAGTATTGACTTCATCTGAAAAATTCTTAAAAAAATATTTCTCTCTGTGCATCGTTTACTTCAGTTAAGACCTTTTTTCATAATCTTCCTCCATTTGATAAAATCTTTGGCAGTTTCAAAGGCGTCATGAAGTTGGGATTCGAATGATGTTTTCCTCTAGGTTTCCGAAGATCAGACAGCAGTCACTTCATGTAATTCAGCCAAATCTGGTTAAACCAGGGAGCAGACCCTGGGCCCTGAGCTTAAGTCTAGGGCAACCGAGATAATGCTAGGACATGAAGATGATTAAGTTAGGTGTCGAGAGTCGTATGTATTTGATCAGACCAGCGATTGAACTGCGTCTTCTTGGTCTATTCTTCTCGATGCTACCTATTGCAGTAACATTTTTATTGTTGTCAGGGCTCTTTATGTATCCTAAGTTCGGCTTTAGCAAATATGTAACTGATAACTTTAAGTAGATTTTCAGTCAGATAAGGGGGACTAACTGTTATTCAAAAGTAATGTCAAGGTGCCTTATATAACCTCTAACTAAAATTAACGACTATTTGTAGTTAATTTAGCATTTTACCAATGTTTTTAGCCCACTCTTTTGATTAAAAATTGTGTATGTAAAAAACACAAAATTAACATATTTTTACAAATAAAACTCAACTTTAAATTCAGCCTGTCAAATAAAAGGACGCAGTTATTTTATTCAATGTAATTATTTTGACCGTGTTTCATACTTGAGCGGTGTTTTTATTACAAGTTGCCACGGCATAGAATACTTATTATTTACTTATTAACAAAGGAAATTGAGCGTTTGTTCGACAGCGCTGGCCTAGAAACGAGTTATTTCACTTTGTGGAATACAGATTTCATTATTACGTATTTCTTTCAAATACAATATCAGAAATTCAGAACGTAGCTTCGGTTACTTTTAGGGGTAGGAACTGGACAACTGATAAACGACACAAAAGACAATGATTATTACTATAAATACAAGTTTGATCCCGATCACGGATAATTTTACAGTGATTTATGGTCACGGGAAAATGAAAAGGATAGTTACCTCTCAAAATCTGAAAATATAATCTGTGAAATTCATAATGTCACGCCTCTTTCCCGTAGGGGTAGGCAAAGATCACATCCTTCCACTTGCTACGATCTTGGCACACATTCTTGCTTCATTCACTCTCATTAGCCTTCTCATATACGCCTGTCGGCTTAGGGTACTTGTGACCTGCTCTTTCTCCAAAAACTCCAAAAACTTCTGGATTTGGTCATGGAAGGTCTTTAAAATGTATTTGTTATATACACATTACCAATTTCAATACATTCTAGGTACATCCTCAGAAAACACTTTCAACATAACATAATACTCCAAGATATATCCTACAGCCTTAAGTTAAGTGAATTGGCTCTCATAGTTTTTATTGGTGGAACGCATGAACGATCCGGTCGCGTATAGTCCCATAAATACAGCAGTTCCTATTGGCAATCTCAACAACGATAAAATATCTTGTAACTTAAAACAATCCGAACCTCAAAGAGCGGAACGGATGCGGCTGCTTACCAAAAACGCTAAATAAAATCGAGTTCCGTACAAAAAGTGGGTTTGAACCGGCTGAGGGCATTCGCAGCGTTCGGAAACACCGCGTAAGCAAGACAAACGATCGAACGGCCGGCCTGCTGCCGTAGGGCTGCCAACAGTTCAATATTTATTCTTACATTAAGAATAGTTTTGTAACGCTATCAAACAAAATAGTTTTTAAAGGGTGATAAAAAAAATATCACAGAACATTTAACCAGTGCCGATATATCAAAAGTAAACCTTGCCTAGCCGTTTATGTAAAATGTTTTCCCACTCAGGACTCTCAAATGAACTCAACTGACTCCGCCGAACTACGAAATTCAGCTATCAGACCAGAAAGTAGAAAACTTGTTTGTAGTTTTCATTAAATAGGCTCTGATACTACGGACCGATTCGGACAAGATTAGAAGCTACGTTAAAGTAAGTAACATAGTGTATGTTATAGATCTTTTTAAATTACGGATCCCTACAGAAACTCTATTAATATAAATCGTATCCATAAATGTCTGTCACGTGGACGAAACCATGGTCAGAGTCTAGTAAAACAAAAACTAATGCCTCGTATCATCTTGGTAAGTGCCTTGGGTCTTGGACCGCAAGTGACAGCCCTAGCATGCCCATTGCCTGATAGTGACGCCCCCAGCGGGACAAAGCCGCGTTTTTGCCGTCCTTTGTGGCACACTGCCGAATGTCACTGTTACTCCGGCACACTCGCCACCAGATAATGCCAAGCTTTAATGTAATGCCTGGAGATAAGCCTAGGCTAGTTCCGCAAATGATCGCGGTACTGTTGCGGTTAATGTTTTACTGTTGGATGGTTTGAATTTTTTTGGTATTTTCGCGGGAGCATCTGTTATTTAGTTTAATTCAATCGTCACAGTGAAAATAGTTTTTTCTCTATGTTCAGAACTTTATTGAGGCAAAGTGCTACTTCATCTTATGCAACTTATATTTAAAGAGATACGAAATTTTAGTTTAAGTTACTTATCTAAGTTATTACAAAACGTCGAACGTCGAATAAAGCGTCGATATAATACATGATTTTAGAAAAAAAAAAAAATACTAAGCTCAGTTTTTTTATTATGGCTGCACAACATAACTTACACTTTAAGGTATATTTTTTTTGTATATTGACATGAGATATTTGATAAATGGAACGGTCCCCTAATCTACTGATTTAATAGCACCTTCCAACGCTATTTTTATAAATTGAATTTGTGATGACAGGAAATGTACCGTTTTTATTTACTTACCTTAAGTCTTTTCCAATTCAAACTCTGCACGGGTGACTCATCATAACTTCAGCCCATTACAATCCAACTACTGATCATGAGCTTCCTCTTACAAACCTAGGTGAAATCGATTCAGGTCCACTCCGCCGCACTGACTCCGTGAAGATTAAGAGGTAATTTTATTTTATTGTGTCACATTGTAATGAATGCATCCTGTCTGATGAAAAGCAGTCGATGCACTCCAGCAAAATGAAGGCGCTCCATATAGTGGATTAAGCACAGTAAGAAGCACTCACTCATGACGGCCTTTGTAAATTCCGTTTCAGGCTCGCCTAAAAAGACGCGACTATTGGAGCTGGTAAACATATGCGCCGTGGAGAAACTTGAAATTCACAAGTTCCCAAATTATTTACTTGACAGTGATCAGTAGTCATTATTGCACATATTACACAAATTGCATTAAAATAAGTCTTATAAAATAATACAAGAGGAATAAAAACCCCGACAAGCTTCCCCCGAGTCCCATAATAAAGTGAAACTCCTATTTATAATTCTTTCGCCCAGATGACGCGGGAAGGTGAGCCAGCGGCCATGTTGGGACCGGCATCTGCTTTTGAAATTCGAATAATATATTATCGTTCCGTTTCACGAAAGACTACCCTTCCATGCGGGAGGGCAAACAGAAAACTCGGCGTCATTTAAAAATGAAACAGTGGAACATTGTTTTTAAATTGCAAATATTTAAAGCGACTGAATTAAAACTGTCGGATGTTTTTTTAGGTGCGCTGGTTGCGTAGGTCTTTTAATTTTGTTCCGTTTGCACGTGACCGTTTGTTGAAGGGGAAGTATATTTGCGTTTCGTTTCTGATGATTTCATATTGGTAATTCTTTAAAGTTTTTAAAGATGTATATCTGATAACAGCATGTATTTTTAAATCAACAAATCGAAAGGAGCAGTGTATGAACATCAAGGTCTGGATGTTTTCTTCTTTATTAAGCATAAATTTACAAATAAAAAGTATTTTTGTATGTTTATCCGTTCTTTCGTAGATGATACTTATCTTGGAACTAAATAATTGTTGTGATTGTTTGAGAAAACTTATTTTTAAATCATAAATCTTTATTGCATCAAGTAAACAAGTAGGTACCTAAGTAATACAATGAATACTGATACCCCGTAGGGGCATTTTTATCTTGTGTGTAACATCTTTCATCTCACAGCGAGTCGTAAAAGTCGACGAAGAGAAATGTACCGAATGATGGGCAGCAGCTGCCCTTCGTACTGGCTGGAACTGCGATTACCGACCAGCCTGAGAGTCACCCATCCAAGGACTAACCTCTGTAAACGATGCTTTACTTCGGTGATCGTTTCCGACCACCGAGCACCGCGGAGCTACGAGCGCTTCTCGCCCACATTGATAAGATATTATTCCCATAGTCGTCTTCTACGGCACTAGCTACAACCAGCTACCCTACAGAAAAAACGCAGAATTGTTGAAGAAAACATTTATGGCAAGTCACATATATAGATTGGTTACAGCTTCGGGGGACCTTTTCAGTATCTTACGATTTTTACTGTGTGTGTTTTATAAAAAAAAAAATATATAAAAGAGCACAGCCTGTGAGTTTCTTGTCAGTTCTTCTCACAGAGCGGGGGCTCGGAACTGGCACTTAGATTCACTTACACTAAATTTCTATTTATTTGCATGTAAGTGAATCTAAGCTTCGTGATTTCAGGGTATTAATATTAAATTTTTTATGTATTTTTTGTTTTGACGTTTTCAAGTGCTATGTAATAGTTTATGAAATAAAGAACTTTTTACTTTTACTTTTTACTTTAGATAGTACAAAAATAGATCTATGTGATCTTGCAGGATATGGTCTAGCTTTTCTCGCTATTCGCGCGTATGAACATTGACTTATATTTTTGTATATTATGAAAGGTATTTATTATAATTAGTCGCATCAACGCCAGCCGCGACGTGGACGGAGTCAAGTTGAAACTCTAGAGCGCGGCCTTCAGACAGAAATATCGAGGGGCGGCACAGCTTGAGTACTAGGGACGGGAGTGATCATGTTAGTACTGAAGTTTGTAAGTTCAATTGTCAAATGGTCTACCATTCTGCTCTTACATCTTTATCTATAGAAACAATAATTTTCTCCCAAAGTCTCCAGTCGTATAAAAACCCTCATTAATTCATCACTTAACCTCTTGAACGTCCCAATACTGAGCACGGGTATACTTCTCTTTAAGAAGAAAATGCTATGAGCAAGCAAGCAATATACAGCAATTAAGCCTAAATAAATTTAAATTAACAATAAAATGCAAGCTGTCTTTAAAGGGATACTATTAGAATAATAGAAAGACTATACGGCTGATAAAAATGCTTGGGATTAAACTGCCGTTTCATACAGGCTATTCTAATATGAATGACTTAAAACATGAATATTGTTAATGTTATATTATATTGCATAGTATAGCGTTACTTAAACACACACTTAAATATTTTTTGTTTTTTTAAATTGTTTGGGTGCAGGTGAATCTAAGCTTCATGATTTTAGTATAATTATATTTTATTTGTTTTTGTTATTTTTTTATAATTTTGACGTTTTCAAGTACTATGTAATAGTTTATGAAATAAAAAGTATTTGATTTGATTTTGATTTTTTAGCAATAAAGCCGCCCCAATGTGCAACATATTAAAATGTGATTGTTCGGTTGCTGTAGTTTTGGTTCTTTAGGTGTACAATAAAGTTTTCATTCATTCAATCAATCATTCATGGGTCTCCTCTAATCAATCATGGTGAGAGGGGCTCACGTGATATCCCACCACGCGGATCTCGTGCATGTTCGCCTTTAGGCTATATTGATTCGCGTTTTGATGCAGAGATATTAAATGATGTCAATAGATACATCCATGGTCTTATCAAAGGAAAATAATTATATTATTATTTATTTGAGGGTATATATAAATCCGACCAAGGAGCCTAAGCCAACCTCACCTGCAAGTGGTGCACCTGCCGATAAACAAACGAGGCTCTGGACAACATACAGTTCCCGGTAACGGCAATAGGCTCACCGCCTATTACGTGGCACCAACTATACATATAATTTGCGAAGCGTGGGCGTATAATATGCCTCTTACCCTCTGTCGGGGAAACAGGCGTAAATGAATGTATGATTTATATACTTACAGGTGATATTGGAAACTTATCCTAGCACACATTTATTTATTTATTTTATTCGGAACACCAACAGCCCATTAAACATTTTGTGTATATGTTACGGTAAATGTGGATAGTGCGGTTATTATGTATAATTACCGGGAATTATGCATAATAACCAGTGCTCGTGGTAAAGGTTGTAAAAACTTTCGAATTATTCACATTTACCGGCAATTATATATAATTACCATACCCCTTTAGTAAATGTAGTAAATCAAACATCGGAATCAAATGTTTATTGAAATAAAAACAATTCTAGTCTTAAATATGATAAAATTTAGTTACAAACAACATCAGTCAAACAATAATTA
Organism: Musotima nitidalis; assembly: GCA_949126915.1. Taxonomy (NCBI): domain Eukaryota; kingdom Metazoa; phylum Arthropoda; class Insecta; order Lepidoptera; family Crambidae; genus Musotima; species Musotima nitidalis. The sequence continues at coordinate 18,610,623 of OX421430.1, forward strand.
TACTTCTCAAATATCAAGAGATCAAAGCTTCTGTTTGGTTAAGCAAAACATAAAATTCTTATTAAATTAACAAATTCAATATCAAGATACCAAACCTTTTGTTTGGTTAAAAAAAAAACTTTAAAAAATAGGATCAGACAAAATTAACAAATTGACAGGCAACTATCAGTAAGACTTACTTAAAATTCTTTATCTTTTATTTATTTAATTTATTTATTTTTTTATATAATTACCGGTAAATGTGGATAATTCACTACATTTACCATGTGCATTGGTGATTGTCTATAATTACCGGTAATTATAGATAATTACCGATTGCTCACATTTACCGTAACATATACACTAATAACATAAACACTATTAACAGGTATATGATATAGTATATGCTATGGTATATGATATGGTATACGAAACGAGAGTCTCTCGTTTCAGCGTTGGTCGAGAAGACATCGTTGTTCTGAGGCTCCTATCTTACCTGAAGATGCCCTGTGTAAAGGCTAAACACGTGTTGTGTTGAATAGTTTCTCGATTTTTCGGGAAAATACAGTAGCGCGAGAATTGTTACAAAGATATTTTTAATCCAACACTTTATTAGGACCACTCTAAAGTATAAAGCAAAATCAACTTGTTCAATATAGTCAAATGTTTTTATTTATCGCAATCAATTTTAAGCATCATTAACATTTTCCTAATTCATTCAAGATTTCATCTATATTTCAGATTCAAACGATAACATAACTTTATTAACAGTGCATTTTCCAAGTAGTTAAAAAAAGACAGTCAAAACCTAACAACAGCCCGATCGATTCAAACATTGACAATATAATTCCCAGAAAGTGGCATTTTATGTGTTTATTTTTTTAAGGGCCACTCAACAAAATAAGCAATTTGAAGTCATTTTAAATTCCGCGCCTGTTTTCCGAACAAAGAGGCTAACGGCTGATCGAACGTTCGGATACAATTATTGCCGCCATAAAATAGATGTATGTAAGAAAAATAAAGCCGTTTCTGTTGTGAGAGCAATACTATATTACTTACTATATTTTTGAATACTTTGAAATGAATGAATGAAAATTTGAAGTGAATTGCTGTGTAGTGCCGGCTTAGGATAGGTACCAGGCCGGTGGTGTTCTGGCAAGGGCTATAGGAAGTCGTATAAGTCGCCTAAAAGGAATCATATCAGATAGAAGCGTCATCCGGCATACTGGCTTGAACTGCGATCCACCCACCTGCGTGATGGTTTTAAGCAAAATGTTAACTTTTAGGAAGGCCAATGTTCAGCAGAGCAGCAGCATATAATTGAAGTTAATAGTGGATATTTAGTCCCAAGGAACATTTTTAACGCGAGGGCGGGAGTTTGAATGAAGAAAATCCTGCAGGAAACTCACATTACAGATTTAAATCGTAAGACCGCGAAAACCTTGTTAAATGTGTAATGTTTCAAAAGGTAAGGGTATACTGTAAAAATGTCAACTATCTACCTATCAAAATCAAATCAAAATCAAAAGTCATTTATTCAAGTTTGGCTCAAAAGAGCTCTTATGAATGTCATACTTATAAACTAACGCCCCCATTCACTGCGGGCGGGAGCTTGATCGTAAAAGAAAAGAACCGAAAGACGACAAATTATAAAATATTTGCAGTCTCTTTGTCCACGGCTAGTTTCTTAACCGTACGGTTAACACGCCGCGCACCGCACGATTTAAAAGCGTGAGAACTTGCATGTGACACGACAAAACCATGTGACGACTTAAGCTTCCATAGTGATCTATGCAACTCTACCGGCCGTGTCTACGCACTGCGATTTAGCCATAGATTTAATAGCAGAAAAATCAGTTGGCCTCAAATTGAAGTATATTTTTTTAATTCTAATATTCAGTATGTAATTTTTCTACATTATATATAAATAGTTTTATCTACATAACCCACTGAATGCATTAAATTCTTTAGGAAAATCTTCTAGGTAGAAACATTATTAGCGTTGTTTTACATAGATACTAAGTATAGAAGTATCCATGATTTTATTTACATAACCCACTACACCTGTATAGATTTTAAAAGCGTTCTTTGGATAAGAAATCCTAAAATTCTAATACTCATTTCTTCATACTTTTTACATTCCTACATTATACCGTTGCATGATTTTATCTACATAAACCACTAAACCAGTACATTTTTATTGGACTAAAAAGCTTTTTCCGTGAAGCAATGTAGCCAGTGGTGTAGCCATGAAGCGAACCGACCAACAGAGCGCTGTGGAAGTAAAGATTAACCTAAAATGTGGTAACGCGCCCATTTACCGCGCACAGCTTTACGGGAGAATTGTATTAAAGATTGCAACATATAGTTCTATCTGAATTTTGTTGCTATTGTTGTTTGTGGTTATATCTACATCTAAAATTTGCTTTAAAATATCGGGTGAGGTTAGAAATATCACCATATTAGCCTAATAAAGTCCACATTAGCCTCCCAAATAGATAACATTATATTGAAGGTATTTTCTCATAATCACCACGCTGGGCAGGCGGGTTGGTGATCGCAGTTCCAGCCAGTACGCAGGATGACGCTGCTGCCCATCATCCGGTAGGATTTCTCTTCGTTGACCCTTACGACTCCCCGTGACATAAAAGGAGTGCCACTATTTTAGGCCGGTACCACACGACACGGACGGTAGTCGAAAATATATCTTACGCAAAAATTTGATTCATTTATTCAATCATAGCTTAACTTCGAGCGCTTGTGAACGTCGCTTAAATCTAGGAACGCTAATGTACTAGCTCTGGAGCCTTCTTTAGTACTCTTCTGTATTTAAGTTAATGAAATAGTGGTCCTGGCTTGTCAAATAACATAAATTATCTCATATATACGTAATCAGTAATGTTACAGTGACAGTACTTTACAATTGTTAAATAAATGCTATTATTCTATTATTGTCTTTTTTAAACGACAAGTTGTAATTCAGCCTAATTTTATAATAATTTGCATGCCGTTAATTAGTAAATTGTATATGGAACATCACTAATAATTGACATTGATGTAACTGCATTATAGCAAAAAAACATATAAGAATTAGTAATCTATTGTTCAATCAAATTCTTAATTTTATTTTAAGCTGCTGATTAAACAGCGAATAAAACCGACCTGTTCACTCATGAGGTCCACAATCTACAAGTATCGGAAAATTAAAAAAAACTTTTTTTTCACTTTATCTTTATCATAATTATGTAAAACTATCCTCCAGCTTAGTACATTCCCCTGCCACATCACTGGCTCGAGTGCTCTCGATCAGTTGAGGAATGGTGACGTCGGTGTTCGGAGGGGGGCGCGGAGGGGAGTCTAGAGAGGGGGGGGGGCGCAGTCAGCGATAATGCCGCCATTATAAATCAAAGCCTTTGATGTGTCGCGTTGTGTTCATTACATGTTTGACTTAACGTTCTAGTCAGTGTCAAGTTGATAATTGGTATACCTACTCGTAGTTGAAGAAATATAATTTAAGACGACTTTATTTAAATAATATATAAATACCACCATATATAGGAATCCTACCGAGACCTAAGGAGCTCAAGCCAACCTCACCTGCAAGTGGTGCACCTGTCGATCAACGGACGAGGCTCTGGCGAACATAGAACTGCCCGGTAAGCGGCAATAGGCTCGCCACTTATTACGTGGGACCATCAATACAATTGGCGAAGTGTGGGCTTATAATATGCCTCTGCCTACCCCTTCCGGGAAACAGGCGTGATGTTATGAATGTATGTATACAGCTAAAGAACATTGGGTACACTTACCTACAGGGCACCGTTAATACCAAAAATTAATGTCTTTCAGCTATCCCGCAAAAGAACAGACTTAAGATATAGCTGACGAGTCTGTGCATTACAATACAATAAATAAAAAAAACAACAAGTACTGTAAATAATAATTATTATCTCAAGAGGCTCAAGATATGTAGCTAGCTGGGTCAAGGGTCAGGTATAAAGGCAGTGCTTCTCGATACGGCGCGCTTTGTCAGGAGGTTTCTCTCTCTGCAATCATAACCTTTTGTAAGGTCCGTTTATCATAATATAGTATTGATTGGTTTTAACAAATAATAAAACATACATGTTCGCTTTTAAATTTAAAAGAAAAAACCCCTTTGTGGTGTTTAAAAGTTTGCAAATTCCCTAGAAGAAAATAATTTTACAAAGAGTTACAACACATTCGGATACATTTTTGGTATTTTAAGATAAATATAATAATAACAAATAAATAAATATTATCTTACAATTACACCAATTATTTAGTACCAAGATAAGTATAATTAAGAAAAAACATACACTTAAAAACAAGCTTCTGTTTTTTCTCAATAGCAAACGCCTTTTTTTCATGACAGGCTCACATTTTTGATTATTTTAAGTACAAATTAAAAAACCTTGAAACTTCTTCCGTCTTAATTCAATATCGCAACAAAAACACCCAACCTTAGAGTAAGCAGGCTTTACTGTCAAATGTTTAGCCATCTTGAGCCACTTAACTGGGCCAACATAGCTCGTGTGTGCCAAATGGTTGGTCATGCTTGGCTCCAATGTCACTTGGTCGAACACACGATAAGTAGTTTCGCAAGCGACAATCGATATCATGTTTGACATCTTAATCGATATTATGGCTCAGGTCAAAATAATTGGTAAGAAAGATAATGTGGTGCAGTTTGTGAGTAATAATGGGATATTCTCAAGGCCTGTAAAGATGAGCTACTCTATCGTATTAGGTTTGGTGCCTGTAAAGATAGTTGTAAGTTTTATTAATGAATAAATAAATAAAATAAAAAATGTGAAATGTGTTATTATGTTTTTATTGACGGTTTTTAGTATCGGCTTGACGGCCGATATGGCGTGGTGGCGAGTATACCCGCACTCCACTCCTGAGGTCGTGGGTTCGATTCCCACACAGGACAAATATTTGTGTATATAAATATGAATATATGTTCTGGTCTGGGTGTTTTCCTATTCATATTACATATTTATTTACAAAATATAAGTATTTATGTATGTTTATCCATTATTTAGTATCAATAACACAAGTTCTTAATGATACTTATCTTGGAACTAAATAATTGGTGTTAGTGTCAGAAATATTTATTCATTATTATTTATACATTATATTTTATTATTTCTAAGAAAATGTTTATATTTAAACAGTTTTGTTATCTATCACTACTAAGTATAAAACAAAGTCGCATTCCTCTGTCTGTCCCTATGTACGTATTTCTTTACAACTACGCAACATCCACTCTAGTGCCGTTGTCGTTAATAAAAAAAACTACATCTCTTCTCATATCATCTCATAGCTCAGAAAAGATGCAATCAAACACGCAATGTACACCGAAGTTAAAAAATCGTAACATGTTAGTTTAGTTTGAGTGTTTGTTAATTGGTAACGGGTCTGCGGTCGCCGGGGTCAAGCTGGCGACCGCTAACAACGCTATTCGAATTGAAATATTAATGAATTCTTAATGTAGAGAATTTCAATTAGTTTAACTCGGCTAGGGGTCTTAGTCTTTAGTACAGTTGTTGGTACAAGTTGAAATTGTACTAACAAGTTTATAATTATATGTTACTATTGTTTTAGATAAATAAGGCTTAACAGTACATGAACAGTGTCCCTTAAAAGTTTACAACACAATTATATTAAAAAGATTTATCAACTCAGTACTCGAGGGTTCCGTGCTCAAACCCGATAAGTGACAACATCAGATACATAATTTCTGCCGCTTTTTCTTGTGATATTATCAGATAAGTCGATTTCAGAAAAGAAGACTGAAAACTGAGGACTTCATAATCCAATAAGTAAACCTTTTAAGTTTCATTTTTTTTTAATTAACCGATAAATTCTTTTAAGTACTGCTTTAAGCCCAAAAACACTTATCGGGTTTGAGCACGGAACCCTCGTACTGTTTGTTAAAACTTATTGTACAATGAAAACAGTGTAAGTATTTCTAAGACTAGCACTTGTAGTTCGGGAGAGGCAAGAAGAGAGCGGCTTTTGATCGAAAGTTATTTAGAACACTCCATAAAATGTTATAATACCTAAACAGAGCTTAGTTTGCGCTAGATGTAGTTGTATGAAAGAACAGAAGATATTATTTATGTAATAATAGGTGTATAGGAATCTTATCGAGATCTTAGGAGCCCGTGTCGATTTTACCTGCAAGTACTGCACCTGCCGATCAACGGACGAGGCTCTGGCGAACATAACAGTGCCCGGGAAGCGGCTATAGGCATATATGGAATCGATCTACTGAATCTATTATATATTGCGTGGGACTTACAATATAGTTGGCGTAATATAAACGTATTAAATGCCTAGGCGTGATTGTTTACATGTATGTGTGTATATAACATAACAGTAAAGATATATGTGAGTGCAATTTTCTAAAACACACCTTCAACTAGTGTAAAATAAATTTTAATAACGAGAAGGCCGGCCTGAACAAACCGCTCGCCTGCTCGGCTGACCGTTAACACGCATAATATTTAGTTTTATCGCTGACTTTCTGCAAAAGTTGGTAATTAGTTATGCCAACTGATGCCCCTAATAGGGTCATAAGCCCCACTTGGGTGAAATGGCGGCATTAGCCTTGGACAATGGGAACGGGTGAAGGGGTATAAATGTTTCAAACTGGACGTGAATGGGTTACGTTTAAAACGACCTTCTGGCGGCTTTTGTATTTATATTGCTTGGAGGAAAGTTAAATACCTTTTATTATGAGGTCTGTAATAATACGATTTTTCTTCATTCATTTATATGAATGGTCTGTGCTTCTTTTTCCTTAAATAGCTTCTTATTTTCCAACTTCTTTTCAGATAAAAAAATAAGTTATTTTTAATATAACATGAATGCAAGTGATGGATTAAAAATATCTTTGTAACAATTTCCCCGTTACTTCAATTTCCCGAAAAATCGAAAAACTATTCAACACGACACGTGTTTCGCCCTTACACAGGGCATCTTCAGGTAAGATAGGAGCCTCAGAACAACGATGTCTTCACGACCAACGCTGAAATGAGAGTGAACGAGTTAGTTAGACTATAGTAGCGCGGGAATTGTTACAAAGATAGTTTTAATCCATCACTTGCTTACAATGGATATGCGCAAAGTAACCTGAATAGCCTGAATCAATAAATTATATAACATAAATGATACAGACAAGAAAAAACATAATATGAAAATACAGTGCGGCTGTAACCCTACGTGTTACTATTTAATATACATACATTCACGCCTGTTTCCCCGAAGGGGTAGGCAGGGGCATATTTTACGCCCACGCTTCGCCAATTATACAGTTGGTCCCACGTCATAGGTGGCGAGCCTATTGCCGCTTACCGGGCACTGTTATGTTCGCCAGAGCCTCGTCCGTTGATCGGCAGGTGCACCACTTGCAGGTGAGGTTGGTTTGGGCTCCTTAGGTCTTGGTAAGGGCTCCTACCCTACTTATACCACTTTACTATTTAAGCCTTCATTATTTTACTAAATGCAACACGCTTTCAAAAGAATCTGTATGGTTAAAAATATTATGTAGCGACAGGGATCATGGCGCAGCAGTAGACTGTTCAAACAGATATGTATCTGTCACTAAAGGAAAAATAAACAATGTTAAAGCAGACAGAAAGTATAGCGTCATGTGAGACGACCGATATGGCGTGGAGCTCAGTATACCTACACTTCACTCCAGAGGTCGTGGGTTCGATTCCCACACAGGACAAATCTTTGTGTGCATGAACATGAATATTTATTCTGGTCTGGGTGTTTTCCTATGTATATTAAGTATGTATTTACAAAAAAAAGTATGTAAGTATGTTTGTATGTTATGTATGTGTCATCGTAAAATTATAAATAACGTTAAATTATAATCTACCCCGCGATATTGTAATCTGTCGAAAAATTGTGATCGGTAACAAACTGCTTACAATTTAACGCATTATTTTTCGATAGTTTATAATATATCGAAGACAAACCGTCAGATTGTAAAATGGCATGCGACAGAACGCACCTCGCGCTCTGATTGGTTGAACTTCATGTTCCCCGCTCAGCTGACTCAACAAAACTCTGAATTCTGCGTATTCAGAGTTTTGTTAACAGACAGACTCAATATCCGACATTGTAAATATTATCAAATTAGATATCAAATGAGTTCACACGCATAAAAAATATTAAAACACTGAAAATACAAATTAGGTTATGTTCGGTGACTAACTTTATTCATTATTTAACTGCACTTTTTTAGGTTATTACAGAATAAATATCCAAACACTGTTTGTTTACATTTTACAACAAATGAATTTGACTAATAACAACCGAAGATGGCGACGACGGGCGGCTGAGCGGGGAACATGAAGTTCAACCAATCAGAGCGCGAGGTGCGTTCTGTCGCATGCCATTTTACAATCTGACGGTTTGTCTTCGATAGATTATAATCTATCGAAAAATAATGCGTTAAATTGTGAGCAGTTTGTTACGGATCACAATTTTTCGACAGATTACAATATCGCGGGATAGATTATAATTTAACGTTATTAACAATTTTACGGTGACATAATGTATGTTATGGATCCTAAAGAACGGATAAACATGATCCGTTGTTTAGTATCCATAACACAAGTTCTTAATGATACTTATCTTGGAACTAAATAATTGGTGTAATTCATAGAAAATATTTATTTACTATGTCTTCAGTTTACATTAATGTGTAATAACGGTGGGTCTGTGTGACGTCGCCGGGGGGGAGTCGACCCGGTGTTGCCACCACTGTGACTGCGCGGAAGACACCGCGCAGCACACTTTGGTGGCGTGCCCTGCGTGGGCGCTGCCGCAGTCGAAGTTAGCCCGTCAGGCAGCGCCCGGGGGGTCTTAGGCGGCGGGGGCAGGGGGCCCCTTCCGTCTCGCCGTAGACCCCCCCCGAAGCCGGCCAGTTACGCTATGGCCGCACATAGAGGTAGGGGGGGCGCTGCACATTGCGCCTCCCTGAGGAGGTCTCCCCGGTTCTGATCCGGGGGACGTTGGCCGCGGGCGGGGTACCAGAAGCTACAAACCCAGGCACTGATGCCTCGCCCCTTTTCAACAGCGGTGGGCGTCGTCTGAAGTTTTTTAGTGGGTAGGACTGCGGTGGTCGCGTCTGCCGCAGTGAGCCCCACACCCCCTCCCGGTCTCCCCCTTTTGGCTGGGAGACAGTGCGTAAGCAGCATTTTTTTACAGACGATAATAAAAAAAAAAAAAAACGTCCACTACCTCGAAGTGCCTCGGTTACATGATAGTAATAACTTTACTCGATAACATGCAATACAGCCTACACGCAAAAGTTTGTGTTAGTAAATTAATGTTTAAATTTGCGGGAACATCCAAACTAATATTATTAATGTGAAAGTAACTCTGTCTGTCTGTCTGTCTTTTGCTTCACGCCTAAACTACTGAACCGATTTTTGTGAAATTTGGTACAGATAAAGTTTGGAACTCGAGTAAGGACATAGGGTAGTTTTTATCCCGAATATCCCGCAGGAGCGGGAACTTCTCAAATATCCCGCGAGATCGGGAACTATGTGGGTAAAACCAAAAATCTTGCGGAAGTCACTATTCCACGCGAACGAAGTCGCGGCAAAAGCTAGTAATTCATCTTTTTTTTTTTAACTTTCGGGCATTGTGGTAAAAATAGCTTAACTTTTTTTTCTTTCAAGTAATGGTTTGCGTTTAGCACATTTAGTCAGTGTCAAGTTATATATATATTTATAATGTTAATATTTAATAATATATATAGATATATAATTTATAGTATATAATGTTATTGTTTGATTAATGTTAATGTTACTAGATTAATTTATTTAAAGTAAGAAAATGTAAACGAGCGTATCTCGCCCACAAGCTTTATAGCTTGGCGAGAAATATATTTAATGTCATTACTGTATATTTTAAAATGAATAAATGATTTCAAAAAAAATAAAATCTGTTAATCAACACTACTGTTCAAATATTTGTCAAAGGAACTTCTATAGAACTTTAATATTCAGACCGTAAATTATCATGGCTACGTTTGCATTGTATCTACCTAAGAAAAAGCCAAAACATACAGCGACACACTCACTCGGAGAAAACTATACAACCCACTCGTACGCACTTAACCGACATGCAACACCAATTGACTTAAAGAATAGGCGAGTTTCACACGGGGCTGCGGACGTCTCCCAATGGATTTCGGCCATAACCCTTCACGTTGGTATGGTCATGGGACGAAGGTCATGACGTCATGACCCAAAGAATGGACAAGCGCTCTTCTGTACACTTCCACTCTCATTCTACCATTCGATGTTCCGGCGGGAGTGTGTAGAACTCGGGACATTCGCACATTAAAAAAAAAAAAATGCACACAAAATACCAAAAAAATAAACCTTTTTTTAGTCCCTAATTTCCTTTACAGAACCAGTACGTCGTGACGTCTATGCACGTCGTAAATTCGAGATAGAGGCGGGAAGAAGCGTCTCCTGGGACGCACGCACCAAATATGCTGGCACAGAGCTTCGTCTAAGGTTTTCTTTTCTTTTCTAATGTGACACGTCCTGCCTAAGCACTGGTAAGCACTCGATGCAGTCCAGAAAAATGAAAATCGCTTCATACCGTGAAATAAGCATGATACAAAGCGCACCCACTCAAGATGGCCTGCTAAAATGTCGTTTCACGCCCGCTTAAAAGACCCGGTGTCATAGGAAAAACGGAAATACATGAGCCGGCAGCGAATTCCAGAGCTCAGTGGTCTTGCTCAGAAACGACTTCCTATTTTTTTTGGTTCAAGTGCTGATAGTCTGCACAGTGTGTAGGTGGTTTCTAAGACCAGCACGTGTTGTTCTAGAGAGGAAAGGAGACGGCGGGATGAGATCGAAAAGCTTCTCAGAACATTCGCCATAATAGTTCCGGTAGAAGACACTAAGAGATACAACGTAGCTGTAGATCCTGGAAAGCGGCTGTTACCTCAGCACCCCCTATAATGCGAACCGCATGCCGTTGCAGTCTGTCAAGTGCGTCGAGAAGGTGCTTAGCAGAGGTAGTGTCGGCATACACGAGGGCTGGACTAAAGTAAATAAAGATAGTATATATTGGGTACAAAATCACATTTGCACTGGTAAGGTGTTTAATTTACAAATGATTGATATTGGTTAGTAACATTGCAATATCATTTATATAAGCACAAATGATTTATTTGGGTTTCTCAATTTGCACATCTCAGGTTGCCACACATCACCTGAGTTTTAGAAACTTGGCACGCATTGTGATGTATGACCCAAGTCAAAGTCAAAATAGTTTATTTAAGTTTGGTATATTGAAACTCTTATGAGCTTAAAGTTCATCTCAGATGTTTCAAGCTATCCGGGAAGTAGTTTTGAATTTGATGCTTTCACTTCTATAAGCCTGAAATGACGTACATTTTAGATACGCGTTTATTCCTCGTGTCTCTAACTAACTGCAGCCGGCCTCTTGCTTCTATCCATTTTGCGCCACAATGTAGGCTGCCTGATTATCCGCTTTGAACAGAACCCAGCGGGCCGCCGTAAGGCGCCCAAATCGCCTATAAACGTCCACAGACGGTTAACACAACTTGCCATCCGATGTTCTCCGGAATTTTGTTGAACTGGTGTACATTCTTTTTGTTTCGTTTTTTTCTTGATTCTGAACGTGTGCTGCAATTATTTTATGTCTTACTGGCGTTCGTTAGCTGGTCTAATCTAAAAAATAAAATAGAGTTTGGTTTTTTACATGTGTTCTTAATAGCCACATTCTGCATGATGGTAAGCAATCCAAGAAGTACCAAAAATTTGAGCGATTCATATCTTTGTAAAATTGCAGTAACAAGCACTCACTTATGAAACACGAAAATGACGTCATAACTGCTATATAAATGCTGTTTCACGCCCCGCTTATATGACCCGGGACGAAATAGGGATTATGCCATTTTATCGCCTGAAAAGAAACTAGGGATCTAATCCAATCAAATTTTTTACGGCTAATTCATACTAAAAATCGCATTAAAAATACACAAGGCGCCAAGTATGAAAGGATCTACATAATGTTTGTATTCGAAATAACGATAATTGCTGTTACGCAAGTTAAGTTAAGTTTTCTACCTACTCCTTCAATCTCTCAACACTTCAGGGTCCAAAAAAGTGTCCAGGTAGGCTAGAAATAATAAAACAATATGACCAAACGCTTCTAAACCCTTTAAAATAAAAGCACTACCTCAAAACGTTTTATTTTACCAAATACTATGTGTGCAACGGTTCCACTATTTCAATTTAACTGCCTCGGGCGGCTGTTTAGCTAAACACGGGGTTGACGCAAAATAGGCCGAGAGATGGAACGCATGTGAGAAAAAATGTAGGGCCAAGGATTGAGAAAGGCTTCGATGGTTCGTTCATGCTAAAAGAATGCATTTGTGATGGATATGTGAATGGGAATAAATTAAGGAGAAAACCTTTCATGACCAAATCCAATAAAAGAGCAGGTCAGAAATAATTTAAGCCGATGGGAGTATATCAGAAGGTCAACGATTGAAGCAAGTGGAACAATGTCTTCTCTGCATATCCCATAGGAAAAAAGGCGTTTCAATATACGTATTGTGCAGATTTGGTACTTGAAGCAAGCTGAAAATCTGTCTAATATCTCTTCTATAATACCCTCATGCAGAACAGTAGACCTCATACACCTACTTAAAAATGTGTATATACCAATTGTTACGTTTTATTCCAATGGGAGTAGGCAAACTCAAATTTTAATTCATTTATTTATTTGTTGTTGTTTGGCTCAATAGAGCTCTTATAAAAGTCAGAACTCAAAACCTAGCGCGCCTATTCACTGCAGACGGGAGCTTGATTGTAAAAGAACGGGCAAGAAAATCGTCCAGGTTTGTTTTATCTCCCGCCAGTTGCAAGAAAATGTACTTAATAGTAAAATAACTTGACAAGTCAACAAAAACCTGTGTTCTGCAGTCACAAGATTTATAATAAATATAGAAAATAATCTTTTTTAGTCCCCTCGGCCTAGGGTACCTTTGACCTGCCCGTTATCCAAAACTATCGCCCTTATATAGTCTTACCCCATAACGTCTATAAAATCTATTTTAAACTGCTTTTGTCAACACCTACCCAAATATAAATAGTTAATCTTTAGCCTCTCTCAAACTAGAGCTCAAGAAATTTCTAAATGGACGTCAGATTACCACTACATAAGCAGCCGATCAATCATGCACACACATAAACACACACATTTTTAAATATTTCGTTATTCGTGTGCTGTGGACCAATAAAAAGTTATTTTATTCTAAAAAACTATACCATCTCTTCAACTAAAAGGCCCCAAGCGTTAAAGAGCTGCCCCCTTATTGTCCAGACATCTGCAGAGCGCCTGTAATTCCACCTCGGCAATGAAAGAGCCGTTTACATCCTAATGGTGTTTGGCACCTTTTGTCCAGCAGTTAAGTGTGTGGTAATAAACTGGTAATTTATGGAGTTAGTGGTGCCGTTGTTGACTCTCGCAATATTCTGGAAATTATTTAATGTTTCAACTACTGTTTACCTTTAGCATAGTCTTGTAGCTGTTCATTTATTTACATCAATCGGATAAAGATAAATAATTTCTTTATTAGAAATGTATTAAATGGTCTTTATAAAATAACATTATCATATACATTCTATCAGAACAATTGTGCGAAAATAGAAAATATCAATGATAATAGCAAGTTTTGAATTGCATGTTTTTCATCAGACATAATTATTAAAATTATACACATTTGTGAAATGGCAATTAAAACTGATTGAAAAATGAGACCTCAATAAGGCTATAAAGTTGGATGAGCAAAATAGCAAATGTGACGTCACAATTTAGAAGCAAGTATTGGGATAGTCTAAATATATGATTAAAAAAATTCATACCCAGAGGAGTTATCAAGCTGAAGATAAGATTTTTCTGATTGTAATGCTCTTTGATAAAATTAATATAATTGCTGATACATTTCACAAAGAGCCATTTAGCGCCTATCTAAGCAGATCTTGTACTATGGACAGTAATTGACTAATTTGGCTAAGAAAATTGGCTAATGCTAAAATTAGATAACGATATTGATATAAGCTTTAGGAGGTTTGCAAATTCGAAGGCATTCAATGATTATAATAATATAGTAAACATAAATCTGTAACGAGCTGTTGGAGTTTCAAAAAAAAAAAATCTGTAAATAAACATACATTTTTTTAAAGTTTAACAAGTTATTTGACATCGTTACTATATCATAATAATAATATGAAGCAAACTTTATGTCACTAGCTGAAGACAACCTTGGCGAGTTTCTTGCCTAATTCTTCTACGTTCAAGCAGAAGCTGAATGGACGCGTTCGTTTTTAAGTTGACATTCATGAGAGCTTTACTGAGCCAAATTTGAATAAATTATATTGACTTTATGTGAATATTTACAAATTAAATAATTCACTCTTCATATCTACCTATAAACCAGTAAGGTTCCAAATTAACTGATTTTCGTTGTTAATGGCTTAAGCTGAGAACGGCTGGTTGATTTAACGATTTGTATTTTAATATAATAATAAATTGTATATTAGTACAATAATAAATCATACCTTCCACTGTTTCCGAGGTATTTAATACATTAATGGATATAATTTTTAAAATTACAATAAGATTTTGCGGAAATTGTTAATCCGGGATTTGTTTCAAAATATTGTTATAATGCATTCAACACATTTCTGGAATGAAAATAAATTAAGAATATTCTAAAATAAACGTACATACATAACCTAACGACCATATATCGATAGAGGTGGACAAAAACTTGGCTATAACAAGAATTTATACTGTTGAAACAAAGTTAACTTTTAGCACAGACAACTGTAGATAAAACGTGTCGAACGAAGAGAGGTAGCCCTTCGCCAAAATTTACACTAGACGAGATTCTATTCCAGTCCCTTTCTGCGATACCTTCAGACAAGGTGGTAGAATTCAAAAGGCACTTACAAATGTCAGTAACTTAAGGAGTTACTGTCATTATATTTTTGTTCCCGAATTCAGACGTAGATATTAATAGAACTAAAGCACCCGGGTCGGCTGTGCGTATGGGGGTACCTCAGGGTTCAATTTTGGGACCATTTCTCTTTTTAGTATATATGAAAGATTTTCCATTATTTTAAGAGTCGCAAGTCGCTTTGAGAAGTTGTTGATATAGAAATTAATAGATGTTTCTCAGAGTCTAGAGCCATTAGAAACCACAGCTGAACATAATTACCTTGTTCTCCACGTCTCATAGTTACCTTAAACAGACCATATTTTCTGCTTACCATGTTAAGTCTAAACATCAATAGCATGAAAAAGAAAAACTACTTCTAACATTACAATATTTATCGTACGTTTATCGTAAGCTCCACATAAAACCTCTTCTATCTATTCCAGAGACCACACATCACCGCTTTTCCTATTTCTAATATCTATAAAACATACGGCAATATGGGATTTAGAACCGAACTGGCCAACCATATAATCTGAGACAGATAAGGCTATATCGATTCCGCCGAGCAAAAGGCACTGAATAATAAAATGTATTCTTACATCGTACATATGAATATATCTACCTAGTGTGATTGAAATACATTTATATTGTTTGACGCAGAGGTAGGAAGGCTTGCTTCTGCTCCAGAGGCTGTGGGTTTGTTTCCTGCTTAAGACAAATGAACTTTAATTCTTTGTTATTTTCGTCTGCTTGTTTCCTAAGTATACCAAGCTTTAATTCCAAAATAAATATATAAATATCTTTATCTAAAATTTAGAATTCATAACACAAGTTCTTAATGATAGATTATCTTAGAACAAAATAATTGTTGTGAGTTTCAGGATACATACAAACATATTATCACGCCTGTTTCCCTGAAGTGGTAGGCAGATGCATACTGTACGCGCAAATTTCGTCAGCCATATTGTTAGTACAAGATGGCGATTTTTGCTCGTCTGGTGATCGGCAGGTGCATCACTTGCAGGTGAGGTTGGCTTGGGCTCCTAAGACCCTGATAGATTGCCTATATCTTTCAGAATTAAAGATTTTCGAAATTGTTTTATCCGTGTATATATTGTATATGTTGTACATAATTCTGCATTATTATTGACCAACGTTTCTCTAATAAATTAATTGAATGACAAAGGTAATACAAGTTAATTCAAATCCAATCAGAATCGAATCACTGCTAATTTGTTTAAATGCACTTCGGAGGCTTCTTGGGAACGTGTAATGATAATACAGTTAGTATAACTGTCAATGTGGCTCAATGCGATTGTATAAGTATAGGCTTTAGATTGGATTGAATCATGACTGTTGGCTTCTCGATAGTAGTGATGGGACAAATCATGGTCAATAAAGTAGCGATAAATGAAAGTAGTTATTTTTCATTTCGAATTATTTATCTATTCACTGAAATTTGAATTATTATCAATGTCTAAAGAAGTTTATGTTATTTATGTCAGATATTTTGAATAACAAACAATTACACTTAAATTATATTTACATTGACTTATAAAGTAACCAATAGTGTTATTCACATAAAAGGTTAGATTACAATAGATAAATAAATGTGCAGTATATTGTGTCATCCATTAATATCAATTCAAATTATTTTCGATTATATTTCGGAATGCCCAAATCCAACCGCGTGGTGGAGTATGCCCCTTTCACTTTGGGCCGTGAGAGATGGCCCGTGCCTTCCGTAGTGGGACGTAAATGGGCTGAGACGATAAAAAAGAGGAAAGGATGCTATTATTTGACAGATATTTCGTAAATCAATTTACGAAATGTTGCACTCCGGTGCAAAGCATCCTGCAGCTAGAGAAATTTCTTTGATAGCTAACAACTAATGTTACATGATTACTAACGCTGTAAAGTTTCAGCATTAAAATCTTAAGCCATTCCATACATTTTTGGGTTGTATTTAACACATCATAAGAAATCGCCATCCAAAACAAATACAAACTCAGCTTTAAAACCCTCATTTAATACTGGATCAGCATTTATTGTGCAATCAAGACTTTTTTTTTTAAATCAATACATTGCATTCCTTTATCTTAAAACTTAAAGTACTTTGTAAGCAATGAAACAGTCATATAAAACCTCAAACATAATTTAATATTAAAGTTTTCTCATCGAAAGTTACAATTCCAATGGCGCGGTTACACACGCCCTAACAAAATAATCAATGCCCTTCGACCTGGAGGTAATTTGTTTACAACTTGTGTTAAATTTAATCAGAGTTAAAAACTAATACCCTCTGGTTTGGGCGGTGCGAGCTTGACATCAAACACAATTATAACACTTGATTCCTTATGTATTTTAGAGATAATAGTAAGTTATTTTCAGTTTCATAGTTTTAGTCTTGTTTTGTTCGTCGATGTAATTTTGTTTTTTTAAATGTTTTAGTAGTTGGTAGGAGTATAAATATATATAAGTATAAATGTAGAAAGAAACAGGACGATATACGATCGAGAAAGGGGTGGATACTTTGATAACGTGTAACTGAGGGGAATGGAAGGAATAGACATGCTGCGATGACCTCAGATAAACTGGGAGCAGGGAAAGGTAATGGTGGTTTAGTAGTACCTGTTATTATTATCTGTGCTCTGTGCAGAGCGGCGGCAAGAAGATGGTTCGGCATCGAAGCAGTGGGGGGATGCATGTGACTGAAATGATAATGATGATCCTCATTGATGATGCCCAATTACAAGGCTATTCTGATAAACGAAGCTGAAAAGTATTCGGTAATTATCTTTAGTTTTATTGTTTTACCCTATATCAAAATGCATTCTTGTATATTTATCGATAAAAGTTTGCGGCTGTTACAACACTACATGAGCGGTCCATTCGTCCTATATCATTTATTTCTACGGCTTCATCGACTTTCAAACTTAATGTCGTATTTTTCTCTCGCTCGCACATTTTACTAAAGCAATGTTTCAACGACATAATCTAACCTACATTTCTGATTAGATTTAGAGATGTTATTTAATATGGATTGCCGGAAATGTCCGTTTGAATCCATAAAAGTGAGTCGGACTGGTTTACTTAAAGCTTTTACTTAGATTCGAATAAGGCCACGCAAATCCAGTTATCATCGAGGTTTATCCAGATTCGTGTTGTATTGTCGTACTATATTTCTTTCCGTTTTTGTTAAAAAATTGTAAATATTAAGAGCATTCTTGTCCAAATTTTTTTACTCAAGCTCTCCTGTTTGTTTATGTTAAAATTTAGTATTTTTTTTTTATAAATTTACGAGGACAAAGTTCTAGTTGGACAATACTGAAAACTGGAAGCTAATGTATCAATTATAATAAATGAACATTCAGTCCACTTAGAACCCAATTTGTCTCGGGGAGTCTAAAAGGTCCTAATTCTACTTAATATAAAGCTGGAGCACCACGTTATATATTTATCTGTGGTAGATTTGTATAACACATATTCCTTTTTATACAAGTCTCAAATAGAAGTGTCCAATCTTATGTCAATAAAACGGCAATCAAACAGGTAGAACATAAAAATAAAATATCTCAGCCTCCTAGTTTCCTACTATTCGATAGGTCACCTATAAAGAGTAAACCTAAGGTAGAAGGATTTAAGGCATACTCCATCACGCTAACCTAGTGCGGATTGGCAAAGGTGGGTAGTGTTAGATTTATTTAAATCGCCTAGGACTAATAACTTTGCTTAACGACCCTTGATAAAGTAAAAACCAACGGTTTAAAAGACGGGATCACAGCTTAATGCCACATAAACGGTCACCCATTCAGGATCAAACCCAGTGAACGCTGCTTTACTTTGGTGGTTGCAACTATCTAGACCAGCAGAGCAAATAGAGATGCAACCTTTGAGAGAGCTTTTTCATATTTCAAAATACCTTTGTATATCTTTTTATTATAAATAAAGAACACTCATTTAATAATGGAGTATTACGACTGCAATGAAGAAATCAAATCATTTGTCGCATGAAAATTATGTGAAGTATTTGCAAATATATTCATTATTAAATTTAAAACCATTCGGGTGAAAATAAGTACTACGATATATCGTTAATATGATTCACGATTATTATTACTTCGAGAAATACTAGCATTAAAATAAATTAAAGTTAACATGAACTATGTAATTTAATCACCTTTTATTAATATTTTGAGCTTATAATCAAACTGGATGGGGTCAGATAAATATTAGGTCGGGGAAAAAGTCTTTTCGCATAACGTAGGTATAAACTTATTATAAAATTTTTTTGACTGTACTATTTGTGTCTGGCTGGTTTTGGTAACATTAAAAAGGTTCCATTATAAAGAAAAGAAAAAAATAAAAAAAAGTTGTTTCCCGCTATTTTTCATTTGTTTTTCTCTCCGTAAAAATGAGTGAATCTAATGAAGAAATTCGATACATTTTAAAATGTTCTTATAAAAAAGGCAAAAATGCAACTCAAGCAGTGAAAAAAATTTGTGATGTTTATGGACCTGATGCAGTGTCAGTAAGAGTAGCACAAATTTGGTTCAAACGTTTTCAGTCCGGACATTTTGATGTTAAAGATGCACCTCGCTCTGGTCGCCCTGTTACGAATAAAATGGACGCCATTTTTGAAAGAGTGGAGCAAGATCGGCATATTAGTAGTTACGATGTAGCTGAAGAACTGGGAATTGACCACAAAACAGTTTTGACCCATTTGAAGAAAGCTGGTTATACAAAAAAGCTCGATATTTGGGTGCCACACGAGCTCACTCAAAGAAACTTAATGAACCGTGTACTCATTTGCGATTCATTATTGAGACGTAATGAAACCGAGCCGTTTTTGAAGAGATTGATAACTGGCGATGAAAAGTGGATCACGTACGACAAGAACGTGCGAAAAAGGTCGTGGTCGAAAGTTGGCCAGGCTTCACAGACTGTGGCCAAACCTGGCCTAACACGAAATAAGGTGATGCTGTGTGTATGGTGGGATTGGAAGGGCATTGTTTATTATGAGCTTTTACCGCCCGGCAAAACCATCGATTCTGATCTTTACTGCCAGCAACTGATGAGATTAAAGGTAGCAGTCGAGAGAAAACGGCCGGAATTGATCAACAGGAAGGGTGTGGTCTTTCGTCACGATAACGCTAGACCACACACATCTTTAGCCACTCAGCAAAAATTAAGAGAGTTCGACTGGGAGGTCCTAGTGCATCCACCATATAGCCCTGACCTTGCGCCTTCAGATTTTCACCTGTTTCGGTCTCTGCAGAATTCTTTAGGTTCTGTAAGGTTGACCTAAAGAGAGGACTGCCAAAACTATTTGTCCCGTTTTTTTGATCAGAAGTCCCAAAGTTTTTACAGTAACGGGATAACGTCTCTGCCCACAAAATGGCAGAAAGTTATTCAACAAAACGGTACATATATATTGTAAATAAATGTAAATAAACTTTGAAAAAAATGTCTTGACTTTTCATACAAAAATACGAAAAGACTTTTTCCCCAACCTATTATTAATGGAAGAAATGTGAACATTGTATGTAGACTGTTCTGCATGAAAAGGCATTCATGCTATTAACGTCACACTATTGGGCTTACTTCTAGTGCTCCAGGTGACAAGTTAAGATATTGGTCCCGGTTACCACTATGTGTAGTAGTCGTTAAGTCACGATAGAGATATCATTAAGCGGCTTGAAAAGTTCTAACAGCAGGTCGCCACACACCTGTGTCCAATCCGCACTAGGACAGCGTAGTGGAGTATGATTTCTTCCCATCATGGTTTGTGATAATAAGAAATCATATATTTCATAGAATATGGTTATCCTATAGCTGTTCGTATAGTTATTCAATTCAACATATTCTGTCGCTTTTCGACGTTGAAATATTTGTTTTCAAAAAAAATTTTTTTTTAAGTTTATTTAGTCTACCCTCTACGAGAACTAAGTATACTGGCAATACGTTTTTGTTTAGATCTTGCAATGAATATAATATAAAGTTTACGTCAAGTGTTTTGCTTAATCTTTCTCTTTATCAGTGGAAAAACTTTATTCACGAGTTAGTAAATATAATATTGGTAAATAGTTAAGGGGGTTATGTAGTAAACATCTTTTTTTTTATCGATTAGTGTCTGTTACTAGTGTGTGTTATGTAACTGTGGAAAATTTATTCATATATGTATTTTATTCTAAGATAAGCATGATAAGTAATAAGTAAAGTATTTGGGAAACAAATAATAAATAAGTATATAAAAATTATAACATAAAAAAAATACTGGTTAATGTGAAATATAACCAGAATCGTATAACAAATTAATCATAATAATGTAAAACAAACACAGAGCCAACAAGATATAACTAACTTTCACAATCAAGTTTTAACTTTGAGAAATTTTATAATGTCATTAATAATCTAGACACAAATTTATCAGTCAAAAGGTCATAAAGTTATAAAACTATAATGCGTGTGACGTTAATGATCTGAGATAATAATGATTTTGCTAGGGCCTTCCAGTCCGGATTGAGAGCCAGGTTAATAAGTTGAAATGATGATTCATAGAAAATATGATTCTATGATATCTTAGTTTAAAGTTAATAATAGAAAAGAACGTTGAACATAATTTACTTTTTCAAGTATTATTCATGCATTTCGATTCTGGCGTTTAAAGGGTTGTTTATGACGTTTTTACGGGCGGCGGAATCTAATTCTGGGACCGTCGTAAAAACCGTTTTAAACCTTTAATATATCTACGTCTGGCACTCGGCAGTCCCGGCAGCGCGTTTCACCATTGTTCATCTGAAGAACGATTTGATATAGGAATACGATTCTTAGAAAAACCATTGGCTTCTCAAAAAAGTTCTATCATCTTATGTCATCCGTCAGGGTGTAGTAGAAGGCGATTAAGAAAATGGAATCTCGTTTAATGTCAAGTGTGGCAGAAAGGCTAGCGACCTCCCATTATTATACATGTCTCATCTAGAGATCGCTGTACTAAAAGTAAACATGTGCCTTTTCTTTATTAAAAACACATTAATTTTACCTACACTTTTCTATGTACATAAAGAAATGCGAATAGTAGGACGTTCTCCAGCTAGACAGAGCGCCGCCTTGCGCATACACGGAAAGATAAAGATCGAGATCATTGACGTGTATTGGAGAGGCCTTCGTCTAGCAGTGGATGTATATAGGCTGATAATTCGCAGTACTAGTTTATAAACAATCACCTATAAACGCAGTCCGAAGCCGGCAGTTCTTGGATGAGTTACCATTAGTGGTGGTAATGGTTGGGAGTAGCATTAAGTATCAAGCTTAAATTTAAGTTAGGAAAAATTCGACAAGACTTATTTTTTCGATTTGTACTAAATGCCGTAGTCGTAAGCCAAGTTGGAGGCTCTATTAGAGTGCTTGAAAATATTCTAATAGCAGGATGCTATACTCCTGCCTCGCCAATCCACACAAAATAAAATAAAATATACTTTATTTTTTTTAAGATCAACATGATCATTTAGATTCGTCAAACACTCACACATACAATGAAAATTCGATATAATAGGTTGGGGAAAAAGTCTTTTCGTATTTTTGTATGAAAAGTCAAGACATTTTTTTAAAAGTTTATTTACATTTATTTACAACTAGCTGACCCGGCGAACTTTGTTCCACCTTAATGGCAATAAATAAGCAGATTGTGTTTTTTTTTATTGGAAAAAATACAAAAATATTAAATACCTACATTAATCATTCATTATTAGATATTTCTGTATTTTAGTACATAGGTTGCTCTTCCCTTAAGTACCTTGTGATACACGACATTTTTTGTTTTATTATTATTTATTGAGAAGCATGAAGTCGAGCCTTACTATCGCGGCGCTGTTCACGTGCAATTTCTTGTTCTTCAGTCCTTTCATTTGCAGTATTTCGTATTCTTCTTACATTACGGCTTTGTCGGGAAAGATTTGATCGTCTTGCTCGCGGCATTATTAATTATTATATTTTATTACTTCCCTTCAATTTACCTGAAAATTATTTCAAAACTCAAATTTTCAACCATATCGAGTTTTATAGTTCACTTCACTGTTTGTACGAATGGGTAATGGCACTATCATTACATTATAATTTTTAATTATTTTTTTTCTTTATTTTAAATAATGGCTTCGTGAGTCTAGCACATTTAACCAGTGTCAAGTAAGTGATATATTAATAATATATAATTCATAGAAAATGAGAATGAATGGTGATAAAGATGATAAATGGTAAATGAGATACCCTCCCCTAAGCTGTATGTATTATCTCTCTTGTATGTATTACTAACTTAGTTTGTAAGTCAAATTGTTATTAACAACATGGACAACTGTTAGTCTGAAATAAAAGATATTTTTTTATTTTTTTATTTTAAGCCCCTTGAGTCCTCAGTAAAAAGTGGGACTATACTGAGATCTCACATGGACTTCTTGAGAGAATTTGAAAAGTTATGTTGCACTGCTTTGTTTGATTTACCAACACTCATGTATATTCACAAACACTTAACGGTTAATAATCCACCGTTATTACACATTAATGTTAGAAATATCACAATTTTTAGAAAATAAAACAAAACTGCAGACATGACGCTTCACTTTCCCACCAAGAAGAGTTAATTATTCATTTAATAGAAATAGTTTCTTTCTTTTATTTAAATAATGTCGTCGTGCGTCCATCACATTTAGCCAGTGTCAAGTTAGTTATATATCAATAGTAAAAGAGATAATTCGTAGTATATGAGAATGTTTGATGATAAAGATGATAAATGGTAAATGAGATACCCTCCCCTAAGCCCCTTGAGTCCTCAGTAAAGATGTGGGACTATACTGAGATCTCACATGGACTTCTTGAGAGAATTTGAAAAGTGATGTTGCACTGTTCTGTTTCATTTACCAACACTCATGTACGTTCACAAACACTTAACGGTTAATAATCCACCGTTATTACACATATATGTTTAAAATATCACAAATTTTAGAAAATAAAACAAAACTGCAGACATGACGCTTCACATTCCCGCCAAGAAGTCAGAAATAGTTTGAATATTGATTGACAAATATCAAATTGTCTCCCATACGTCAATTACATATCTGTCATTTGCGTTTTGTTATTCCAAGTCTGATTCTTTTTTTATACCACGGTTTATAGTGACTGACGTTTCATGTCAAGTCACACGGGAACGCTGTCGAACGGGATAAAAAGTATCCTATGTCCGCCTCCTGGCTCTAAGCTACCTCCCTATCAATTTTCATCCAAATGTGTTCTGCCGTTCTCGAGTTATAAGTGCAGTAACTAACACGACTTTCTTTTATATATATAGATATATATGTACCGTTTTGTTGGATAACTTTCTGCCATTTTGTGGGCAGAGACATTATCCCGTTACTGTAGAAACTTTGGGACTTCTGATCAAAAAAACGGGACAAATAGTTTTGGCAGTCCTCTCTTGAGGTCAACCTTACAGAACCTAAAGAATTCTGCAGAGACCGAAAGAGGTGAAAATCTGAAGGCGCAAGGTCAGGGCTATATGGTGGATGCACTAGGACCTCCCAGTCGAACTCTCTTAATTTTTGCTGAGTGGCTAAAGATGTGTGTGGTCTAGCGTTATCGTGATGAAAGACCACACCCTTCCTGTTGATCAATTCCGGCCGTTTTCTCTCGACTGCTTCCTTTAATCTCATCAGTTGCTGGCAGTAAAGATCAGAATCGATGGTTTTGCCGGGCGGTAAAAGCTCATAATAAACAATGCCCTTCCAATCCCACCATACACACAGCATCACCTAATTTCGTGTTAGGCCAGGTTTGGCCACAGTCTGTGAAGCCTGGCCAACTTTCGACCTCGACCTTTTTCGCACGTTCTTGTCGTACGTGATCCACTTTTCATCGCCAGTTATCAATCTCTTCAAAAACGGCTCGGTTTCATTACGTCTCAATAATGAATCGCAAATGAGTACACGGTTCATTAAGTTTCTTTGAGTGAGCTCGTGTGGCACCCAAATATCGAGCTTTTTTGTATAACCAGCTTTCTTCAAATGGGTCAAAACTGTTTTGTGGTCAATTCCCAGTTCTTCAGCTACATCGTAACTACTAATATGCCGATCTTGCTCCACTCTTTCAAAAATGGCGTCCATTTTATTCGTAACAGGGCGACCAGAGCGAGGTGCATCTTTAACATCAAAATTTCCGGACTGAAAACGTTTGAACCAAATTTGTGCTACTCTTACAGACACTGCATCAAGTCCATAAACATCACAAATTTTTTTCACTGCTTGAGTTGCATTTTTGCCTTTTTTATAATAAAATTTTAAAATGTATCGAATTTCTTCATTAGATTCACTCATTTTTACGGAGAGAAAAACAAATGAAAAATAGCGGGAAACAACTTTTTTTTATTTTTTTCTTTTCTTTATAATGGAACCTTTTTAATGTTACCAAAACCAGCCAGACACAAATAGTACAGTCAAAAAAAATTTATAATAAGTTTATACCTACGTTATGCGAAAAGACTTTTTCCCCGACCTAATATTTTTTAAACAACAATGAAAGAGATATATGAGCGGTACCATAATAAAGAAATAAAAGCAAATGGGTTCTTTGTCAGAATTTGTCAAAGTCTGTCAGTTTATCTGTTTGTTGTGGTTTTTCTTCTGTCACAGGGTTGTAAACGGAGGTCTAAGGCCAATAACAGCTAAGTAGAGGAACGTCCATTGACGTTACTGAGTTATTTTTCTAAGTCAAAATCATTCAGTTAAGATTGCTTCTTAACAAAGTAAAATTGACAAAACTTCAAAACTATTGCACTATTGGTTTAATTTGTTGGTTTGGAGGACAATTTTATTAAAATTGCGATAGTGCTTTCAAAGTTTCTCAGTCTGTATTGCTACTGGATTTGATGTTATAAATTTTGTATCGTGTGCTCAAACACGTTGAATTTCTCTTTTGTTTAGAACTCGATGGATTATTATCTGATATGACTCTTTAATGATTTTCTTTGTAACATCACAGTACCAATAAAACTTACAAAATAGTAGTTTATGCTTTGAAACTTGTTATTTGTAATTTGAACTCATTTGGTGTGTTTTGTTTTTTTAACTTTTTGTGGCACTTTGAGACTGATTCGAAACGAACACTGAAGTTTGACATCTAGCGCTTTCGTGCTTCACTTTATTGCTGTATTTTATTTTTCTAATCACTGGTGTATAGGGATCCTACCAAGACCTAATGGGCCCAACCTCACCTGCAAGTGGTACACCTGCCGATCAACGGACGAGGCTCTGGCGAATATAAAAGTGCCCGATAAGCGACAATAAACTTGCCACCTATTACGTGGGACACATATATAATTGGCGAAGTGTGGACGTATAATATGCCTCTGCCTACCCCTTTAAGGAAACAGGCGTGAATGTGTGTATGTTTGTATGTTTGTATGCTGCTTCAATTCCATCTAAATTAGTAGATAAAGGGCCCTGATCAATGAAACAAGATGGTGTCTCGATGTCATAGTGCAAACAAATATGTAATCTTCATACATACACACCGAACCCGGAATGTATCAACTGCTTACAATCAGGTAAGAGAAGATTGTTATGAGGAGTCACAATAAAAAATTCTAAAAAAGAACTTATTTTAAGAAGAGACTCCTCATTCAGCTTTAACGTTCATTGTATATATCGTGCCTCTGGTCTATCGAAAAACAGCTCAGCCTAGATAGCTATTATGATATAAGCATCCGCTATCCCTTAGGACATAAAATAGGATATAAAAGTTTATGGCAGTCCGTCTTTCCTAGCCTAAAAGCATAACACTTTATTAGGTGTTGTTATACTTATATAAAAACGATTACTACCTTCCTATAGGCTCCAGCATCAGAGAGAAATGTGCAGAGGATCAGCGCTCTAACCAAACAGTTGCTAAATCGATTCTTATCAAAAACATTCTGCTTTGGAACCGGCAAACGATGAAGAGGATCCCCTGCGATGGACCGATGATCTGGTCAAGGCGGCGGGAAGCCGATGGATGCAGGCGACTCAGTATAGCTCAATGTAGAAATCTATTGTGGAGACCTATGTTCAGCAGTGAATGTCATGAGGCTGAGATGATGAAGGTGAATAGTAAAAATAACTAGAATAAAATATACTTTATTGTCTTTAAGGACAGCATGATCATTAAGATTCGTCAAATTTAAAATAAAAAATGAAAAAAAAAAATATAATTATATATTAGGTCGGGGAAAAAGTCTTTTCGCATAACGTAGGTATAAACTTATTATAATTTTTTTTTGACTGTACTATATGTGTCTGGCTGGTTTTGGTAACATTAAAAAGGTTCCATTATAAAGAAAAGAAAAAAATAAAAAAAAGTTGTTTCCCGCTATTTTTCATTTGTTTTTCTCTCCGTAAAAATGAGTGAATCTAATGAAGAAATTCGATACATTTTAAAATTTTATTATAAAAAAGGCAAAAATGCAACTCAAGCAGTGAAAAAAATTTGTGATGTTTATGGACCTGATGCAGTGTCAGTAAGAGTAGCACAAATTTGGTTCAAACGTTTTCAGTCCGGAAATTTTGATGTTAAAGATGCACCTCGCTCTGGTCGCCCTGTTACGAATAAAATGGACGCCATTTTTGAAAGAGTGGAGCAAGATCGGCATATTAGTAGTTACGATGTAGCTGAAGAACTGGGAATTGACCACAAAACAGTTTTGACCCATTTGAAGAAAGCTGGTTATACAAAAAAGCTCGATATTTGGGTGCCACACGAGCTCACTCAAAGAAACTTAATGAACCGTGTACTCATTTGCGATTCATTATTGAGACGTAATGAAACCGAGCCGTTTTTGAAGAGATTGATAACTGGCGATGAAAAGTGGATCACGTACGACAAGAACGTGCGAAAAAGGTCGTGGTCGAAAGTTGGCCAGGCTTCACAGACTGTGGCCAAACCTGGCCTAACACGAAATAAGGTGATGCTGTGTGTATGGTGGGATTGGAAGGGCATTGTTTATTATGAGCTTTTACCGCCCGGCAAAACCATCGATTCTGATCTTTACTGCCAGCAACTGATGAGATTAAAGGAAGCAGTCGAGAGAAAACGGCCGGAATTGATCAACAGGAAGGGTGTGGTCTTTCATCACGATAACGCTAGACCACACACATCTTTAGCCACTCAGCAAAAATTAAGAGAGTTCGACTGGGAGGTCCTAGTGCATCCACCATATAGCCCTGACCTTGCGCCTTCAGATTTTCACCTGTTTCGGTCTCTGCAGAATTCTTTAGGTTCTGTAAGGTTGACCTCAAGAGAGGACTGCCAAAACTATTTGTCCCGTTTTTTTGATCAGAAGTCCCAAAGTTTCTACAGTAACGGGATAATGTCTCTGCCCACAAAATGGCAGAAAGTTATTCAACAAAACGGTACATATATATTGTAAATAAATGTAAATAAACTTTGAAAAAAATGTCTTGACTTTTCATACAAAAATACGAAAAGACTTTTTCCCCTACCTATTATATAACAATGCATGAGAACTCTCTTGATGGACTTCTTGGCGGGAAAGTGAAGCGTCGTGTCTGCAGTTTTGTTTTATTTTCTAAAATTTGTGATATTTCTAACATTAATGTGTAATAACGGTGGATTATTAACCGTTAAGTGTTTGTAAATATACATGAGTGTTGGTAAATCAAACAAAGCAGTGCAACATCACTTTTCGAATTCTCTGAGGAGTCCATGTGAGATCTCAGTATAGTCCCACATCTTTACTGAGGACTCAAGGGGCTTATGGGAGGGTATCTCATTTACCATTTATCATCTTTATCACCACTCCGTCTCATTTACTTTGATTTATATATTATTAATATATCACTTACTTGACACTGGCTAAATATGCTAGACGCACGAAGCCATTATTTAAAATAAAGAAAGAAGAAAGAAAAGAACTCTCTTGATAGATGAAAAAACCAACAATATATATACCGATCAATCCTGCTATTTCCTCAGGCGCACCATCAAAGCAGCATCTCAATACGATGATACTTAGCGCAATAAAAACACCGCACCAGATACTTAAAGAGCATTAAAAAAATGTCCGAGCACCTCTAACGACCTCCCGCTCGTCCGCTATTCCGCTCGTCCGCTAGTCCGCTCGTCCGCTCGCCTTCACAGCGATGTTAATCGAGTTACACCGCTCGATCTACTTCCTCCCGACGCGCGTCGACCACTGCCATCGAAAAGCGAATGTGCAATAAATATAAGTTTCGCCTCAGTTCGTCAGTTTATAAAAGCTCGTTTATTTTGGATTGAAAATGATTAAATGACCATCTCCCGCTGCGGGTGGACGGATTGGTATATCAGATTTTACTTGACTAAAAACCATCCATGTTTCTTCTTTTGCATCCTATTCGAACAGTCCCGCAAACCCGGCTTGTAGTAGTATATAACAGAGTCGAGAGTCGAGTTCAAACCTTTTAAAACCTGATAAGAGACCGATTCGTGAAAGCCGTTACAACAAGTATTGGAAGTACCCTGTTGGAATATCCGTCACTTCAATAATGTTGATTTAGAAGCATGACTTTTTACAGCTTCAAGGGACCGCAAACATGGCAATGAACATAAATTAATTAATGAATATAATTATTAATTAATTTATTGATTCAGGCGTTACTTTGCGGAAATCCATCACTTGCTTATAATTATTAATGTTTATGTCATGTAAGATGTCAATTTCAGTTCGATACTTAAACGGAAATTTAAAAAAGCAAGTCTGAACCTGTTAATGTGTCAACTATAGCATAAAATGGTAAGACAAGGGCATAATTGCAATATTTGCAATTATACAGGAGAGCAATTTTAAGATTTTTTTGCGCTCAATGCGATCTTGTTTATTTAATATTACTGTAAAGTAATTCTCCTGTACATGAAGTACACTATACATTATGGTATCTTTGTCCCACCAGTTGAAAAGGCATTTTTAATACACTTTTGCATACCTAACTAATTTCCACAATTTTTGACAATTATGCCCTTGTCTTACTGAAGGTGCGATATGGTAGCAGCACCTCCAATGAATTCTCCCACCCCATGTCTTTTCCAATATTATCGTGGAAAAAGACCAAGGAAGCGATATTTCGTCTAGTGTCAATAAGAGCAGGCCAGCTCACACCATTACACACGGTTCATCAAAACATTTCTGTGCGAAAAATTATTTTTATTCCTTTTTTAAATAGTTATAGCAAACTTATAATAGAATATGAGGGCGCGTGATTATACAAATACGAGTTAGAACTGAAAAAAGAGGCTTTTTAGTTAATTAAAGTAACTTTATGTACTTTATATGAATAAAAACGTGATTTAGTATTAGGCAAGTGAGATTACATGGGTCAATCCAATTGTGCAGTTCGCCAGCTGCATCTAACTCGGGGGTGGGCGTAGGGGGAGGCTGCTCAGTTATAAGTCACAGAAAGTCGGCTCCAGTTAAACTCCATTAAAAATAATCACTCGAGAGCAGCTACAAATATGGCATTTTTGTTTGAAGTTTATCCTCGTCGCAAAGGCGAAGTTTTGTTTTGTTTGAAGTTTATCCTCAAGGCGAAGTTTTGTAAAAAGACATTTTGGAGAAACGAAATAAACGAATACTATATTATAAATTTTGTTGATTATTTTGATGAACACAGTCTCTAACTTACTTTAACCTAACAAACAATAAAAACCGGCCAAGTGAGAGTCGTACTCGCGCACGAAGGGTTCCGTACCATTATATATAAAATTGGTAATGAATTAAAAAAAAAAATCTTTTGTTAAATGAGAGCATGCCTTAAATATAAGTTTAAAATAATTATGTATTTTGACGTGACAACGTCTTATAAATTGGTTTGCCGGGTGACACTTCAAGAAACTGCGTTACGCTCCGCTCACGTTATGCGGTCACAATGAGAGCGAGTGAGAGGCACGCGTCCCTTCCACTCGGGCATGGTTAGCCCGCCTAAGAGCGAGAGAGACAGACATAAATATAATTCTTTGTATAAATAAATGTCTTAAATTGTTACTATTATTTCATCCTTCTTCCGAATGAATATTCACATTAAAATTATTTTACTACTCAAAGTCGTTGTCACGTAAAACTTTCGCCCGTATACCGACTTTACAGGCAACCAATTTTTAAAGTGAATATATTACTAAATATTCAGTAAATAATTCTAACGTTTACCTGTTACTTATACCGTTATAAATATCAAGCCAAAACGAGCAATAAATCACATTTGTTGTATGGAAGCCCCCTTTAGTATATTTTATTCTGGTTCTACGTATTTGTTGTAATAGCGGCAACAGAAATATATCATCTTTAAAAATTTATCTATCTGACTATCACGGATCATGTGATACAGTCTGGTGACAGACGGACGGATGGACAGCAGAGTTTTAGTAATAGGGTCCCGTTTTTTACTCTGTGGGTACGGAACCCTAAATACAAACTAAAATATATTTATTTGATACAATTGAGACACTTAAGACAAAAGAACCTCAACACTATAAATTGAGGTCAATATATAACATAAAGGTGTCCCAGCTGCAACAAATGAGGTCTAGTTCAGTTATATTATACGAAGTTATGAAGTGGCGGATGATTGTCGAGTGATTACAATCGTGATTATATATTCGTGGCTACAAAGATAAACGATGAATTCTAATGTATAGTAATCCAAAGCGAAAGTTTATCTAAATCGCCAAACATGTGTGCATACATCTGTAACTGTTGTGGTAAATCCGGCCTTCTGCACTCCATTCATTGCATGTCGTGGCCCAGGCTAATCTCATCCGGACTTCGTACTGTTGGGACAATTTTGTGAAAGCAGTTTCCGGACAGAATAACCTTTATTTTACATTTTGTGCATCACCAATTGCCTTAAATAGTTTTGTCCGAGGAATTATTTGGTTAGAAATTGACTAGATCCTGCACTACTATTTTAGAATGTATTTTAGTACGCGCGGTCCGTAGCAGCTGAGTTTCGTAGCACTACTCGCTACCGTAGCAGTTAAACGTAGCACTGCTCATTACTGTAGCAGCTATTTGTGGTATTGGCATACATTTAGCTAAGTAAATTCAATCTATATTAAAGATAGATGATTTCTAGTTTGAGAATAGGCCTATTAGGTCTGCAATACTAGAAACATCGGATATATTAAGCGCAACTATGATAGCGCAACAGCATAATAGATGCATATGTCCAGTATTTCGAGCCATATGAATTAAATTTGAATAATGTAAGATTTTTTAATGAATTCTAAAGTAAGCTCATTTGAAAGCTTCATGCTCATTTCGCGTGGAGAATTAAGACTAATTTCTATCATATTACTTTGTAAGCCGAGGCCCATGCTCAATCATCATTATCATCATCTCAGCCATGTCACGTTCACAGCTGAACATAGGTCTTTCAAATAAATTACCACATTGAGCTATCCGGAGTCGCCTGAATCCATCGGCTTCCCATCGACTTGACCAAAACATCGGTGCATCGAGGCCGCCCTCTATAACATTTGCCGGTTCGCGGTCGCTGTTGGAGAACCTTAACACCCCATCAGTAGTCGGTTCTTCGAGGTATGTGCCCCGCCACTGACACTTCAACTTGCAAACTCGCCTCACTGCGTCCATCACTCAATACCTCCTAAGGATTTCCGTGCTCAATAGTAGAAATTGATGGACTGAAATAATAAGTACGCACAAACTATTGTAAGTTATTTTCCTAAAAAAATTGTTATATTTTTCTTTATGTACTTTTATCGTCGCTGTACTACATTTTAAGTTCCCCAGAAAGTAAGCGTCTAAGCAGTGTGACCCGAGTTTTATAGCTGCAATTAAAGTTTTTTTCTAAAAAATCGAGACCGGCGACTTGCGTTCACATTTGCATTTTTTTAATTAACCCCACTAACTCGGGTTAAAACGAACGGCACACTGCGAGCGTTAGTTAGATTTTTTTCATACAAATTTAATAAAACAAAAAAAAGATAAAATTGAATTCAATGTTTGAAGAGTTATTAGCATTTAGGCGGTTTTATAAATCTAAGTGCTATATGTTTCTTTAAGTAATAAAAATCGTTGTCATCCAGAACGGAAACTGCTGACCATTAAAGCGATTTAGCTTCCAGTGTGATACTGCAACCTGCTTTAAAAAACTTCTTTACTTTTTTATTTCAAGAAAATAAAATCTTAATAAAATACCTAGATAGCTATTTTATAGCCTTAGCTCTATATTTGTTGAACAAGTAAGGCTGTATAACTCGACGTGACCACGTGCCGTCCCGCCCCCGCCTAATGTCTAACGAGGACTTTAAAATCTTAAATTTTAAAAGCAATATTTACTTTTCCATTTATTTTTAACTCTACGGTGGCGCGGGTCGAGCTTGTTTGGGACCGTCTCCACAGTGTTAACAATTATGAAAACTTGTTCTCTGCTTCAGAGAAGTAAGTCGGTCACGGCTAGAAGTTATCAATAAAACAGCTGGTAACTGGCTTTCGGCAATGAGTCAATATTTTCGAGATGGATTACATAAAAACTTTTGAACACTTCCTTGTTGCCTGCTAGCTGTATCTTTTTGTCTGATTGTTTAATTTTATTATGTTATTGTTTGATTTTAGTCTTTTAATGTTGTTTTATATTACTTTGTTTTGTTACGTATTTTGTGCACGTGTCTGCTTTGTATATGTGTTTTCCTTTTTTCGGCCTGCTGGAAGAAACTCCTTTTAGGGATAAGCAGTGCCGTTGTACATGTCTTTCATAACTTCTATCTTTGTGTATGTTCCTTATGTGCATAAATTGTTAAATAAATAAAAAATCCAAAAAGTGTTGTATTATTGGTTTGGTACTTTCTTGAAGACCTCTAGCTACATAAAGACCATTCTTCTGTTAGTGTCTTCTTCTAAAACTAATACGAATAGTGTCCTGATGAACATTTTAATCTGATCCCACCCTCTACTTTTCTTTCCGAGCTGGTCTTAAAAATTATCTACTGTTCAAACTATCAGCACTTGATTAAGAAATTTGGTAAGGCTTTTCACTTTACACCATACGTTTTTGATATTTTCTCCATCGCTGTTATCTTCTTTAACGTACTTCTTACCACCTTTAATCTTTCACGTTTAGGCTCCTTTTAAAATGTTTTGGTAAGTCCCCATTAGCGTTTACTTGATAGAGAATTCATATACAACTGTTATTTTCAGTATTTTTCTATTACTTAGTATTTTTCCGAGTTTCTCCTAATCAGATATTTTGAAACAGACCCTATGTGGTGCTCTTATAAAATAATACTTTTCCTTTTGTAGTAATAACAAATGGTCGGCGTATTCCCGGAGACACCGATCCCACTCGACGCCGCCGCGTAGATTGATTGACTCATTTATAGCTGCTTTCTCACTGGGGTACTATGGCCCCATAATCACAAAATATATTTTATTAATTAAATATATTGTAAGGACAATGCGTTAACGAGAGTAAACCGCCACTAGCACAAGATGAGGAAGAATAAGTAAAAAGGAATTATACAAATATTTACACGCCTTAATCCCGTAGGGGTAGGCAAAGACCACATCCTTCCACTTGCTACGCTCATAATCGCTCGACTTTCAGATTGCGAAGAATCTTTAGTTGTTCTCTGAGTGAGCTCACAATGGCTGCTTTATATGTTATAAGTTATTGTTAATGTATATATTTTGTAAATTTATTTAACTAATGTTAATGCTGAATGTTTATCGTATTAGGTATGCAACACCTGTAAAGATAGATATAAGTTTGGATAAAATAAATAAATAAAAAGAAATTAAAAAAAACACTTTTAGCTTTATGTGTGTTAATTATTTTTCCTTATACATTTATTACCATTTAACAAAACTCGAAGCAAGTAAATGTTTAATACAAGATCCAAGTGTTACTAAATACAAGAGTACTTTACCAAAGGAGTCCAGGTGAGGCATGCCTTGATCTGGATCGGCAGATAGCGACAAACGACAAAGACATATGTATGAGGTTCATTTCAGAGAAAAAGCGTTTTTTTCTCTTTCCTTGAATAAAAATGCAGCTTCGTTACATATGTTAAAATGTTTGATTGCTCCATTATTTGTCTTTATAGCTGACTTGGCAAAAGAAAACCTTTTTATATAACGTGCATAACTAACACGGACAGTTAGTTTCATTATATTTTCATACTGTGGGGGCTAAAAGCACTCGAATCAAAACATAAGAGTGAGTCTTTCCTCTGGAAGATCATATACTCAGGCTTTAACATTCTCCTCAAAATCCAAAATCCGCTCAACATGAAGAAACTATCTTAGCATTCTACATTTTCTAACTTAACAGAATCTCCTCTTTTCTATTGCTATCACTTAGTTTCACTTAAATCTCAAAGTAAAACCGTTTAATTAGTTAACACATCGTCAAACTAAAGATATATAGGTACATTACATCTTTAACATTGACGCCCGATATGGCGTGGTGCCGAGTATACCCGCACTCCGCTTCTGTGGTCGTGGTTTCGATTTCCACTCAGGACAGATCTTTCTGTAACATTACATAAACATGAATATTTTGTTCTGGTCTGGGTGTTTTCCTATGTTTATTCAGAATACATTTACGACAAATAATTTTTTTTTGTATGTTTATCCGTTATTTAGTATTCATAACACAAATTCTTATTTAAGAAATATATGATTGTCAGAAAATATTTGTTAATTTATTACATAGACTTTTAATCGACCATGTCAACCATTTGCCAGCAGGTGAACCGAGTATTTTTATTCCAGCGCTGTTTGTTTTCATAAAATCAATCCGAACATCCGAGTGGTTGAACTTGGCATTAATCCAATCATTTTAATCAGACCACCAAACGTACTCCCATAAAAAGCGTCCAATAAACCTTTAAGCTTTTGGGGGTATTAATAAAATACGTCCCAATAAAAATGCTCAGCGCTTTAAAGCGACGTTTCAAATTGTCAAAGCGCCGAGCGATATTTACAGCTACAAGCGCTGCGGACGATTTGGCCATCGGTTACTCGGGGGGCGCTGCAATCTTCTTCAGACTATCCTAATTCGTGGGGGACATATAATTGGGTCTAATTTTATGCTAAGGCTGCTTTTTCACCTAATATGTGCGAGGATGCATTGCGAGGAATGTGTTTGTTAAGAACCAATAGAATTGCTTCACCAGAGCGTTCAGCGAAGGTAGGGAAATGAAGCATAAAGTATTGGTTTGATCAAACACATTCCTCGCACCCTAGCGCTAGAAGTTAGATAGAACGATACGTTTACAGAAAGTAAAGTAAAGTAAGTAAAGGAGTTCTCAGACGTCAATACTGGAATGAGTTATCATTTGTGTGTTGAATAATTTTACTTTCTGTAATTTTGCTTGGAATTGAGCTGGGATTACAAGAACTGTTAGCAAAGTCCACAGCTTGACCAACTAGTGCAAGATTTCAAGACGTAGTCTGTGTGCAATAATTAACATTTTGGTAACGATAGTTAACAGTAGTCGTAGTTAAATTTGTAACTTTGTATCATGAAATCGTTTCAGTGTCCTCGTCACCATGAATCACTGCTTAGTAAGCAAGTGATGGATTAAAAATATATTTGTAACAATTCCCGCGCTTCTATAATTTCCCGAAAAATCGAGAAACTATTCAACACGATACGTGTTTCGCCCTTACACAGGGCATCTTCAGGTAAGATAGGAGCCTCAGAACAACGATATCCTCACGACCAACGCTGGAACGGAATCACTGCTTAGTGTTTAAATAGTCGTTTTACCTCGATTTTATTGCGTAACATTTTCATTTTATACAGATTGTAAGTAATTCTATAAACAGATGAAAACCATTTGTTCTAAAATGTAGAAAATTATATATTTTTTAATGTTTTTCATACAGTTTGGTTAATATTTTCTCTAAGTCTCTTGTTCTAGAATTAAAACCCTTCGATAGAAAGCGTGGTTGGTGATGTTCTCCGCAAGTTAGAAGAATCACTGTATTCAGCAGTGACTACCTTGAGCTGGTGTTACTGATGATCTCCAAGTCTATGTACTGTTTATCTATATTTTTTTTTTTAAAATACAGACGTATTCTGAAACAGTCCTTCTCGTGAGTGATGCCAGCCATTGGGCAGATTAAGCGACGAGTATGTAGGTGTTTAAGGGCGCGACAGATAACGCACCTGCGCGATGACATATGGGGCAAGGGTCTCCCGAAATGGGGCACGAGACTCCAGGACGGAGGAATGGGGCCGTTATTAGGCTGGAGTGCATTTACATAAATATTTTCTTTTTAATAAATAGCAATTTATATCATTAGCTGTATTCCGTCTAGTGCGATTACCTCACGCCTTTATATCGCATTTGGTGTGAGCAGCTTATTAAACCTATTAGAACAGGATCTATATTAACGTTGTTGTCGCAAAGTTAACATTATTAGTTATAATTACGATGTATGATATAGTACGCTGAAGTGGAAGTGTGTCTGTCATTTCTCCAGACCAACTGATGGACGTTGGAGCCGATAGGTGTCGGAGTGGAGAACTTCGGCTATGCCTGGTAGCGAATGGAAGCCTCCTGCAGAAGACCGCGATGGTTGTCGCTCTTTAGGGGCGGTCCAGCAGTGGACGGCGTTTCGCTGATTGAATATGGTAGGAAACGACCATCAAAGTCAAGAACCTTTTGCAAAACTCAGTTTTCGAATAGGGCCCAAGCAATGTGGCATTTGATGCAAGATCAAGCAGGCTTTGGAAAGAACGTAAAGCCGTGGGTTTCGGATCACACTTCAAGCAGGCGGCATGAGAAATTCTGACAGCAAGACTCCACACACTTGTCTTCGCCAGTCCGCACTGGGGAAGCGTGGTGAACTTTGACCTGAATTCCTCTTACCTTGGTTTCAGAGAACATACTATGACTTAAAATCTGTAATCATGACGTCTAATCGCATGCTATAACAAAAAAAACCAAACTTCTGAAAGCCACTCAAAAATATTACACTAAAGCAAAAGTAGTTAAAGAGTTTTGTGATATTTCAATCCGGTTAGTCGCTCGACACGGGCCCGGCGCCACCAAACTTTTAATTAAATTAACTAATATATAACTATGTTAGGCATAGAACGACTCTCCAGATTTAATCCGCCGCCTAAACAAAACAAGCAGCCGAACTCAGGACGTAAACATTGTAAAGTAATTCAATTATTTGTTCTGGCGAGGAGTGATTGAGCAGTTGACGGTACCTACTACGGAGGGACAGCAAAAAAGTCTCAAATAGGATCTCTTTACTGTGAAACTTTTGTTACACTGGTGTAATTGATGTGATGCCACCGTACAAGGGTTGCACGTATCCTGAATCGCGGGAACGGAATTCCTTAAACTCATCGCTATATACCTGAGAGACCTGGTTAAGGTCACATGATCACCCTGGGGGCAGGCGGCCAGTGACAGGTCTATGTTCAGCAGTAGACATCCTTCGATGTTAGTGATGCTAATTATTAATAAATATAAGCGATAGTAACAAACTTAACTAACTAGAAACTTCTTGCTCATGTCTTTATCTAAGATTTTGTTCAAAAACTGTATGTTTAACTATATGTTCTTTGTGTAAATAATAGTGCTTATGTTTGCCCAAAAGATGGCAGTGTACGTAATTAGATCGCGCAATCGTTTATTGTTTTCCGGACCCATATAGGTCTGCCTGTTGTATTTATATATGCTTTCGATTCAATATAAGTTAAATAATTACTGGCATGTTTATTTAATACCAAGGCTTGTTCAGATTTAATTTCATAAGACTGCCGCGACATAGGAAACCATATAAATTTCACTTTGTTGAAATGTAGTTTTTACTTATAAATGTTACTTAAATGAGATCACGTGAATTTTTTATTAAATAAAAGCACATTTGAGAAATGTTAAAATATGAAATGAATTTTAGCTTCCAAAGCTCAACGCTCGACCTTTCTGAAGAAGTCGAGTAATGAACACCTAGAAATCCGGGAAGTAAAATGTAATGACATAGCTCTTGCAAAAGAACTTCCTGGGTCGCGTGAGTGAAACGCTGAGTTCAGAGGGTTGGCAGTAGTACTTATAGGATGCTTTTTTTGGATCATAGTGTCATAAAAAAATATAACATATAAATAATAATTGTATAGGGTTCCTACAAGGATCTAGGAAGCCCAAGCCAACCTCATCTGCAAGTGGT
The DNA here is from genome assembly GCA_949126915.1 of Musotima nitidalis. Lineage (NCBI taxonomy): Eukaryota > Metazoa > Arthropoda > Insecta > Lepidoptera > Crambidae > Musotima > Musotima nitidalis. The sequence goes on from OX421430.1 coordinate 18,649,871, forward strand.
GCACCTGCAGATCAACGGACGACGCTCCGGCGAACATAACTGTGTACGATAAGCGGCAATAGGCTCGCCACCTATTACGTGGGACCAACTATATAATTGGCAAGGTGTGGGCGTATAATATGTGGGCGTATAATGTATGTATGTAATGTATAATATTTTTAATTGGCTTACATATATTTTTACTATATGTTGAATAGTTATAATGCTGTAAATATTCCTAAAACAAAACATCGAATCCCAATAACGTCCCACTACTGAGTACAGGCTTCGTCTCACGAAACAAAGTTAGCGGATATTGGGTCATACTACACCACGCAGCAAATGCGGATCAGCGGGATAAACGTGAAATAAATTTTAGATAGGAGCAAATTGATTACGGCACCTCCTAAACCAGCACCACCACCATCTACCACCCTACGTCTTGTCAGAGGGTGCTAAAAGAGTCCTTTGCTTAAAAAACCTTTTTAATAGTTTAGTTCAATTCTGTAGCTGAGAGGTAAAAATTATAAGTTCACTTTTTTTAAAATTTATTGCTGTTTACCACGCTCTAGAGTACAAATTCAGTTATCTAAAACCACAAGCTACAAACTGAAAACGTAAATTTAATAACTTGCAAACATAATTAACAACAGTACGTTAACATATCTGTATGAACCGTATGTTTCAATAAAATGCTTGTTAATTAGTACGTCATATCTAGATAGTAACAATCAGTAATAAATCAAAAGCATATTTTAAAAGCTGAAATATAAAATTTGTTACAAGGGGTCCAATTAGTTATGAAGTTTCACAAATATTGCCTTTGTTAAAATAATTGCTTGTTTTTTTTAATCAAGTAGCGATCAAATTAAATTGAACCAATTCATCTATATTGCTCAGAAACTAGCTGGCCGGAAACGATCTCTAAAGTTTTTTTTCTGAAATATGTACTCACTCGTTTAGAATATTCGCCAGTGTCAAGTAATTCAAATAATCAAATCTTTATTTTGTCACAAGTCAAAGTCGAGTAATGTCTATTGTAGTCGAGTCAAGTCAGAGTCGTACCCCAGTCAAATTATGCAGATTTTACTTAAGGTTTCATGGGATTTTTGGAATCAAAACAGAATATCATAATTAACTGCATATTGTCACTTTCCTACATTTGTGTACATTCCTGATAAAGTAATGTCTGAAAATCTACTAAATTTACACATAAAATCTCGAATTTAAACGAGCTTTGGAAAATAAAATACTGCTGTGATTGTGTGTGTTGTGTGTCTTATTCCCTGATAGCGCCAAAAAAATTAAAGTACACAAAATATTCCCTTTTTTTCGGATTGAAAATTATCCAATGTCCTCCTCTGTGGTGTGCCAAACTTGTAGTGAGCCTGCTATGCCCGGGGCCGCAGTAACCTATTCAAACATTCCTGCAACCGCAACAGATTTCCTGGACATGGTTTTTTATATCGACCACTTCTGTGTGATGCCGACGGCAGAAGATCGATCAATTAGGATATAATTGGGGAGGCCAATGTGCAGCAGTGGACTTCAAATGGCTGAAATAATTAAATTCATATTCATTTATTCAAGTTTGGCTCAAAAGAACTCTTATGAATGTCATACTTATAAACTATCGCGCTCATTCACTGCGGGCGGGAGCTTGATCGTAAAAGAGCGGGCAAGAAAATCGTCAAGGTTGGTTTTTTCACCCGCCAGTTACAAGAAAATGTCATCATCATTTCAGCCCATTAACGTCCTACTACTGAGCACGAGCCTCCTCTCACATATCAAGGTGTGAGGGTATTGGGTCATACTCCACCACGCCGACCCAGTGCGTATTGGCGGAGGCAGATGTATGGCGTCCTGCTGTTAGAATTTATCAAGCCGCCCATGAGGCCTCTAACATGGCTTACCGACTACCACATTTAGTGATAACCGGGACCAACGGCTTAACGCGCCTTCCGAAGCACGGAAGCGCTCGATATCAAATGCCACACAAACGGTCACCCATCCAAGGACTGACCTTTGTAAACTCTGCTGTACTTCGGTGATCGTTTCCGACCCCCGAGCACCGCAGAGCTACGAGCGCTTTAATATACGAAGAAAATGTACTTAGTAGTAAAACAATTTGACAAATCTGTGTCTGCAGTTACAAGACTTAAAATAAAAAAATAAAACAACTTTTTATTATGATTATGATTTCTGTGTTTCGGTAGGCACGCTAAGCTGTTGGTTATAATTACAAGACATATTTATCGAGGCTTTTAATTATAGATTATTACGTATAAAGAGCTATTTATATTTAAAATTCCGACCGTATTAATAAAACAGAATCTCTCAGGTTTTCCGTCTCCAAACAAAAGTTTCAAAATTCAATACAATATAGTTTGTGAAGCTATTTCTAGTCTTATGAGGGAAACAGATAAATTGTTAATAATCGGAAAAGTTTCCAAGTTACGCCCGTGCGATGCGCGACTGTACTGCTGCCGTAGTGCTGCCGGGGCTTGTGATGAAGTAATTACCGACGAGTAAATACTTTACGAGTAATCTCTAAAGTAAACGAGTATTTAATTGCTGTTACAGTCGAGACTCGTTAGTTGCCTTTGTATATTTTTTATTAGTCTGAAAATAACAAATCGTTATTAGACTACTATTTAAATATTTAGTTAAAAACTCACAAACGCATACAACGGTTGTAACAAAAATTTGGACACGGATATATACAATACACATAATAGGTACGATCGGAAACGTTGACCGAAATAAAGCATGGAGTTTTTCTGTTTTTGAATTGCATTCGAAAGACATTTGAAGACGTTCGTTCCGGCTTTTATTACATGTGGTAGTCGTTACGCCAAGTTAGGTGGTCTCCTTGCCACAGGCTACATTTCCAAGTAGCGCAGTACACTGATCACGGATCCGCGAGGTGCAGTTAGACATAAATCCCTGATTCTTGAGTGGGTGTCCTTGTCCAGCAGGCGTCCTCCTCCAGCGGCTTAGTGAGCTAATGAAAGTGCGAAACACGGAGTTAGGAAGGCTGCATTGATGTACCTAATTAATAAATATGATCCAAAAAGTAAAAGAAATAATACTAGTAGCATAGGGAACATAGAAGGCCTTTTTTATTTGTTAGTAACAAAATGCATTTACACACTGCCTCCCGGCTACAGAGGGACCGAGAGGGGTGTGTGGGACTCACCACCAGCAGTCACCAGCGCCACTTCCGACGACGCTTAGCCCGCCAGCTGCGCCCTCCACAGGTCCCTTTTAGTTTCCACATCAGTAGTCAGCACCCTGAATCGGTCTTTGGGTGTTACATTTTCCCCAGCGGCTCCTCCGCTCTACCGAGAAGTAAATAACTCCTCCACGATGTAAAGGTGAAGACCAGTGGGAGAGGGGGCTCGGTAAGATCTGAGGAGCCCAAGCCCACCTAACCTAAATCTGCCGATCAACGGACGCGGAACCGGCGAATATTAAAGTTCCCGATAATCGGCAACAGGCTCACCTACCGTGGGACTAAAGAATATAAGTGGCAAAATGTGGGCGAATTATATGTTTCTGTTTACCCCTTCGGTGAAACAGACGTGATTGTATCTATGTATATAAGCAACAATACTAAACACAGACGAACATCAATTAACTGTTCAGTAGTACAAAGTAGGTTCGAGGGACATGTCTGTGGACTTGATGCATCGCGGCCGGCCAAGTGCGAGTGACTCCGGACGTCCGGTTTTTTGGCGGCCGTCCGGAGCCGTCGTCCGGTCCGGCGACGGATATAGCGCTCTTGGACTTCGGCCAGACGTTTCAAGGTGCTGTCTCGAGTTTCAGGACTTTCGGCTTATGGATTGTATTATAAAAAGGTGCCCTTAGTATTGACTACTGGGGGTAAACTGAGGGGGACCTTTGAAGGGCGCAGCGGGCGGGTCAGGAGGGCCCGTCAAGGTGGGCTTTAGGCAGCAAGACAGGGCGTCGTCGGAAAAAAAAGTGGTCTAATGAGGCGACTTGAAATATTGTGACAGCAGGATGCCACACACTAGCCTTTTTTTTTGTTCTTACGTTGGTAACAAAACGTATTAAATTGTAAAATTGGTGTAATTGTATTTAAGCACTGCCTCCTGGCTAATGGGGCCAAGAGGTGTGGGACTCACCACTGGCAGACACGACCGCCGCTTGTGGGTTGCAGCGTCTAACACCCTGCCGATATTTCGCAAAACGACCTCTAGGCCAAAACCGAGAGAACCTCATCAGAGAGGCGTAGTAGACGCGCCGCCCTTATCGTGTGGCCGACTTCTCGGAGGGCCTAAGGTTAAACAGCAGGGGCCCCCTGCCCGCACTGCCTAAGACTCTCCTGGCGCTGCTTGACTGGCGCTAAATTATTTTTATTTTACCACTTTTTAAATTAAATATATTTATTTCAGTCCAAGTTCATATTTTTTTCAGTAGCAAAAATAGTCATATTAAGTTCTAGACATCTTTGAACACTGGGTAGATCCAGCTGTCTAATAGAACCGTCAAGGTACTTAGTTGACAATCGTAAGAGCTTCAATAAGCCACTCTTGTTGAAAACAATACTTTGACTAATATGGTGCTGCTGCTGTTACGAAGAATCATTTTAAAGGTCCGCGTTAATAGTTAGTTGAATTGTCTACTCATTACATTTCTGTCGACCTTTAAATAAAAGACATTTAAAAAGAAAAAAACACTACCAATTTCCCACCAGATAAGTCAGGAATTTGCAATTCGGTTGCATCGCGCTTTAGTGTAACCTGGGACAAAGTGGGACGTCCGACGCTCCGATTGGGCGTCCCTTGTTGCATTCCTTGGGACATTACGTGCGAGTGACTGGGACGCGGCGTATGCAGGTTTTTGGGGCACATACTTTGACGTACATACGAATTCCTGTAATGTTTATCCCAGTCAAAAACTTATGAAGTGTTTTTAAGGTATTGCACCTTTAAAAAAGGTTACTTACGTTTTTTTCATAAGAAACTCGTAGTTTGTGACACGTTGTACCGGCCTAGAATAGTGCCCCCCCTCTAAAGCCACGGAGAGTCGACGAAGAGAATCCTACTGGATGATGGGCAGCAGGGTCATTCTGCGTACTGGCTTAAACTGGAATCACTAACCCGCCTGCCCAGCATGGTGACTATGAGCAAATACCTTCAATAGAATGTAATCTACCCAAGTTAATATTCAGCAGTAGACTTTAGGCTGATACTCATAGTGTTCTTTCAAATCAATAAAAATATAGCGGTTACGGCGAACTGCTATTCTCTTTGAAAGATGTGGGTTTTGCTTCCACAAATATTTATCGTGAAAATACGGGTAGTATATAGTAGAATAAGTTTATCAAAAAAAGATTCAACATCATAGTATTATCAGAGGGACCTGTATCTGATTTGGAATCTGAATATATATATTTAGCAACTTCATGACTTATTGAAGCCCTCCCTCAAAGGCATGCTGCAATAACTTTAAAATATCCAATAAAAAATTCAGATCAAGAGAGATACAGTTCAGAAAGTAGTGTTTAAATGCTTCACCCCCAGAGTAACAAAAGAAAATAAAGCCGATAAATTATACATTTCAATAGTGATCTGGAACTGCACTCCTTGTAGCCCCGCTTCATTGGTGGCGACAATTATTTCGCTCCGTCTTCAAAGGGCGATAGGACTCTAAGCTCGTGGACTCGCGGATCATCTGAGAAGTCTCCATTTCCGCAAACTCGAACGGCGACTTCAGATAATCGCCGCTAATATGCAAAGACAGTAGGTTGGCTTAAGAATTAAACCTTTGGTCATATATATTATACATCTCTCGTAGCTCCGCGATATTAGTCGCGGAAACGATAATCGAAATGAGGCGTCCCTATATAAATATATACATATATATACACGCCTGTTTCCGCAGCAGAGGCATATTTTACGCCGACAGTTCGCCAATTATGTTGTTAGTCCCACGTAATAGATGGCGAGCTTATTTCCGCTTATCGAGAACTTTTATGTTCGCCAGAGCCTCGTCCGTTGATCGGCAGGTGCACCACTTGCAGGTGTATGTATGTATATACCTTTTTTCTCTGAAAGAGACGCATTCATGCGTAGGGTTGTCCATGAAACTCACAATTTTCTAAAGGAAATTCTTGAAGAGCACCACATTTCGAATGTATTATTTGAAAACAAAAATAAATCCTTGATATGGTATCGCTTTCTGATCAGTCGAATTCAAGTTTCTCCGGTCTCGTATTCCTCATTGTTCGTTCCATCGGGTCGTTATCGGATCGCTGCTATTCGATTACGAGTTCGATATTTATCCCGCGTCGTCGGGAGCTCCGTTTTCTAAGAACCTTTGTAAGCATTACACCACCTGAAAGAGAATTGTTTTGCTTTTAAAACTTTGACTCGAGATTGAAATACATTTTAATAGGCATTGGCTGAATAGGTACTATGTACTTTTCTTGTAGGTTTGAGGACTATAGAAGCCTATACTTTTTAAATAATCTTGACTTAATACAAATATTTCAGTTTGATGTGCTTTTTGGAAATAACAGTGAAATTATACGTGATTATGATATCTTTTGTCGCTTTTTTTCTTATAGTTTAATTTCAATATTAGATTTACTCTTAAGAAATAGAAACAAATAAATTTCTAGTTCATCTGCGATTGCTCGAATAGTCTGAAAGATATTTTTTATAGAAAAAAGAACAAATATTTTATGTTTTTGTTTTATGTGTATTTGAAGTGTTTGAAACGATATAATATGTTAGATAAAATAAACAGTCTAAAAATCCACTGCCACATCCGCCCAAAACCTAGTTAGCTTCAATTATACATTCGCGAACGAAAGCTGTTGCGAAATATTGGCTAATACGTTTGATAGATGATGAAATGTGAATTTAAATTGTGGGTAGCAATAATATAGAACTAACATGTTATACCTGTCGGTCCGAGAGTTGTCTGAACATAAGACCGCTTTAGTACCGAGGCCTATTAGAATCTTTATTTAAATTACACCTTACTGATTTTAGACACATATGAATAACTTAACACAGAAAGGGTTCTAACTCTGCAAATAATGCCAGATTTAATTTTGCAGTATAACATCAAACTTTTTGGAGAAAGTGCAGGTTAAATCTGATGGGGGTATATGAGAAGGTTATTGAAAGAAGCCAAGATTGTGTGCCAGAACCGTAGCAGGGAGACGGATGTGACAAAGTAAATAAGATTTTTTTTTTGTTGCTTCTATTGCTGTCAGTATGAGGATGCTTTCTAAGACCGGCACGTGTAGTTCGAGAAAGGAAAGGAGAGGGCAGGATAAGATCGAAAAGTACTTCAGGAAACTGCACGACTTAAATAATGCTGTCTATCATGAAACTAAAACACTTCCACTAGTATTTGTGATCGATAAGCCGATATTTAATATCATTGTAGTTGGCCAACATGTTTATCTGATAATAACTTCAAGTTCCACCAAGTTTCTGCTCCAACTTGAGAGAAGAGGAGCGGTGCCGATTCTCCTAATGTTTTGCATCTATGTGAAATTATCAATAGCGGTTTATTTAACTATTTTATCGCGACGTTTCAAATACTTTACAGTCGTTCATATTCATGAGGAGACTGAGATATATGGTGTCTGCATAGACAAACTACGACGTCCCTACCACGTGTTGGTGGTCGATTTAAAATACTTACATAAACCGCTATTAAAATCCATATAATATCATTTATATTCACCTATATAAAAAGTAAATCCACAGCGATGACAATGATACTAAAGTTAGAGAGAAACGAAAAAGATTTTTTTATGAAAATAACTGTAACTTATGGTAATTTTAGGAGGAAAATACTTAGCATTATTATTATCATAAAGACACCGCGACACTGATTTTCTGGGAGAGTCTATAAATGAGAGAACTGCTATTATACAACAATTTCAAAATAATATACGGCTAATTCTACTATTATAATTATTTTCACATATTAGTATTACAGTTTGATTCCATTCTATTCGAATTTCAGTGGTGGAATAGAGCTTGGACAGAAAGGATGATTGTATAGGCTTCAATGGCTCTATTGAGAGCCACAACAATCACATCACAATCATCACAACATTATTAAATCTATTCACGTAATCTGTTATACAAAACCGCCATTTCTCATCCCGCTTCGGATACAGTTTTGCATGGTAATATTTCGTTTGGTTAATAAAAAGGCGTATTTGTAAATTATTATTCTGCTATTTGCTAACTATAAGGCTTCTAACAATCTTATTATACTTACAATTATTATTATAATTATTCGCACCTGTAAGCCATTTTCTAATATTAACGTCATTAAGATTGTCTACTTTGCTTATGTTAGGAGTGTACTGGAGAATGCAAGCCCTAAATAGTCTCCACAGTATAATCTCTATAAAAACCGTTCTGAGCGTATTCAGAAAACATTCATAAACAACCTTAGTTTTCGGTGCCGTAGAAGTCTGGATAGTTATATTGAGGGTTGCCTTAAGTTTATTATCATGTCTTTGGAGCATAGGCGTGAAAATAATTAAAATGTGACCAAGAATAGAGCCCTGTGGTACGCCAATTTTCATACCCACAATTTTATATTTTGTCAAGATTTCAGACATATCATCGTCTACAGTCTTTATTTCAACAAACCTTTTCCTACTTTGCAAATAAGATTCAAGTATTTTTTGAAAAATAGGAAAGCCGGTCCTTTTACACTATCATAATACATAAAATCTAACATCAGGTTGTGTCTAACTGTGTCAAAAAAAGAACTCATATCAAGGAGAAGCGCAGCTACTTTTGATTTATCATTCATTCCGCTAGAAACATCACATATCATTTTATCAATGGCAATTATAAATGGCATCGCGTGTACCTTCTTGTGTAACCGAATTAAAACTCTTGTTTCCAAGTTTCTATTTCAATCTTCTGCTTTGCATTGAACTAAACTACTGTGAACTGTATATGGAAAATAAACTTTTACATCGAGCCTCATTGGGAATTAAGTTAATTTTTTGTAGTGAATCAATACAATAGGCTGCCAGAATCGGGGCGAGCAGTTACAATAACACGTCCCTGTCCGAACTAAACTTAGATCAAGTCGACCGCGTCGGGGGCGGACGACGTACTCACCCGGCCGACACACACTTGCCACTAACGACTACCATTTTTTAAATAAAGGAATGTCTACGCATACTATTTTACATCAATTTAGCATTTGCTTGCTTATTCAAGACAAGGTTTTGTCTAATGTTTCCAAGACCTTACAGTAACTGCAATGCCTATTCAAAAGGTTTTGTCAGCACAACCCATGAAGGATGAGAAATCATCTGAGTAAAGGGGATGTTCTATTATTTTTAAAAGTAATGGAAGCATTTTTTTGCTTTCAGACATAGTGTAGGTATAAAATAAAACGAGCCACAATTCAATTTGCAGCCAAAAAAGTAGAACTGTAGACATGCGGCACCAGGTAAATTGGATATCAAAGTATGAGGATTCTGATGATCTTCATAACATCAGCCACGCTGCAGATATAGCTAGGAACAATAGAAAATAAATTCGCATCTCCATGGCGCCCCAATATGAGGCACCACCGACACAAGCCAGTTGTTGTGCCGAGTATCCGAATATCCGCAAAGTTTCCGAGCGGATCCCTCACGCGGCGCGGATCTGCATTCACTTACACTTCGGTTTTGTTTCGTCATATCGAACATCCTCGCTGCCTCGCGTTATTATTGCATAGTCAAATGGAAGCTACCATGGATCAAGTAATATTTCAAAGTTATACTAAAGGCGTTGAGAACAAGAAATGAAGAAAGGTTCTCAGTGGTCACTTATTCGTAGGGTGTCCTTTTCTAGAAGTTCAGTTCTAGCTGTGTTTCACAGAAGTGTTTCTGAAGACACTTTGACAAGACTTGAAAGTTTTTGAAAGCCTGCATTCAATAAATTTTTCGTTTTGTTTTGTCATATTGAACAGCCTCGCTGCCTCGCGCTATTATTGCATAGTCAAATGGAAGTTTCCATCGATAAAAGTTATGTTGAAATGTGGTATTGAAGGTGTGGAGACACTAGGTCTAGATAGTCGCAATCGATCATCGAGAGCAAGAAGCGTTCTCAGAAGTCAGTCCTTGGATAGATGACCGTTTGTGGTTGTAATTTTCTAGCTTTTTCTTGCTTTCGAAAACCCATTGAGCTGTTGTTCCCGGCTAATAAATTTGGGTGGATTTGGTGTGGTTACCTTTCACCAATAAAACTATACATCATATATTTTTATTGGTTTGACCATAGCAAGTAGCAATAACTAAATACTTGAACATTATAGCTACTATTATACATAGCTATGTAGAGATATTAATACTTCATAACGCCAGAACACATGTTTTTTTTGTTAATATTTACATATATTACAAAGAAATCGCCAAAATAGGACAATCTCGCTCATGTTAACATATTTAAATATTTGTCGGAAGTGAATCAAATACCCTCCGCCTTCATAATCCTATTATCTTCCAATAGTTCCTCTCCGAGTGCCATCACTCGGTGCCGTCCAAGCTACATATTTTTGACAAAAGTGAATAGTTTATGAAGTTAGCTCTTGTAGATTTGAGGCGTGTAGAGTTAGAAGCTGGACCTCAATATGACAACTCGTAACTTTTTGACAGTGCGAGTCGTAATATGGTCTCGTCTTCGCAACATTTTGCACAAAAATATTTTAGTTGTGATGTAATTTTGAAGGCTCCGGATATATTCTACTATCGGTCGTATACTGTGTATATAAAGCTGCTGTTTTGCGATGTAGGGCCTCTTGATAAATGGCGGCGTGTTTAGTAATATATTATGGATTTATGAGTTACGCCGTTCGAGTTGCTTTAATAACAAGATGGTGGCAGTGCGAACGGCTGTGTTAACGTTAATTTGTTCGTAATCATATCTTTCTTTTATTTAACGACGAATAAAGCGTAGAAGTAATTTTTTGCATGAATAAATAAAATAATAACTTCTCCTCAGTAGTTGTAAAGACTCGATACAATAGAAAGCACATGCGCCGGCAGTGAATTCCAATGCTGAATGGTCTCCACAGAAAGAACTTCCCAATTTTTTGTTTAAGTGCTGGGAGACTGCACGGTATTGTAAATAATATTTCACCTTGAAAAGCACGCTCTTTTAGAAGTGCCCCATACTGTCGTCTCTTGAGAAAATCTCGCCATAGAGCTCATTCCACAACCCAAGGGCACGCAGCAAAAAGGAAAAGGGCGCCGAAAAATCCTTCAATAGTGTGAGTATAGAATGTGAATGCTTAGACAAGCTTGACGTTGAGCGTTGCGTTGCTCGAACGGTCGGTATTCGCAATTAGTGCGGGGCCGGCGGCGCTCCGGCGACCGGGGCCTTCCGGGCACGGCATCGGGCTTACTTGTTTTGTTACCACTATCGGCACACAGCCTTTGGGTTACAGGCAGATCAACAGACAATTCTGGCCGATACAGTGCTTCTTCGGCGTTGCAACCAAAATTCATGGAGATATTTTTGCGCAATACTTCGAGTATTTAGATTTGTGATAGAGATGAAACCAATGTATTGCACTGTATTCCTACATTATTAAAATTATATCTGTGAATTATGCGAGGCTTTTGAGCAGTCTGGAGGCACAGTGTATGACAAAACCCAATGGTACAAAATTCATAGGAACCCGTACTACTCGAGGCCTGTTGCATATTTTGTTCAAATGAAACCAGCTCTTGCCAAATACAAGAGTGTATCATTCGGAGTGTCCTTACAGTAATTTTCTCTACCACAGTCCATACTGTTACGTTAGCACTGCGAACCAGCTCACACCGTGGCGTTATATGTAGCTACTAAAAGTTATCATTTTTAAGAACTGAGCACTGTTTCAATGACCATAATGTGACGCCTCTCTCTTATTGTTATAAAATTATCACAAATGATCCATCTAAGCAAAAAATTAATAAATAATGTTATTCTCAGTGTTGTCACTTAGTCAGTGTCCCCGCTGTTCGAGCCCGACTGTGGCAGCTGGGAACATCCTCTGCAGTGCGACACAGTTCCCGCGACACATACGATTAACGTCCTATAAGTCTCCGGACACCCTGGGAGGATGCAATGAGCTGCTCACGTCCATTGTTCAAATCATTGTTCGATTGTGTTTGCTTTCCATTTATTTGAAGCAATTTTGTTTCCAACAGCTGGCAATATTTTCACAATTTTCATCAAAGAATATTCCTATGCAATCGTCAGTATTAACGGTTTAGTATACTGGTCTGCGCTCGTAGCAATGCGATGCTCGGGGGTCGGAAACGACCACCTAAGTACAGCAAAGTTTACAGAGGTCAGTCCTTGGATGGGTGACCGTTTGTGAGGCATTTGATATCGAGCGCTTCCGTGCTTCGCAAGGCACGTTAAGCCGTTGGTCCTGGTTATCACTAAATGTGGTATTCGTTAAGCCATGTTAGAGGCCTAATGGGCGGTTTGAAAAATTCTAACAGGAGGACGCCATACACTTGCCTCCGCCAATCCGCACTGGGTCAACGTGGTGGAGTATGGCCCAATACCCTCACACCGTGATATGTGAGAGGAGGCTGATGATGATGATGATCTGGTCTGATTAAGTTGTACGGATATTTTTACGTTTACTTTTATATTGACTTGAAAAAATTATTTAAGCGATAATAAGATTTTTGTTTATTTTAGTGACATACATAACCATGACTTTATTCCTGCGAGACATATTCTTGAATGAGCCCTAGCCTTAATTTAAAACAGTAAATCTCATTACATGTGTCTTAAAGTTTTCCTTTGAAGGAACTTTAAAAATAACTTTAACATTTGAATTGAAGATTAGCGGACGCAGGTTGGAGTTCAAACTTAATTTCAGACTGCCCAATAATGCTAATAACTTTGCTCAACAACTGTTATATATATATATATGGTTCAGAATGACGACAAGAAGTAATGTTCTTTTGGAATTCACATGGTGTACGCTTATCGTTAAGATAATCCCCATGACACACCGAAGATTATATTTTTTCTTAAGTGATTTATTACAATTTGCACAACGATGATCCATAACGAAAATACGTTTTCTTTTATAGCTAATTAATCATAACAAAAGATGCAAAATTTTGGAAATGGACTGTCGGCGGCCCAATATATCTTCGTAGGAAGGCGGGCCAGCCCAGGGGACCTCATTAGTCAACTGGCGCATAGTACAAACAAATAAGTAGATCAACTCTGGTCCCAAGCTACGGTAGCCTAAACACGCAGGACAGCCGCATTTAAATATTTAAATTACGAATCACTTTATACAAGAAAAAATATAATCTAAACGGTCGTAGCACTAAAAGCAATCTTTTCCAGAAAACCCGATGCAAAGAAACTTAGTTACAATTATTAAAACTTAATAAAAATAAAATAAATAAATAAAATTGGAGAGAATAAGAAACAGTATATTTTTAGTTTATTCAATTGCCAAAATTGCATAGTCAAGCAGCAGCACAGTGTCAAAGTCAATACTCAATGTGTTTATTGCACTCCATATGTTACAAAGATGTTATTTATAACATCACAGATACAATATGGACCCTGTAGGGTATGGCAATTTAGAAGAGAGGAGGATGCTCGCTTTTAATATTTAGTGTTCGGTGCAATGCCCCCGAACACCTGATCTAGCACTTTTCGCCATAAGCGACTTTTAGGTATCAGTCCGGCATCAGATATCATTCGCGACTCGCATATCACTTATGATTACTTAATTAGTCATAATCAATAAATTGTAATTTATCGGGAACTCTTGTAGAGTTATCAAAGGGATCATTTCGTATCATTTTATCATATCCCAGCACTACCCCGCACATTTAGATAAGTTTAAATTTAGATTATTGTATTCGGTTTATTTTACAGTACTAAAAATATTGAAAATTTAATTAGTTCTATATCTATTAAATTAAATGCATATTAAATTGTAAATGGTAAATATGTTATATTATGTGTATCTAATGCTATAGCATGATATTGTTTTAAATATTTAATTATTATTATTATTATGTAGTCAAAATCAAAATCATTTATTCAAGTTTGGCTCAATAGAGCTCTTATGAAGGTCAAACTAAAAATATTATGTCGGAGCATATGCGATCGCGGGCGGTGTTACGTAAGGGGCGTATAGCTTCGATTGGCACCTATAGCAGCGATAAACTTTGTTAGTGTGTGCGTGCGACATCGTTTACGTATGGGCGCACTCACATACAAATGTGTGCAGTGCGTATGTATAAAGATATCGTACTGATTAGTTTCTACTATGACAGGAGCCAGCGACGGTACTCGGTTCTCGTTGCCGTTCTCGCGCGAATTCAAATTAATAATGGATTTAACTATTAAGTTTTGCGTAAAAGACATTAAAATGATATAGCGAGCTATAAGGTTTACAATAGACAATCGCTAATGAGAATTTCCTGCAGCTAGCCTGTAAGTTATTATTTAGGTTAATCAATATAAACATTTTAAATGATAATTTAATTACAATATATTTTTAAAATTATTTCACTGTCATTTTAATACGATAAAGTATTTTGCATGATCATCACTCCCACGTGGGCCTAGTGCGTGTTGCGTCCTTTTTTTCGAATGGAAAATCATGAAATTAGTCCCGCTGAGGGTGAAGCGGATTGATGCTTCAGAAATTACTGACTAATAATAATAAAATAAATAATAAATATTTCTGACACTTACACCAATTATTTAGTTCTAATATAAGTATCATTAAGAACTTGTGCTACGGATACTCAATAACGTAAAAACATATATAAATACTTTTTTTTTGTAAATACATACTTAATATACATAGGACTAATAACAATCCATGTTTCTTCTTTAGCCTGCTAAAACGTTGCCTGTTTTTTTTACGTCGGTAACAACATTAATTTACGCACTGCCTCCCAGCCAGAGGGGAACCGAGAGGGGAGTGTGGGGCTCGCTGCGGCAGACAGGACCGCCAGCATTCCTACCCACTAAAAATCTTCCTACGGAGCCCACCGCTATTGAAAAAGGGACGGGGGGCCAATGACTGGGTTTGTAGCGTCTGGCACTCCGCCTGCAGCTAGCGTCCCCCCCTTTCAGAACCGGAAGGATGTCCTTATAGAGGCGCAGTAGACGCGTCCCCTCTACCTCCTTGCGCGACCATAGCGTGCGTGGCTTAGTTCGCGAAGTATCTATGGTTAGACCCTCCTGGCGCCACTTGACGTGCCCTCTAGGCCCGCCCGCTGCGCCAACGCCGTAGCCGGTGAGAAAGCGGATCTCGCTCACCATTGCCTTGCCTCCCACGCTGTCTATCAAGTTTGTCTAATTCGACAAAGTTTCTGAATTAATTAATATTTATAATGAGATTTCATGCGCATATCAATCAACAACTTCTAGTTAGAATGAAATTAAATAAAATTTTATTCCAAATAATATTAATATTTTATAAGGTCTGAGTGTTTTCCTATGTATATTAAATAAATAAAATAAATAAATAAATATTCTCTTACAATCACACCAATTCTTTAGTTCCAAGTTAAGTATCACTAAGAACTTGTGTTATGGATACTACAGAACGGATAAACATACTTAAATACTTTTTTTTTTTTTTTGTAAATACATACTTAATATACATAGGAAAACACCCAGACCAGAACAAATATTCATGTTCATGCACACAAAGATTTGTCCTGTGTGGGAATCGAACCCACGACCTCTGGAGTGAAGTGCAGGTATACTGACCTCCACGCCAAATCGGTCGTCAATGTCAATGTCAGTGTCAATATGTATTAACAATAAAAAAAGTATATTTATCCGTTATTTAGTATCCATAACACAAGTTCTTAATGATATTTATCTTGGAACTAACTAATTGGTGTAAGTGTCAGAAATATTTATTATTATTACTAATGTTTTGTTATTATATTTAATATGTTAACGTCTAAATACTTTTTTTAAATTTGATTCAAATTAGAAGTTTTTGATTAATTCTCGTATGAAATCTCTATTCCTAGTTTTAATTAATTCAGAAACTTTGTCGCATTATACAGTAATTTTCCAGTATTCATCTGAGATAGTATATAGCTCCAAGATTAGCAGCTAGCAATGATGTAGCCACGCATGCCGGCCCTAAATCAATGTCGGAGGCTCAATGGTGGCCGCGGTAAGCAGCCCTGTCACGGAGATCTATTCCATTATTAATATGTCACACAAGTATTCACTCTGCAGATGTTGATGGTTAACTATGTGATAATACTGATATTGGTATCTCTATACACCAGCATCCTGAAGTTACAAACACAATCCGTTCCTTAATCATAATCATATTTATTTGCAAATACAGGTGATACAGGGGTGTTCACAACACACACTAAGCTTCTAAGTGTCTTATAAACACTATTTGGAATTTGATCAAAGAAATAATAAGAGATATATATAATAACATCTGCCAACAAACTGTTGTACAGTTTGGTAGACGTAGAATACTATGTAATCATTGATAAGAAAACTAAATAAATACTTTTTCATAAAATAAATAAATATTTTTCATTTTACATATACAAAGGTGGGCTCATCTCTAGAAAAGATCTCTACTAGCCAACCCGTACCAGTTGTAAACTAAATAGTTGTACGGGATAAATAACACACTACTGAACTAGAATAAATTAATCACGAAACTTAGTTCTGGGAAAGGTGACCGTATGTGTGATATTTTATATCGAGATCTTCGTTAATGTATAATATGTTGGCTATTAAATAACTATTTATTGGCACAGCGCGTCAACGTGCGTACCGTGAAGTGTTTGTAAAACTTCATGAGTGTTATTAAATGAAACAAAACAGTGCAACATCACTTTTCAAATTCACTAAAGAAGTCCTTCTGAGATCTCAGTATAGTCCCACATTTTTACTGTGGACTCAAGAGGTTTAGGGGAGGGCATCTCATTTACTACTCATTCTCATTTACTATGATTTATATGTTATTAATATATCTCTTACTTGACTCTTCCCAAATATGCTAAACGCACGAAGCCATTATTTAAAACAAAAAAAAAATCTTATATAAATGTATTAATCGGAGCCTATTTTCAGGCTTATAATTGCCTGTGCAAGAACATAAAGCTCTGCATAACAATATATTATTATCAAAAAAAACATGATTCATTTGACGACCGATATGGCGTGGAGGTCAGTATACCTACACTTCACTCCAGAGGTCGTGGGTTCGATTCCCACACAGAACAAATCTTTGTGTGCATGAACATGAATATTTGTTCTGGTCTGAGTGTTTTCCTATGTATATTAAGTATGTATTTACAAAAAAAAAAGTATACAAGTATTTTTATCCGTTGTTTAGTATCCATAACACAAGTTCTTAATGATATCTATCTTGGAGCTAAATAATTGGTGTGATTGTGGGAGAATATTTATTTATTTCGGCCGAGACGGCCACCTGTCGGTCGCTTGCTTGTTCGGCACAATAACCATACGCACCTAGGTGATTTGCACATCGACTAACTTGAGGAATTACGTACTAAAGAGTTTATATTACTGCATAAAATTAAATGTATTTTTTTAATTAAATAAATATGTAAATGAAGTACAACATAAGTTATATATACAAAACAAATTATTGCACTTTTAATTTAGTCTTCAACCGGATAAATATTTTATATAAAATAATGATGTTTTGTACGTGGGTACAGAGAGTGTCGGCTACAGAATTCCACTTCCCAGCAGCACGGGAGATTCCCCTCTCAAAGAATAGATTAAAATCCTTTGCTCTCTCAAAGGAGAGGAAATATTGTTACTTTGTAATTGAAACTACTTCGATCCTTTTCAAAGTCTTCTCTTTATTCAGTGTTCAGTTCTAAAAGGGTGCTTTGAATGGTATACTCTAGTGCCATACTGTCATAGGAATATAGATTGATTTTTCTTAGTTTGAAGAAGCGAATTAGTGAAACATATTTATATTATTACATATTAGGTAATTTGTGTATTTTTAATTAACGTTAAAATTAAATTGGGGTTGTGTTCTTTATTTTAGATGGAATGTTTCTTTATATTATATTCAAGCGTAGATATAACCGCGTGGGCTTTAGAATTATCTAACTTTTTATGTTAATAGGATAATAGACATAAATTGAGGTGTGATTATAGTTTAAGCTTCAGTGAATGTTGTTGTATGATGTTACTTATAATTACGGTATATTTTATAGTCCTTGTTTATGTCTACCTATAAAACATGTTAATAGAGGGGGGTCCTAATAATGACGTCCAATTTTTTTGAATTAATAACAGCTTTGTTCATAGAGCTTTTTCCATTTTTGTTTCCCGGTTTTCAATAGTTTGAAAGTTATAAATGTTTTTCTGAATTTTCAGGAGTTTTCTACATTAACAACAGTAGAAGTTTTTTTTTGATTTTTTTATAATCGAAAAGAAAAGATGGTTCTTTTATAATTCAAATTATCAGGTATGTGAAATTTTGAAAATTTGAGTATGAAATGTCTAAAATATCTTTCCAAAATTAATAATGAAATTTCATACTATAAGACTGGAGTTTAGTACTATGTACTTACATATAAGACTAGGTAAACACATGCGCAACGTTATAATAGTTTATAATTCACCACTAGCAGGTGGGGTTCGCTTGGGATCGAATTCGCAAAAGCAGCATATTGCTTCTGCAGTAGATAATAATGTAGTCGTTTAATGATTAGTAGATAAGAATAATGTGAAAGTTTTAGTCAGGTATTTATTGTAAGCTCAGCTACTCTATCGTATTAGGTTTGGTGCCTGTAAAGATAGTTGTAAGTTTTATAGTTGAATAAATAAATAAATATATATAACGCTCAAAAACTATTACATTATTGTACGAAAAAATCCACATTCTGAAATATGAAATTCCCTCGAGGCAGGCCAACGCATGAAACTATTTGCACATAGCCTCTTCATTCGTTTGTTTAGAAACATCAATTGGGCCGAGAGTCCCGGGCTGACGGGCTGACCAGGCGGTTTTATGGCGATCCTTTGTATCTTCCTGCAGTAACATCATTTGTCGTCCTCCGGCGTCCCGAGGGACATCCGCTTTTAGCTCGTTCTTTAAAGGCTTACTAATGGTAACATTTCGGCATCTTCCCACAGAGGCTTTTGCGAAATTCCCGGAGTATTTTCCAAATAACTTTGTATAAAATAGAATTCATTTATATATGAAATATGTAACCTTTATTTTATAATATATCTCATTTATCTAAACTGCGTCAACTTCTTCCCATGACGCAAGGGTAGTCGTTATGACGAGTCACATTAAAAACGCGTCAACACGTCTAAGGTGCGTGGGTCACACACGTGATCTGTGGCGCGCGTTTCATTGCGTGTTACTCTTGCAGTTTTTCACACAATAGCACGCCTGTTTTGAAGGGGTGCTGATAGATCCTACCAAAATCTTGAAATCCCAAACCAACCTCACCTGCTAGTGGTGCTAGTGGTGCCGATCAACATGCATCAATAGGCTCGCCACCTGTTACGTGGGACAAAAATATCATTAGCGAAGTATGAGCGAAATATCTATGTTCCTTGAAGGTACCCCTTACAGAACACAGACTTACGAACAGAGACAGATTACACGCTCACGTTTCGCTAAATATAAAGTTGGCCCTACGTAAATGTAGATGGTCTCATTCGTTTGTCGGCAGGTGTACCACTTGCGTGGGAGGCGATGACCTTCTTCTGCGAACCGGGAGAGGGTGCGGAATCCGCTCTATCTCCGGCTACGCCGTTGGCGCAGCGGGCGGGCCAAGAGGGCCCTTTCGGCCGCGCCTGGTGGGTCTTAGACGGCGGGAGCAGGGGGCCCCTTCCGTCTACCTATATACCCTCCCAGAACCGACTTCTGGTTACGCCATGACCGCACAAGGAGGTAGGGGGGGGGCGCTACACACTGAGCTTCTTTAAGGAGGTCCTCCCGGTTTTGATCCGGCTCCTGAAGCTACAAACTCAAGCACTGGTGGTCAACAGCGGTGGGCATCGTCGATTTTTTTAGTAGGACTGCGGTGGTCGTGTCTGCCGCAGTGAGCTCCACACTCCCCTCCCGGTCCCCCCCTTGCCCGGAAGACAGTGCGTAAACAGCATTTTTTTACGATAAAAAAAAAGGTGTACCACTTGCAGGTGAGGTTGGCTTGGACTCTCGAGCTCTTGGTTGGATCCCAGTACACCCACATGCAGTTTTTTAACACTAATAAACTAAAATAGTTTCCTAATTGTTTTTTTGAGTTTGTCTCTTATTATGATATGATTATGTAGAATTCGAAGCTTTTAATCAGAGCCTTTGATAGCCTGTATATTATCAGTCACAATACTTATACACTATACTTGCCCTATAAGCGGCAATAGGCTCGCTACCTATTACGTGGGACCAACTATATAATTGGCGAAGTGTGAGCGTATAATATGCCTCTGCCTACCCCTTCGGGAAAACAGGCGTGAATATGTATACTTAGCTAAACCTTTTGTCAAAGTAATATTTCACAGCGCAATTGTGTACTGAGAGGAGCATGAGTGATATTGTTCACTCCTGCTGTACGTAAATCAATAGGAGTTTCGTAAAAAATGGTTTGTTCGCGATTGGAACTGGGCTTGTCGTAACTCAATACAGAGCCATCGGTGGAACTTCTGTGTTACATTTCTGTGATGTATTGAGTGTAGGAGAGCTGTACACGATTAAATACTTATCTTGTTTAGTCCCTGTAAATAATCATTTATTCCAATGATTTAAATTTTTAAATTTAAATGCCAGGTCCGGGAGACTACGTAAGTGGAAACGTTGACTCAAGTTAAGCAGAGTTAGTTTGGTGATCGTTTGTATGGAATTTGAAATCGACCGCTATCGTACTTTGGAATCGTAAAGCTTTTGGGTCCATTTATTATGATTTGATGTCACTACAATGACTAAAACTAATTGTAAAAGTGTTTACAGAAAAAGGTGTTCAGAGACTAGCGAAACACACGGATGTCAAATGCCAACTGTTTCTTCATTTAATCAAATTAAGTCTACACGTGCATCACACACTCAAATGCATTCGCACACTTCTTTATAACCCCACAATAGTATGGTGGTATTTAAGCTAACGAAGAGATCTTTGAGTTGAAAAAACCTATAAACAGAACGCTACAAAATTACCATCCTCAAATCGCACGGTTTCTGTGTGATATGACATCGATCTTGGTTTGTGAGAGAAGGCTTAAGCCCAGTAGTGGACCTTTAAGAAACTGAAATCATAAATTATAAAACCTGAGAATAGTATCGCAAAAAGCGCTCATATTTGGTGACAGAATATATGTTATTGCAAATACAAAAAAGAGAGGAAGTATTGAAGATAGAATATTATAATGAAATAAGACTTCAAAGTTCTACTATGGGATATAAAAACAGTTTGCATCGTACCATTGGTAATCCACGCTTATATAAATTAGTCATACTCGTAGTAATGAATCGCAGACCGCCTCTTTCTCCCGCGTACATCAGATTCATTGGACAGCAGCCACATTAGTCATATCAACCAGTTTATGTCTTCATGAATAAACTATTTTCGTGCATCCTGCAAAAACTAGAATAAGAAGAATAAGAATAAAATTATTTATTTGGTACATTTAAAGACATAGTAATGCCAACAGAAAACAAAGAAAACAAAACAAAAAAGAAAGCCCTAACTAGAATACATAGACCAGTAAAAGGTCCCCTTCTCAGCTCGAAGTTGTGGTTATGAAACCATAGCGCTGGTATTCCGAAGGGGCCTAAGTGCACTGTCACGGTCAATCCACAACATAAATAAATAGTTTACAATAAATTAAGTATGCAATCAAAGTTATCTGAAAATAATACAATTATTGTGCGAAACGGAACGGCACATTCCTTTATTTCAATAAGTATGTCTTAAAAGATAGTGTAGTGTATGCGCTTACGTAATAGTTTCTGGATAATCACCTTTTCACAAACAAGCAAAGTCTAATTCTCACCACGTCAGTCATGGAAGTCACCTGGCGAGAGTAGACGAGGGTAGTCTGATAAATGCCCACAATTGCAAAGGTCCCACCAGTACTCTTTGAAACGTAAAAACTAAAGAACCTGCGGGAAACTAGTATTTTTAATACGTTTGGAGCTTCGGTATATTATGTATCGCTATTACGGCTAAATGATAACTGGGCTTAACATATTATATAATTTTGTTGAAGTCGGAAGTCGTTTCATATTCATTTTAGCCAACTTCAAACTTCAAATATTTATTGCCCTTTTTTTTTTTTTTTTTTTATTATCGTCTGTAAAAAAATGCTGCTTACGCACTGTCTCCCGGCCAAAAGGGGGAGACCGGGAGGGGGTGTGGGGCTCACTGCGGCCGACGCGACCACCGCAGTCCTACCCACTAAAAAACTTCAGACGACGCCCACCGCTGTTGAAAAGGGGCGAGGCACCAGTGCCCGGGTTTGTAGCTTCTGGTACCCCGCCCCGCGGCCAACGTCCCCCGGATCAGAACCGGGGAGACCTCCTCAGGAAGGCGCAATTTGCAGCGCCCCCCCTACCTCTATGTGCGGCCATGGCGTAACTGGCCGACTTCAGGGGGGGTCTATGGCGAGACGGAAGGGGCCCCCTGCCCCCGCCGCCTAAGACCCCCCGGGCGCTGCCTGACGGGCCCTCCTGGCCCGCCCGCTGCGCCAACGGCGTAGCCGGAGAGAGAGCGGATCCCGCTCCCTCTCCCGCTCCGCGGCCTCCTTCTGCGACATCACCACTTCGCAGAAGGAGGCCATCGCCTCCCACGCCGTCTCGCTGTCGACCATCTTTTGCATGATGGTCGGCAGCGAGAGAGCCACTCCACCCAGGGCCGCGGCTAACGTCGACCGCGGCCCCGCCCACGCAGGGCACGCCACCAAAGTGTGCTGCGCAGTGTCTTCCGCACAGTCACAGTGGTGGCAACACCGGGTCGACTCCCCCCCGGCGACGTCGCACAGATACTTCCCAAAGCACCCGTGCCCGGAAAGTACCTGCGTGAGCCGGAAGGACATCGACCCCCACCGAGAAAATATTTATTGCCCTAATAAAATCCCTCTTTTATCCCTTATTTAAAGTTTATATCCGCTCTCTAAAACATAATCTTATTTATTCGTTCTCGTTAGTTCTGCGGATATAAGGTAGCCTACCAAGATCTAACGAGCCCAAGTCAACCTCACCTGCAAGTGATGCACCTGCCGACCAACGGACGAGGCTCTGGCGATCATAACAGTGTAAGGTAAGCGGCAATAGGCTCGCCACATATTACGTGGGACCAACTATATAGTTGGAGAAGTGTGGGCGTATAATAATAATAATATTACTTAGTGCTCCTGGTAGCTAAAATATTTTTTTAATTTGTTGAGTGGATTTTGAATCACTTGTGAACATGACTAAAAACGATTCTTTACTTAAACGTGAGGCTGTATAATACAAATATTTATGTATTAAGTAATGCAATTAGTCTATAAATGAATGCTGCATGTTACAAATGTGTAATCGAAAAGCAGACCCATTTATCCAGCTAACTATCACGAAACAACAGATCGCGTATTTCTGCCCAAAACTAACTGTACATTATAGCTCCACGAGATAAAGAATGGAGCAGGGGTCTCACAAGGGCCTTTCTGGCGCCTTCGAACCACTACTAATTAAGCGGGAATACATAATTAACTTTCCCGGGACGAATAAGTCGGCCGATAAAGCACCCTGGGCAAACTCCGGTCACTCATGAAAGTTAATGTCGGGTTATCGTGGCCAGGTAATGTATTGTGGCTCGACAAATGGACGCTACTTCGCCGCGTCACTACACTATACTAACTGAGCAGTTTTGTCGCATGAGATAAGTTTCCGAGTTATCGTTGGGGTGATTATTTTTATATTATGCCTCATTGTTTCAGCCTGTTTATTTCCGACTATTGGACACTGAAGACCTCTTACAATCGGGGCAACAGCGATTCAAGTGGATTTGCGAGACTGTTCGAAAGGGTTACCGCTGCCTTGGTGTTACAGGTTTAAGAAAGAACATGGATGGTTTTTAGTCAGTAAAAGTCTGACACATCCATCCGTTCCACCCACAGCGTTAATGACCGTCCTTTTGATGATTTTCCATCCGAAAAAAAAGGGATTCAAGTGGATAATATTGTGAATAAATTTACTCTTTCAAATATCATAACTTTGAACTCCCAGAATCAGATATTTTTTTGCTCGTCTGGTCATTTCTGGTCAGAAGTACCAAGAGGTCATGAGGAGACTGGTTGTGTTAACTTACCTTTATAATCGCCGGACGATGGGCAGTTGCATCATCTTGCGTACTGGCTTGAACCGCGATCACAGACCCGCCTATGGTGGTGGTATTAGGTCAAATACTCCCAATATTAGCGTGTCCAATGTTCAGCAGTGGACTTGATATGGCTTAAGCGATGATGATAAGATGATACGAACAGTTCTCAGCACAATCTTATTTATCCAAACTAAACGAACAGTTCTTCGGAACAAGCACTTATATTTTGTAAAATAACGCCCAAGCATTCTGCTACTTCAAAAATCTCTAATTAGCATTATACTAATAAAATGTTAACTTGCTCATCGTAATGTTGCAATGCATTGTCTCTAAAGTACCGGAGCTAAACTTAACATTTGAAATACTCTGAAAATGAATTCCTCGAGGATAGCAGCAGGTAGACCCGCTAATTTGACTCGTACGGTCCTCTCGAGGTTACCGCCAAATAAATGAGCACAGGAGGCTGCATATTATTTACATGTTAAGAAATTAAAGTTTAACATAATTAATAATAATAATGTTTTATTTTTCTCAACACAAACAATTGGTAAATTAGCAGTATGTAGATGATTAAATCATTACAAAGTAACAGTTTGTGTGAGACTGATGCCTGAGATAGGTATAAGGTCTCGGTAGGATCCCTATACACTATTAAATTTAAATAAGTTTAACTAATATTACTTGTCTTACTCGGTAATTCATGACAATGTCATAATTAATTTGTTTATTAAACGCTACTTCACTTAAGTTTATATAATTATTGCAACACGCTGACAGGGTTAATGTCAGGTAGTGGAAAATGTTTATGACTGTTCACCTATGAGTGCAATAAACGATTCGACTTTGACTTATCTATTAAAGCGACGATAGACCAGAGGCGAGACCCATAGACTTTTCTTATTCAGAGGGTCTCGGGTTCTAACCCCGGCGCACCTTTGACTTTTCGAAGTTATGTTCATAATCATCGCTTTCTCTGTGCTTCGGAAGGCACATTGTCCCCGGCTGTCATGTACATCTATGGCAGTCGTTATAAGGGAGTCAGAACCTTTCTATATACTAACAGCTGATTTAACCATAGAACTATGATTCCCTCTGGGTTGTGGAGGTCAGACGGCAATCGCTCCATATAATAATTAAAATTCATATAAAATCGGGCCATACCAGTAAGCAGACCTTAAGCTTAAGTCCAGAGCAACCGGGAGAATGCTAGGATATGATGAAGACTTTGATAACCTATCGCCAGTCGAAAGCCGGCCTTCTGTTATCAACAGTTCGCGTTATTACGGTGCGGTTGGCTATAAGGATGATGCCACCATTACACAAATCCTTTCCTTGTTTTTCCGCGCTGCCGTCTCTCGTCTGTTTGTTACCGCATAAAGTAACAAGAATAATAAAACTATGGTAAAAAGTCCAATGAAATATTCAAGAGTTTGAGAATGTCGTTAAAGTTAAAAGTGGAGGGTTCAACTCAGCTTCGATGATCGGAGCGGATTGGGGCCAAACTCCCAGTCATTCTAGCAGGTAAATAAAATAATCGAGTAAGGTTTTTAAGCTACGGATAAATTCTAGGTATGTACAGTACAGTCGTTTATGTATTACTTTGTTATTTTTTTGTAGTAGTCATTTAGTTGCGTATGGTTTACGGGGCAAGCGTAGTATTCCGCAGTTCGCATACATTCTTAAAGTTCAAAAAGTATAATGACGCGGTGTAAGAGAAGAATTATTTTTTACTGTTAACTCTTAATGAATTATACATTGATAAATCTTAATGATCATAACAAAGACAAAGACTTTTTGTTTCACATGAAATATGATACATGAGTGGTCTTAAAATTTAATACAGTCCGCATATTTCACCAGTAACTGGTATGCAAAAATATAATTAGAGGATTCTAAAAAAACAAACATAAATTTGTTGTTCAAAATATTCACTCAGTGAATAAAAACATTTATCAACAAGCCATTTTTTTAAATGAACTTTGAATTTATTCAATGGCACTAGCTTAAGGTTATTGTCGAGCCTATTGTAGACTTTAATATACATGACATAGCTGTTCTTCGCATAAGATGCAGTAGACATGATTGGCAGAGTCAGTTTATTTGGATACCTACTTGTCGATTATCTCTACGCTCTTTTTGATACAATTCGGGATGTGACCGAACAAAAACACAAATCTTCTCTGCAACAGTTGATCTTAAAGACAATAAAGTATATTTTTTTTTTTAAGTAATTTTAGTTGGTAGATTACTATGCTGGCTTTGACTAATAACGAATTTTCTTTGCCAAGTTTGCCAAGTGGATGGTTGGACAAAACCTATAATAAACCCTGTTTAATCAAATCAATGCGTTATGTGACTACTACACCGCACTTATAAGTGGTTTGTGCCAGTCATCCTTCCTTTCCAATGCACTTCGGTCTTTTTTTTTCGGAGAAAAATTCAAATGACTATCCCCTGCTACGGGTCGAGCGGAAATATGTGTCAGAATTTTATTAACTTAAAACCATCCATCTTCAGCCTGCTATTTCCCGACGTATGCGCTTTTGTCCTGCTTATAGGTTTACACGTTTTGTTAAGCTTAGCAATTAAGTCATAATCCGCAGCAGGTGCGGCGAGGGATTACGGCCAGATTGAACGACGATTGGCAGGATTGCATATTGTAAAGTTTGACGGCGTGTCGCAATCTCCCCGATGTCCTCTGTGAATGTTTTATTTCGTGCTCTCGGCGCGGGTAGTGCGATGTTACCCTTGGGGCCTAGGGGAGTCTGGATTAACGGCTAATACAACAGTTACTGTTCAGACGAAACGCTGAGCAAAAAGTTTTATGTGATTAGCTATTTTCAATAGTTTTTGATAAGAAAGAAATGTGTTTGTCAGTGGTTCGTTACATTGGTAACGTAAATGCCATTGCTGGGAATGATTTCATATTAAATAATCAATGATAACAACGTGGTTCCTAGTTCTTATTATTTGGTAAATAATAGATAATATTTTTTGAAGTAAAGAATATATAAATTGTCGTAAACGAGGGTGTCCTCCTATTTACTAATTAGTTTTGTTACTCGCACTCAGTCGGTAAATTTTATATTAAAATGTAGTGTTATGGTGGTAGTCCCATTGGGTGCGGTAGGCTAATGAATAAAGTCAAAACCGCCTCAACGAGAATAGCCAGCGGTGGGTAGACAAGGGCTAACTTTCAAACACTGATTTTTTTTTTTATAAATCGACAAAACTATCAAGTTACCAAACTAACCCTGTCTATTATAAAAGTACATTACTCGTTCCTTTTAATATGAAACTAAGTTTACGATCACTCACTGAAAATATTTATTTGAAAGTATTTTACACCAACACTTCGAGCTACACTTTAAGTAGCCATTTAGAATAGCAGACAAATAAAAGTGACATAAATCGGTCAGTGAATCTATTTCCGAAGCACTCCATCCGATATTTACAAAGTTACATGAATAACTACAGGCTCCAGTTATGATGCTTTTAACTGAATTTTAAACGCATTTATTTTGCATGAAAATTCTGATAGTACAAACACAAATAGATAAAAAAAAGATGTAAGTAAATAGTTCTTACAAAATCTTACGGTAAGAATTTTAATACATTAATCAAAAACTAACTTCTTCCCGCGGACATGACATCAATATATCGAGCCCTACAGTGATCACCCAATACCCCTAGAATTTCATCAAAATCGTTTTAGTGAAGCACAGTCGCACTTTAGCATTTTATTACATAGGTACATCATATTCGCAAACACCATCAAAATCTATAATTATTCTCTGGTGACTTTTCTAAAGAAAATAAATATTTTCTAACAATTACACCAATTATTTAGTTCCAAGATAAGTATCATTAAGAACTTGTGTTATGGATACTAAATAACGGACAAAAATACATAAATACTATTTCTTTTTGTAAATACATACTTAATATACATAGGAAAACAATTTATGAACACACAAAGATTAGTGGGAATTGAACCCACGACCTTAGGAGCGGAGAGCGGGTATTCTCGCCACCACGCCATATCGGTGGTCAAAAAATGAAGAAATAATTGACAGCTTTGTAGTATAGATGGGTCAGATAATAAAGAAATCTGATACAATATCAAAGACAACATACGTTATTTACAGCCAGTACAATAATATTAGAAGACAATAAATCCTATATCTCTGTAGACGTTAACCTAGAAAACTGTTCCAAAAAGCAATTTTATACTGAGAACAATATCTCGCAGACTTTTCAGATCAACGGAGTATTACAAAGCAAATAGCTGATCTCGGCTGTGTGTGCGGGGGACATTTCGGAAGAGGGGCTCGCCTCGGCCCACCGCGCGCCGGCTGCTCTTGACACAGAACGTCACTTTAGTAAAACGTCATCAACTCCGCATTATGTAATTTTCTCTAAACGCCATTATCGCACATTATCATTTCCGCAAGACGTCTTAAAACTTAAAATTCTAACTATGTTACTTTATCTATTTTTTGTACAATGTCTTATTCAGAAAACATCATTTTCAAACAAAGTCAATTACTTAAAACGTTCTTTACGCATATATAAGAGCTAAAAATTTTTTTTTGCTAAATGTCACTTTGCCCGAATGTCATTTAAAATATTTTTTTCTATTTAGATTATTTTATGCTAAAGTTTCAGAATTGAGTAAGTTATTAATTAGTATTAGGTTTGTAACCTATTTTACATAATTTTTACATACATATTTGTATATTATAGTTGATTTTGACCAGGAATCAATAACTGTCGGTCCCTGTTTGTGCGAACATCAATAATTATTATTAATCATACGTTTTTGATCTCCTGAGAAATGCTTGTACGACTTTTTTGAAGTAAACTTTTTGCAAATATGACAATGCAATAAATACTTTAGAAACTGGCCTATTCTTCCACTCCTCGCAAAAGCAAAGTGAGATTCTGTGTCAAGCCACGCCGACCGCGCTTTCATCTTCCAGCTCCTCGGGAAGCGTTGCTCCCAAATATGTATTATTTTACTTTGGGAGAGCTTTGTTCTTAATAGAATTGGATATGATTTTAATCGATTTCGTTCTATACATTCTGTACACTAGAGTTTTGTTTTAGTCAGGTCTAAACAGGGATATTTAAACTTAAACTTTGTCGCACAAATAAAAGTTGTATAAAAGCACACTTCATACTAGCCATTATCTACCAACGCACAATATAAAGGTAGACCTTCTACTTTTTAACGATGACTAAAATTTTTTTTGTCAAAAATAACAATTCTTTTATCTAATTTTAATCTAAATTTATGGGTACACCACAATAGTTATAGATGGATAAATATTTATTATTTATTCGAATAAAATTTTGGACATGGATAGATAACCAAGATTTAGTTTTAGCATAGAATACATTTTACCGCTGTTCATCCAGAATGCACGATTTACATAGAACCGAATTCCATCGGGCTAGATCAAATATAATTAGAGAGCTTCACTTGTGAATGCGTTTTCCAAATCCGGTCTTCTGGAGCCGGCAAATGAAAACTAACGATCGAGGACGCAGCTTCATTAGTTTTCCTTCTGCAAGGAGCTATAAATCAATTTGGGTCTAACGAATATTATGCAATTTCATGATCAAACGACTTTCAACTGAAATTCGGTCATTACTGCGGAAATAATTATGATTAAATTGTTTTTTTTATACCTAGGTATTCGGATGATTCTTGCATCCCATGATCGCTTTCCGAGAATCACTTAAGGTAATGTCATAGGCAAGGTTTAATAAAGCTCTTGTTCGTAAAAAAATGTATTCGTGAATAAACACATTTATCTAGATTTGCTTGTGTTCCTTATAAATTATTACAAATATGCATTATTTTCCAAAAAAAAAAAAAAGTTACAATATATGTGTCTGTTGTTTAGTACCTATAATGTAAGCTCTGCCTAATTTGGGACTAGAATCACTATGTGGACATATCACAAGGACATTTATTTATTTATGAATCTATTTATGCAATTTTGAAATAAATCGATCAAAAGTCAAAAGAACTCACTGATACTAAATGGGCATTGATAGTCTAAGTATAGCACGAGCAACTTCGAAGCTACGCAATGAGCACTTAAGACCCTTTACTAAGAGGTACTCTTTATTTTTCCAGTTATATTTTAAAATTGTATGTACCGGTGGACGGGAACTAAACAATTTTCTCTGGCGCGCTCCAAATTAGGTTCCGTTACATTTGTGAGAGTGGACCAACTACATTTTTGTCGCAGAAGCCTTATTTCGTTCAATGTGATTTTTTTTGTCATGCTCATACATTTTTTCATACTTCCATATTTTGAAGCTGTAATAGAACTGTCCATACAAAATTTCGAAGTATAAAAATATAAAAAGATATTTCGACTATAACGATTGCAAAATATGGATCTCTTGACTGTGGGTCTAGTCTTAAATCCTCAGTGACGTAATGACGCGTGTTTAAAACGTAAATTGTAAAGTACTGGAAAAATTCGGCGTGTTTATCAATTTCCTTGTAGTTCAGCCATCAGAGCAGTGGACCAGTTATCTAAATGTCGTGGGTTCAAATCCCGTACAGGCTTTTAACTTTTAATTACATTTTATATCCTTTATTTTTAAACCGTTTAATTATTATTCATTACTCCATTTATTTATTATTTGTTCTGAATTGAACAAATTTTGGCTCGTTTTAATTTTTATATAATAATAATCTTTACTAGCAGAAAAATAAATGTGACAAGGATATTTGATAGCTATGACTTCTGCACCAGGCTCGCAGGCCTGTGTTGCAGCAGTCAAAAAGAGAATAACAATTTAAGTTACATAATGTAGTTAAAAGAGCTCCGGTTCGACTGAGACTATGAAGTAGTTCGAACAATAAACTAATAAATAATAGAAAAAAAAAACACTTAAATAACGAAATTTAAAAACAGAATAAAATGCCGCAAATTATGTTATGTTTTGGATTTTAATTCCGTTCAAGTATGAATCATAAACACAGGTCACAAGGTCGTTGTCAGATTCTTACTGTACTCCAGTCGTAGAAGTAGCATTAGTATTATGTTTTTAGTCTTAAATTGCGTATAAAGTGTTTCTGGTGCAATCCAGCAAGCAAAACAAGCAATTTAAACAGTATCAAAATAGTTTAAATATTCCAGGACATTTTACACAAGCAGAGCCTATCTAACATACCTTACATACCTTACCTACGATGGGTGACTACTAGACAACGGGTAATTACATACTTATATTAACCCAATAGTCATTGTCGTCATCCTGCGGACTGGTTGGAACTGCAATCACCAACCCGACTGTCCAGCGTGCCGATTATGGGAAATACCTCCAATAGAATGTAATCTATTGGGGAGACTAATGTTTAGCAGTAGACTTTACAGGTGTGATATGATGATACTTATAAAACATAGAAATATTCGTATTCATCGTCAAAAATAAACAAGCGAGTTCATAGTTCAAACTGCAAACAAATTACCGAGGTAACTTTAGTGGGATATAAATTTATGAGAAAGTCGCACGTGCGTGAGTTAAAGCCCTCTCGTGTCCGACGATTGAAATGTTCACGCTTACGGGATAATTGAATGACATGATATACAAACATGCACTTTTTAAAACTAAACAAGTACTTATTTGGTTTCTAAACTTTATTAAAGTTTTAAATGTTGGTTTCGTGCGTTCTGCACATTTAGCCAGTGTAAAGTTAAATATATATGAATAATAAGAATATGAAGAAAATAATAAGAAATAGATATGAGGGGCCCTAAGCCCCTTGAGTCCCCAGCAAAAGTGTGGGACTGAGATCTCACATGGAATTCTTGAGAGAATTTGGAAAGTGATGTTGCACTATATTGTTTCATTTACTAACACTTATGCACGTGCGCAAACATCTAACGGTTAATAATCCACGGTGGATTACGCATTAATGTTTCAAAGAACAATGGGCTGAAATGTATGGGGTCTGGCCCCACCTCGTAGCATCATAAGAGTTACATGGATTTAAAGGGGATCATAGACACAACCAAAAGCGATTTCTATTGGACACTGTTTTCCTTGAATAAAATACTAAAGTATCGAAGAAAACTAAAATGAAATTTGTAAGGTCTACATTTTACGTTCCTTTATTGTGAAATTACGTGTTTTCATATAAGGAGGACATAGAGGATACGGAGGAGAGGATACATACACATAAAGAAAACAGCCAGATCAGAACAAATATTCATGTTCATGCACACAAAGAATGAACCCACGTCAGGAGCGGAGTGCTAGTATACTGACCTCCATGCCATATCGTTCGTCAAACGGTAATGGTGGAACATGAAGTATAACTTCGAATAAAGCATGACGAAGCCGTCCTTCTGCGGATGTTTATTCGTGACACCGGTGAGGTGGAAGTCCATGAATAGTCGATGTGGTCTACTCCGAGGCGGGATTTGGAGCCCATTTTACTTTAACATTTTTCTTAGAATTAAAATTGAATTGCAATTTTTCTCTAGTGACCAAAATTTTGATGAATATTGTAAAAAGGTTTTCATACATACTTAGTTCTAATGCTTATTTGTTCCAATCGGGACAATGGCAACTATTTAAGAAGGATTTGGACAGTCAGTATACCCATGGAAATCTAAATAAGATTTCAATGATGATACCGTACACAGATCTCTCCGTACCCCCTAGCTTGGTGTGAAACTGCGTGCTTGCTGTCGAAGTAAATGGTGATAATTATAAAAAAGAGAAGCTCTTTACAACGTAAGTATGATATCAAGCCAATCATTGCATATACTCGAACCAAGAAATTTGGGAAGTCGTTTTTGAGCAAGACTACTAAGCTCTGGAATTCGCTGCCGGCTCATGTGTTTCCTATTTCCTATGATCCCGGGTCTTAAAAGCGGGCCGTGAAATTCATTTTAGCAGGCCATCATGAGTGGGTGCGCTTTGTACCGTACTTATTTTAGATATGAAGCGCCTTCATTTCTTTTTTGAACTGCTTACCATCAGGCCAGATGTAGTCATAATGACGTGTCACATTAAAAAAAAGTACTCGTAAGTATGTAATTTACAGAAGTCGAGTCCTGATTACAGTGACAAAGTACTAAATTAATATGATCCTAGTCTTAGATATTTTTAGTAATACTTTCTTACGTCCATATTTCTCAGAATAATCATGTCAATATTTAAAACAGTGTTACAGCAAGATCCCATTCACCTGCCTCCACCGTTCGGCACAGGTTCCACGTGGTGAAGTAATCTGACCTGAACCCGATTGATCTAAACTGATTTTCATATCAAATTGTATTCAAATCTTAGCCTGGGGCTGACTTATACTTAATTTCCCTTTGTAAGATAAAATCAAATGTCTGATATTTTTAACAGTAAATAAATACTTTGCGGTTAAAATATTCGAAAAAAATATTAAAACCATGATAAAATGTTTCCCTTCTGTGTAACCCTTCTCAAGTAAACATAATATTTAAATTAATTCTCAGAAATGTTCAGGGAAAACGTTCCAAAATGTAAGAAATTAAGAGTTTATGTTCAGCATAACACAATAAGGGTCTATAGTGTTCTTACCAAGATCTAAGGACCCCAGCCAACCTCACCTGCAAGTGGTGCATCTGCTGATCAACGGACGAGGCTCTGGCGAACATTCTACCTATTACGTGGGAACAACTATGTAATTGGCGAAGCGTTGGAGTATAATATGCCTCAGCCTGCATAACACAATTAAACCATACAAATAAATTGATTAATCGGTGACAACGAATCAAAACATCCAAGCACACACCGAACAAAATATGAAATATGTATCATGTAAGCTCGAGTTGGCTCTGTTTTAAGCTCGCATTGTTTTGTAAATATATTTTTATTCCAAGAATTTTATTTGTAGCAATTTGTTGGCTTATCTGTACTGTATATATCCACACATACTATAACATGGCCCTGCAACGGTGCACAATTGTTTATCAGATAAATTCAGATAAATCTTATTAAAAATCTACGCGATGCTGGGTAGTCGGAAACGGAGTTAGTCAGTTGGCTAGTTAGTTACTATATAATAAACATTTATACGTAGGGTCAAAGATGAGAAAGATTCTGAATGCCTTATGGCATTAAGTTTGCCTTTTGTACATTTGTTTTGTTTACGTGTGTGCAATAAATTCTATGTAGGCGACTTAAAATTAGAACAATCTTACAGTTGGATTTTATACACTTGCTTCTAGGTTCGTTTGGTGAAATACGACTTACCTTGGTGGCTTGGAACATTAATAAGTTGAGATATTGTTAAATTAAAAGATGCCTCATCTGCTTCTAATGTCAATAAGAATGTTTTATGAAATGCTTATGAGAGTATACAATTTATATTATAATCGCTACAATCTACTTGCCGTGCCGGACAGGGTCCACAACGATCTGTAATATTAACATTGAGTACCGTTTTGCGAAGAGCAAGAATATATTGAGTACTGAAATTATTTATTGGTTCGGGCGTTTCGTCTTCGTAATTATGTATGTATATGTCGCAGCCATTTGATATCGAGCGCTTCCGTGTTTCGGAAGGCACGTTAAGCAGTTGGTCCCGGTTATCACTAAATGTGGTAGTCGTTAAGCCATGTTAGAGGCCTAATGGGCGGCTTGATAAATTCTAACAGCAGGACGCCATACACCTGCCTCCGCCAATCCGCACTGGGTCCGCGTGGTGGAGTATGACCTAATACCCTCACACATATGTGTGAGGAGGCTCGTGCTCAGTAGTTGGACGTTAAGGGGCTGTGATGATGATGATGATGATGTCGCAGCCAACTGGTTAAATCAGCCAGCTAATTAAGCAGCTGGCCGCTTAACTAAACGCCGGCTTCTAGTTACATACATAATATCACGCCTGTTTCCCCGAATGGTTAGGCAGAGGCATATTATACGCTCACATTTCGCCAGTTATATTGTTGCTCTCACGTAATAGGTGGCGAGCCTGTTGCCGCTTACCGGGTACTTTTATGTTCGCCAGAGCCTCGTCCGTTAATCGGCAGGTGCACCACTTGCAGGTGAGGTTGGCTTGGGCTCCTAGATCTTGGTAGAAACCTTATCTGTTTTATCAAATGCATATGAAAGTATACAATTAAAATTGTAATGGCTCCAATCTACTTGCCATGCCTGATAAGATCCACAACGATCTGTAATATTAACATCATGTAAAGGTTTGTAAAGACCAAGAAAAATATTGAATATTTAAATAGTTCATTCATTCAATCGTCACTTCGCGGTAATTATCAACAAGTTAGGGACTTGCTTATATTTGGTCAATCACAGAACCTCACTGAACTTCACTTCAGCCACGGGTTCGTGCGTCCTACGACACGCACTTGTTCTATTTTTTTATGTTTCCAAGTGCGATAAAGTGCTGAGTGCACTAATTCATCTCGGCGATGAAGTATCGCTATCGCAATATCCTACAACATAACATACTAACTCTTATGCCCATTTATCTTATGTGGGGTGGGCAGAAACCAAAACCAAGAAGAAGAGAGTTTCTTTTGAATCTCCAGACCCTGCACCAGCATACGACCGGCGGCGCCCCGCCGAGAAATTACACCAGTGCACCCTGTTTCGCCTTGGAAGACAAACGATCCAATGGTTTAGCCCAAAAACCTTTAGAGTTATTTAGAATTTAGTCTGTTTATATTTAATTCTACCTGTTATTATATTATTATAGCTATAAGGGGAATGGATTGCTGTATATGTAATAGCTTACGTTATGTGTATTGTGAGATTCACTCAAGGTCACAGTTGTCTGCGTCGACGCATTCCTATTTGTTGAATAAACCAGTGTGCAATTAACCAGTGCGTATGACGGTACTTCCCTTATCCTTAGAATATTTATCAGCCAGTTACAACCATGTAAAAAGGACCTATATACTTGAAGCAAAGTTCACTTTTAGCACACAAATCTTTTAATTATGAATGTGTCTTTGCCCTTATTGACATTAGACGAGATTCCCTAAGACGCTTTCTGCGACACTCTCGGGCAAGACTTAGAGTGGTAGAATTCTTTTAAGTTGCCATCACGCTATCACCATTCCTTTGAGTTAAAAGACAACATAATAAAGCGTGAACTTTCAATTCACTTAAAACTACATCTCGTTGTGTATGAATGAGTCGTTCTCATTGTGTCTGTGATTGATTGCGGAGATAATAGTGTTAAATAAGGTGTCTCGTTGCTGTGTACGTTACACCCCCCGCCCCTTCGCGTCTGTTACACTTGCACTACAACGCACCGATCACTGATCACACTGTCTGGTGCATAAGGGTGGTGAGTTTGGCGAGCAGAACGGGAATTTTAATTTATGTAATAGAATCATAAGTATATAGAAACACTGTTAATAAAAATTAAAATCATTGATAGACCAGTTACCTGGCAGATAATTAAAATTGATAACATTACTTACTTACCAGATTTTCATCGAATCGGATTTTTGTTTAGCTTTTGCATAGCTGTTAGTGTTCCTCACAATTGTTACGTATATTTAGATGTACCTTATGTGTTTTATGAAACTCTGGAAGTCCAAACCAATAGATAAACAAATATCATTATTATTTCGGTGTTGACATACTTTTGGAAAACTATTGACATATGATTAACGCAATAACTAATTGACATCTTTTGTATTCGGGCAATATGTTAATTGTATAAATGTATGCTATTATGTGTTTTTGCTATTATTGTAGTGCCCCCCTCCAGGGTTCATGTGTCGGATAATTTTAAGTAAACATCTTAATAACCACATGAAATAATCAATTATGAATGAATCATATTTGAAGTTGTCCAAACGCGCTGCCCGTGTGACCCCTCGCCGCCTGCCCCGCGAGTTGTAACGACAACTCAATTTACTGCTACACGCTGCGCTTGATTAATATAAATAAGGTCTGCAGTGACGTCATCGGCAGGGGCTCCCCACTCGACGACAGCTCCTGCACTTTTATGCATTCCTGGTACTTTTAATTTATTAGGCGGGCGGGCGTAGAAAAAAATCGAATTGAATTTAAGTAGATTTAAATTGCATTGGTTATCCGACGATAGCTTCTGCACTTTTATGCATTCATAGTAACTTTTAATTTATGAGACGGCGCGTCATGGCAATAAATCTAATAAAAATTAAGTAGATTGAGATGGCGTTGATGAAAAAATATTTATTTTCTCATTTCTTCCACCAGTGTCGCTTAGGTGGCATTAAATTAAGGCTGAGTTTATTTAAATAATTTGCCTGGCATTGTCATGTCAATATAAAAACATTATTCTTGTTTTGCGTGAATACGAAAGTTTTTAATAATTGATTTGTGCCAATGTTTATGGAGGATATGGTATCCCATTCCCCGTGGCAAATCACTGTAAAGTATAAATTAAATCAATAAATCGCGATTCAACTAAAATATACTCGCGTAAATAGAAAACAATAATTGATCTTCGTTGTGACTCTTGCGCAGCATTAATCACTTTAAAATCGAATCAATTTTCTAGTATCATAGCAATCCACTCCACTGCGTCACTCTTATTGTGCGCTGGTGATTCTTTAAAACATAAACATTGAACTTTTAAAATCGAAAATGGTAATTTTTTACTCAACTCTTATGATATCCGCAGTTTGCAATCTCCAAAAAAGCTTCCGTCACAAACAAAAGTAACCCTACCCACTGAATTTCTATCTCCGGCGCGACCATTAAAGTATTTTTAAACTAACCTGAGCGCAACTGAGGTAAGATCCCTCGCAGACTCCCCTTCGCGGGGATTGTCTAAATTAACTGCGACCCTCCCCTCGCCATTGATACCTCGTCAATCCCTCGGGAGAATGTGCGAATCACAATTCCACTAACACCGGCGTCGTCGCACACAAGAAATTGATCGTTAATTCATCATCATTAAGGTTGAAACACCCAGATGATAAAATAAAGGAATGACGCTCTATTGATTCCTGTCACGAATTCTAGATGTTCCTGGTGGGAATTCTTTCATTTGTATATTTGATGGAGCCATTAATCGACGCCGTAAAACGACCCCCGGGCCAGACTTACCGGATTGTTAACAGGCAGTAAATAATAAAGATCGTTTAGGTGGTGCCGATACGACATACCCAAAGATTGTTTTATTAGGTCATATCTGAAATTCACGCCTTTATTATGTTTGGGAAGTACATAAAAATACTTAATTTGTATTAAAATGATGCAGCAGATATAGAAGCTACATTATATAAAGATATATTATATGTATTAGTAGACTACTGGACTCATGAACATCTCTTAGAAACAAGTTTATAGAAATAGGTGTTGGAACTCTCAATAAATTTGAATATGTTTTATATTTATCAAACAAAACATCGAAACCTATGCTTGAAAGACGCAGCAATTATTTCAGCTTTAACACTACAAACAGAAATAATCAATCAAAATGCAATATTTAAAAACATAGTATGATTTGCCGTTGAAAAGTTTGCACAAACTGTAAATATTTCGCTTATAATACAAGGGTATTACACCGTCTAAGATTATGTAAATGACAAAAATGCTTGGTTGTAAACAATTACAATGGACCAAGTTGTTGCAGTTATCTTTACATAAAGATTAAAATCTACATGCAACTTTTAATTCGAGTAGCATGAATATGCTATTTTAAATACGTTTGCTAGGTAACTTCTTCAATAAATTATTTTGATGTTTGCTTAACATAACTTTGACCGTGTGTCTCTCTTACTGTATATTAACATGATATTTGTGATAAATGGAAAATTCCCTTACTCTATTGATTTAGTGGTATTTTCCACCTTTCTTTCATTACTTTTACTAACTAAATCTATTAGCTTCACAATTCAGAATGAATTTGTCGATATTTCTCCACTCAAGCTCCTGCACGTACTAAAAGAGCGTGTTAGTTTACATTTATAAATGCTCTATAGTATCCCAAATAAAAAGCAATTCAAAAACACAAAAATAACAAAGTAAACAAATTGTAAGACAACTATTGATTAAACCTTATGAAAAACCAAAGCACAGCGGGATAATAAATTATAAAAACGGGGTCCTTTGTAGTAGTTGCTAAAGGATGTTTGGAAATACGATCTTAAAAAGGGTGACACTACAAAAGCATTCGATCGAATTCACGATAGGCGCAAATCGAGTTCCTAACCTTTCTGGTTCAACTATTATAAATCTCACTACTGGATATATTGAAATTGATATCAACGTTTTTACAATGGAATAGACACATATATGAGTTTACCCCACACGTAAGTTTACTAAAATTTAATGCAATGCTGATGTATTTTCATTAATAAATATAGATCTGTCGGTCTGTTAAGGAATGTCAATGTTCCAAGTAGCGTTTTCCTTCTACATTTAAATGTTTAACGAAAATATATCGACCACACGCTGTAAATTGTTTGTTTTTCTCATTTTTGTTACATACAGCTCTAAATTAGTTTCGGTTGAATTTGGTGAGCAAGTT
Organism: Musotima nitidalis; assembly: GCA_949126915.1. NCBI lineage: Eukaryota > Metazoa > Arthropoda > Insecta > Lepidoptera > Crambidae > Musotima > Musotima nitidalis. The sequence goes on from OX421430.1 coordinate 18,689,716, forward strand.
TACTCCCATGATAAAACAGGATGATAACTTGACGATATATTCCTATTCATCCTGAGATATTCCGGCGTTTTTATCAAAAACATATCGCAGGAGATATATAGGGATCCTACCAAAGCCTAAGGAGCCCGAGCCAATCTCACCTCACCTGCCGATGAATGGACGAGACTCTGGCGAGGCCCGGAAAGCGGCAATATGCTCGCTACCTATTACGTGGGACCAACTATATAATTGGCGAAGTGTGGGCGTATAATATGCCTCTGCCTACCCATTCGGGGAAACAGTATGTATGTATGTTATCAAAAACAAAATACAATCACCAAAAACTCACGTAGACTGGTATGGTCTTGACCTTGACTGAGCCGAACCGGCGGCAAGGCATTGCATAGTTCAGAGAACCGGCTACAAAGAACTAAAGCTCAGCCTTATCGGAATACTTGTGATATTTTCTTCAAAAAGTTCTGACAGCGTTTTTCTCTGTAAACTATTGACACATTAAATTTAAAACTTGAAACAAATATGAGTGTCACACAAATTTAAGAATATCTATCTAAGTTTTGTTTATGCTATTAAGTAGGAATTGGGAGATTATGACAATGGCGAAATGCATACAGTATATTTAACAATAGAGAGAAACTTTAGTAAAATCAAACTCATAAAACTAATAATTTGGATTACATTATGCTGACAACAGTTCTAACCGAACCTCACCAAATATTATGTTTTACATGCTATCTTTTTCTTACAAATAATGCTAGTAGTTTTTACGGATACAAGAATGTTGCGAAATTGCCTGGATGTCAGTTCTTTTGACATAATCAACCTTTCCATTGCAAGCATGACCTAAAGTCAAATTAGCTTGAAGTGGAGCCGGCTTTCTTTTCTCATTTTCCCATTGAACAAGGTTCGTGACGCGTTATTCACTTCGCACACAGACTTTTAATGAAACTGTCTTGCCTCCTCGTGCATGAGCAACTGAACGATATTAAATTACCTGTCTATTCTATTTTCGCGAGTTTTTTTTGTTTCGGAAAGTATCATTTGGGCAGAGCGTGTTTTATGATTGCAATGAATGTGTTTGAATCTTGTGGATTAGGCCTGTTATTTATATACGTGTAACGTAGCTTATTTGTAACTAGATTCCGTCACATGGCTATTGTCTGTGTGACCTGCAGTGAAACGCGTCACTTGGAAATCAATCATTTTGCGGGATAAAAGGTAAGCCAGCTATCTGAAAGTGTAAAAGCATGTGGGAAATAAAAAGACTAACTTTACAAATGTTTTATGCAACAAGTACAAAGGTGGGATTATTTCTAATAGAAATCTCTTCAGGATATACTTATTCGTTTTTTTGCTGGCTACCTGTAGCGAAACCATGTCTAAATATTTTCTGTTTTATTTGGCATATCAGAAATGTATCACCAGACTTGTCAATGTGTTACTTGCTCGTTCGTATCATCTCTCAATGAAATTAAAACAAATCTACTAGCTTTCGAAGTTCCACGAAGTGCCAATAACTAAACGTTGTCAAAACTTATAAAATAGGTTAATTTCTTTACGAGGTAGCGAGTGGTAGGAGGGGAGTGGAACTGCAGCATATTCGGTAAATAGTTCGCAACATATTTAGGGTTAAAATCACTTTTCCTAAATTTCTTTTGAACCGTTTTCTAAAATTGTGGGATCATATTTTCACATACCTCGGTTTTCACTTTAGACTCGTATTTCCATACTAGCCCCATTTAATGTTATTTGAACCTCAGCTTCAGAAACTAACGAGAATGTATGTCACAAAAGTAAATTGTTGGTAGCATTTGATGTCTTTATAATATATATTTGTTTATATTGTTGGACATTATTTGTAAGAGGTGTAATCGATAGAGGTCACAAGTCTGTCGATTTATGAGCTTAAATAAGCTTTTGTATAAATTGTATAAAACGTAAACGCTTTTGTATAAATCGACTCAATTTGAACTTCGTCGAATTGAGTCGTTGAATTTTAATAACCAGGGAACTTAAAACATTACTTACTAGTAAAATCCAAGACTAAAAAATGCCTTTAAAATAGTGAACAAACTTCCAGCTAAGAAAAATCTATATTTCAATATCAATTTTTTGGCGGCTGGAGCAATCACTGCGTGCTGTTTATTATTGCTTCTATCTTTGGGCTTATAAATATTGAAACCAATTCTAGCTATAGTCATATTTATTTATAGTCAAATATTTCATGTAATTATTTATGTTTTGAACATAAAACATTGCATTTATTACGTATCTTTCACTACTGATAAAATATTAGAAACATGATCAACTCCATCGTCAAATTTCTACCCCTTTCATGCAACAAACGCTTATGATCACAACGGAATATAATTATATGCACAGTCTGTTCACAGCTTATATTAACTTCCCAGTTAATATCCTGTAACGCAGCGCAAACTCTGCTCTACATAATGATCAAAGAACACACGTTTAATCTTGAAAGCACTTTCGCCGCAGGCTCTTTTTATATGAAATCTGTTAAACGGCAGATTACTGCATGGAGACAGGAAACTATAAAATTTTAAGAGTTTTTTATCCATAAAGATATCGATTTTAAAATTATAAATCAAATATAGGCCTTACTAAAATACTTACTTCATTAATAAATACTTACTAACAGGCAACTAAGTTACATAGTTAAAATGTACTTTAAGGAGAGATTTACAATGTAGTTTTAAGATTTAATATAATTGAAGGGCGTCTATTTATGTAGACTTCTTATGTACCATGTACACGTAACATACTATTATTGATTTTATTTATATATTTATTTAAAATCGACTCAATATTTCCAAACCTCACTTCAGCATTTACAACATAAGTAAAGACCACAGAGGATTGCGGAGGCTATTGGTGTACCGCCCTGGTCCACGCGGGACGTGTGAAGCCTTTGCGACATTGCAATTGAATTTAAAGCATGTTATTCGCTCCATCGCAGGCGCGGCGTGGATTGTTGCGCAGCATTCCGACGCCGCGTGTTGGTGTCTCGCAGGGATGCCAACTGGGCCCGCTAGGATTTATCCAAATATTCTTTTTTTTCTACTTATTTATGGAATCTTTATACAATAGAAATACAATTTTAACCTACACTTTTATAAAATATCAGCCAATAATCCTTTTCTAAGTGAAAAGTCCACTTCTAGACATAAGCCTGTGCATATATCTAACGACGAATATTTTATATATTGTTTTCCCACAAGTCAAAAATCGTCGATTTATTTTGTAAATATACCAACCCAAAATATAATAAATATCTATCCAATAAACACATATCTATCATAGAATAACAAGGTTCGGTAAAGTTTATTTGATAATGATTTCTTTATAAGTTCATTTCTATTATATGACTAAAGTAAGAGTATCAAAATGAGATTAGTTTACCTCAATAAAGTTTTCATCAAAGTCAACTGTAGGACTAACGTATTAGTGGCGAATGAGAGTTTATGAGGAGAAACTTTTGACAGAAAACCTTGTCTAGTCTAATTCCACCACTAATAATAAAAATGACTTCAAATTATTATTATGACTCACCTCCCAAATTCGAACTTTAGATCTAGTGATTCCAACCAAAAGTAACTTGTTTAATGTCAAAATTACATAAATGTATAAAGTAAGTTGTTTTAAGTGCCTTTGCATATTTCTAGCAACAACTCCCGAGCTTCCTATCTACATTATTATTAGCTAATTTCCATATGAGCACACATCTCAGCAGTCTGGGACCCCGACCTACATCCAAGACGTCAGCAGCCCTGCTCCGCGCGGAAGACAACCAATCAAATCGCACCGCCCGAGGGGAAAAATTCGTGGGACGCGCGGAATGCCGCCCGATTTTACGTCGCGATTCCCGCTCTTTGAATCTGATTTCGCCCTAGTTACGGTCTCAAAGAGGCAGTCGACTCGGGTCTAGCCGGGATTTTGCTCTATGTCGCAATTTACGATTTTACAAACGCCACCCGTGCATTGGTTACGCGGGGCTTCGCGTGCGCCGCGATGTGCCTTCAATCGTAAATCCTACTAAAGATATAGCTAAAGAGGTATTCGCTTCAAATTGTCGTCTGACAACTTTTCGAATCAACCGTAATGGCATTTGCGTACGTTTGGACGGAGACTTACAGTTCAGATCGAATAACACGCTTGTACTAAATTCGTTTGGAATTTGCTTAAAATCTAGCTGTAGATAATTCGGGCGAATTCACTTAATATAATTAGAGCGGAATGTGGAAAAATCTCTTGGCATTCATTTGCTTAGCTTGTTATTACTTTAAGATATTTTAGATTAAGCGTGTCATCCAAAGTTGTGGGACATTTTGTGATATTATATTTATTATAAAATATATTTTGAGAGGACAGCAATAAATCTAAATATATCCAATGAATTTTTATCTATGTTAACAATATTCGTATAGTAGGGTGGCGGCAATAGGGTGTATAAATTAATATAAGGCATACCATCTCATTTTTTTTTGTACAGGTACTGCTTCATAAATTTTATAAAAGTTTAGATTGCGTTCCAATGTTTTTTATATTTCTCTTTTTTTAAGTTCTTATCTCAATAGAATCGAACTGTATAACTTTTATAAGAAAGAAAGTTCCTTGAACTTTTTTGTTTTCGTTTTTATTGGCAGCGTCTCAATTAACCAATGTGCCTTCTTTAACACTAGTTACATATATTTTTCTATTCACTTCCATTGTTTGTAACGTGCTTGGTCTGGCGCGGGCAGTAACCTTTTGATTTGTGAGCGGAAGTCTATTAAGAACAACAACAAAGAAGTATAGTTTGCTAACGAATGGCAAGCCTTTGAGAATGCAACCTCTTACCGTTTGTCATTTAAACCGCAAATTCCACCATGTGGGAGATATTTAAATTTATACATGATATTCTGTATAAACTATTCATGGTACATGTAAATTTTTTTATGGAATGTTACATTACTTCGGGTCCTCCAGTTTGTAATATTTGTCGGATTTTGATTTGGCGTTAGCGTAGTGGAGCTGGAAGCGAAGCAGCTTTCATAACATATGCCATAAGTTGCTTCTGAGAGCCAAAATGACGCACCACGTAGTACCTACAAGTGAGGGTAGGACCACGCTTTCATAAAGCATTAGCGCTTAGATTCGCTTACACTTAATTTTTATTTTTTTGCATGTAAGTGGATCTAAGCTTAATTTATATTTTGTTTTGACGTTTTCTAGTGCTATATAATAGTTTAAGAAATAAAGAACTTTTTACTTTACTTACTTACTTTGCTTACGTTTGAATAAATTATATTTCTTTATAGCTTATCCATATTTCTAATATTTTAATCTTACGTGGTCATAGGAATTGACGCAATGTCAAATGTTTTAAATGCTTTATTTAAGTAAGTCTTTAAAAGCCCAATCCAAAGATTTTCTATTGTGTCTGAGATTGATAGCGGGAGATTCTTATTCATATTAAAACAGACAACTTACATTTACTTAAGAAGAAAACTGTCTGACTATATTTACACAAATCAAAATTCAAAATTTTAACTTAAAGCCAAAACTTGTGTAGAGTTGTAACTAATATTATATATTTCGTCACAAATGTTCAGTGAAGAGGTGAGAGGTTCAATTTTATGGCAAGTACCTATCTTGCCAACGTTGAGACGACTCCGCCATAAACAGTCAAACAAATTTCGGGCGCCAGTCTTCAGTTAACTTACGAAGCAAGCCGCTAGGGGGCGCATTCAGACAGAAGTGAGCAGCTGAGTGATAAACCAATAATGTAGAATAATCAGCAGAGCTTAGAGGGGAACCGTCGGGAAAATACAAGTTCTTTATGGATTGTTTCTTAATCGTCTTTGTGTGGTTTTGAAATGCAAACGTTGTTTTGCGCCCATATACTTATAGCATTTCGGGGTGGACAGAAAACAAGCTACAAGTTTTTCAAAGGGATCTATACAATTATAGCAACCAATTTTATCACAACCGGTCACCATTTCGACTAACCACTATAAACAAAACCTAACTGAATTATGAACTTATCATAGACAAGATTTGAAGCCATAGATAAAGATATACAATAGATAACACAAGTATTACAATTTACATTGAGTTTATGCGTGCCGACTTTTTAATACCTAATGTCACATCACATCCAAACTAGAATTTGAATTTGAATTTATGAATTTGAATTTGATGACAAATGTTTAATATGTAATCTCGTTAATGTTATGGTATTTAAAAAAATAACAACAGACGCGCGCGGACTGCATGTAGTTGCGGCCAACCTCGACGATAATTGGTCGGGGTTCGGACACGCGAAGCACATGCATTTGCGTTACCTATTCTATATTTATGTTTTGGATTAAAACTCTTCTGTATGGTCAAAGGTAAGGTAGGTAGTACAACAACTAGGTAAGTACAACTTCGAGAAAGAGGTCAATCGTCGAATCCAGCTCGGTTGGGCTGCGTTCGGGAAACTACTCAAAATCTTCTCGTCCAAAATACTTTAGTGTCTCAAGACGAAAGTCTTCGACCAGTGTGTGAGTAAAAATACAGAAACCTTACCTTCTTTATCGCCAAACAAGCACTTTGCCACAAAATAATTTACAAAGCGGTATCTAATACCTCCGAATTGCGTCTGGGGCAATCAACGTCTAGTAATATTAATTTCCCATCAGGAGGGCGTCAAAGAGGTTCGCTTCCGTAAGTCTGTCCTTTAAAAGAGTCTTTATTTCCACAGTTCCCGGGAACATTACTCGGCCAGCAATTCAATTTGCTTTTATGTAGCACTAGTCCGTGCTCTAGTCGGTTAATTTAACTGGTATTCACTCTGTCCGCGCACTGTTTCATTAATTTCTTAGTTCAGCGGGTATTAACGTCAGACTCTTTATTCCATTCTTACCAGCAGATTATGTGGGTGCATATTATGTAAAAAAGAACCAAAATGTGTCCCATATATAATATATTGTACTCTATGGGACTCTTATTAATAGTAGTAATGACAAGCGTTAGATAGCATCTGGTCATTTTTGCGGTTACCTATTGAAACGCATGACGTGCATAATGTTGATTGCCATAATTTATGTATATTGTAGGTATTCATGTAATTATTTAAACCTAATATCTATTAAACTTAACTCAGCCTTTAGGGTAGAGAGCACAGATACCTATAAGAACAGGTTAGACCTAGTTTAGGTATTTAAGTGTACTAAATGTATTGTGAAAATGTGTTTTGTTTAATAACATATTATTATTTCCATAATCGTCACTTGCCATACCGTTATAACGCATAACATTATATCGCCAAATTTTGAAACGCAGAATCATTAAAAGGCATAATTTAGATAAGCATAGGTAATGAAAGGCATATTGTTTATTGGTGATAATTATATTGAATACTAATTATTATTTATAAAAATTAACAATAATAATAGTCAAATTGCAATTGGGCAAATTGTATATGACTATTATAAAAAAATATTTTATAATGGTAAGAAAAAAAATATAAACTCAATCTAACCCAAAAAGAGAAGTAAGCTGCTTTTCAAAGTATGCTTTATAAAAATATGGCAAATGGACATATAGATTTATTTGATTGTGGCTTCTATAATTATGCCTTTCAACAATTCTGAATTATTATGGTTATGCGTAGTAATCTGTTATGAGAAAAGATATTATGCTTTTGAATCTTTATGCCATATGTCTTTTTAAATTATGGCAATAAATCGTATGCGTTTCAAAGTGTCACCCATTTTTGCCCATGCAGCAACGCGCGTCTTTCAAATAAAGAAATGATTATAGGCTAAATATTAAGAAGATAACACACATTCTATTAGCTCGCCAAAGTTTTTAGTATTCGCCCGCATCCTCTATGTAGATTCATTTCGATTTAGTGTAAGTTGGTTGGGAGATCGAGCCGTCGGGCCCAGGCGTCAACTTTGTCTTCCCAGAACCAACCAGTTAATTTAAGTTCTGAGCAAGTCCACGCGTAATTGCTTCGCCTCTTACACATATCGTGTGCTTGCTTTGATAAATGGGGATCTCACAATCAAACTTGCAACATTACCAAGCTAATATTACTTATTAGCCTGTTTGTTTTATTATTCTGTTGGTGAAATCTAAAATTTTACCATGTGAAATGATTTTAATATACTTTCTTTTCAAGAAAGCACAATTTACGCAAAATAAAAATAGTCTAGACGATGTCAGATTAATATCAGAATAACTTCTTTAATCATAAGTTTTTGAAGCCTTAACTGAACTGGAATGTCTATTAAAGTCGAATTAAAGTCATTACCGCAAATTATGTTTTATTTTAGTATATAAGAAACATTAGAAGCGCTCGGAGGCTGCGTTATTGAAACCGACCACTAAAGTTAAGAACAGTACGTAATAGTCAGTTTGATGAGGACTATGATCGCTTATTTGCCTTGAAAAATACATGAGCCGTTGTTACGCCAAAGTATAAACTCTACAGGATGACAAGCAGAACGCTACACCCTGCAACTGCTGGGAAAAAACACACGGGAAAGTTAGGTGAATAAAACAATGGACGAAGCAAATTATGCGTTCGTTCACAATAAGAAATAGTTTCACCATAAAAAATTGTATATCTAAAAATAACCATCGCTTTAAGATATTTAAAAAGACTAAGCGTAATATAGGTGATGATAATTCATATGCCTGCAATTGCTCGCAGTATACATTTGGTATAGACTTGGTATTACGTTACAGGACTTTAACAGACAAATTGTAAGCATTTTTTTCACTTAACAAAGAGTTGATTGAAACAGAAACAGATTAATTACCCCAAGAAGCTGCCTATCGTTTAGTAACTTCTCCCGACAATATGACCAATAAAATAAAAAAGTTGCCAAGTCTTGATTTCCTCGGAGCTCGCGAAACTTGCTCAAAGTTCCAATTGTAGCCGGATTGTTTTTTAAATCTTACCGACTGACATCCCTCGGGGATCCCGCTGAGAAAAGTACGCTGAACTGTGCCGAAAATATAACAGCAATTATACATGTCTTTTTGTTATACTTAGAAAAGAATATCAACGTTATAGTATTTCTAAAATTTCAATAGCTCATTTCGATATTTCGATCAAAAAAATCAAGAAATTTGTCCCCAGGAGTTAGATTGTTCATTAGAACTTTTATTATTTTAACCTTTTTAATAAGAACAGGCTGCAAGCTAAAATTTAATGCATTGAGTAAAAATTAAGCCGAAGTAAAACCACATGCCATAAAGATCTGGAACAATATATCGCTAAACTATGTTACACCGCCAATGTATGTTTCGGGAAAATAAATGTTATTAAGAATAACATTCATCTGCTATAATTATTTTATTGTAGGATTCTCATATTGTTATTGTTATTGACAAAGCAATCCGAAACGCTAATCTGAATAAGAATCTCCGAAATACATCTCCATGGCTCCAGACTCGCAGCGCACGCTCTTGTTTATTTTATTCCCATCTGAAATTCGTTAAAGCCGAAAGGAATTTGACTTCGAACGCTAAGTTTTAAATAGAATTTGGGGAAGTTTAAACAAGTTAGCAGTTATTGTCGGGGCGATGCTAGATATATTGCGTCTTAATGCCAGTTAGTTGCCGCTTTAAACACACATTTGGCTAACATTCCGTCCTTCGAGCAGAAATATAACTGCATTTTTCGATTTAACGTTATCTACATCATTAAGTTGAATTCATCAATCTGTCTACTTAACTAAAAGTTGTTCTATTTTTTCTCTTTAAAAAAATATTTATAATTTTTTCCATATTTAGATTTTTGACAAATTTAATTAGTAAATTTTTTAAAGTTTAGTTATTTGACCTACATAGCATATTTGTTAGATTTTAGTTAGCGTCCATTTATAGAATCATATTAATTGTCCTTTCATCTAAATATCCCATAAATATAAAAAAATCACAAAAATTAATTTTTAAAAAAATCCTGGAAGATTTCCGAACATGTTCGTCTAATAAATAAAGAACTTCTACATTGTGGATTAAGTTTTAAAATAAAATTAAGTTTAATAAAATATTAAATAATTATGTTTTAGAATAAAAAATTGCTTTCTGTATTTTTGGTTATTTTGAAACGTGGTTTTATATGACTACTCGTTTTTGTTTTAGACCGTCCATATTTATTTTGCTATCGTAAACTTATTGACGTCTGTTGATTCATTTTGAGAAAAAATAACTGTACTTATCAATGCTTTCACACTATGCAGAATCGCTCACTATTACCACGATTTCTCTTTCAAGCGCTTTTCATCCGAATACGCAAATAATAACACTGAAAACGTATGGCCTTCATTGAATCACCAATTACGTAACAATAGTTGTGAATTGAAAAGCACTCGGATTGGAGTCCCCTCCCCCTCTAGCCACCATCTCCCCACCCCGCAAGCCTGCAGCCCAAAAGACGCAAGCCTCCAAAAGACGTTTACAACTGCTCCACACACAATCGCAATATTGTATACGCAAAATATTCTCCAACAAGTTTTTAAGTCTCTACAGAGAAAGGAAAGCGCTCTGCCTTATGTCGCCTATGGATAAATGGAATCCGCAAATCCCTACAATATCCAATAGCGTAAAAGAAATGCGCGAAATTAAATTCCGAACCGTAGCCATTTGTAAAAACCGCCGGAAATCGCTGGCTTCGCGCAGATTAGCGGAAGATTCGCGGAACGAGGCGGATTCTTTACAAAACCACTGTGACTTACCAGCTCTACTTTCTTTATTATTTTATGCAGATAAGTACTAAAGATTTCATGAATTTCCATTGTTTCCACTATTGATAAAATAAATATCGGATCAGGCGGTTGCAATGGAAATAAATTTTGTTTTCTTTAGCTCTCGGACGGTCAAGCTCGATAAACTGCGAAAACAATGTGAACGTTCGGACCAACTTTTCACATACATTCAGGGCCGGGTGTTTCTCCACCGATGATTCGGAGCCGCACACGTTGAATGCTAAGTCTCTTTATCCGTGCGAGGAACGTGATCTTCGAACTCGACGCATCGGTCCCGCGTCTAAGGGCGCCCAATCGAAAATTGAATTTCAATGTCACAACAGTGCAGATGTAAAAATCGGAGGCTTGCGATCGTTGGGGGCGGTGCGCGCGCCGGCGCGGTGCGGGGGTGGGGAGCGGGGCGGGGGCGAGGCGGAGCGGGGGGGGGCAGGGTGTGCGCGCGCCGGCCGGGACCGCGCGCCGGCAGTAGTCCCGGAGCGGCGCGGCGATCTGACGCGAGTCGTGGATGCTCCTCCCCCGCCACCCCGACGCGCCCGCGACCGCAGTAAGTGTCGTGTGGAACCGCGGCGGCATAATGCCAGTGCGCGCCGACTGTTGAAAACTCGTGTTATCCAAGTTTAAGTTCAAAAGTGTGCCCGAGTGGCGAACCTGAGTCCATGCAGCCGACTGACTGTGCGGTTCAAAAGTTCGCGCGTTACGACACCCTTCCTGAAAAGTATTAGAAAAGTTAGTACTTTGTAGTTACAAAAGTGCAAAAAGTGTTGAGTTACGAAGTAAGACATTCGGGAGGAGATGTTCCAGCTGTTGCTGACTATTGTTTGATGATTTAGACTGTAAGTCATAGTTCTTTTATTCAGGCTAAAAGTTTATTTTATCTATGACTAACTACCACTTCTGCCAATCGTATTGTTTAATCTACAGACATTTTTCGCTATTCTCAAACTAATGCAACTATTGAATTCAATGTGATCCTCTGTATTTAATGCTTGTTATTAAATAACATATTATAAGATTAAATTTTTTTTATTGACTTAAAAAAGTATTCACTTAGCTAGAAATTATTTCGATGATTTTAAATCTTTTATTCTAGGTTTACTATGATTCAATTTATCGAAAATCAAAATCGATATCTTCTTTAATAATGGACATAAGAAAGTCACTTCGGTACCTCGTATAGATATAATTAATTATTTGGATATGGAAATTTTATCCCACTACAAACATTTTGAAACCTATCATCTATCATCTTATCTTAACATATAGTCCACGATATATTTCTTAAGTATGAGTATGTTAATAAATAAATGTTTCAAAGCATTCTAAGTTTTGCCTAGAAAAGTTATTTTAAAGACCACTTTGTAGAAGTTTATCTGATTTGTTGAATTGCAAGCGTAATTGAGCAAAGTAATTGTTGAAATGTAATAGTATCCTACTACAGGTCTCATAAACAAAGAAGTACTATCCTGACCTGGTGTATTAGATGATGTCCCAAAGAGATTGTTCACAATTTGTGCACTTTTACAATTTATAGGCGCTTCAAATATCAATATAATATAAAACACTTACACATAAGATGAATGCATTTTCTTTTTGAGTATTTCTATAATTATGCTCTAAACTGCTAGCTCTTAAACTGGGACAACCCTGTGCTATAAGTACCAGCAGTCTTCCCATTATCACTATCAAAATACTGTCATACAGAATTAAATCTCTTATACAACACAAATAAGGATATAATGTAGGCGGGCTTGCGTGTGTGTGTGTGAGTGTGTTTGTATGTATGTGCATGCGTGTTTGTGGTGGAAGCATCAATCTAATTGAGTAATGTCAAAAACCTCTCGATAGCACTGTAGTCCCGCTTAAAAGAGGACATTGTGTGGATGGGCACAATTTTGTTTGTTTAAAAAATAGTTATATAATAAATGAGACATAAGGAATTATTAACAATAAACTCAAAGAAAATAATAGAACGAAGCTTTGGAGCTTTTAAAAAAGCTGATAAATGTCAGCATTAAAATGTTTGTCTTAATAATGATTCAACTAAAAGATGCATTCACACAAATGGGCTTATTACATTTTGAGACCCCTCACTAGTTGGTCGAGCTTTGAACTGCACTTACTTTAAAACCGGGTCCGAAGCTGATGGTAAATTCCACCGGACTTCTCTATTGAATTATTTCTCAATTTCAGTAGTCTTCAAAAAATGGTTAGTGTATAAAATTGATGTATATAAAATGCAATTCCAAAAGTGTTACCTTACAAAAGGAAACCGAATTAAAGTTTAAAAGATAAGCACAATAGAGCAGTCTGCTCAGATCACCTCATCCAAAGTCTGCCGCTGCTCTCGTTAAACTTTACGGCGGCTCGCGGCGGTTTAAACCAGCATTAACCAACGAGATCCGACTATCGGCCGGAGTCTCGTTAGCAAAACTCTGAATAAAACATTCAATCTAGTGAGATTACTAGTGAGAAAGCCACTCTACTCGATTAGCACTGGAATTACTCACACGACTCCCAAGACGCAAAGGAGAAATCAGAAAGATCGACCTTAAACTAACTTTGCAAGAGGAGTGTGCCACGAGTTTAAATAAATAAATAGGAGGACTGGATTGTTCGTTCTTGGACAAAGCAAAGCTGGGACGCTATTAAAAGAAAGTTTGAACAGAACGTCTCGGGAGAGAATTTCATTTATTAAAAACTTGGACCGGACGAGAGCAGACGCAAATTCAATTCTGCGCTAACTTGCGCTTGGCCGTCGTGTCCAAGAAAATAGACAAAACTAAAAATTATAAGTAAGCTGTAAACGCAAGACGCAGCTAAGCTGATGTTTATAAATTCATTGACTAAATGAATATCGCTTGAATAGCACAGGAGCTATGTGAAGAATAGCTGTAACCCTATTGCAGGTTTAGATTCCATTCAGCGAACATTTCGGACTCCGAAGACGAAATCGCTTTACCGGGGTTGAAAGGGATTAGCCCTTCCTGGGGATGCGATAAACTAATATGCGGACTCGAAGTGGCTTCAAATAACTCTATTCAGTCCGAATGTTGGACTGTACTGTTTGCGAGTCAAACTTATTCTCTCTGCTGAACTTTTCCATTGTCATCGCAAATGCTTAATTTAAAAGCTCACTTTACTTATTTTCGTTTAATCACCTTCTATGTTATATTATTGATATTTTTTTCATACGGTCAAAAATGATCATTTACGTAATATTCTTATGATAAAAGAAATTAGTTGTAAATGTTCTTGTCTTTTAAAACAGTCACCGATCATATCTAATCTAAATTATGGCCAGTGAATGAATCAAGCAATTGCCATGAGTTTTGCTTAAGTAGCTTTATGAAATATTTACCCTAAATTTACTTGTGGCATCATCAGCATTTCCGGCGAAAAACTCGTTAGATTAATAGGATTCAGTGCAAGCGAAAAAGCGAAGGAATTAAGAATAAGGAAGGTAGAAAATGGAGGTATCGTAAGTGTGGAGTACATTACAGGCCTCGGCTCGATCGCAATCGGCCCCGCGAGACCTGATAAGCCAATCCCGCCGCGCTGTATAAACCTCCTCTACTTTATGACGCGATTTAACGCCACACCGAAGGTTGCGGATAAAGTTGTCAGACCTTCTGGCTCCGCTATCTTTGTAGCCTGATATTGTGTTGTTACATCTATAACTCTGATAGCGGCGAATGGCTTGATTGCACTGAGGCTTTGAGGCCATTTTGTGGTACTTTGGTTTGATAAGTTTTGTTTTACTGCGGAATTGGACAAGATCATTTTATTATTGTATTAGACAAGGGTAGATCATTTAAACTCTTTGGCAATATGTAGCTTCTTATTTGAGATTTCGGAAAATGTGAGAGTGGAAGTCATAACTCATTTAGGCAATGCTTCTTTGGAAATTCTACATAAATTTTGTGAAGTCACTTGGGCGGAAGCTTTCTTCAGAAAGAAGTAAGCCAGAATCACGGCATGGTTCGGTCTCCTGCCTGTCCAGGGTAACGCACGAAGTAGATTTGATTTATTTTTCAAATGATAAATGTCGTATTTGAAGTTCGTAGTGTCTTTCTTACAATTTACTTAATGGCAAATCTTATTACTTCCGCGACAGTAAACATTTTGACGACCGATATTTATGGCGTGGTGGCGTGAGTACTCGCACTCTGCTTCTGAAGTGATGGGTTCGATTTCTACTTAGGACATTTTATCTGTATGCATAAACATGAATATGTGTTCTGGTCTAGGCTCATATGTATATGAAGAATATATTTTCAAAAAAGTATTTATGTCCGTTTATCCGTTAGTTAGTATCTATAGCACAAGTTCTTATCGATACTTATCTTGAAACTAAATTATTGGTGTACTTGTCAGAAAATATTTATTTATATAGAAACGTTACACGACGCATAAATTCATACAAATGAAAAGCAAGCATTGTAAATCTATTTCGTGAAAGGATGGTCGCGCCGACAATTTCGTTTACCGATGACAAAGAACCTGTCCAAAATAAATATTTCATATCGCACAACGGAGACATTTGATTAATGAAAGATTGAACCAACATCGGAAGGGAGGATAGTGAGAGTTCCGAGTGGGTTGCGGTGATGTAATCAAATTAATTAATTAAATAATTGTCGGAGCGGCACCATCGCTCATTGGTGAATAAACGACTGCTCGGGTCGCGCTGCCTCCCGTCGGTCTTGAATTATTCAACGTTACAAATGACTCCGCCATCAAGCTGAATTTGGTACTGTTCAAATAGTTTGGTCGATAAATACCGATAATTCGTAAAGTGGTTATTAGTTTTTGATTGTACAAGCTTGAGCTACAATCAGTATATCTTATATGTATAGTTCCAACAGTGTATTTCTAATTTGCTTAGCTACATTGAATATTTATGTAACTTAAGGTGCGTACGGGTGCCGGCTGGCACGAAATGATGATTTTAGTTGTCCTTCTGATACCAGCGGCTTGTAACATACAAAACTTTAAATGAGACTATGGGAATGTGTATGTCGGTTTTATGCAGAAATATATAGTTGTATTCTATTTTAAAGTAAGTTATATTTTAAATTTAATAAGTACTGTTATTACAATGTTTACAGTAGATAATAGTCAACAAAATAAAATTATTTTTTGAATTACTGCAGCTTTCTTTAATTAAATCAACCTTCTTAATAATACATGCTCTTAACAAATTTATTTTCACTTAAAGAGGACTTAATCGTTATTGATATTGTCCACAAAGTTTAATTTTGAAATAAAGCTAAATGTTCCTGAACGGTATATCGGAAGCCGCAACAATGGCAAGATGTGGGTTATACCAAGCTCCGCGGTCCACAATGGGTGGCTTGCCTTTGTGCATGCCTCTTGTGCCCACTCACACAATATTATGATTACTTTTGCGTTTGGCGAGTGTTTTAATAATACACATTTACGTACTTATTTTGAAACTGAGAATGGTAATTTTGAAAGGAAATTTATTTAATTGAAATTGAATAATTGACATTCAGTGTATATCTCGTAATGACTACTACATTAGGAATAGCATTAAAGTTTGTGTAATATTTAACACAACACAGTTCGAAGGAAAATCTTGGGTTCCATATTGAAATTGGTAGTTAGCAAGTAAAAAAATATACCATATCAAAGTTTTAAAGTGTCGACAATATTAAATACTAATACTAGACCTTATTTTTATAATACAACATTATTTACCTTGAAGCTTAATTTATTTGCAATTTTTATACTTTTAATTCCTCTAGGCTCAAAAGTTATGTACTCTAATGGACTAGTACTTAACAGAATTAACAACTCTAAGAATACCAACCTCTATTCTTTAATATATCATTGAACTTTTGACGTACAATATTAATGAAGTCATTTTTAGTTTCAATATTCCAATATTGGAATGCGTGACTTATATTTTTGCTGTAGGAATGTTAAGAAATAACTTTTTTGATGTGCAGTCTTGTTACGTAACAGCAGGCAGATTGTAGTAATTTTTATGAATCACGCTCAAAACACTATCAAAATCATGTTCTATTCTTCTGCCCCATGTCTGCTCTAAAATCCTAATGGGTACCTGAACAAGACATAATAATACACGTAGCATAATTCGAGAAGAGATATATCCAGTGCTTTGTGTTGTGAGGCGGCTCTTGCACAAAGTAATTCGATCCCTCCAGAAGGAGTGAACGCAATATTCTACAGATTTCAGCACATTTCTGTTTGAGTTTATTCTGGCTTTGAAATCATGAAGGCTTGAAGTTGCTGCGGATAAAAGCATTTTGCTAAAAAGTATATTATCCACTAAGTAGTTACTTTATTCAATATTATTGTATTTTATGTCATCAGAAAGATCAGAAAGATAATAATAAGAATAACTTTATTGCATAAATTTTATACACTGTATACCAACCTTCATTACATTACACAGAAAATGTATTGGATAGCTGCATACATTATTTTTAACATTAATATATATAATTATTACAAAAAACCAGTTTTTAAGTATAGTGAATAAAAATATGATTGAGTATACTCTCAACAGACAGAATTTCTTTACCTCCCGTGCTGGTGCGAAGACTGTGTTACGGCAAGGCAAGACCTGAGTCACCTGAGCTGCAAAAGATTTAAAACGACGCTTCTCTGTATATATGTATATTGTGTTTCAGTGTAACATTATCGATAAGTATGGATTTTTCAGACCACGATTAAACTATTATTTGACTACCTACATCTTCTGGTAAATTACAGTGGAAAATCCCATACTTAGAATCATCGTAACGGTATATTTCCTAGCATGTAAAATTGTCGAAACTATGGTAGGACGCCAAATGACCGACAAACAATTGAATTTCTATTGTGTCTGGGACCGATGGCGTTTAACGCGTTAAAAGCTGTAGGTTCTGTAAATTAATAATAGTAGTTCATTTAAACCAACTCATTTGGCCTTGCCAATATACACCCAGTTGATATCGAGTAATACTGTTTTGTATTCAATAAATTCCGAGGTTAATTCATTTAAAGGCCAACTGGAGCGGGCAGCTTATTTTCTAAACTATTAATAACGACCTGTAGTGTTCGAGGCATATATTTCGTGATCGAATGCGCTTATCGCTCTCATCGGCCACCACTTTTTGTTCGATGCTATTGCTTTTTGGATTGAATTCCCGTAATTTATGTTAATTTCACACAGGTTTACGAATGTCTAGTTCAAATTTCTAATGTAGGTCAGTGGTCCAGTTGCATATTTAATCTGTAATTTTCTCTGACATAACACAACTGTTCTAGCCCTAACTAGCCAGAGCTCGTACTATCGGTACATAAATACTTACATATATTTTTCCACCTCCTACGATCGTGACACACACTTTTGCCCCCATTCACTCTCACTTACCTTCTCATACACGTCTATCGGTCTATTGTACATTTGACCTGTCATATCTCCAAAAACTTCTGCGTTTGGTCATGGAAGTTCTTACGCGACCTTACCCTCCTAACATTTCGTCCACCATCAATAACATTCGTCAATCTGATTTCATTGTCCAAGTGAATTGAACATGACTAAACCATTTGAGTATACCGTTCTCAGTCCATGTCACTACATCTTCTTTCACACCAGCATCACTTTTGATCCTGGAAAATAATAATTTCTGTAAATGACGCGGGTGAAACTGTCGAGAGAAGCTCGTACTATATAAACGGCTACGAGAAAGTATACCAGTAGTTTACTGTGGCGTACAAAACACACCCACAAACACACGCCTACAAAGGTATAAACAATAGCATAATATAATGTGAAAATACACTTGGGAGTTGATTAGTTGTATTTTATGGAAAAGCTCGCTGAATTCAGTCTCCCGGACGAAACCATAAATAATATCTAAAACAATGTTCCTTTGACTATTGTAATGCTGCCATCATATCATTAATTTTCAATTTCATGTCAAACAAGCTTGTGTCTGACGACAACTGATAATTATTTTGTAAACTGATATTGTGGTCATATGCAACCGATTTGACGACCGATATGGCGTGGTGGCGAGTATACCCGCATTCCACTCCTGAGGTCGTGGGTTCGATTCCCACACAGGACAAATATTTGTGTCTATAAATATGAGTATTTGTTCTGGTCTGGGTGTTTTTCTATGTATATTAAGTATGTATTTACAAAAAAGAAAAAAAAAAAAAAAGTATTTATGTATGTTTATCCGTTATTTAGTATCCATAACACAAGTTCTTAATGATACTTATCTTGGAACTAAATAATTGGTGTAATTGTCTGAAAATATTTATTTATTTATTATGCAATGGATAAAGATACAAATACAAATACAAAATAATTTATTTGCTCAAACATGTGTACTTAACAAAATATGGTATTACAATAAAGTCTTTCGACCAAGTCTCAACATGTTTACCATTTTGTGGTATGCAAATGTCAGTTTTATGATTCCCCATTAAATGTCAGTATAATTATTTATGATCAAAAATTAATTATCTAAAACTACACAATAACAATAAAATTAAAATATATTACAAGAAAATGATGTCAACTAAATTAAATTACAAGAAAAAACGGGGTCAGTAAACACCTATTACAATTAATCATAAAGTGCATCGGTCAGAAAATCGCTTATGTGATAGTAACATTTGTCTAACAGTAATTTTTGAAGATTTTTCTTGAATAGATGTATTGTCAATTTTTTCAATGTTTTGGGAAGCTTATTATAAATAACTGGTGCCATACAAAAAACACTATTGCGCATAAGCGTTGTGTGGCTTGTTTGTAGACAGAGCTTACTGTCATCGCGCCTGTTACGTATTACAGTATCAGCTTTCCGCGGGAAAAGTTCGGGATTCGTCTTTACGAACACTGCGATCTCTAAAATATAAAGTGCTGGAAGAGTTATTATTTAATTATTTAAGATATAATGGTTAATACCATATAACGGTTAAATGGAATAGAGAGAGCATCATAATCATATTTTGAGCCATATAAAGTCCAATGCTGATTATTGGCCTTCCCAATAGATTACATTAGATTTGCCCATAATCAGCACGCTAGGCAGAAGGGTTGATTGTCGCAGTTCAAATCAGTCCGCAGGATGACGCTGCTGCCCATCATCTTCGTCGATCCTTAGTGCTTACCGTGAGATAAGGCCGGGTGGCCCTATTCTAGGCCGGTACCACACAACACTATTATACCTATGAAGAACAATTTTTATTGAGTGTGTCTATATGACAAAATTTAGAGTTGACCGAGGATGTGGTCAAGGCAAGTGGTCCAAGGTCAAGTTTAGTGATATTCAGGGATGGTCTATGTTCCGCTGGGGTCTTTATGTGGCTTATAAAAACAAATAGAGAGAAATTCTGGTCATACTCCACAGCGCAGATCTAGTGCAGTACTGGCGAATATTGGACTGTGTCGTTAGAATTTAGGCGACCTGCAAGTTAGATTTTTTAAGCTGTTCAATAGGACATTAATCTTGGCTAACGACTACCATATACAGTGATAACCGGAACTAACAACTTATAGTCCCTTCTAAAGCGAAGCTCAATATTGAATGCCACAAAAGATCCCAGAACTGAAATCTGCTTACATTCTTTTTATGTATAAAAATTTGACGAATCTAAATGATCCTGTTGATCTTAAAGAAAATAAAGTATATTTCATTTTATTTATTACCCAGAATCGTAGAAACAACAGTGTTTTTTAAAAAGACGGAACTGCAGGCGAGAACTTGAACTTAAAAGAAATAGACAAGAAACTCGTCAAGGTTGTTTTTTTTTTCAGCAAGTTGCATACATTTTTAAATTATGGTTTCGGCATTAGGGTTGTAAACTATTACGTGGGACTAAACATATAATTGTCGAAATGTGGGCGCAAAATGGCCTCTACCTACCCCTTTAGGAAACAGGCGTGATTGGATGTATGCGTATGGTTTCCTATATCGACCTTGGATCAAACAAGCTGTATTTCAGTCACATGAAAAAAATCCACGAATTTGTTTATTTTGGTACACATTTGATATTTCGTTCTCACTTATAATTATTTTAGAAAGGTTTCATAATAAGTAATATTACATACATACATTTAATCATGTAATTCCAATACGCCTGTTTACCCGAAGTGGTAGCCAAATGCATAATAGACGCCTAAATTTCGCCAAATATATTATGAGTCCACGTAATAGGTGGCGAGCTTATTGCCACTTACCGAGCACTGTTATGTTCGCCAGAGCCTCGACCACTGATCGACAGGTGCACCCATTGCAGGTGAGGTTGACTTGGTCTTCTAAGATGTTGATATGATCCTTACACGTCTTTATAGATCTTAATGTTATTTCTATGTTATCCAGGGTTAGTGTTTGGTGCTAGTGAAGCCCTGATATGGCTAGGGTATATAGATTGCGTTGATATCGATATGGCGTGGAGGTCAGTATACCTGCACTTCACTCCAAAGGTCGTGGGTTCGATTCCCACACAGGACAAATCTTTGTGTGCATGAACATAAATATTTGTTCTGGTCTGGGGGTTTTTCTATGTATTAAGTATGTATTTACATAAAAAAAAGTATTTAAATACTATATCCATAACACAAGTTCTTAGTGATACTTATCTTGGAACTAAATAATTGGTGTGATTGTAAGAGAATATTTATTTATTGATTTATATTGGTGGAATTATAAAGTGTCATATTATGGAATATAATAAACTGATATTCTCTTTTGAATTTCTTTTTCGATCATCAAAAATATTGTTTAAGTATCTAATAGGGGTAAGGTGCTCAACCAGTATTTTTGATGGACAATAAGGTTAGGTTGGTAGTTTATTAATTTTGAAGACACTTTACAAATACAAGTCTTGAGGTCGAAGAACGGTTGATATTTTTAATACGGCTTAGTAAATGAAATGTGGCTTTAATTGGAAACGACATAATGGGGCTTTCGAGCTTATTTGCTTCTGTAGGTTATAACTCGTATATGTTGATATGGGTAATTATTTAATGCTTATGAAAAGCATACTCCATATAATTGGCTTGTATTAATAAACTGACTTGTATTTTATTAAAAAATATAATATTTTAGTCCTAAGATAAGTGTCCGTAAGAACTTGTGTAATGATAATTAATATCGTACAAACATACATTTGTACATTATTTTTGTAAATACATACTTAATATACATAGGGAAACACCCAGACCAGAACATATAATATTCATGCACACAAAGATTTGTCCTGTGAGGGAATCAAACCGACGACCTCAGGTATGTTACAAGGTGTGTTTTGTGTTAACGTACCTTAGATAAACTCAACGGTTTATTAGCATATAAAAATGTTATATATTAAAAAGAAAATAAAATTACCATTTAAACAGACAAGACAGTCGGATGATATAAATACACTTAGACGCATTAAGTTAGAGGCAGGCGTGTGGTGTTCTATAAGAATGTTTCTGACCCGGCCAGGACTAGACTACTAATTGGACTAATGGACGACTTCAAAGAGCCGAAATTGTTTACCTAAGTTTCATTTAATATTCGACTTGATACTACTTAACTTCGGTAATTATCCATCTTTTTTAAAATTAAGGATGGAAAAACGTCAAATCCCGCATTCGGTGAAACGGAAGGGATATACAATAAAGCAATAGATATAAAATAGATAACTCAAAGTTTGACGTTACTTTAAAAACCATTCACGAATATTCTTGAGCCCGTTTATTTAAAAAAAACTGCCTATTGTCGCGTATTAGTTCAAAAGGTTACTATAGTAACCAGTTAATCTTAACTCGTAATAATATGAGTAGGTAATAGTTGTTCATATCATATATATATATGGAATAATCTCAGAAGCTACCGAACCAATTTGACAACTTCGTAGACATGATTCTGAACATTACCCGCCCGGTGTAGCGTAACTCGAGCAACGATCCACTTTGATATTTACTGTCGTAACTCTTACTTCAAGTAGTAAACTAAGACATTTATTGGTACATGAGATACGTCAATCACTTAGCTATAAAGTGAGGTGGGAGTCAGCGAAGCCTCGTGGAGCGAGAGGACTACAGACTACCAGTCTTGTTATTACCAAGTTGATACCTGATATTAGCCTCAGTCATTTTAGATCACTTTGATAATCTACATATTACCAAGGAGGATAAGGTTATTGTTTAAGATTTGACGACCGATATGGCGTGGTGGCGAGTGTACCCGCATTCCATTCCTGAGGTCGTGGGTTCGATTCCCACACAGGACAAAGATTTGTGTCTATAAATATGAATATTTGTTCTGGTCTGGGTTTCTATGTATATTAAGTATGTATTTACAAAAAAAAAAAAGTATTTATGTATGTTTATCCGTTATTTAGTATCCATTACACAAGTTCTTAATGATACTTATCTTGGAACTAAATAATTGGTGTAAGTGTCAGAAATATTTATTATTTTATTATTATTTATTACTAGCTGTTACCCGCGACTTCGTCCGCGTGGAATAGTATCTTTGGGTAGCATTTTTAATTATTTAATAAGAATCATTAGTAGGTATAGTAGATATCAGCGGCGGCGATGCAGAGAATTCGTTAAAAGGAACTTTAACTTCAAAAGCCAAAATATTTTTTAAACTTTATACACCCAAAATTTTTAAATATCATATTCCTAGGATAGTTTGGCGTCGTAGTTCCCGTGCCGAATCCGTTCCGTTCCGTTTGAATTTCGAGAATTCCGTTTGTAGAAAAACTCTGCACATCCTAAGAGACCTACGTACCAATTTTCATGGTTTTATCTTCAAAAATGAAGAACACCCATAAAAACATTCAACCCCTATATCACCCCCATACTGGTAATTTTTTTATTTAATTTTAATTATATCTTATCAAGTGCTTAAATATTAAGTTTCATGGTTTTATCTTTTAAAACTATGAAAACCCATACAACTTTTCACCCCCCCCCCTTTTAACCCTTTACAACCCCCTTTTCGAAGTAAAAAGTAGCCTATGTCCGTTCTCAGGGTCTAGACTATCTGTATACCAAATTTCATTCAAATCCGTTCAGTACTTTTGGCGTGAAAGAGTAACAGACAGACAGACAGACAGACAGACAGAGTTACTTTCGCATTTATAATATTAGTTAGGATATGAAAGGTTAGATGATGTAGCTCACGAAACAAGACGACAGGGATTCACGTCATATTCCAATAAGCGAACCCAGTCTGCGTTGGCAAAGGCATATGTGTGGCGTCCTGCTGTATATATTAGCCCGCAATGTCATCGAATCTGTAAAATTATAAGCTACATGATTATAATTTACCTCAATATTTCCTGTAATTCTGAATCTATAACATTCCCTGAACCACAAACGGCAACCTATTTGGATTTACAAACACTTGGTCCCTCTCACGTCCACATCGTGCTCAATGAACTCGTTCAGAGCCGCCACAGCTATTAATTTGCTCTACTCATAGCTATTGTAGTGCACGATCTGAACTAATGTGTAGCTCAATGAAATACTAATACCGCTCAATCAATATTGTGCGGTTCAGTGTATAATTGAATTCTGACTGTTTTTTATGTATATTGCTTATGAGTGTGTGGGGAAATAAAAAGATGAGTTGTTGATATGTTAACTAACCTAAATGACGATAATGTGGTATAGTGTGTTTTTTTTAAATTCAACATCATTTATTAAAGTTTGGCCAAGAAATCAAATGCAAATTTTGTTCTCCCGTCAGTAATAAAAATGTACTTAAGATAAGAACATCAAAATGTGCTTACATATATTATACCACGCCTGCTCGAAAAGGTAGGCAGAGGCATATTTTATGTCCACATTTTGATAATTATATTATGGGTCCCACGTTATAGGTGGCGAGCTTATTGCGGCTTACCGGAAACTCGCCAGAGCCTGGTCCGTTGTTAGGCAGGTGCGCCACTTGCAGGTGAGGTTGGCTTGGTCTCGTACAAAAAATTGTGTTCTGCTGTCACAAGATTTAAAAGAAGTTTCTTGCTCGATTCTTCTCTGCCCAAGCTCCCGCTGGCAGTAAATAGGTGCATTATTTTTCTAATTCGAGTTAATTAGACCTTTATTTAGACAATATGGAATAAACTTTGTTAACTGTAATTTTGGTATGATTGTCGTAAAAGCTACAAAATGTAATTTAATGAAATTCGGCACTCCAGGATTTACACATAGCGTTTTTTAACACGGGTAAGTATATACTTAATTCCTTGGGGAAAAACCCGGCGACATATCATTTCCCTTGATTCATACCCTTTATATAAATCCCGCATTGAACCTATATTCGTGTCAAGGTTGAACATGGCGAACGAAAACCCCAAACTACGAATGTTGTTGCCAACCTTCACATTTATTCTTAGTAGTATAGACATGTATTGTTTCCTTGTGTCTATGCGATTATGAAACATGATAAACAAATATCATATTACTTATTTCAATCGCGGTTTATTGTACCTTTGTAGCCGCCCACATTTCTACTAGCTTTCAATGATGAGCTACAGGTCTATCCAATTTATATTCTCTTTTATTCTCTTACAATATTCTCTTACAATCACACCAATTATTTAGTTCCAAGATAAGTATCACAAAGAATTTGTGTTATGGATACCAAAGAACGGATAAACGTACTTAAATACCTTTTTTTTGTAAATACATACTTAATTAGGAAAACACCCAGACCAGAAAAAATATTCATGTTCATGAACACAAAGATTTGTCCTGTGTGGAAATCGAACTAACGACCTTTGGAGTGAAGTGCAGGTATACTGACCTCCACGCCACATCGGTCGTCAAAATCCATAAAAATATATGTTACACTTGGTATATTTATATTTCGCTTTACGATGATATCTGCATATTCTTTTACATGCTTTACCTAATTGGAGTATTTTTAGGGATCCCTTATTTAAATCGATTATCGATTTATAATTGTAGCTTACTAGCGCCCGCTCACGGCTTCGTCCGCGTGTTCTACAGGTATAGATGTAGGTATACAAAATAAAAAGTAGCTTACGTTGATTTTCAGACTCTAGAATATCTGTGTATTCAAATGTAATTTCAGTTGGATCACATTTATAGTATTGTTTATTAAGTTAGCACGGATTACTCACATGAATTGTGGCTTTCTATTAGGGTCTGAATTTAGGGAATCGGTTTAGCTTTTAAGCCTATTCACTGCAAACAATAACAAGTACAAATAGTATAAAAGTAGTACAAAGTATAAAAATAATAATACATAGTACTAAAGCAGTAGGTACGTAATACTCCCAACGAGTATTTATAAAAACAATATTTTAGTCACCCACAAAACTAGATCCTCTTCAAAGAAAAACTTAGTTTCATTTATGAAGAAACTTTTCCGGCAGTTTGGCACATTCGCGATTTTTGTTCATTCAGTTATTTGTGTGTTGCCTTCTTTTGTCTGTCCACAATGGGATGATCCTCATTACCAGCGTAACACCATTAGGCATTTCCACTGGGCGAAAGCTTAAGTTTGTCCCCAGTGGCTTTTCAATGTTACTGCTGTGGCCTTAAGTAGGGATTAAGTGAACGTAAGCCGCCATCACACTCGCTCTCACTAAGCAATGCTAAAGTCCGACTTGCCAGGTTTTTCTATCGATGTTGCGTAACCTTATAGTTATGATATTTATTTTACGAATGTATAAAGTAAATGTTTTGACGACCGATATGGCGTGGAGGTCAATATACCTGCACTTCACTCCAGAGGTCGTGGGTTCGATTCCCACACAGGACAAATCTTTGTGTGCATGAACATGAATATTTGTTCTGGTCTGGGTGTTTTACTTTGTACACTAAGTATGTGTTTACAAAAAAAAAATGTTTTTAAATATGTTTATAAATTTTTTTAGTAGCCATAACACAAGTTCTTAATGATACTTATCTTTGAACCACTCCACCGTGGCGGCGTGGTGTCTCCTCTTCTGTTTGCAGTTTTCATTAATCCTATTTCTTAACTATGCGCAGACGATCCTCAGATTTACAGCCAGCCCCGCTTTTAAAGTAGGCTGAGGCTGTAACTACCTACCTGTATTGCCACGAATTTAACAACCTGTGTCGCATCGCAGAATAGAGCAAAGCTTTTGGCCTTAAGATTAATCATTTGAAAACACCAATAATGATAGTAGGTAGCTCCCGATTGCTAACGAGGGTTGATTTTAATTTACTTCCCAAAAATGTCGTGTCGATATACCAGTGGTGTCGATATACCTTATTCAAAGACGGCCAAAAGTTTGGGGGTAATTATGAACAATACTCTTTTCTGGGGTTCGCAACTTCAAGCCGTAAGTTATACGTTTCCGCTGCATCATAAAGAAGACTACGAAACTTTTTCTTTGTCTCTGCTCCTTGCTGTTCTTGATTAAAGCGACGCCTGCCACTTTGATCTCACGGAGGACCAGATAAATAAACTTCAGGGTCCTTTTAATTTTTGTATGAGATTCATATTTGGTTTGCGAAAATATGATCATGTGTCTCATGATCGTTTTGTACTCAAGTGGCTTCCTATTTATCTTCGCCGGAATACTTACATTATATTTTTTCTTTATAACATACTGTACTATTCCACTTACCCTCACTGTCTTAAAGATAACTTTAACTTCCTTCACTACTCACAGATCAGATAGCATGAGTCTTGATATTCCGTCACATCTATTTACAACTCTTCTTTTACTGTCTAAGTTGCTCGTCTCTAGAACTTTCTCTCTGTTACCACCATAAACAAGCGTAATCACTAAATGTGTTTAAAATTGGAGTAAAGAAGCTTTTCCTTCCTGCTGCTCAATGTTCCAATGTCATGTACGAATTCATATATGTAGGTTTGTTATAATAGGTTGGAGAAAAAGTCTTTTCGTATTTTTGTATGAAAAGTCAAGACATTTTTTTCAAAGTTTATTTACATTTATTTACAATATATATGTACCGTTTTGTTGAATAACTTTCTGCCATTTTGTGGGCAGAGACATTATCCCGTTACTGTAGAAACTTTGGGACTTCTGATCAAAAAAACGGGACAAATAGTTTTGGCAGTCCTCTCTTGAGGTCAACCTTACAGAACCTAAAGAATTCTGCAGAGACCGAAACAGGTGAAAATCTGAAGGCGCAAGGTCAGGGCTATATGGTGGATGCACTAGGACCTCCCAGTCGAACTCTCTTAATTTTTGCTGAGTGGCTAAAGATGTGTGTGGTCTAGCGTTATCGTGATGAAAGACCAAACCCTTCCTGTTGATCAATTCCGGCCGTTTTCTCTCGACTGCTTCCTTTAATCTCATCAGTTGCTGGCAGTAAAGATCAGAATCGATGGTTTTGCCGGGCGGTAAAAGCTCATAATAAACAATGCCCTTCCAATCCCACCATACACACAGCATCACCTTATTTCGTGTTAGGCCAGGTTTGGCCACAGTCTGTGAAGCCTGGCCAACTTTCGACCACGACCTTTTTCGCACGTTCTTGTCTTACGTGATCCACTTTTCATCGCCAGTTATCAATCTCTTCAAAAACGGCTCGGTTTCATTACGTCTCAATAATGAATCGCAAATGAGTACACGGTTCATTAAGTTTCTTTGAGTGAGCTCGTGTGGCACCCAAATATCGAGCTTTTTTGTATAACCAGCTTTCTTCAAATGGGTCAAAACTGTTTTGTGGTCAATTCCCAGTTCTTCAGCTACATCGTAACTACTAATATGCCGATCTTGCTCCACTCTTTCAAAAATGGCGTCCATTTTATTCGTAACAGGGCGACCAGAGCGAGGTGCATCTTTAACATCAAAATTTCCGGACTGAAAACGTTTGAACCAAATTTGTGCTACTCTTACTGACACTGCATCAGGTCCATAAACATCACAAATTTTTTTCACTGCTTGAGTTGCATTTTTGCCTTTTTTATAATAAAATTTTAAAATGTATCGAATTTCTTCATTAGATTCACTCATTTTAACGGAGAGAAAAACAAATGAAAAATAGCGGGAAACAACTTTTTTTTATTTTTTTCTTTTCTTTATAATGGAACCTTTTTAATGTTACCAAAACCAGCCAGACACAAATAGTACAGTCAAAAAAATTTTATAATAAGTTTATACCTACGTAATGCGAAAAGACTTTTTCCCCGACCTAATATTTTATTTAGATA
Organism: Musotima nitidalis; assembly: GCA_949126915.1. NCBI lineage: Eukaryota > Metazoa > Arthropoda > Insecta > Lepidoptera > Crambidae > Musotima > Musotima nitidalis. The sequence continues at coordinate 18,718,652 of OX421430.1, forward strand.
GTAGTATTTATTTGTGTTTGTCTATTAAAATATAACTATTTATTTGTTTCTCTTTTTTACACCCCTGTTTTCTTTTAATTTTAATCACTCTCCATCCTAAGGTTGGCTGTAAGAAATCGCTGTAAGCGATAAGGTCGCCAATGGTATCGCTTTTCTTATGCAATAGTTTTCTTGTTTTATTTTGAATTAAGTGGACAATAAAGAATATTCTATCTCCATATCTACTTGCTTACAAACAACTACATAAAATTGAGTGTATGAAACAATATTATGTGTAGTGGCTGCCAGAGAATGCGTAAGCAGTCTTATAAATTTTGCCTTGCGATTTGTGGGGGTGCCAACTGTACAAATGAGGATTAAATTAACTAGTTTACTAAGTATGTTACTATGAGTAGGTACCTAAGTTACTAGTTTACTAAGTATGCAAAGTACTAGAATTAGATATCTACAAGTAACTTCTATGTGCCAGTTAATTTTAGGATTGTAATAAAATATCATATATTGCTAGCAGGCCTTAGACCTGTAGGCTTATCTCTGAGATGTTATCTCTTCTAGCTAAACCTTGAGCCAAGCCTTCAGTAGTGACAGTAATAATTACCAAATTAACAAGTGAAACACTAGTTTCAACAACTAACTAACCAGCAACTAAAACCCCCTTCAAATAATTACTCTGAGTCCACTTACGCATATCATGCCTCAAACTAAGCAGAGTTTTTATAACGGTTCTTGACAACGATTAGAACAAACAAATATTAAATATAAATTAACAGATATTATATTAAGTGATAACAATAAAAAAGTTATTAATCAATTAGATTCAGATAAATGTGGTTAACAAATATCTTTGCTTTTTAGAAATAAAACTGAGATACAGAAACAATAACATTTAAGTATACCGAAAACTAATAATCGCTTTGAGAGGTTTAACAATAAATTTTTGATCTATAATAATTATTTCACTTTTCTTTGTGTTTACTTTTTGAGTGTACTATTGAATTATTTATAAATAACATTTCGATAATATTTAATTATGTATGACTTGTAACTGTGTTGGAACCTCTCTGTAAACTTTCTTGTAAACTGAAATAAATAAATAGAGTGTGTAATCTAAAAAGTGCTCCATATTGTAATTAATTGCCAAAATTGGCCACATTTTATCCCCTTTTTACAGTTTCTGCAATAATCGCAGACGCCTGCTAGATACAATTACAAAACTATTATGAAGTAGTGTCTTCCTTTGTGCGTAATCTAAAAAGTGCTCTATAAGGTTCTCGAATGAGTCAATCGTCCCGCAGTCACGTAGCGTGGCGAGGAGTCGAGGAGCCGAAGGCAGTTCCGGCACTTGGCTCGATGGGGACGCTCTCGAGAACCAGGTGAGAGCCTGTTTTTCGCGATCATTGTTAATTGGGACGAGAACAATGGGGGGAGGTCGCGACCGCTTTGTTCATATTTCTTTTTCATATTTATTAAAAGGTCAAGATGTACGTTGATAGGATGCTTTGTACGTGCACATTTAACATTGTATTTTAGTCTTCAATTGTATAAAAGGTTGCAATAACAATGAAGCTTCATTGAAACTGTATTGTGTATAAATATGGCCACAACTTCTGTAAAAGCTTGAAAATAATTTCATAAGCTTATTTTCTCAAGAGCATTGAAAGCTTGCGATCTTTGGTTAGTTTCTTAACTTTTAATTAGGAGAGTAGGAGAGTATAATGTCTCCTGTTAGTGAGTCAGGTCCTCTCAATGAAATAAGTCGTTCATTTATTCAAACACCAAATTACCTAATGAATTGCTGAGCCAATACAAGTAGTTAAACCCCTATAACACGACTGTGACCTGCTGGTGTTTCGACCAAACTTTCAGTTAAACTGAAACAACATTACCTCCTTGTTATTGTCGCCGTCATCTCTTGTAGAAACTACCTAAATTTGATTCACGCCGGTGTTCCCGAGTACTGAGATGTAATAAAAGGGAAGTTCGCACCCGAACGCGAGTGTCAATCGATCAGCCTCAGTGCCCCGCTCGCCATTTAAACGTGACGCGACAAAAATTGACGCGCCACGCGTGTCGCGACTAGCAACGAATTCCTCCCGACGAAATTGCTAGGCACTATTTATTTTCGAATGGCACTGTTGACAGTTATGTGACGGATGCGAACATGACTATAATGAAAAAAGTTGAAGCCGGTTGAGGTGGCGTGTAACACACCCGCCGTTAACTGTCGTTGTTATTGTAATTGGTTCTTCATAACTGTTATTGTAATTGGTTCTTCATCACGACTCATTCACTCCCTTTTCGATCACATTATAGAAAAAATAAGTAAAAAAGAAGTTATGCAGTGTCAATCAATTAAGTGTTTAAAAGCGAACGCAAAAGGATGATCGTTCATAGTAAAGTCTTAAAAACTTGGAAACGGTAGGAACAACATTTCCAACATTAAAATTACCGAAAATCACAACAATCGACACACAATCGATTCCTATTAATAACAAAGAGCCTGTCAACACCTCTACAAAAGTAGACAACAGCCAAAAGGAAATTATTAATGATTCTCATAACAAGCACGTTACAATATTATCGTTTATCATCTTTTAACATTCCATCGAAGTGTAAAAAGGGCTTGGAGAGAAACAATTGAGCTGACGCGGCTAAAATAATAATGTCGGAAGTTTTCCTTCGCGTTACAAATCCCCTTCAGATCCTCGGGATGTCGATCCGCAAAAATGTTCGGCAGTTAGGCCAGTGATACATTGCTCGGGATCGGATTTTCAGGCTTTTGTGGCAGACAACTGTGGCTTACTCGCGGCAGCACTGAGGTGGTTCATACAATATTTATTAACTATGTAGACTGGTATGATATTATGAAATAAATGCTGTCTTTTCATTGGGTAATGATGTGTCCTTGATGTTTTAGTCTGTTATGTGTGTGACTTTTTGTCGTTACAGCCAATTAGACTTAGATATTTGTCTTAAAAGTACTGAAACATTTTGTTGACAATCTTTGAAATCTTTTTGTGAATTAGGTATTATGGTTACATATTGTGGCCCTTAAAACTTTATTTTTATTTAACCTTCAAGAAATAAAAGTTTTAAAGAGTTCCCTTATCAGATATACCAGTATTTTATAAGTCTTAACGACATTTGATTTCTATATAATTATCAAATATTACTGGACTTCATATTGTGTCACAAAATAGTATAATAACTACTTTAAAGCTAATGTCCATTATTAAACAACGGAAAAATATGTGTGTTGACACGGAAGACCGGCAATTACAACGAAGTGACACGGCGTCTAATAATATTGTAATTTACATATAAAATTCCATTGCGTGGCAAATCAGATGGTACTTAAATTTTATCAAATACATTGGGGACAATAATTACAGTGAGGTATTTTCTACTTACATGAATTGATATTTTTATGTATTTACAAAAATGTATTAAATAAGGTATTACTACTACCTTGACTAGTCCACATGGTACAAGCTTATTTTGGGGCTAGATGACGCTGTGTAAAATGTCCATTAATATGTTAGAATAATATTTTTTAAATATATTTCTATGTTTCGGGTTCAATAAGTTAAGTAGGAAAATCACATAAAAGGATTTGAGGCCTGATCGTCGTAATTTTATCTCCGAAAATCGCCAAGTCAGTGCGGTGTGTAAGCAGCCTTAGCCAGGGAAAGTTAGGAGCTAACTCGGCAAGTCGAGTTGTATGTCTTGCCGGTTGTTCCGAGCTGTTTGTGTGTTCTTTCAATATAACACCCAGGCGGCTCCAGCCAATCTACTTAGCCATTTTCACACCCCATTTGTGGCACCGCTCACACCTGCCATTTAACGAAGCCTTTGCTAACATTTGCATGAGTTTAAGAGCAAAGGATAGTATCTAAAACTATATACTAAACCATAACCTCACGAGCATAAATCCTTTTTAACAATAGTAATAAATATAAATATTTCTGTCACTTACACCAATTATTTAGTTCCAAGATAAGTATCATTAAGAACTTGTGTTATGGATACTTAATTACGGATAAACATACACACATACTTTTTTTGTAAATATCTACTTAATATACATAAGAAAACACCCAGACCAGAATAAATATTTATGTTCATGCACACAAATATTTGTCCTGTGTGGGAATCGAATCCACGACCCTCAGAAGTGGAGTGCGGATATAATCGCCAGCACGCCATATCGGTCATCAAATAAACCAACCAATAAACCAATATTGGTTCAAAAAGACTTAACGTATGTTATTGAAACGAATAAAGTGAAACATTATTGACAATAGCAATGACAAAGCACTTAAAGTGGTTTCAGCAACTCGCGTATTCAATTGGTCATTCCGCTATTACGAAACAATTTGAACACTATCTTATATTCTGTGCATTATCGTATCAGTTCAAGAGGTAGATAGTAATAAAGTTAGTTTATACAAGTTTAAGGACACTCTTAACCTATGTCTGTCTGTCTATGTATGCTTAGATCCTGAAAACTACGCAATGGATTTAAATTTTTATAATGGATAGAGTGATTCAAGAGAAAGGTTTATTATATAGCGGTCAGCGGACGAAGTCGCTGGCGACTGCTAGTTATTAAATAAATAAAGCAATAATCCCGGTAAGTGGAAATCATGTAGTTGGAGAAAGTAGGCGTGAAATATGCCTCTGCCTAACCCTTCGGGGAAACAGGCGCGATAGTATGTATGTAAATAATAAATACACTATGTTTTTACCTCAATGTATATTTTATTAATGTATTATTTCTTATTATCCCACACACATGACATGACATGTACAACGGCACTGCTTATCCCTACAAGGACCGAAGAAAGGAAAAAACATATACAAAGTAGACACGTGCACAAATGGTTCGAGATACAGTAGACGTTCCCAGATACGTGCACACTGCACATGTAAACTGCACTACATAAATTCCTATCTAGATAAAACACAGATACGTATTTTAGTGTATATATAGATATAGGGTGTATAGGGTTCCTACCAAGACCTAAGGAGCCCAAGCTAACCTTACATGCAAGAGGTGCACGTGCTGATCAACGGACGAGGCTCTGGTGAACATAACAGTGCCCGGTAAGCGGCAATAGGCTCGCCACCTATTACATGGGACCAACAACACAATTGGCCTCTGCCGTCGGGGAAACAGGCGTGAATGTATTTATACTAAACTAAAATACGTACATACATGCGTATGTACGTATTTTAGTTTAGTATATGGCTTTCCGGAACTTAAACAGCATACCCGACTCAAAATCTCTTTGCACGCCTCTGATGCCCTATTGTGTCTGTGATCGATGGCGTTTAACGAGTTAATAAACTGCAATACCTTTATTATAATTTTATTAAACTGGTCGCGTGAACTCTATTAATGGCTTTTTAAACGTTTCTACCAAGTCATCCACGTATCAACCGCGTATTAAGGGCCACGCCACCATCGGAGTCGCGTGACGCGCCCCGCGTGATTCCCGAGTTTACCCGAGTTTGCACGAGTGATGCCGAGGATGTCCGAGTGAGCACGAGTTAACCCGAGTATGCTTGAGTGTGTTGGGGACTAGCAAATTATTTCACTGGTAGCCTCGTCATCGTGATTATTTATTTGTTGAACTCACTTGAAACACGACTTTTTTCCCGTAATTACATGTTTTGGAGAGATAATCAAGTGTCAACATTGTTTAGTGGTTAGGATTTTTATTTCATTTAGATATATAAAAAGAGCCTTCTAAAGTTTTGTGGTCTATGTTTAATGAGAATCTAGTAGAACAGAAATATTTGAGAACTATTTGATTTTTGGGACCGATATAGCGAGGAGGACGGCATACTCGTATCCGACTCGAATAGTGGACTCGTTTAACAAACAGTAAAGCCTCTGTCTGCCTTAGCATAACACATACAGTGATAACCGGAAACCAGCGGCTTAATATGCTTACCTACATACGGAAGCGCTCGATATGCGATACCCAATGCCACTTAAACGAATAGCCAAGACTGACATCTGTGAAAGCTGCTTAATTCCTTGTATAGTTTCCCGCCATGGCTTTTCGGGCATGACTCTACCAAAGCTTGACCGTCAGCGCCAATTCAGTACAATCGAAATAAGAAACACGTAAGTTATGCCCTCCTGCCCTTGATTACTAATCAGTATATATATATCAGGGCGTATGGGGATCCAACCAAGACCTAAGGAGCCCAAGCCAACCTCACCTGCAAGTGGTGCACCTGCCGATGAACAGACGAGGCTCGTGCGAAAATAACAGTGCCCGGTAAGCGGCAATAGGCTCACCATCCACGTGGGACCAACTATATAACTGGCGAAATGTGGTCGTATAATATGCCTCTGCCTACCCCTTCGGAGAAACAGGCGTGATATTATGTATGTATGTAATATCAGACAAAATACGTAACATATGCCATATCTTCGAATTTCATGTTGATAGTCGATACCAGTCGATCGATATCTTAATATCTCCGTGCTTGCATGCCTTGCTTCGCTGGTATCGGCGTGTCGTGGCGGAGTGTTGCGTGCGATTGCTTGCAGCCAACTAGCCACAGTAGAAACGATTCAGAAGGCCAACTTATTAAAGCTCTAACGAATGTCACTCACACACATCAGGCCGGAGCTATAGTTTATTCAATTGTCAAAATTGGACATGTGTACGTGGACGCGGACGGTTTCCACGATTGGCGCATCTTTAGCAGTGATTAATTTTGTCAGTGTGTGCGTGGGAAGATTATATTTAGAGAGCTTTCATAAAAAACTGTTCAATGCGTATGTATGAAGATATTATACTTTGTACATTAGTTTGTGCTATGCTCGCGGCAGCGTGATGAATGCGTTCCGGAAACGTCGCTTTAAAGGCACGGAACATGGGCACACGACACCGGCCGCGACCTTGCGGCCACTGACGGCACGGACGCGACGAAGCTTGTGTTTTGCTACAGATTGTTATGAAGTTAAATTAACTCTTTTATGGCAGGGCATTAAAAGGCTATATTGATTTTGATAGCCGTGAAATTTAATCATAAACCAATGTCGAATCATAGAAAAAAAATTTTGATTCTTGGTACTAAGATGTCCTGATAGGAAGCTGCTCCTGAAGGGTTTCTCCACATTATAGAATGCCTAAAATGCTATGAAACATTTCTCTTCTGCCGTTATAACTATAATAGTACACTAAATCCATCAAAATGCTAATTATTAGTGAATGAAATACTTCATAATTTGTTTTTAGCCCCAAACTGAGAAAAGCGAACTATGTAAACTGGTAAATGGATAGATAAACATCAATACATGACACTTAAACTAATATAGGAAATATACCAACACAAATATTTGTGTTCTTATACACAAACGAGAAATATTTGGCCAGAGTTTGGAAACCGAAGGCACCACCTTAGGAGCAGACCACAGTTTTACTACACTCCATATATATATAGCCATTATAACAGCAGGTAAAGTCTGCAACAATAAATTAGTTTCGAATGAAATAGCTGAAATGAACAGAACTGGTGCATGAGTTATCATGGGAAAGCACACCGCTGGTCAGGGCGTTAGCGGCGAACTCGAAGTTGAGCTAATAACCCACGACAAATTGAATAGCTTCCCTCTACTCGCCGTAAATCAAAAACTGCTTGAATTTTTCCAATTACCCACCCCGACACTTTGATAAAACGAAACGCGCAGGAAATTTACACATTCGCGAGTTCCATAATAGCATTTAATATCCATGATCACAAAACGGCTATTACCTCGTACATTATGAAAGCATGAAACCACTTACGGCTTTGAGTTTTTTTAAATTTATGTCTGCACAAATTTTGAAGCGTCTAAAAAGCTTAGTAATGAAACGTTAGCGGAAAATGCAACATTAAAAGCAGATGCAGCGGCGCGGCGAAGATCGCAGTTGCTTGAATTTTTCAGCTTAATGTTACATCGTTTTCGAATCAAAAGAAAGACGTTAAGCGTTTCAGTAGGAATGCAGCTTCAGTTTACTCAACAGAACCCAGTTAAAGATTTCTCTCTGTGATGTATCCCGTCCTCGCGTCGGATATTTTAGTTCTCCGTCGACGTCAGTTTAAGTGACGGTTAGATCCCCGTTCGTGCGCACTCGCCTTTATTAAGTTGTCTATTTATACTTCAAAGCTGTAACGGAAAATAATTCTCTCCAAATTTATTTACTGTTGAGAGATAACGTACTTACTTTGATTTTTATTGCCTTGCTTTCTTGAAAAAATACTTTTGTTTCGAGGGGTTGGATAGATACTCACTTTAAGAAGTTTATTTTAATTAAGGAATTTATTAGGCATGTTTGGGAAGTTGCGAAGATATTTGTAGACGAAAAAAGCCTTATTTTTCATGAGCTCATAACATTGATCCAATATTATCTTTTTATCTGTTTCTCGGAGGCATTGTTTTTTTAGTCATCTCTGATAACTATTGTTTGCTTTTTTTTGTTTGCCAATTTATTATACACGTTTTTTTAATTTACACGATGAAGATAATTAAAGTCATTCATGAAAACATTTTGAACTTTGTTAATAACAATTATTAAATCTCCATAACAAGTATCAACAATTTGAATTATCTTCAAAAAATATTCTATATGAAAAAACTATACCTAAGTGTTAATCGCATTACTAGTAACCCTGTTAACCTCTCGCGTTAAGTTAAGGTGCTTATGAGTTCACGGTTATATATCGAATTATGGAGGTTTGAACTCAGTGCCCTTTAGCACTAAGCCGAACCAATAGGATCTTATTATGAAATGAAATGAAATGAAATGAAATGAAATGAAAAATTATTTATTTCAATATCACACAACATACACAACATAATAAAGAAATAATACAATATATAGGACACGTAAAGGTTGCATAATATTGAAAAAGGCCCCTGCTCAGTATTCGCAGTGAGTCTGTGAACAAACCCACTGCACTGATTTTCAGCATGGGCCAGATTCACCATTAAAAACTACAACAATAAACTAAAAAATATAAGACGCCAAAAAAAAACTAAATTAAATTTTATACTAAATACAACAAAAACTAATACTAAAAGAAACACAAAGTAATAAAAGAAAAAATAAATTAATACTAGCAACAATAGGCTGCATAATGACATCATTATGAAAATAAAATAATATGTCACTTGTACATATAATGAATGACACGTAAGCATTGCATGGGCATGGCATAACCTCACCTCATAAGTCTCAAAACTTAAAAATCTATATTTATCCGGGAAACCTTGGGTATTGTGTTATTTAACAGAAATTTTGGTATCTCCCCCCGTCAGCTACGCATCGCAAGGATCAAGAAGGTGTAAATTCCTTCTGTTGCGCTAATAAAAACTTCTTAAGACATATTTTAAAGTTATATTTGGCTTTCAGCGCTCGAATGGGAGGAGGGAGATTATTCCAACAGTGTGTTGCCGCATACTTGAACGAACCACGGAAGGAGACTGACTTATTAGAAATTATAGAATTCATATTTCTAGAAGCAGTGGTAAATTTATATTATTTTTTAATGTGATAGAAAGTGACAACTGCAGCCTATAGACCCTTGTAATACCAGAGTGCATACTCTAAATAACAGGATAACGTGGTAATACATTTGATAACACTATAGCGTCAATCTCCAAAGTTGAGTCCCGAAACGCCTGTCTTGTAATACGTGTTATTAACGCGGCTGTCGCCCCTCGGTGCAGATCCGTGCTAATTCAAGTGCCTCGCGAATCCGTGCCGCGAGACAGGCTGATCCCGAGCCCGATGAGGAGCCCTGATCCCGGCTAATTCATGCAGCGCGCCGACGCAGCCACTTTTAACGAGACCTGTTTGTGCCCCGAATAATTAATCACCAGGCGTGTATGCTGTTACTTTTAAGAGCGCGGCTTATCTGCGGAAAAAGTCATTTACAACAACACTTGGGTTTTAAAATTTCAGTGGCTATATTGTGTACTCCGCTGACTTTATAATTTGGGATTTAAAAAGGGGCCCAGTGTACGGTACCCTAGTTCCAGTCGCGTCGTGTACTTAGAAGGCAGCTTCGTTTGTGAACGTGAATATATGAAGTTTTAACCTAATTACGTGTAAAACGGGTCAGAAATTTGTTGAGTACGAAGTTTCTTTAGCGACCACTACATTAATTTGGAAGGCCTGTGATTGTAAATTCTGTAGGCTTATAAAGATCTGTCGTTTTAACTTCATCATAATATAATCACATTTCTATACTACATACTATTATTTAATATTAGATTAATTGAAAAGCACAAAACTGTATACTTTAAAGCTTCATTTTTTAAAAACTGTGTATTAAATTTACAAATGGTATACCTATTATATCCTCGACACCCCATAGGAAGTGCAAGATAAAAAAATTGTCATCACACTTTAAGAAAAACAAAAACCTTAACGATATTATCGGCCTGAAAAACGAACCTACCCATGCCAAATTCAGGTTAAAAGGTTATAAGTATAATTAAAAGTTAATTTGCCGTTAAAGATTCACGTAGTAGGTATTGCATGAGAGCTCAATACAATTCAATCGTATTCAATCAAAAATACTCATAAATCTTCTACAAAAAATAAATATGTCTTAACATTATTTTCGCTGAAAACAGTTCAAGTTTTATAACACTATACGTTTTTATAAAACACCAAAAATAACATAGTGAGTAAATCATAGAGACATCGGCCTTTATAACATGTTTATTATTTATCACCATAAAGAGCTCACTTAATATGAAGCGATGACAGAATGGTACAAAGGGAGATCAAAGGAGCTATTTCCGTGAACTGAACGACCGGCACATCTCACACTAGCGGAGCTCGCCACACAGCGGGCGTGTGTGGGCTAAGTACCGGCTTAGTAGCAAACACTCGGTGGCGGTTTCATCGCTACAAATTAAGTTATATTTTACAGATTTGTCTCATTGGTACATAACATCGCGCCTGTTTCCCCAATGGAATAGGCAGACGCTTATTGTACGCCCACATTTCGCCAGTCATGTTCTTGGTCCAACGTAATACGTAGCCTATTGCCGCTTACCGGAAACTTTTTGTGTGCGCGAGCCTCGTCCGTTGTTCGGCAGTTTGGCTTGGGTTCCTCAGATCTTGCTCCCTCCCTATACTCCCGATATATATGTCTGATTGGTGGTAGGACATTTGCTTTAATCATAGCTTACACTTTAGTATATCGACTTAGTCGTTTTTAAGTTTTATTTATTATTGTTACATTGCTGGTGTTTGGCTTTATACTGTTGCCTCAGTCCCTTACAGCCTTAATGTACTGTAAACAAATATAACTGAGCGTAGTTCTGTAATATTACACGAATGCAGTGAATATGAGAGATGAGAGGGTGTGATTATGTGAAATTATTTATTTACAAACATCCCGCTCTCAGTGAGACAATCGCTTTAAGCACCATACGGACCTATCGACTCCTTGAATAATGCAGATTATACAGGAATTTCCTGTGAAGTTGCAAGATTTGGAGACGAAGCTATTTATACCACAGCTGCCGCGGCGTGGGGCGGATATCGCGTGCTAGTCACACGTGCCCACAATTAGGGCTCCCGGGACTCGACGGGACAGGCTGAGACAGGACGGGCCGAGATGAGGCGGGGGCGACAATTGACATGTCCTTTTTATTCCTAAATGTCGCAGTTTTAGCTTTTGATCAAAGAGTGTAGTTAATTGTGTTCATTTTCTGTACATTTTGTTTCAGTATCGTTATGAAACAAAATATTTGAAATATTTTAAAGTGCAGTTAGCCTACAGATTTATAAGTTCGTTGTATTTTTTGTTAAAAATAGCTGTACTTACTTATGTTGATGCCCTGTAAGTAAATAAATAACATAAACTGATCCTCGAAATAAAATTATGATTGCTCTCAACATCACTATTTAAGCCCGGATTAATTTCTTGCTTTTGATGACCAATCAGTATTCTTTTTGCTTAGATATCTCTTTTAATACTATACTATATTAAAAGAAGGTTTATGTAAATAATATTGAGTCAAGTTTGTCGAAAGAATGTCCTTTTTTTTGTTGGCAGAAAGACCAAGTCGAAGGGATTTTTTAAAATTGAAACTAATTATTTAATAAGCAATTGTAAACATCGTTCAATCTGGGAAGGGCAGTTAAGACGGGAGCTCGCTACGAGAAAGTCAGCAAACAGTGAGAACTCGAAAAAATACCTAAAAGTATTCAAACAAATTAGCTCGAAACTCCAACAATGCTCTAATAATGCTATGAAAAGCTACAAGTCTTGACCTACATATTGTATCCGTTCTAACTGTAGCAAAAGTACTTAATTTATTGCTGTCTACTTTCATGAACATTGATTTCGCTGTAATGCGGAGATTTTCCTTTGCCACTTGAGATTCTCGTTTCGTGCAATACAATCACGCGTAATGAAGAAAAAAAGAATATTTCCTTTGATTTCGGCTTCTTCATTTGTCACGCGATACAATATTAGAGGAACGTCAGATGTGAATAAGGGGGCCGGGCGGGAGGGGCCGCGCATTCATCCCAACCACAATTATGGACATCAGCAAAGATGGATCGAAAAATTCCTTTGTTCAATAGAAAATGAGTGAGGTACTCGAAAAAGTAATTCCAAGTAGCTCGCTGAACACCATTAGGATGTTGCCAGAGGAATATTGTTGGAAACTTCTCGTCGTTGAATTATTTGTTGGTTGATCTTTATTACGAGTTGGGGGATGCTTCCACTTGTTATATTGTTTAAGCTTCTGAATATTTTTGTCTGTTAATCAAGTCTGTTAGAAACTGCCCGATACCTACAAGCTTTTATTAGATGTTTGGGAGTTTTCGATATAAAAATCCATTAGAAAAATAATGCGTATATTCTAAAGGTTAGAATTTTAATTGTCTGGATACCTGTGGCTTAAAAAGTTACTAGATATTGATATTTACTATTTTTACCGAGAAAGACCTTGAGACAAGCTGTGTGCACTCCTCTAACTTAACTTAACGACTACCACACAAAGTAATAACCGGGACCGACGTTTGTAGTTTGGTAATCGTTTCCGACCGCCTATGCTATGATGTTAGGCACTATAATGTCATTTGTTAGTTGCCACATTAGTTGAACTGGGTATTATTTGGGTCCTCTAAGTAAAACCGTATGTAACTTTTTAACTCGCACTCGCTTATTATAACCCGCCGAGAGAGCAAGCCGGGCGCCGCGACGCGGATTATCCGTCACGCCGAGATTCACCAAAGCCGCCGAAAAACGCGTACAAAAACCGTTTGTACTCAACAAAAACATTTTTCCGATAAAGCTTTACTTTGTAATAAGTACTTATAACTTCAAAAGAATAACAGTGGCTTTGTTGGCGCCTCGTGGAGTGAGTGTGACTCGGCAGCGTCCCACAGCCGCTGTACAGCCACTGTACAGCGGCTGTACGGCGGGTAGCAGTCTCGTCGTGCTGAACGTAACTGTACAGAATGCCTGCTTAGTTTAAATGTTATTTCTAAAATAAAAATTATCACTTTTACATACTTAATATTTTGACTCTAAAATAGTTGCAATAAATTCTCGAAAATCTAGTCTTCTCGATTAATATTAGTGTTATTCAAGAGAGTATTTGTAAACACAAACAAAAACAAAATAAAAGACAAGCGATTAAGGTGAAACCGCATGCACTGTGTGTGAGCTCTCTCTATCAAACAAAATTCAAAATCATTTATTCAAGGCTCAATAAAGCTATTATAGAAATCAACTTAAAAGCTAACGCGCCCATATTAAAACAGTTTAATTAGTCCAAAAAATCTCATTTTCTGGAGTCACAAGATTTTGCAGTCGCGGTTTAAATTTGCAATCCGCAAGCAACCTTCTGTACCTCTAAATTTTGTGTTGGTTTCGTGAACTTTAGAAGCCATTTCTGTGTGACAATGGGTCAGGGACTCCGCCATTACGGAGTGATGGACGACTGAACCTGAATGGAAACAACATTGTAGTTGTATTAAAAAGTTGGGTCGTTCAACAACGCTTTAAATGTTTTTATATTTAGATAAGGATGTCGGGAAAGTTACGTTTTGTATTTTGCTGACGGTATTTAAAGCGTTATGCGTTATAAAATTATGAGCATTGGCTTACCTGTATTGGACAAGGTTATAGTTAAGACAGAAAACGACACTTAAAAGCTTAATATTGCGCGAATCGATCTCTGGTTTGGACGTGGAACGCAATACATTATATGTCAAATAAACAATAAACAATAAACAATTATTTTATTGTCATTTTGACGATTCTTACTCAGTTAGAAATGAAAAACTTTAAATGTTGTACCTTAACGTATTAACAGAAAAACGCAACATCGTTTTTTATTTCAAGTCACAAAGCCTCTCATTTTAAAACATATTTTATTTTATTACTTTGAACATCCATACCAAATAACAGATTCCTAGTGTTAAAGTCTCTGACTTATGCCGCAACATGACGTAAATATAAGGGTTTCTTTTTTACCCTAAAATTTGTACGGCACCCTAAAATTTGTAGTCAGTGCAAAATCCAAGTCTTTTTTAGTAGTTATTTTATTTTTGTACTGACACAATTATCAAGGAAACATTTTTGGTTAGAGAGATGCAAATATATTGTGTGTTACAAAAGTACTCGCCACTCCACACGTGAAAGTAAATAGATGTTCAGGATTCAGAAAAATCATTGTCTTTTCATTGGTTTCTGCTTACGGGATCGTATTTGAAGAATACCTCATTCAATTTCAAACGTGATAACCAATAGACATAAATGTGATATAAAAAATGTAAAATAAATGATATATTTTATTATTTTTTTTGACTATAACAGGCAATGAAAAGTATTTTATGTTCAGGACGTCTAAAGTAATTCAGAAAATAGTTTGAATCACAAAAATAGTACCTCTCAGTGCATTCATCTTTTAGCTTCAACAGATTACAAAATACTGAAACTTCAGTTAAAACCATTGTAGATGTAAATCTGAAATCCAACTCCGAAGTGGTGCCAGAAATATGTGTTTGTTTTATATAACAACTAATTAAAACCAAGGCTCTGTTCGAGAGTCTCAACTTTATGCAAATGAATTTGGTTATGATTTGCTTGGAGAACAATTTAGTCGCAGACTTCATTCAAGTTTGTTATATTACAGGCAACTAACGATTTATATTTAGATATAGCTATTATATAATGTTTACGAACTATTCGTTTGAAATAATAATCCCCTAATCCTTAGAAGATATTTCTTCTACTTGCATACTAGGATGTATTCTGAGGAACTGTCTGACATGATGCCAACGTCCTGATTATATGATCGCTCTGCTCGCCACCGACAGGGAGTTAGAAATTACGGGTGCGTGTACAGTGTGTTTCAAAAGAAACTCTCTGCTTATTAAACAAAGCGATCCGAGGTTTTTGGGAGCCTGATGACCTGTAAAACAGGTATGCACTCATACCTATCTCAGGCATCAGTCTCACACAAACAAACTGTTACTTTGTAATAATTATAATCATCTACATACTGCTAATGTACCAATTGTTTGTGTTGAGAAAAATAAACATTATTATTATTATTATTATTATTTATGCAACACCTTATTGTACTGTATTTTAACAAATAAAATAATCTTTATGTTGTGGAATGATCGCTTCATTCCTGGTGAGATTTCCTAAAGAAATTACATCATGGAGGTGTTCAAAAAGGCGTGACAAAGTTTGTAAAGGTTCACAAAAGCAATAATGATGCGCCTGGTGTTGCGAGCTGTGAGACTGCGGTGGACACTTCCCATCAGGTGGGCCGCATTCTTGAGTGCCTCCCTGTGATATTCAAAAATAACTTCCTTTTTAGACACTTTTTGGATTGATATTTCTAATTTGTTGCCGATGTGTTGCTTACTTCTCAATATAATTAATACAATTGTGTAATAAAATCAGAATATATATTACTTCGACGACTACTAGAAGGCTGGTAAAAATAGAATTTGGATTATGTGGGATATTATAGACTCGAGGTGAGACGGGAGTTTGCGTTTGCCACCTACGTATTTAGTGTTTTACGCGGTAAAGTCCACAATCCGCGTATATTAGAGACGGTTCAGCTTTGCGTACCGAATGAGTACGTAGGACGCCGCCGGCGGCCGACCCTGCTGGCGGTACCCAGTGCGCGCACCAACCTGCTGCAGCGCGCCCCGCTCGTGCGGGCGCTGCGGGTACTCAATGCACTGTCACTGTCCGACCAGATAGATTTATTTGCATGTTCACTGAACGAATTCGCAAAAGCAGCATATTGCTTTTGCAGTAGATGTTAATGTAGTAGTTTAGTAATTAGTAGATATGAATTATGTGAAAGTCTTTAGTCATATATTTAGGTATTGTAAGCTCAGCTACTCTATCGTATTAGGTTTGGTGCCTGTAAAGATAGTTGTAAGTTTTATGAATGAATAAATAAATAAATAAAAAATAAATGTATGCAATCAAAAACTTGCAAGGTAATCGAAATTCAACTTAAAGTTTTACAAAGCGGAACAGTTTAACTTTATAGTTAGAAATAACTCATTTCTTTCCTCAAATAATCTTCAACGCTACATATATACATATATATATATAATATATATATGCGGCGATTCCAGTTCTCTTTAAGGAGTTCAGAAACGACCTGTGGCAAACAAATGCTAGCATTCCATTCTGCATTAACCGGTCTTTGTCTCTCAAGAGGAATAGTCGCAACATGGCCGGTTTTGAAGACAAACGTGGCCACCATTTTCGAACACCCAAACTCGTGACTGATTTTTCGTATCGGGTTCGTACGCGTATATCCAGAATTCGCCACCTGATACCATGTTGTATGCAGCATTTGAGGATCCTGCGTGAAATCTCTGACGCACCCAGTAACGCGAGCTGCTTTTCGGAAAAATAACTTTTTTACACCTACTTGTTCATGCAAGATTATTAGTTTTTGACTCATGCCAATGTCTAAAGTTGTCTGAATTTCGCAGTATGTCACATGTCGATCTTCCTCAATCAGCTTACGCAGTTTTTGGACGACGTCCACGTTGAAATTCAGCAAACCAGCGATAAATTGTGGTTTTGGATGGGGCTTCATCACCAAATGCAGAAATCATCCGGTCAATAATACACTGTTTTTGTGTTAAACCACTTCGAAAGTCATAAAAAATCATCGCTCTTGAATTTTCTCGAGTTTGACAAGACCGAGATTATTTTTTTAAATAAATTAATTAATTGTATTAGATATTTAAAACCAATCAGTTTTTAATTAAACAGATTATAATATGACAGGAACAGTGGAAATATTTCAGTCCTGATACTTTTAGCGCAGCTATTTAGTGCAGTTATTGATTTTATTTATTATTATATTAGGTCGGGGAAAAAGTCTTTTCGCATAACGTAGGTATAAACTTATTATAAAATTTTTTTGACTGTACTATTTGTGTCTGGCTGGTTTTGGTAACATTAAAAAGGTTCCATTATAAAGAAAAGAAAAAAATAAACAAAGTTGTTTCCCGCTATTTTTCATTTGTTTTTCTCTCCGTAAAAATGAGTGAATCTAATGAAGAAATTCGATACATTTTTTTTTTTGTTATAAAAAAGGCAAAAATGCAACTCAAGCAGTGAAAAAAATTTGTGATGTTTATGGACCTGATGCAGTGTCAGTAAGAGTAGCACAAATTTGGTTCAAACGTTTTCAGTCCGGAAATTTTGATGTTAAAGATGCACCTCGCTCTGGTCGCCCTGTTACGAATAAAATGGACGCCATTTTTGAAAGAGTGGAGCAAGATCGGCATATTAGTAGTTACGATGTAGCTGAAGAACTGGGAATTGACCACAAAACAGTTTTGACCCATTTGAAGAAAGCTGGTTATACAAAAAAGCTCGATATTTGGGTGCCACACGAGCTCACTCAAAGAAACTTAATGAACCGTGTACTCATTTGCGATTCATTATTGAGACGTAATGAAACCGAGCCGTTTTTGAAGAGATTGATAACTGGCGATGAAAAGTGGATCACGTACGACAAGAACGTGCGAAAAAGGTCGTGGTCGAAAGTTGGCCAGGCTTCACAGACTGTGGCCAAACCTGGCCTAACACGAAATAAGGTGATGCTGTGTGTATGGTGGGATTGGAAGGGCATTGTTTATAATGAGCTTTTACCGCCCGGCAAAACCATCGATTCTGATCTTTACTGCCAGCAACTGATGAGATTAAAGGAAGCAGTCGAGAGAAAACGGCCGGAATTGATCAACAGGAAGGGTGTGGTCTTTCATCACGATAACGCTAGACCACACACATCTTTAGCCACTCAGCAAAAATTAAGAGAGTTCGACTGGGAGGTCCTAGTGCATCCACCATATAGCCCTGACCTTGCGCCTTCAGATTTTCACCTGTTTCGGTCTCTGCAGAATTCTTTAGGTTCTGTAAGGTTGACCTCAAGAGAGGACTGCCAAAACTATTTGTCCCGATTTTTTGATCAGAAGTCCCAAAGTTTCTACAGTAACGGGATAATGTCTCTGCCCACAAAATGGCAGAAAGTTATTCAACAAAACGGTACATATATATTGTAAATAAATGTAAATAAACTTTGAAAAAAATGTCTTGACTTTTCATACAAAAATACGAAAAGACTTTTTCCCCAACCTATTATATACCTATATCACTATAAATTTTTAAATGTAAGCTGCCTGTTAATGTAAGCTTTTTTTTAATTCTTTTGATCATGATTATTGTTAAAACACAAAAACATTAACGTCTAACTACAGGAGTACGAATTATCTCACACAAACCAATGTAAAAAATGGTTTAACCAGTGCGGAATTTTTATTGTATTTATTTATGAGTATTTATTCTTCAGCTATAAGACATAATAAATGTATAACCACTGCAGGTATGTATTGATAATTTTATCACACAATTGTCGGTCAGGATAACGAAGTTACACTTAGAAGTAAGTTACTTACTTTCTTTCGAAGTTTAAGGCGCCTTCGATTTTAGTTAGCGTTCGTAGAATATCGGTGAATTTTGAATTCTATGTCATTTGGCTTTTAACCAAACGCCCCCTAGGCTACGCTTTCCTTTATATTCTCTCAGAAGTTAATGTGAGTGATACACAGTACACAATCAGTCGCCGAATCCTTCCTTCAGGCCGCCCCAGGCCGCGTCGGGCCGCACTAACTCCGAACGTAAATCGTCGCCGAGTCGCCGCATGCACTTTATTCCCGCCATTACAGTAATGAACTGTGAAACAGCGCCCGCCGCGCCTTGAAATATAGCGCAATTATTTTTTTGCGAAGCCCCATGATTGTTCCGAGAAGGGATCCTCCATCACGCGCTGGTGGCAACACATACGGCTATAGGCACATACGCGGCCATAGAGTAGGCACATAAGCAGCAATAGGCGCTGTAATAGCTTTATAGTAGCAGCGCAATATGTCGCCGGGACGCGTGACGCCGAATGCGGACGGACGTGTAATTTGCGTTGCGTTGTAAGGTTATATGGATTTTTTGCTTATAATTTTATTGGTTCGCCTTTTCTCTAATGGTTTGATGTTTTATTAAAAGTTATATTATTTTCATAACACATTTTATAGCGAAAACATGCGTAATTCCCATGACACGCGATAAATTGTGGGCCGCGGAAAAAACATGTCTTTGGGGCGTGAAACGTCGCTTTCTACCGTGCGAAGAATCCACTGTACGGAGCGCTCTCATAATTTGGAAGTGCATCGACGACTTACTCTGCTAAATTTTGGCGAGAGAACAACACTTAAAGAGTTCTTTGCCTGATTATTCTTTATCCTGCCCCTAACAAAATTCTCTGGAGATTTATGATAAGAGTATTTATTGTTCACATTCAGATTATGTCAATACATTTTGCATAAGGTGAAGAGTCTTTGAAGATATAATAACAATATTAATATTTTTTCTGATAATCACACCAATTATTTAGTTGCAAGAGAAGTATCAATAAGAACTTGTATTATGGATACTAAATAAATAAAAAACGTGTATATACACTTTTTTTCTTTTCTTGATACATACTTAATAGACAGGAAATACCCAGACCAGAACAAATATTAATGCACCTAAAGATTTTTTCTGTATGGGAATCGAGCCCACGACCTCATGAACGGAGTGCAGATCTACTGACCTCCACGCCATATCGGTCGTCATATACCTATAGGGTTTGTAAAGAGTTAGAAACTTTGAATATATGAGATCTGATAACTTTTAGACAAATCAAACCAGATGGTTTCGCATTGTTAACATTTGACAGCAAAATGTTTTAGTCAGATTAAATCGACAAGAACACATAAAACATTGAATCTAAATTGAAAACAGGCCTAATAAATATAAGCAAAAATTATATGAAGTGCAAAAATGCGTAAATTGTAAATAAGATATCGTATTTCCTCAACAAACCAACAAGAGAATCAAAAGTAATACATCCATTGTGTGGCCTCAAAGGAATGCCGCCACAAAGTAATCAAAGTCCAGAAGACATCGCTGCTATTTTGGCTTTCCACAATCAATATTTATATTTTGCTCACAGTTTACTGTCGCTTTCTGGATTCTCCTCAGATTAGTAGCGATTATTCGCTACTGATCAAGCACAAAGTCTGTCATAGTATAATGTACGTACAAACATACATACATACATACATTTAGGACTGTTTCCCCGAAGGCGTGTAGTGTGTGGTGGCGTGTGGTGCTTACATAGAGCAGGAAATGAATTTCCTAATATAAAAAAGGGATCATAATCACGGTCGTCCCTATACACCCATATACGTATCACATACATTTTCATTAAAAAAAAATCTGTAAAGTTTTTACTAAGTACCTACACTGTGTCTTTGTCGCTTCGGTCACTCCTTATGATTTTGTTTTTTTTGTCTTAATACATGTTCTGTGTTGTTAAAAAAATAACATGTATGGTCATCAGAAATTCACAGAACTTAACTAAATATGTCTTGTTTTAGAAGTGAGCAGTGTCCTAATAGTCCTATCACAATTATCTTTATGCAAGATGAAAAAGGCTCTTAATGAAAGTTCTCAAGGGTGTATCGTGATGATGCATTGCCTGCTTATCATCAGGTGTCATTTAGTAATATTGAGGTTCATAATGAAAATCATTTTTTTGTTTTACTGATGTCGAGCGTATCTCGACTTTTTAGCTTTAGATTTCCACATAAAGTTCCGCCAAATTTATTTGACTCTGACTGGGTATTGAGTGTGAATTGTAAGCAATATTGTACAGTGCACCAGTCATAACTTAGACAGGAAAGTCATAGCGGCTCGGAGTCCACTCGTGCTCATATATCGCCACATTTTAGTGCCGATTCACTGCGGCAGGAGGGCGTTGATGAAAGTTTGCCGCTAATATACAAGCATATTTTTTACATAGGCCTCTACAGTGTCAAGAATTTGATACAAGGGTATAATAATAATTATTTATTGCAGCTAAATACATTTATAACAAAAAACATAGACATTTAGATACATTTACAATTAAACTTTATATCTCTGTGCTTGAACTAGATCACTTAATATCTGTGCTTCAGGCAGTAAATAAGTGTTGTGTATACCTTGATATTAATCACCTTTTTTATGATATGTTTCTATATGTAAATTCTTAGAGGAGTGACCGTTCTTGTGGTATTTCATATCGAACTCTTTCATGCTTCGAAAGGCATTTAAAACCAATGGTTTCAGTTATCATTACGTAATGTTAGTCTTAAAGCCAAGTTAGAGGCTCTATTAGGCGGTTTGAAATATTCTAACAGCAAGACGACACTCACTTGTCTATGCTTATCTGCACCGAGTCCGCGTCGTGGAGCTCATAGCTGAACCTGCTTCAATCATCATTATACCGAAACAAACCTATGCCAATAGACAAAAATTGTCCTGTGTGGGAATCAAACCCACGACCCCAGGAGTGAAGTGCCTGGCGTGGCATGGTATTGGTCGTCAAAATGTCGTTAATATATTGGTGAGATATCAATGATTTAAAAGTAAGTTTCTACAATACAAAATACCTATAAAGA
This sequence comes from Musotima nitidalis, assembly GCA_949126915.1. Taxonomy (NCBI): domain Eukaryota; kingdom Metazoa; phylum Arthropoda; class Insecta; order Lepidoptera; family Crambidae; genus Musotima; species Musotima nitidalis. The sequence goes on from OX421430.1 coordinate 18,740,737, forward strand.
AAATAGTACAGACTTACTGCGGAAATAGAAAAGACAAATGTATTTTCAACAGACGTTATATAAGGCAGACGGATCCTTAAAGGGTGTCCTTTGACTCGCCTAAAATAACTTGTCCTAATTTCATTTGGCCGAACCGTTGTTGCCTACATTTTCAACGCAAAACCAGTGACAAGTCTTACAGTTGTAAATTTTTAGATCTTTTAATATTAATATATGAATATTTGTTCTGTTCTGGGTGTTTTCCTATGTATATTGAGTATTCATTTACAAAAAAAAAGAATTTATGTTTGTTTATCTGTTATTGATTATCCATAACACAAGTTCTTAATTATACTTATTTTGGAACTAAATAATTGGTGTAAGTGTCAGAAATATTTATTATTTATTTATTTAATATAGATTATTTTAATAAGCATAATAAATAAATAAAGCTTTAAGTACTGTACTGTCGATTCGATGACACTCGTTTCCGGCCACGGCTTTGCTCACGTCTCACAAAAAAAAGAAAAAAGACTTCTCGGAGGTCCAATCTATTTTTGTATCAAATAAAAACAAAAAAATATACAGCATTTAGGCAACTTGATTGAGAGTGGTAACCGCTGCCTATCGCTTTTTGTAATGCCAGGGCCACCAACAGAGCGCTGCCGACCTGTTTCACGCCCTATTTCAAGAGCCTGAATTGTCTTAGTAGTGAAAGCGTAACAAATAAACAAAAAGAACTTTCACATTTACTACTGAGTAAAGAATCATAAGCTGCAAATAATTACAAGCACGCTATATTTACATTGAGCACGATTTGTAGCCACGTTAGAGTTTTGTTTGGAAAGTTTGTTGTTCCGCCGCTCACTGCTCAGCCAGTCCGCCAACGTTTACAATGTCTTCTGTACCATTGTGTACTGAAACTTCGCACAATGTAAATAAAGACCATAAAACATTAATGGAGATTGAATTTCTATACGGGCCATCTCGTAAAAGTTGGAAAGAACAACAGGCCGACCGCGAGCGGATAAAGCGAAGGGCCACCGCCTCGTGGCATTGTTGGCGAAAGGATTAGCGCGAATTGAACAAACGCCATTCAGCCTGTACAAACTTGGAGTTCTTTAATCGACTTGGCGGGCTTGGGCAACTCGCTTCGTTTACTGACAAATAACCGTACACGAGCCTCCGTGAGTGTCTCGAGTGAACAAATACTGTTTGTGTCCCCCTCCCCCCCCCGCCCCTCGGACCAGTGCGTCGCAAACTTCTCCCCTCTCCAGCCCTCCCTCCTCCAGCTCTTCAGCGACGCATAATTTACGAGACGCCTTATTTACATGAATTTTGTCGGTGAATTTTAAAAGTTCCCCTGTTCCCTTTGCGCGAGGGGTAACTTGAATTTTTGCTTCATATTTATTCTCTTGTTTCAGTCGTTGATCGTTTTTGCAGCTCATTCTTGTGTATACTAAACTCTCGCGGGCGTAGAGTTTCAAAACGGTCGCCATATTCAAATACCGCTTGCTGCTTGCTTGCTGCTTATTGCTTGTTTATCGATATATTTTCTAATAAATATTTTCAAGTTTTGCATAAAACATAGCCTGAAGTTTCGATTTGCAGAACGTTTCAAAAAATACAACTAGTATGACTCATGATTACACCAGATTTCTCTTAGTTTCTCTTAATTTCTCACTCAGATCTTAGCATTATTGTTATTATAAGCATGTTGATATTATTTCATCCACACATATATCAAAACCTGTTTTGGGTGTATAGGGATAACCAAGACCTGAGGAGGCCAAGCCAACCTCACCTGCCGAGTAACGGACGAGGCTCTGGCGAACATAACAGTGCCCGGTAAGCGGCAATAGGCTCGCCACATATTACGTGGGGCCAACTATACAATTGGCGTAGTGTGGGTGTATAATATGCCTCTGCATACACGTTCAGAGAAATAGGCGTGAATGTATGTATGTATATATCAAAACAGTGTGCCGCAAGATTCCCGGTTTGTTTTTATAGTGTATTGTATAGTGGTTATAGCAAATAGTTAAAATAATGCGCCGAGGGCTACCAGGAAGCTTCAGTCTATAATAAAGACTAGGCGCCAGGTTCTGTTCACTGCACACTGGCCTAACCAGGTTTGGTTGAATTTCAATAAACACAGAATTAGATGAATCCCCTCTCACCTAATGTATACAATGGAAGCCAGCTATAGGATATTAATGGATTGACGATATTGTGCAAGTCTACATCTTGTACAATGGGCATAGCGTCCGCATCACGTTAAGCAGCGAGGCAGCTGAGAACCACAGTCATCCTGCACCATATGCAAAGCACGCGGACATCAGCAGCTTGGCGTGTCTATTTTCCGTGACTAACGTTTTTTAATGAATTAAATGTTTTGTACACATATAAAGATAAAAAGAACTGCAACGTCTATGTAAAGTGTCGACGCTGCACGTGGATGTTGCAACTGGGCCAAATCACCGCTGACCACACTGACGCCAAGTCCAATGTACAAAAGTAAATATCACTAACGACACCTTAAGACACTCTGCTATCTCAACATGGAAATCACTTTGAGAAATGAGATCTTGTTATAACACAATATACTCGTGCTGAATCAGTTCGTTCCAAGGTATAACTTTCAATGATGTTTGAAGCAGCTTTTGTTGTTAAAATAAACTAAGGACTCTCTTACCTAATATTCCCTTGTAGGTTTTTAGAAAAAAATAACAAGAGTTTTTCAGACATATATTTTAGTTTAGAAGAATATAAATATAAACACAATTATGTATATTCTAAGTAAGTGTCAGCTCTCTCCCAAATGCGGCAGTAGATTTAACATTTATATTTGAAAGACTATAAATCTGTCTGATCAGACACATCTGTAAGTTACTGTGTAGATACGTAGATAAAGAGTTTTGTTCTTATAATTATCATTATCTTAAATCGACACATCGGATATAAACATTACATGTAGTCAACTCACATAATTTAGGCTAACTAGAGTAAGTACCTTTGGTGTACGGGGGTACCATTATATTTGGAGCCCAAGCCAACCTTACCAGCAAGTGGTGCACCTGCAGATTAACGGATGAGGCTCTGGCGAACAGAAGTGCCCGATTAGCGGCAATAAGCTCGCCACCTATTACGTGGGACCAACAACACAATTGGCGAAGTGTGGGAGTATATAATGCATCTGCCTGCCCCTTCAGGGAAACAGGCGTGATTGTTTGTATGTATGTAGTAAAAAGTTACAAAAAAATTACCTCATTAACCCTAACACTTTAAGTTAGATATTCCATCTTTTAACCGTATTAAAGATCGCCATTTAACGTTTACTTTACTTAGCCATCAGGCTGGAAAGTTACTGACTTGAATAATTTATTGCAATTAGGTAAGTCTAAAGTTGACTTCACTTAACTAATATCTAAATTGTATGTCCATTCCCGCCTCCCGCTCCTCTGTCGACGTCAGAGAAATCAGCTTCATATTCCAGCTAAACGTAATTTGGTGGTAATTACTCCATGATTTGTGTTCCACAACTCTGTAACATTGTTAAGAGGAGTAACAATGATGCCCTAGATATGCTTTGTTATAGTTGGGTATTTATTAATGGAATGCTGGTTGCTGACTAGCTTGGTTGAACTATGAAAATTAAATTATCATTTTTGATATGTGAATTATCTAATATTTTTACAAAATTGATTAAATATGCATGTATGTATGGTGTATGTACCAATATCCTAGAAACCCAAGTCATCCTTACCTGCAAGTGCTAATTATGAAATGAAATAAAAAAATATTTATTTCAACATCAAACAACATAATAAAGAAATAAAACTATATATAGAACACGTACAGGTTACATAATATCGAAAAGGAAAATTAACAGACGAGGCTCTGCATACCGTCAAAGTTCCCGATAAGCGGCAATGGGCTCGCCGCCTATTATGCGGGACCAAACATATGATTGGTAAATGTGGGCGTATAGGACAAACCCACACTTTTGTGGGATTGTCCTATAATTTTTCAAAAAAAAAATTGTCTTCAGAGAAATAATATAAAAAATGGTTTTGATATCAAATGTTTAGATTGTGGCGGTAACATAACCTACAGAGTCAGGCAAATAGCAGTGCATACACATTGCAAAATAATTTAATTTTATGTAATTAAATGTTATAATGTCTCGTCTAAATTTCTGTGCTCGACAGTGTCCGAAATTGTGTCGACAATTATATTTACCATCTGTGTTACATTTTGAAATGCAAGTAATTAAAATTAGAAATATAATATTGTATGGGACCATTATTGAAGGCATTGGCGCGTCAGGCGACCAGCCTACATAAAACAGGCGAGTGGCGTGGGCGCGCTGCAATACGAGCACCACTTCCCAAATTAACATCCTTTAAGATGGTTGTCTAACCATGTTTGAGGAAACTGCTGATGAATTAATTGTTTGAGGGGTTTTATATGACGTTGTCGTAGTTACTTAGCATTTGTAAATACATTTATAATTTTAACTCTTACCCCTGCGGTGGTCTGTTCCGATAGAGGTTCTTATCACTAAGGATCAGTTTTGATATCAAATTGACACAAAATGCGAAGTCTCGTTTTTATTCTGTCATTAGCAATTTTTCCTTTTGATGTGATTTGATATTTAATGATTAAATACTTATTATGAGTTGTAACTGGCGGGAGAAAAAACTTACCTTAACGATTTCCTTGCCCGTTATTTTACGATCAAGCTCCCGCCCGCAGTGAATGGGCGCACTAGTTGTTAAGTTATGACCTTCATAAGAGCTCTTTTGAGCCAAACTTGAAAAAATGACTTTTTGAATTTTATTCATTTCTTCATTCATTATTATCATAATAGGACGCCACACATTTACCTACTTCAGGAACGTAAAGTATGACCTAAGCTCCATCACCTTGGTCTTTGAGAAGAGCCCCATGCTCAGTAAGCAAGCTGAGACTATGATGGTCATTATAATGATGAATACATTATTATCATCAACATATTTAGTGATGATTAGTATGTTTTTGATATCGAGCGCTTCCGTGCTTCGGAAGGCACGTTAAGGCGTTGGTCCCGGTTAGCACGAACTGTGGTAGTCGTTAAGCCTTATTAGAGGCCTAATGGGCGGCTTCCATATGAAGTATTTAGGGCTTATCGTCGATGGCAGGTGGCGGTTTATTGAACATTTCCGACAACTTGAGCCTAGACTTATGGGAACCGCGTCTTCTCTCAGCCGAGTACTTCCTAACTTGGGAGGGCCAACACAAGCCTGTCGTCGCCTCTATTTTGGGGTGGTAAAGAGCATGGCAACATATGGTGCCCCGGTTTGGGTGGATGCTCTATCACCTCAGAATAAGGCGGCGTTGCGAAGACCGCAGCGAATAATGGCAGTCCGTGCAATACGAGGCTACCGTACAGTGGCTGGAGAGGTAGCGTGTGCTCTAGTAGGAGTTCTCCCGTGGGACCTGGTAGCCCTGGTGCTATCGGAAACCTATTACCATCGTGTTGAAGCGCGGGCCCGCGGCGAACACCCGTCTGTTGAAGAGATACAGCAAGTACGCAAACTAGCCCAGACGAGTGCTATTCTGCGTTGGCAACAACGGCTAGAGAACCCGACTACAAGAAAGAGGACTTTGACAGCACTGCACCCACTTCTGCCACAATGGATAGAACGCCGTCACGGACATTTGTCCTTTAGACTTTCGCAAGTTCTGACAGGCCACGGCTGCTTTGGCAAATACCTGTACAGAATTGCAAGGCGGGAAGAAACACCAGCTTGCCATCATTGCGATGCCACAGAAGACTCGGCGCAGCATACCCTGGAAATGTGCTCAGCTTGGAACCAACAACGACAGGAGATGATATCGCACATTGGAGCCGATCTCTCGCTCCCTTGTGTGCTCATCAGTATGATCGAAAGCAAGAGGGGCTGGGAAGCGGTTGCCTCTTTTTCTGGGAACGTGATGTCGCTGAAAGAGGCTGCTGAGAGGATGAGAGAAGAGAACGCCTCGTCTGATTCCGTTCGACGTAAACGGATCGGGATAAGAAGACGGCAATACACCCGTCTTCTTGTTCCTAAGAATATATTAATGGAGTACTGGGGGCTTGCGAATAGAAGAATTTGATCGCAGAAAGCTGGAGAGCATGTCACCCGACGAACCTCTTCTTTCTACCAGCGATAAGATGAAGCACCGCGGGGTTTTAGTGGGTAAGTTATTTAACAGTCCCACATAACCTCCTGTCTTCCCCCAAGACAAGGTATGCATGAAGCATTTCCCCGCGAGAAAAAAAAAAAAAAGGCCTAATGGGCGGCTTGAAAAATTCTAACAGCAGGACGCCATACACCTGCCTCCGCCAATCCGCACTGGGTCCGCGTGGTGGAGTATGACCCAATACCCTCACACCTTGATATGTGTGAGGAGGCTTGTGCTCAGTAGTGGGACGTTAATAGGCTGTGATGATGATGAGTATGTTTCTGATCACCGGGCAAGTAGGAGTTACACTGGGGTCGGCTGGGCGTGGCTAACGACGCACAATCAATACACAACAGTAACAGTTTATTCAATATTTAAAGCGGTTATTCGGCGGCCTTCAATTTCCGCGCAAAGATATACGTTTCCTGAACGTCGGGACGTGGCCCTCGGGACGGAATGGATGGGTATTACATCCGACTCGCAGAACTCGAACAGTGTTGTTGGGGCACTCCGCTTTTTTATGTGGCTATCAAAAATATGAGAAATAATAAATGAATAAATAAAATAAAGAATTTAATTTAATGCGATTTTTGGAAGCTTTTGTATACACATTTGGAAACATATGGTTTCTGTTTGAGACACAAGATCTGTGTTCGAAACCATGACAGGTCTCAGTCATGCAACTTCATTTTAAGTCTAAGTAAGACAAGAAAATATGTTTGTAACTTTGGAACAGGAAACAGCTACTGTTTACGCCAGCGCCACTCCCTGGAGCCACTAAAGCCTTATGCTGAATAAGCAGAGTGGTGTCCACGCTGTAGCGTTTATAATTTATAAAAATCATAATTGCAAATAATGAAGAAGTTTGCTACTAAAAGAAGTTGGAAAGAAGAAATTGTTGATGTAACGTATTAATGTTACAAATATATATCGACGACCGATTTGGCGTGGAGGTCAGTATACCTGCACTTCACTCCAGAGGTCGTGGGTTCGATTCCCACACAGGACAAATCTTTGTGTCCATGAACATGAATATTTGTTCTGGTCTGGGTGTTTTCCTATGTATATTAAGTATGTATTTACAAAAAAAAAAGTATTTAAGTATGTTTATCCGTTCTTTAGTATCCATAACACAAGTTCTTAGTGATACTTATCTTGGAACTAAAGAATTGGTGTGATTGTAAGAGAATATTTATTTATTTATATATATTTTCTTCTTTTCTTTCGAACGAAATGAGTTTCACAAAAAAAATTTCCTTCAAAGTGTCAACTTTTTATAAGACTAAAGGCTGGGATCGTGTAATACGGTGAGTTGTTGCAATTAAAATACCTCAACTGAATTCGAAGAGAACGAATACATTAGTGTATTAGTTGATATCTAAACAGTCCACATCCAGCGTGCTCCGGCGAGTCTGGTAGGAATTCATTACGGTTTAATGTGGAAATGCCAGCGGAACACTAATACGTTTGCAGTCTCGTGCGGAACCCACGCTTGACAGCGACGGACGGAGTGGCCGCAAAAAACACTAGAAAACAGTCTTCCATTTCAATCTGTCTAGATTCATTCGTTGGAAGTGGGGCATATTTACTTTTAGTAAAAAGCCATGGACATGTGGAGCATGTCTCAGTTCGAGAATAGAATTTCATTATATAATTACTTTTTTCTTCTAAACAATGGCTTCGTGCGTCTAGCACATCTAGCCAGTGTAAAGTAAGTGATATATTAATAATATATAATTCATAGAAAAAGTGATGATAAAGATGATAAATGGTAAATGAGATACCCTCCCCTTAGCCCCTTGATACCTCAGTAAAGATGTGGGACTATACTGAGATCTCACATGGACTCCTTGAGAGAATTTCAATAGTGATGTTGCAATGCTTTGTCTGATTTACCAACACTCATGTATATTCACAAACACTTAACGGTTAATAATCCGCCGTTATTACACATTAATGTTAGAAATATCACAATTTTTTTAAAATAAAACAATACTGCAGACATGACGCTTCACTTTCCCGCCAAGAAGTCCCTAATTACTTCTTGTAAATCAACTATGTTATAAAACTTACCACTAATATTAATTATTTAAATGACTTTCAATTTAAAAAATCATATGAATAGAGATGACTAATGCACTAAATATACAACCTTTATAGAGAAATTATTTCCGAAGCAAATCCCAAATCATATTAACATTTTAGCATCCATTAATTAATTCAAAAGTAAAATACTGGTTGGTGTTACTTACTCGAGCACATGTTTCGTCAAATGTAAATTATGCCTATGAGTCTTACCATTCCGATTCCTCAATAACCGTTTCCCGAAGTCTTCGCGCCGCTTGTTCTAAAAAACAACAACCTAAAAACAAACTTAATGCACCTTAGCAACGTTACGTAAGCACCTCGTTTGGATTCGACAGCTGCAGCAAGCTTCGAACAGACCAAATTAAGTGCTTCCTCTTCATACAAATATTTGTGCACGAGCTGAAATGCGCTTGTTTCCAGTTCAAACTGCCTTAAAGAGGGAACTGGTTGATCAAACTCACGCAATGTCTCACAAAGTAAACTTATTTTATTACGAAGTAAATATATTGTTCTAAACTTATGTCATAAACATTAAAGTTGGGGCGGCGAGGCCACGAGCGATCCTCCACAAAGCAACTTTTCTAACAATGAAAATGTATTGGAAACGCTTACAAAAGGAGGATTTCGAAATTCTTTCATTATATTCATTGACTTTGCAATAAGATATCACTTTATAATAGCTTGTTTATTGTGTTCAATAGCCTTAACCTTTTCTATAATACTATTACAGAAATAGACTTAGTGACCCTGTAGAAAAAAGGGGCTAAAACTGGTTCTTAATATAATACCATTGGGACTTCTTGGCGGGAAAGTGAAGCGTCATGTCTGCAGTTTTGTTTTATTTTCTAAAATTTGTGATATTTCTAACATTAATGTGTAATAACGGTGGATTATTAACCGTTAAGTGTTTGTGAACATACATAAGTGTTGGTAAATCAAACAAAACAGTGCAACATCACTTATCAAATTTTCTCTCAAGGAGTCCATGTGAGATCTCAGTATAGTCCCACATCTTTACTGAGGACTCAAGGGGTTTAGGGGAGGGCATTTCATCTTCGATTTATCATCTTTATCACCACTCATTCTCATTCACTATAAATTAAATATATAATTAATATATCACTTACTTGACACTGGCTAAATGTGCTAGACGCACGAAGCCATTATTTAAAAGAAAGAAGAGGAATATAATACCATTGATCCAACTTTTAGTTCGATACTTATTACAAGTTCGACCACTCGCTGTACAATTACTTATGACACATTCTATTGAGATGTTTAGTATCTAATATAACGTGTGTTTAGTTTCCTTGACAAAACTTCGCTCATAAATTCATTCGTTATTTTCGTATGCTGTTATTGTCTACTGTCAGTGAGGAATGGGGATTGTGTACTGAATATCACGTTTCCATTCCAGCTCGGGCCTTGGCCGCTCGCCGGTATTTCGTTTGGGTCGTCTTTCACCAAACATATAGCTGTCTAAATATTAGTGAGCTTACCGTGTTTGTGGAATAGATTTATTAATCTGTCAGGCTTAAGACCATTAATCACTTCCGTAGTATTTGTTTTGTCTGGACGCGAGTCTTCGTGTGAAACGTTATTATTTATTCAAGTCGGCCGACTGACGTACGAACCCTTCATGCGTCATTTGTGACAACGAGTGTTACTGTTTATTTGGGAATCATCAATCAATATTTATCAATCTTTATTATTTATAGGATCATTGCTTTTGAATTGGTCCCATAACAAATGTGGTGCAGTGTATTTCCAACAAGAAATAATGTTTATAATTACAATAACTGAACACATTTTATTAAACACACACATTGATAGAAACTTTGTTACCAAAAATGAAACACTAATCACTTGAAACAATGAAACATACAGCGAGCGCCATTCAGGAATCATTGCATGCACTTATTTAATGAATTATAGGTCACATAAAAATTTAATCAGTATTTATAATCCGCTTGCCTACAGGCCGAGTTGAACTCCAATCACGAAGGCGGAGTAACCAACAAATCATAAAATAGTGTTTCAAACAGAACCACATGAGCTATTAATGCCGGTGTTGTGGTCAGAGGCTCACACGGCCGCGTTTTTGGTCGGACAGCCTGCCTGCTTGCCTGCGATCAAAGCATATTTCTGTCACAATTGTGTCACAAAGGTTTGTTTGACCCCCATTTCACTATTCATGTTGTGGTAAATATATTAGCAATATTGTAATTATGTTATTTCAACTAACAGACCACAGACTGCCAGGTGGAAAATGGTAACATTCTAACCGTATTTTGACACTATAACATATAAAATGTAATTGTTATTTGGTTCCTTATATACCGTCAGTAATTAGAAAGTGCCAAAAATTGTGTTTTGGTTAGTAACGATTAAACACCAAGGCTAATGACACTAGTCATTAGGAGACTTAGTTGACAGGTCTAATTACACCTGTCAACTAAGTCTCCTAATGACTAGTGTCAGACTGGATAGATTGTAATATAATACTGCCGTTACAAAATGATTAAATTATCATAGAAAACTTTTGATTTTTAATAAGTGTCCTATTTACTGAGTATATAATCGCGTAAATGAAAGAAAACAATAAATTGTAAGTAATCAAAAGTGGCAGTGATATTGTTTCCGATGCATATTTGAAATGAGAACATGCAGCACAAACTTGGCGGACAGAGTTGCGGCAACTTGCAACTAGTGGCGCAATTACCGGCCGCCCGACGTCCAGTGTCAAAGTAATCACAACGGCGATCGGCGCCGCTGTCACGTGACGGGAGCGAGCTGTCACCGCCACCAGCGAGCTGCAGGACGCACGTGCTGCTTTTGATTAATGGAGCTTCATATTGAGTTTACTCTTAGATCAGTATTTTATGAATCCGTAGGTTTTGAAGAAGATTTTGTCATAGTATTGGAGTGAAAATGGTCTATTGTAATCAGGACAGGACGATGATGGTTGCAATGAAATATTGTCTAAAATAAAGCACGGTCTTTCATTAGAATCTTATTAGTTAAAGCCCTAAATAGGCCTTAAGAAAGTTTAGATGATAGCATAGTGCTAATATTATTGAATAGCTGGAAAATACTTGCCTCGGACACTGATTGGTAAAGCCTTTATTGGTACAAGATTTGTTTAATGATTGGAAGTTCTCTGATACATATGACATTTACAAAAGACCAGGGTGTGTTTACGACACAACGGTATAATGCTGAGTCATATTCATTTTCGACGACTTATCATCATCTCAGCCATCTGACGTCCACTGCTGAACCATAGGCTTCCTCAATAGATTCCCACATAGAGCGATCCTGAGTCGCCTGCATCCATCGGCTTCCCGCCGCCTTGATCAGATCATCGGTCCATCGCATGGGAGGCCGTCCTCTACTACGTACGTTAGCTGTTTACCTACGTGCAAGTGTTTCCAAACTTTCCATGTTTCCATATTTAGTCAAACGTGATATCATAATCAACTTTTGACAGTTTCCGAGAAATTTTAACTGTTTTTTTCCCTACTCAAACTGCATGTTTGAAATTTAACTTTTCAAGAAATAACCTCCATCCCTTTTCCCTGAAACACCAACTGAACTAACATGTCAAATAGTTGGACAAGTGAAATATAGTGTTTACCAACAACGGCTATGAGAGAAACGCCGAACTGTCGTCGTGTGAACCTTCCGTGCCACACGTGCCCGCTAATCGGCCGACTAGTTCCCTAATTGTCCGACTAGTCGCCTAATTGTCGCGCCGTGTATCTGGATAGACGCCGTAAGTGCTAGAAGAGCAATAACCACGTACAGTAAACGTTTTACAACGACATAATTGTACTTTTGTTTATGTTTCAAACTTAAAGAGCCCTTTGCTAGTTACAGGCGAGGTAATGTCTACATAAGCATATTTGTTTTGAAATAATTGGAAGGCTGTCGAGAATTCTGCTTCAGAAGCGGCGAACCACGAGATTCTTTATAAAATTCATAAGTTGCTATTACGTTGTCTCGAACCGCTTTTCCATTTATATCTCTATTTCTTTCTCAACCTGTTTTGAAGAAAATAAGTTTAAGTTACTTTACTAAATCATAAATATAAGAGTTATGCAAAAGCGATCTCTTAATAGACCTTTAAGATATAAAAATATGCAGGTCCTATTTTCTTTAACGATTGTTTGATAATTTACTCCACCGAGTAATAGCACTGTTAAAGAATAATAACCTGGCAAATTGTTCCCAGTCGTTATAAAACTAAATTAATTTACATTTCGAAACCATTTGAAACCCGTTTGCAGTCAATAACATTTTTGAAATTCAAAACCTTCGTGAGTTTAATAGTTCAATTATGTTGTTAAATCATTAATATCATAAAAGCAATGGCGGGATATTGAATTGTGGAGCGACAAGGTCTTTGGGGGCTGTTCGTACGGAAATTCTGTACACGGTATACGTTAAAATGCTTTATAATTAAATTAATGTTTGATTGTGAACAGTATTAAGCGAGCACATTGAAAACGAGCGCATGGCGCCGATAATGCGAGGTGGGGCTCGGTTAAACCCTCTTGATTGGATTTCAATACTGTTTACATCTCGGGATTGCCTCCAGTCGTCGGTGGGAGCTATTTCCTCGGGTGGGGTTTAATTAACAAATTGTAACGTTTGGTTCTAACTGTGCCGTACACACAAACACTAATAATACATTATGGCGGTTACAACAGCTTTGTACGATCTTTGAACGTACAGCAAGTAACTATGTCGCGTGTCAGCATTTTGACCCGACTCGCATATTCTAATTCGTGGCGTAATTTTAATTTCCTTTTATTCATTTATTTTGTACATCATCATACCAATCAGACGTATTCACTCACACCATTTTTTATTTAGTCTTTAACTCTCTTTCATTGTTCTCGTCTAATAAACCCTCAGCAATTCTTACCAGTGATTTTATATTCACCAACCCTTTCTCTAAGTGTACGAACCGTACAAGCTTAAATGAAACACATTTCTATAACACTCCACAAATTCAGAAATTATAAAATATTTGCAACTACTTCAATGTAACATATTGATGGATATTATTGGAGGTTGTAACGCTTTGTGTTGGTATACCTAATTGTCGTGTGAGTGTTAAAGTTTATTGGTTGAAAGTTATTTACTTGTTGTAAGCGCAATGGCTTAATAGGTTTGAAATTTAATGAAGTCCTATTATTTTTATTTATTTGTATAAACTCTCTCTGATAAACTAATAAAAACAAATGTAAACTTAAGGCCAAGTACAACTAAAGTCACAATCTCAATTAATGACTTGAATATCAATTGAAGTACACAAAACAAAACAAGTTTACATGGATCATATTAAATTAAATGTAAAACTTGTACTTCAGAATAAAGTAGACTTAATTTTAGAAGAGATTTCTACCAGCCAACTCTACCAGTTCTAAGCTATAGTTATACGGAAAAATAAAACATCAAAGAAAAGTGTAAACAAAAAACAAACAAAGTGAAACTCTCAGTATTGTAATTTAATTTCAGGGTTCAAAAGTTTTGGTCAATTATTAACACATCTTCTTAACAGATGGTTTTGATTTAAGGCAACAGTTATATATCTAATATACTACGACTCAAGGTTATTACCTAATGAGTATGGTGATTGTATTACTACTAGATTATAATGATTGTTATCTGACAATTACAACAATTAGTTAGTACCAAGATAAGCATCATAAAATTTTGGATACTGTCTTATTAATGGATAAACATACATAAATATATCTTTCTCGGAAATAAATACTTAATATGCATAGGAAAATACCCAGGCCAGAACAAAAATATTCATTCTTATGCACACAGAGATTTAACTTGTGTTGGAATCGAACCCACGACCTCAGGAGTGAAGTGCGGATATACTCGCCACAGGCCACAACGCCTTAACGGTTGTCAAAATTTCACGCCATGTATGTCGTTCAATTCCAATAACGAATAATATTATTGTTAAAATTGTTGAACCCGTGACAGAAACTACTGGCAAGATAAAACTATGTGAAATGAAAATGCCAATTTATTAAAGACAATATAAAACCTCAGCTTACCTAAAAGCGGAACTGAAATCGCTCCAAGGGGCTCCGATCGGCCGGCCCGCGCGGGGACCGAGCACCCGCCAGCATCACCGGAACGGGCACATTTCATATACAGCTTGAACTTTTGTGAAATTCCATTTAAACTGTAATGTAAGTAGAAAATAAACGATAATGTTACAAACTGTTATAATATGGCAAAGAAAATTTTCAATCTTATTAACTTACTCTCCTTTTTTGTCAAAAGGTCAAATTTTTTTTACCATAGTCAAGGTCCAAATAGTTTATTCAGAGGCTAAGTAAAACAGTGTGGAGCCTTCGAATAAAGAAGGTGTACATACCAAATTTTCTAAGCTTTTTGAAGACATATCATTTTAGAAGAATCTTTTCGGAAAAAGTTGCAGCAAGGCTCATGCCCACCCCAAATAAGATACGAGTACATGTCGTTAAATAATAAATATAAATAAATATTATAAATATTTTCTGACAATTACATCAATTATTTAATTCCAAGATAAGTATCATTAAGAACTTGTGTTATGGGTAACTAAACAACGTATAAACATAATTAAATACTTTTTTTTTGTAAATACATACTTAATATACATAGGAAAACACCCAGACCAGAACAAATATTCATGTTCATGCACACAAAGATTTGTCCTGTGTGGGAATCGAACCCACAACCTCTGGAGTGAAGTGTAGGTATACTGGCATCCACGCCATATCGGTCGTAATATACTCGTATGTTTGTTAACATTATAAAAGGCTAAATAAAAATGTGTTACTTATTCAATTTGGATTCCAATGGAGCACTTCATCATATCAGCCTTATAGTCCACTGCTGAATATTGACCTCCCCAATAGATTACATTCTATTGGAGGCATCTGCCTCAACCTGGGCAGGCGGGTTGGTGATCGCATTTCAAGCCAGTACGCAGGATGACGCTGCCGCCCATCAACCGGTAGGATTTCTCTTCGCCGTCTCTTACGACTCCCCGTGACTTAAGAAGGAGGGGGGGCCCTATTCAAGGCCTGGTATCACAGTTTCACAAACTGGAGCACTTATAAATGTCAATACAGCGGGCAGAAACAAATCTGTATGGAATTGAAATTAAATTAGGCAAGTCTTTGGAGTTTTGTTTAATGAGTCGCAACGAGTGTAAGAGCGTGGGTGCGGGAAGCAGGCGTCCAATCGCCGTCGCGATAAGCGCTGACGAATCGCTGCCGCGCGCGATGCGATACGCGTAATGAGCGCGATCGCGCGATACTGCACAATGAGCCCACTATCGCGATGGAACACGCGATATCTTAGCGAATCCTTTCCAATTCTAGTTTTGTTTTGGACTGTTCCACGATTTCTAGTTTGAGTTACACATTGTATGGTATATGATTAAACAATATGGAACTTTTTGTGTCTTCTAAATATTTGTTGCTTTCGGCTTCTGAATTTTATTAACTGACTTTTTGACTTAGCTCGCGACTCTGTCTACAGTTTATGTCGAACCACAGTAACAATGAATTTTTATAACAATAATAGTATATATATTATGTCTCGTTTTTGACAAATGGTTATTTCCTTTGGGTTAATTCTCTTATGCACCAATGACTGTGTAGGAATAAAAGACGGTATATCCTTTTTCGCTTCTCAAACCTTTTTTAATTTTTTTTTATCCACATCTTTTATAAAATTGTATATATATCACAATTAAAAGTAAAAAAATAGTATTATAGTGAATTTAATTGGATTATTTAACGACGCAGTTTATAGTGACCCACGAAGTTTTCGTAGCCGTAGCGGTCGTAGCATAATATCGTAGCCATTTTAAGTCGTCATCGTAGCATGTCGTAGTCTATCGTAGTAACGCGAGTACGAGTATGCTGGTCTTGTTCTTATTAATAAATCGACATTATAGTAATAGATTCGAGCGGAGAAAGCCCCTGCAGCGAGATACATAGACTTCTAATTCAGAGGGTGCCGGGTTCAAACGCACCTGTTACTTTTCGAAGTTATGTGCGTAATTATCACTTGCTCCGTGCCTCGGAAAGCACGTCAAGCGGTCCCGGCTGTCATAAACTTTGACAGGCGTTTTTTGGAAGTCAATGGCTTCTATCATACTGACAGCTGGTTTAACCATATAATGATGTTCCCTTTGGGTTACGGTAGTCAGATGGCAGTCGCTCCATGTTAAAACTTAAATTCGTCCAAATCTGGTTAATCCAGTGAGCAGACCCTGTCCTTCCCGGACTGGTCACCTTGACGTGGGAGGCGTAAGGGCTGGATACCTCGGGGTGCCAGAAGCTACAAACCCAGGCACTGGTGCCTCGCCTCTTTTCAACAGCGGTGGGCGTCGTCGGAAATTGTTTAGTGGATAGGGCTTATATAGCGCTGTCGCGTCTGCCGCAGTGAACCCCACACGCCCCTCTCGGTCCCCCCATTGGCCGGGAGGCAGCGCGTAAAGGCATTTTGTTACCGACTACTGGATAGGAAAACTAAGAGAGTGGAGTACCAGTGGAGAACGCAGCAGGCGGCCTGCACTGATCTGGTTCTGGCCCGGAGGACGTTGACCGCAGGCGGGGTGAAAGCCAGCTGCTGGCCCCCTGCCTCTTGTTGCCAATAAGCGGCTGGTATCGTCTAAAGATTGTTCCCTCACCCCCTCTCGGTCCCCTTTGGCGGTGGGGGCAGTGTGTAAATGCATTTTGTTACCGAACGTGTAAAATAAGTCTAGGGCAACCGGGATAATAATGACAAGGATATTATGATGGTAGTAAGAGATTTTTGATATTATCTGTAAGATTTTCACATACCTATCTTGAACTGTTAAAACATAGACTAAGTGAAAATAAATAAATGCAGAGAACCCCGACAGTTCTATCCCTCAGTTCGAACTAGAGCGCGTCGCTTGAATAACTTTCATTTCAACACACATTAGGACTTAACGGAACTTTTCAGGCTTTGAAGGGTTGAAATATGGGCACAGCGAAAAGGGTTTCGTAGACCTTATACCCAAAATTACATCGCACAATGGGTTATATTTTCCCTTCTATGTCGTCTTTCGGATTAAGACATATCTAATAATAAATATGTGGGTAACTCCAATTTCCAACGTAAAGGATATTGCAAGCAAATTGAAGGCCTGAGATTAATCGAAACAGTTTAGCCGTCAAAAGAGCCATTTGCTAGTTCCTTTATAGCCTCCACCGATCTTTGGAGCGTGTGTTGAACCTATTTCTAAAAGCTAAGCTTTTCCGAGAAAGGATTTTGGGTACACGCATGTAGGAGAATGAGTATGTCTGAACTTAATTTCTTGGTATGTTGTACTGACAGTTTCATCAAAGGTCGCATCCTAAGGTATTTTTATTTATTTTTTATTGCCTCATCGATTTTATAATCTTCATCTCGAGGAGCGTACTTCAATGTACCTTACTATAGTGTCAATTTTATCGAAATATATTTATCAAAGCATTCTTAATTCATATAAGACGATTCTATAATACAAACATAGTAGACGTCGCTATTTGGGCGAGGGAATTAAGATATGGCAGCTTATTACAATCAAATATCATGTTTTAATTTCTCTAATAAATAATGAATTCAAAATTAAGTTTACAATCGACAGATCGCTATAAAATCATAACCAAATAGCCAACACTCCAACGAACACGTACCGTCCGAATCGGGTCACGACCGAACGGCGTTGGCGCCTAAGGCGCGCTCCCCGCCGTCACTCGCTGCACACCAGCGCTCGGAGTTGCGACTCTGTGACGTATGCACCGTCATATCTATAAAAAATCTACATCTACAATCTTACGACAAATATCTTAAAACAATGTACACTCTCACAATAATGCAACAAACTAATTATATTGACATTTGGCAAACAACGCGTAGTCATATTCTTAGAAAGAGTTCAGAAAATTCATTCCCAATAGTAAGGGAATGGTTAAAATATAATTATAGGTCGTTATTAATCTATATATTGGATCTTGATATTGGTGCAATGTTATTACAAACCTTGTGTACTTCAAAGTTTATAAGCAATCAATTTTATGAGATAGTTTGGTAGGCAGAAATTTAAAAATATTCGTACGATATTCAAAAGTATATTTTTGAAGTTTATTTACTACCAATCAAACATAGCTCATATTATTATGGAGCCTAGGAAACAAAAGCTATTTTATGTAGTATTCAGTTACAAAACGATCACGTTTCTACTCTTTCCAAGTTTAAGTCTAATTAAATATAAATATTCTCTTACAATCACACCAATTATTTAGTTCCAAGATAAGTATCATTAAGAACTTGTGTTATGGATACTAAAGAACGGATAAACATACTTCAATACATTTTTTTTAAATACATACTTAATATACATAGGAAAACACCTAGACCAGAACATTCTATATTCATATTCATTCAAACAAAGATTTGTCCTGTGTGGGAATCGAACCCACGACCTTTGGAGTGAAGTGCAGGTATTCTGACCTCCACGCCATATCGGTCGTCAAATTCTATTCACCGTCCTCTGTAGATTCAACCTTTTCTCGGGTGGTTTACAGTAAGGTCCCTAAAAATTTGACTAACCTATGCTTTATTCAATAGATCGTCTCGTACGATCTTACTGAAAATAGGAATTGCAATGGGCTTATGATAAAATAATTATATCATGATCAACTGAATTAGTTTGACAAAGGTCCATCACGACAATGAGGCGTATAAACGTTTCCTTTAACGTTCTAGTTTCTTTTTCACAGGTCCCAGCGAGAAAATGGGACTTGAATTAAGCTTATGACAAAATACTGACATCATGAGTTGTCCATAATTCGTTGGAAACAAGCCCGTCACGGTGACCAGCCATATAAACGTTCCCTTTAACATTCTAGTTTCCTTTTCACAGGTGCCGAACAAAGAACGGAACCAATTGGTAATATTTTTCGTGTGAAAATTGGTCGGGTATTTATATTGCCGGTAGTGATTCGTGTATTGTTTGCGTTGGTTATTTATCGGTGTGTGTACAGTGGGCGACTTTAATCGAGTTTTTATTGGCCCCAGTCACGGCAGCCGCACAAAGGGCTCGCGCCGGTACGCGTCCTATTGGACTCCTAATATTTTCGTAGTGGTTACCTTAACAAACACTTCCACTGTCAAAGCGTTCTGATGAAGATAACACATTATTTAATGAAGTGTTATGTCAACATGTTTATCACGCTTTGATACATTCATTCTTCTCCGCGAATCCGCACTGGGGAGGGTACGCGTGGTTGAGCATGATCTGAATCTATAACTTGTGAAAGGAGGTCCATGTTCAGTAGTTTATGGTTTGACAATGTTACCTTCATTGATGTGTTTTATGCATGAGATGAGAGGAGGGGTGTTCTTCAATAGAACTTTATCAATATTCTTGTCTAATTCTACTCAAAACAAGCTCCGACCATAGAGAACGAAAATTTAACTAAAAATTTTAGACTATATTTGGAATGCCTGAATATAATTTTTGAAAACCGAATTAAACCTAAATAATGTTTCCTCATCAAGCGCGAGATCTGTAGCTGAATTGGTATTTTATATGCAATCAGGTCTTTTTTTGGGGAATAGTTCCATATACTTCGTAAATAACTCATTAAACTACACAGTGACACAGCAAAAACGATAAGTATCTATGAAAGCTATTTCGTACAGTACAGTTGTATAATTCTAATACGTTAGCATACCCTACTGGCTTCCCCCAGGACATAAATCCTTGATCAAAGTAAGCAATCGTCATCCAGCAGCTATTACGTATTTTGTTCCGGAATCAAAGTAAACCGGCACTGTTCGGGTATAATTGGGTTGAGTGTGGCTGTCTCCAGCCTCTACTCTTAATTAGTTGCTGTCTTACTGTAAGCCGGTCCGACGGAGCGGCTGGAAGGCGGACTAATCACGTATATTGTTATTGCAACAAACACCTCTCACATAACTAATTGTATCGAGTAAAGCCGTTTTATTTCTCTCGAGTCTGTAATTCTCTTTTTACTTTTTCTTATTTAATGTTGAAAACAATAAAATGAATAAAGTTATTTAATGGCACAGTATATTATATATTTTATTATTTCTAATTAATTTATAATTCAGGCGTTAATTTGCGAAAATCTAAGTGATGGATTAAAAATATCTTTGAAACAATTCCCGCGCTACTATAATTTCCCGAAAAATCGAGAAACTATTCAACACGACACGTGTTTCGCCCTTACACAGGGCATCTTCAGGTAAGATAGGAGCCTCAGAACAACGATGTCTTCACGACCAACGCTGAAACGAGAGTCACTCTCGAAACACGTGTCGTGTTGAATAGTTTCTCGATTTTTCGGGAAATTATAGTAGCGCGGGAATTGTTACAAAGATATTTTTAATCCATCACTTGCTTACAATGGATTTCCGCAAAGTAACGCCTGAATCAATAAATTATTGCGAAAATCTATTGTAAGCAAGTGATGGATTAAAAATATCTTTGTATCTATTCCCGCGCTACTATTATTTCCAAAAAAAACAAAAACGTTTCAACACGACGCGTGTGTCGTCCTTACACAGGACATCTTCAGGCAAGAAACGAGCCTCAGAACAACGATGTCTTCACGACCAACGCTGAAACGAGAGAAAAGACGATATTTTGGGAAATTATAGTAGCGCGGGAAATGTTACAAAACTATTTTTAATCCATCACTTAATTTTATATTCTTTCAATCCATTCAAAGATGAGACGTTCACCTTTAAGTAAGTGATCAAATTTTTAATTAGCTTTGCACTGCGCTTTGCACTTTGAGACATCAGTTTAGTCTCAGACTTTATAAATCACATTGGGGGACTTCGCTAGCTACAGCGCCCTTCACATTGAAACCTCCCAGCAAGCCACATTCTGTATCTATATTACAATATACACTGTGTAAAGTACTGCTTAACTTTTTTATGACTGGAGATAATGAGTATGCCCTGGCTGATATCAAGCTGACGATGCAACACACAAAGTAAGAGCGGTCCACGACACGAGACTGAACCGCTGACCCCTCACACCGCTGATGACCTACATACTCGTTTATTGGCCCGCCTCAACAACCCGGGATAAAAAGACATTGGGAGCTCATGAGCTGAAAGAGAATTCCAAAGTTGTTTAGCTATATAGTATGTTTGAAACCGACTTCTAAAAAGGTGAAGGTCTAAGTTTGTTCGTATGTGGGTTTGAGTATATAAAATATTTTGTATCGGCCCTGACAATCAATGTAAAATATACTGGAAGGCTTTTAGAAAAGCTGGCACTTTACATTTCCTACCTTTCTCAACATCTGAAAGATTACTTCCCCTGATTGATGAGACCTTCCTGATTTGATTCAGAGCCCAGATATTCACAGTGAGTTCCACAGACGGGGCTATCGACCGCCGCGAGGTGGATTGATGGAATTAATTAATTAAAGGCGCGGAGCCCAGCGAATGTGGGGTGCGCTGCAAAAATCTCTTTGATGTAAATTGTTTAGTGGCCAGGGAAATTCAACGAAGCACCAACTTTGGATTGAAGGACTTCATTCAGAAAGACGCGGGCTTGTTAAGGTATTGCATTAAGTGCTTGTGGAGAATTCTGTTGAGCTTAAATTAACCGTCACTGATGAGGTTTAAAGTCTATAATAATTTGCAAATGTCAGCAGAACTATCTTCATCACAGGACGGTATAACTATTCGTCATGACGTATTAAAGTTCCCACAAGGATATTGTACATCTTTATTTGTCAGTTTTATTAATTAAATAACTGCTCGTCAATTTTGTTTTAGGGAGAGTGTAGATTGTATTGTATTGACTATAGGGTGTATGGGAATCTTACCAAGACATAAGGAGCCTAAGCTAATCTCACCTGCCGATCAACGGACGAGGCTCTAGCTCCCGGCAAGCGGCAATGGGCTAGCCGCCTACGTGGGCCCAAAAAAATAAATTGGTGAAATGTGGACGTATAATATGCTTTGCCTACCCCTTCGGGGAAACAGGCATGACTGGATGTATATATTAGACTGTAGATCATCATCATCATCATCAGCCCAAGGAATTTCAGCTGAACATAGGCCTCCCCCATAAATTTCCAGCGTGATCTATTGAAGGCGGTCTGCATCCATCGCGATCCCACGGGACCTTTACCGGATCCTCAGTCCATCTGCCTCAATGGCCAGTCAAACTGTAGGTATGAAACAATATAACAGAATCAAGCAATTGTTTTCAGTTCAATTCGTCAAATTGTATAAGATACCTTTCCCAGCGAACTCGAAAGATGTTTAACCTTTTGTCGCTACCAATCAATTCATTTATTTGGACTTAATTCAAACTTATTGAAGAATATTGGTTCACTTCTTGTTTTAGGTCAAACAATAAGTTATTATATTAGTAAGAGTTACCAAATTTAGTCCCTTACCTACAAATTAATACACAACTTCCAGGGTTGGCTGGTAGAGATCTCTTCAAGAGATAAGTCCACCTTTGTACTTTTAGTTTCTATATACCTTCTGTAATCTACTTATGTTTTATGTGCAATAAAAGATTATTATTTTCTCCATGCGACTTAAAATAAGTTATGTTTTCTTTTAAAATAAGTTTGGATCGAAATGATCCGTCACAAGTATCTTTTTAGATATATCTGTATAGACATCTGTAACGTTCTCATTAAGGCTTCATTATCGCAATGCTGTAGGTTGCAGCTGTCGACGCCCAAATGTAATTAGAAATAGCACAGACATGCCCTCAAGATTTGGTGAAAGGATTCGGAAACTAGACGATGCGACTCTTTTGTTTTGCTGTAGAGAATATTTTGGTGGATTTTCAAAAATTGTCTATGGTGCGCTTTAAAGAAGAGTGTTGTGACTCTTAAAATATTATGTGATTAATTTACAACTGAACCCAGTACTATGACAATGACTATGAATACTGCATAAAGTCAGCATAGATGACAGCAGCCACTATGTTCTTTGCTTTTTTTAAATTGAGAACTTCTAACTAATTAACATACCATTTACGGTCTTAAATTGCACTATTTGTGTTCCGTGATCACGAAGAAACTGAGATTACATTACAAACTTAGATGTACCGTGACTGCAACAATTATTGGTTCTCACTGTTTCATCATCATCATCATTTCACCGCGCGGGACTAAACGGCCGCGGAGTAGATTGCTTGAACTTTTCGTTAGTAGTGCTGGTTGCTGGCCGATTGTTAGTAAAATATATTACAGTATTGTGGAACTCGAAATGTGTCTCCCCAATTACTTTCCATGTTCATCGATTCTGTGCCGCCTGCATCCACTCGCTCCCCGCCGCCCTGACCATATCATCGGTCCATCGGGTGGTCGGTTCTTCTAGCTATGCGCCATTTGACAACCGACATAGCGTGGTGGCGAGAATACCCGCTCTCCGCTCCTAAGGTCGTGGGTCCGATTCCCACGCAGGACAAATCTTTGTGAGCATGAACATGAATATTTGTTCTGGTCTGGGTGTTTTCCTATGTATATTCAGTATCTATTTACAATAAAAATATAGTATTTATGTATGTTTATTCGTTATTTGGTATCCATAACACAAGTTCTTAATGATACTTATCTTGGAACTAAATTATTGGTGTAATTGTAAGAGGATATTTATTTATTGTCTATGTGTTGTTGCAGCCGGGGCGCGCAGGATG
The DNA here is from genome assembly GCA_949126915.1 of Musotima nitidalis. Classification (NCBI taxonomy): domain Eukaryota; kingdom Metazoa; phylum Arthropoda; class Insecta; order Lepidoptera; family Crambidae; genus Musotima; species Musotima nitidalis. Next base: position 18,764,768 of record OX421430.1, read on the forward strand.
TGCGGCTGCGCGTGGCGGCTGCACGCGCTCACCGCCGCACTCGTTCTCGCCGCGCATCTCATCAAAGGTAACCTCACACACACACACACAACCAATACACATACACACACCATTTTGGAAAACGAAACTAAATAACTAGTATGTTCAGTTGAACCTTCCTTTATCGCCAATAATAATACTTCATATTACCTACTCATCATAAAAGGTGAGCAAACTCTCACACTGCACTCTGTAAAGTAACAAATATGTTTAGTAGAACTTTCCTATATTAATTAATATGTTTATTAACGGGTTATTAACAGAGCGGTGATATTTTTTATTATTTTTGTTGATGGATTGAGCGCTCTTATTCATGATGAACGTTTAACGTATTTTATTAAATTTTAGCTAATAAAATGGTTAATCAAGAGTCGTGCATTCATTGGAGGTCATATTCAAGAGAAAGCTATTACTGTATCGTGTTGTTTCTGAACGGACCACATGATGTTATGGGTTAGCTTGAAATGTTGCATTCTAAGACACGGCTATATCTATGTAATAATTTAGCTGTCATTTAAAGAGTATTTGTGGTAGCATTATGTTGAAACCAGGTTATATAAAGCTAGAACTTTTTATATAAAATTAATAAATAAACTCTTCAGTGAGATTTTATAGTAGTGTACTACTAAAAGAAATTAAACCCTAGACCGGGATAGCTCCTAATAATCCTAAATAAATACGTGACGTAGTGATCTTTAAGTAAGCCCATACTTATATAATTATTTGAAAAAGTGGCTCTGTCTGTCTGTGCGTGTTTTACCTTTTCACGCTTATACCAAGAGCCGAATATATATAAAATTAGTTATAGAAATATTTTAAGACCCTGGAAACATGATTGGTTTTATCCCGGAAATTATCCCTTGAGGCGTTAAAAGGGAGTGAAATTTTCAATGGGAAATATTCTTAAGGGTCTTATGAATATTCCTATTCATCTCAATTATAAAGAAAAGCGCGGGCGGAAGCTATATTATAATTTTAAACAGATTTATTCTATCGAAGTTGTCAAGTTTAATCAAGAAAAGCTTATAACGTTTAACATAATTTTAAAACAACCAAAATATAGAACCTAACCATTCGGAAATCCACCATTAAGCATTAATAAGTCATAGCAGTCCGCGAAGTTATGTGTAGATGGCGCCACTTGCAGCTAATGGACCGTCCGGTAGGGACTGCTCTCGACTGTATGTGATTGCAATAAGGTTCCGCTTACTATGGCAAGGGGAAGCACTGCAGCCGGTAATGGTTGTGTAAATCATGATACTTTTGTACCAACATGACGCTGTTTGAGGTTTACATGCTCCTCCAGCTGTGTCATTACGGCTCTTGAATTGAGAGCATTTTAACTAAGTATTTCACACTATATTATTAAATATATTATTACTTTTGTACAGGTACCTATGAGTTTTTGTAAATGTTGTATGTATTTTATTGATAGAAATGAAGTATGTATGTATGGGTGTACAGGGATCCTACTGAGACCCAAAGAGCCCAAGCCAACCTCACCTGCAAGTGGTGCACCTGCCGATCAACGGACGAGGCTCTGGCGAACATAACAATGCCCGGCAAGCGGCAATAGGCTTGCCACCTATTACGTGCGACCAACTATATAATTGGCAAAGTGTGGGCGTATAATATGCCTCTGCCTACTGGAAACAGGCGTGAATGTATGTATGTATAAAGTATGTATTATTTGTTTGTCGACGGCTCAATTAGGCGTATATTTCCCGTAAAGTTAATGGCTCCGAGATATTAATGTGGACGGCGGAGCCCTCTCGCCACACCCCATTACACGCTTCTTCACAAACAACCGCTCGCATTCAATTTTCATGGTGTAGTATTGGTTTTGCTTCGCTGAAGACGGCTTAACTCCACCAGCCTTATAAAGTCCACTTCTGACATTAGCCCCGCCAATAGATTACATTGTATCGTAGGTATTTGCCCATAATCAGCACGCAGTTTAAGCCAGTACTCAGGATAACTCTGATGCCCATCATACGGTAGGATTCTTTCGACCCCTGTGATATGAAGTGGAGGCACAATTCTAGGCCAAGGCCAATGATAAGTTTTCTATATATTGGGGCTGTCACAATATGTTTACCCATTGTTATAAGAATATTCGCAAAGGTTAAACAAAACGTTATACAAGTAAGGTGTAAGTAACACAAACAACTGTAAAGGGAAAAATATGTTTGATTTGATTCTAATAATTAACCATTAACCAGCGGGTAAATAATATTCGCAATAAGTACTCAATAATTTGTATCTTTAATTTTATAAAGGAGTCAAAGTTTGTAATCATTCTAAAATGTCAGGTTCTAAAATGTAAAACTATAACACGATAATTGACGAAACGAACTAAACAATCTAATTCTATTCGTAATATTTCAAAACATTTGTCTCCGAATGCGTGTCTTCTCTGAGTTCACATAAACATGACTACTAGATTCCAAGCCTTAGTGGCCGGCACTACCCAGCTGCCCTTATTATCCCCGCTTCCCTCGTCGCTGAGAGCTTTCTATAGGCCTACACTGGGAGACTCATCTGCTTAAGGAAGCCCACTGCTGAACGTGGGCCCGTCCCCGGTAAACTAAACTTCCAATGTGGCCAATTGTAAGCGGCATTCAATCAGCATTATCCTGCGACCCTTATCTGATCGTCAGTACATCTTGCGAGAGAAAGTTCTGTGAAATGTTTGGTAATCGTTCTAACACAAGCGTTGGGTAGCAGCTCGTTGAGTTACCAGCAGTTAACACGTCCGCTCTCGGCAACGGCTCCTCGTGTACCAGAGACAAGTAAATAAATACTATCAAGAGTATTCTTTAACTTTTCTGCTTAACAGCCGTCAGTTCGACAAGCACGGGACACTAGTTTTAATGGATATGTAGCGGGCCGCGAGAGGGTGCCCCGTTTTTCCCCGCGCCCTCCCAGACCCAAAGTTAGCGCCATAACTCTCCGATGGAAATTACTTACACTTTGAACACTATACTTAATTATTAAGTCGACGTAATTACTTTGCTTGCGAAATGTTTGTTGAATACGGCCGGCCCGCCGCCCTCTCAATTGGAACCCTTCAGTTTTTAGGCTCCACCCTTGAATTAATAGTTTAGTTTGTATGCTACGTAATCATTTGTTACTTATTTTTCATGATTATTTTAATTTTAACGAAATAATTTCAAAAAACGGGATATATAGTAAAGTACCAACGGCTCCCACCCGAAGGACCTATCATTTTGTTCAAGCCGGGCGGCGGGACGCCGTTGGATGCTGTTGACTCGAATTCGAACGATTCGGCTTCTGATGAATAGGATGATGATGATGAATGTACAAAACTTTACTGTATTCCTAAGCTTAAATTTTAATTTAATACTACAGTATTTTAATTGGAATATGGGTAAATATGCTTATCATAACAAAGGCAAATAAAAATTATTTCTTTAGAAAATAAAACAAATGTTTTTTTTGTAATTTATTGCGTTTATATAAATTGTTTGAGATTTAAAATAAAATTAAAAATATAATACCTATTTCACTTCCTTTAAAGTTTGATAGTATCTCTAACTCCCTGAACATATTTTTTGAATTTTATCATATTTCTTGACTGTAACACAAAATTACGAATATTAAACAAAAATAAAAAGTGAAGCATTTAACGGTTTATCGTAACGGAAAGCTGAACTGTCCATTGAATATTCATGACCGAACAATGTCAAATGTCGTTTTCATATTCATTTCATTAATGATGTATTTTGGGCGAGCAGGGAAACGGAACTAAATGTAGCGAAGCTTGACAAACATTATTATTTACCGACGCTTTAAGTAACAAACGTAATATTACTTTGACGACCGATATGGCGTGGTGGCGAGTTTACCCGGACTCCTGAGGTCGTGGGTTCGATTCCCACAAAGACAAGGACAAATCTTTGTGAGCATGAACATGAATATTTGTTCTGGTCTGGGTGTTTTCCTATGTATATTAAGTATGTATTTACACAAAAAAAAGTATTTAAGTATGGTTATCCGTTGTTTAGTATTCATAACACATGTTCTTAATGATACTTATCTTGGAACTAAATAATTGGTGTAATTGTCAGAAACTATTTGTTTATTTTACCTCTAATAGAAACATTGTTTAATTTTATAATGAAAAGTATTCAATTATATTGAGTTATATTTTCAATGATAGGCATAAATTTAGTTTATATCATGAGACAGGTAAAAGAAGGAAAATATTATAAGTGTATACTGTTCTTAACATTACAAGAAACCACAACCTACAATTATATTACAACTCAGTCGTGAAAATAAAAATATATCAGATAAAGAACAAACAGACATTTTCCAAATAAACATAAGAAAAAAGAAAAAATATAAATGTATTATGGTGGCTTAAAAATTAAATCGCTCAAAGATTTTTCCATTTTTTTTGACAAGGTAGATTTAACTAGTTCTCTTATGTTCGCATGTACAATACCTATGCTGCCAGATGATATGGCAAGTTTATCTATACATAAATTAAATAACTACATAAAATATAAATTGTGCAAGAAGGCTAGTGTAAAAAATTATAAATGGCAAGGCTTTTTTATATCTTTTTGATTGTATTTTCTTGAGGCATTCTTCTCAGTCTTGTTGCCTTTTGGATGCCTCGTTAGAGTCACCGACAGGTTGTCTGACAAATTCCCTTCGTTAGAGTCACCGACAGACGGCGCATGAGAAAATCCCACAACAGATATAACTGACACACTTTGACTAATTCTGACAAAAAATACATGGTGCTTTTTTTTCCTATTATTTTCTCCTGTACTACCTTTTATTTCCTCTATTTCTTGCTATGAGTACCGCCCATATAATATCTTACATTGTTATTAACATGTTTTTTTTGTATTTTCATTTCACATCGAGTACAGCGTATATTTTTATAGGTCACCGCAGCCTCTGCACGATTGCAACACCAGCATTATTAGCACGTTTGCCACCCTTTGAAAAACGTTTCACGCGCTTTTTGAAGAGCGCCATAACGTAATGTTTTAATGACTAAGCCTCAAGCTAGGCACATATTATTACGAAGCCAGCTAACATGTTAAGTTGTCGATGCGAGTAACGTCGCAATAAACTAATGTTATGCGAACTAGTGTAATAAAACCTCATGTAGTTACTCTGTGGGTTAGCGAGCCGTAAACTAGCCTGGTTACCGCCTGCGGTTTCCATCGCGCCATTAACATACTTGCCTAATACTTTATGCCGCTAATACCAGCAAAGATATTTGTGTAATACGTATTTTGCGTGCTTTGCCGAGCTCAGACGGACGCCGCGAATGTGACCTTGTTACGTTATGTGTGGATTTTTGTAATCGTAATGGCACGTGAGAAACATTGGCTAGACACGCGAAAATTGGTAATTATTTCGAACTAATTTCATTACGCTTGAATTTTTGCCGACTAAATAACTTTCCGATCGATTGCCCCCTCCTCTTTCTCCTTACTCATCTCCATTTCTTTACCGAGCTACACGTGCTGGCCTTAAGATGGTCATAGGTATGACCGTAAAGAATAAAAACAGTAACAAGGGGTGCCCTTGTTACTGTTTTTATTCCATGGTATAGAGTAATCTTACTTCAGGGACTCTTTTTGTCTAGCAAAATAGTGCAATTATCATGAGTCATTATGAATCAACTTATTTAAAAAACCCAATCTATAAAAAAAATCAACTATTGTTTGAAATGTTCCTTAGATACTTCTTCACCACGCCTGAACGGATTTGTTGTTATTTGATTAAATGAAACTGTATTTTAAATCAGAAACGTTGTTTTATTGAACAGTACTACAGTACTCAGTAGTAACTTAGTAAGTAAGCGGCGGACATTACAGTTTTATAACTAACAAGAACATAGACAGTTCACTCTATCACTATGACACAGTGTTGCCAATACATATATAAAAATGTATCTACATTGCTTGTCTATTAACAGTATTCATTTGAAATTCAGAACTTTATAGTTACATGCCTGGATTAACACAAAGGTAATTTCAAAACAAGATAATCCCTGATAATTAATTAAAACAATGGCCACGAGGAAACATAACTTATAATCTATTTCCACGCGGGGCTAGTAAAGCAGCAGCTACCTAGAAATTAGTATTCCCTAGAGACCCTCAGTGGTTTCTATAATAAGTGGGTTCAGGGGTGAAGTTTTAACTCCATGCACAATGTCTAAAAGCAGGACTTTTAAACAATACTTTTAAAAATACCGCTCTCTAGATAAATCTGTAGAGTTTCCAGTTTCACCATTTATTTAATTAATTTTAATTATGATGAAATCACAACCGATTGGGTTCGAATCCGACGTATGACAAATATAAAACAGATTTTTTATTTATGATTACCTCCTTTGTAAGAATTAACATTCTCAACCGCACCCTTACTACTTACCCTTAGTAGTACAATATATTCTTAGTTGTGGTGGCACTGGGTGAAATAAATAAATTAAGTACCATCAGACCACAAGATTTTCTATCCTTGTTTCCAGCGAAAAACAAACTCGCTTAAATAGTCAGCAAAGTTTAGCGCCACCACCTAACCAATAACACACAAATACAAACGAGGTAACTAGCTCGGAAGCTTCGCATCCGCGGTGCGGGCCTCAGACGCCGTACCTACTTCTTAGTTCAATAAAAAGTTCTCGCGCCCGCGCCCTCTCGCGGGCCGCGCCAACAACACCGACTTGTCTAAGTAAAACAAGATCCACAGCTTAAACCAACTTAGGCGACTTCCGACCTCGTAAATAGTTCCCGGCAACTTTTCTCCGCAACGGTTACCCATTGAAATCTTGCACCGAAGAAATTCATGCTAATTAAGTAAATTTAAATTGGAACACGGAATTTGGAATTTGTATGTTTTTGTTCCTCGGCTTAATGATTTCTGCATTGACGTAAAGAAACAACTTGCACTCAAACAACTGTATAAACTACCAGTTTTATAACAACCACGCTTATATTTGGTGAAAAGTACCCTTTTTGAGATTAAAACTTTCCTTGTACAATGAACCCTAGCAATAACTTGACAACGTGAAAGAAACTATTATTTTATGAATATTCATGTCAGTGTGCGTGTTTTCTCTGTAATCAAATGTGTATGTTATAAAATAGGTAGTTATGGTTTTACAGTGCTGCTCCTTACAGTGAACTATTATTCCTGATAATAGTATATATTTAAAGGTACCTGCACAGTTTACAGATTGTTACAATATTATTTATCATTAACGCGAGTGGGAACCTTTCTTCAGCTTTGGTCGTGGAGACATCTTTGTTCTGAGGCTGCCTGATCTTGAGGTGATGAAGATGCCTTGTGTGAGGGCAAAACACGTGTAGTGTTGAATTGTTTTTCGAAGTATTTCTATAAACCACCATTTGTCTAAAGTCATTTCTGCAAAGTATTAATTATTTAGACAAATACATTTTAACGCATGAAATACAAGAACCTAATATTTATTTAGCCATTAGTAATCCTTTGCGGGCTTACAAACGTAATCCCTTTGTTTTAGCAACTATGCGCTGAAAATGATCGCTTATTAATTGAAGCGCGCAGCTCACCTCAACTCCACTCAACGTTAACAAATTACATTAAATTCCGTCTATTCATCAACTTTAATAACAGTTCCTTGTAATCCAATCACGCTACAGATCGTCGGAGGTAATCACAGAAGCCTTTTGGCATAGCCGTCGCCGTTTTGACACTTCTAATATTCTAATTAATAGACTGTAATTACTTGACCGATCGCTTCAGAAATTCATAGAAATCATTATTGTAAAGGCTTTAAGCTTGGAAATGTAGCGTTTCAAAGGACCAAATCATAATTTGATTACTGATGTCAAAATATTTATTTGTTAAGTAAAGTGCGCATCAGGTAAGTCTGATTCTCTTAATAAATATTGCACTATTGCTGTTGTCAGGGATTATTACAATTATTGAATGTGAAACGGACAGTATGAAGTTAAAATATTCATTTGGTACCAAAGAAAATTTCTGCTAAGTTTCTTAATTAACCATTGTTCAAATACGAGAAGTAAACGCTGACGAGAACAGCTTTTCGTTAAATGGTTAAAACATTCAATTGTTTCGGATGTCTTTGCCTTTTTTTAAATATTTCAGAAGATACTCGTTTCTTAAGTGAAGTCTGAGGATGAATTTATAATTATGACCTCTGAATTAATAATTTCATAAAGGTTTTCTCACATTTTAAGATACCTTTTATTCAATTTTGCTGTTAAACTTTTGAATCGTTCACGCCATGATAAAAAATTGCACCTCGCATATATCAAGATTGGTAATACAACTACACAGAGGAAAAATCTCATTGTCATTGCACCAGGATACCAGATTTTTTTAAGTCTAATGTGCCGAGATAATTTTCTGATCTAAAATGTGTCGTTGGGCGTTTGGACCAACATAATGTAGCTATCATACCATATTATTACTACCATAGAAGGCTCATTAATATTTAGACTTCTTTGGTACACCTACACCTGTGTAATCATTATAATTTATCACGAATACTTTGATCACAATAGTCGTGTTATTGCTTCATATTAGACGGATGACAATTGCTGTGCAGTTCCTAACTAGGACCCAAAACATTGGCATGCACTAAGCTGGGAACTGACATCCCAATTAAGCAACATCTGTTTGTAGCACATCACGTCGCCCTGGTGCGGCCGAGACGCTGCAATTCGCAGCCGTCACATGCTGCTCGCTCGGACCTGTCTCTGCCACTGTGTGTGACAACTTACCGAATCAGCACCATCTATGGTTCCTGGTTTCAATCTCACAGCCTTACTTTCTCTGTTTTAACAGTAATTAATAGATTAATAAATCTGATTCGATCATTTGTTTTCATAAAATGCATAAGTAAGCGAAATGGGGATTGCAATATTGGATCTAGCCATTCGATTCAGTAACTGGTGCTGAATCCAGGGATGCGGATCCGCAGTCACCGTTATGAGCGTTCTTTCCGGTGCAAAACTATACGTTGCCGCTCTAGCCGCGAAAGTGCGCAACCAACTGGATTTGCTTTGATCCAGCATAAATCCGGCTCAGGTTTATTATATTATCATCAATATCTTGGAATTCTTTTGAAACTATTTCTAACTTCATTTTAGAAATAGTAAACATAAAGTTTATCTAAAAAGTACTTTTCTGGATTATTTCAATGAAGAGTCAGGTATACGCCTATATAAATAAATACAAGCTCAACGTAGGCAAAGGCTAGTACTAGTAGTATTCTAATATGTATTTTAGTATCATAATTCCCTGACACGTTCAAACCACTATATGTCAATAATTCAGTTGAAAAATTTGCAACAACTTGTATCTATTTTTTTATATCGAAAACTAAAAGATGTAAGCCACACTACCAATACTTGTTAGGAAATATGAGAGGCGTATCATTTATCTCCGTCAAGGGCAGTTTCTAGTATTAACGCAATTGGATTAGCACCAGCCTCAGCCGGGCCCGGTTCCCACGCCTTTTGGTTGACATTAGACACTCCGTAGAGAGGCTCAGAAAGCCTGCTCGGACACCAGTCGGATAAAAAACTTCTTTGTAGCAACAAGCGCCGGTATTTAAGTTACCTCTCTTGTTTATCAGCTAGGATGTTTGCTTTTTAGTTAGTTTTTAAAAATTCAATTAGTAGAATTTAAAATCCGTATACCTATAGTGATATGGTTGTAATAAATATCCATTTTTGTACACAATTAAATTAAAGTATTAAGCCAAATTTGACAACTAGTGATTCCTCATTTTACTTTTGAACGACGGAAGTGATGGACTCTCACGAATCTGAGAGGGACGACTGTTCCACATTCGAACAGCACGGGCTGACAAGGAGTTACGGAAAAACTTAGTGTTGGAGGAAGGAGAAACAAGGGTCTTAGTTACACAGTATCGTTGGGCCGGGATATAGAAGGTAGAACATTGAAACGAACACGTTTAATTAAACTAATGGGGACCTAGGGATGGTAAAGAGTTTAATACAACATATACAGGATGTGATAGGAAGGCATTTTAGTCTTTCACGATACTCAGAAACGTGGTCGTATTTATGCAGTCCGAATATGAATCTAAAAGGTAAGTTTCGCGAAGTGTATGTATTTGTTAGAACCATGAAAGTATAGCAAACCCTTTGTACTAGATTCGTTAACTTTTAGTATAAAGATGCGCGTACATTCTCATTGGTTCTCTGCCTTTTCGCTGAAAATTGTTCAGCTGATTATTGCATGCCAACTAACGTTTTGAAAAAAATTGTTTCGCAGAATAATCATTGCCAACTATTTGTATAATATTTTCCTTTTTCCAAGCCTTACAGTTGCCAACTGTATGTTTATATTTAAAAAAACACCTCAACTTAACCCAAAAAGAGAAGTAAGTGAATGAGTTCTTGAAAAATAAAAATATTTCGTTTAATATTATTTGTAATCATTACATCAATGTACGACAATGGACTGTTTCATTGACGAAACGTTATTCGTAATATAAGAACGGGCCACTACTCACAACGGTCCTCATCTCACCACGCGATGTGGGAGGAATTCAGATCTTGTGGATTCATTTGTATTTATCTTTATATCTACAACATAAATTTAACAAATTAAGTTGAAGATGGTATTCTGTGTGTATGTATTTATCGTATGTCGGGTAACATTAGCATTACCAGTGGAGGTGCTTTCAATTTTCGTCGTCCGTAAGCCGACGTCTGCGGGGCGTGCGCGGGACGGGAGCGGGGCGGGAGCGGGCGACGTCGGGGTCGCCGGGCCGGCTAATCCCATCCCGAGGGTCTTCTCCAAAGGACGGAATAATTTCAAAGGACAACCTTACCTGCGGCGGGCGATACTGTTATTTCTTAATTAGCTGATAGCGTGTGTGAGAGATTGGGTGATTAAACTTTTTATTCTGTGTTAATTTTCCTTAAATGTAAACGCCCACATAGAAGAATGTTAATTAATATCTTCCATAAAAGAAGAGATACTCCACCTAACTATATTCTTTCTGTGAGGTTATATAAAAAATGGGGTTCATCGTAAACCGAGTTTTAATGACAAAGACCATAGTAGGTATTGTCGATTAGCCACCATAAGGTTTTAGCTAAGATCAAACAAATACTTTAAAACTGTATATAATTCAGACTGTGAAACAATATAAAACTCTTGGAAGAACTACAGATAAAACTCGAAACAAATCGGTATTCTTAAAGCTGAGTAAAAATTTTAAAAAATCCCTTAATGTGAACACAATTTACTATACTTACAATATTATAATATAAATATTAATTTTCGCGCGGCACTCGCCGAGTACGCACGCACAAGTAATAGCTCTCGACATTTTAGTTTATAAATCAAGAAATAAATAAATAAATTATTACTCTACGAGGGAAAGTTGGCTTGACATCTATGAAAAGTGGGTTGGTCCTGTCAACCTCTTCAGATGTGATGACGGTCAGAAAATATGTACCGAGAAGTATACACGCAAATACAAGGCGGGAAATCTTTACACATAAACAACCATTGGATAGAGATTTTTAAGTTGACATTATTTCAGAGATGTTAATATCTATAGATGTTAATAAGAATATATACGTAACTATCCATGAATGTATGTGTCCAAATGGTTCTGATGTGACTTTTCAAATTGACCGAAGCATGATCGACGTTTAGCAGATGCTGCAATCCACATAGACTAAACAGTCCATATAATTTATTTATTTATTAGACATACTGTTAGTGTACTTTTTACTACAGCATAATAATTGAGTCAGTTAAATAATTACTGTATTCAACTTATATTATTATATAAGTGACAACACAAGAGAAGAAATTAGAAATAAAGCGTACTGTAACGATTACTGCCTTTCTGAACTATAAATGATTTTAATTTCAAGCAATTGCATTTAATTTAAAGTATATAACTTTATTTAACCCAAGCTGCTATTGTATTCACTGAATTTAATTGATATAGTTTCGCAGAGCGGTTTTGTTTTACTAAGCAATTAATATTACACGACCAACAGAAAACTTACGTAGATAAATTGTTGAACCTTAATAATGAAAATCAAAATAGTTTACATGTCTAGATCAATAAAGCTTATTTATAAATGCGAACGAACGAACTTATAAGATCTGAAGGCCTACTCGAATTTAACGAAAACTTCGTTATACCCATCCCCCATCCCTTTCACTTGATGATGATATACCTAGAGAGTGAAAGAGACACGTATTACAAAGTTTCGTTTTCGTTGAATTAGAGTAGACCGCAAGTACCGCAGCTAACAATAAAAGATAAAAAAAATTACAACGCCTTAATAGATCCTTATAAATTGTAGCTGAGAACCATCTCGTTCACCAGATTAAACATATGGCAATAAAAATTGTCTCTTTGAGCTACGATGCTACAGACAGACACAAAGACAGCTTCACACAAATTAAATATACAGACACGTCTTACTTAAAACCCCCCTCTGTTTCAAAAGGGAACTTAATTAAACGAAGGTGCCTTTAAATAGCGGGCAGGGGCGGTCGCCTGGCGCAGCGATGAATCCCAAAAAGCAATTACTGTCCTAACCAGTTGAGATAGGTGTAATCGGTGGAGTAGCCATCAGTCGATAAGTAGCCGATGTAAATGGCTAGTGTCGCGACACTGGCGACACCGGCGACACCCCGCCACGGCCGCGCGGTATCGGATCGCGTCCGGAAGCTCCCTAACGCGCTCGCTGCACGCCACCGTGGCCCCGGCCTACGACACAGGCACCCACAGAAGGACGGCTTCAGATTAAATTTCTTATTTTAACGCCACAACTTCAAAGAAAAATGGCAGAAACCATACATGATAACAAATAATAAATTATGCAGGGAGCATCAATTGTTCATACTAGGCTTCTTTGCAAAGCTCTTATAATCATCATTCAAACCTACGAACGCGACTTCAGTAGAGCAGGAGTATGCGACGAGAAGAATGGCAAGTAACTCGGCAAGATTCCGTCTCCCGCCGTCGAGGTGTACAGATACGATCGAGACTTGCCTGATTTCAAATGACACTGCTGTCCTATTTATTTCTTTTAGTGTGGTTTGTTTCCTCTGAGAAATACTTACGACTCTAGTAGCATCAGTACAAAAAACTATCCTGTAACCCGATGAACAGTTCTATTATTTGGCGCCACAATATCAGTCACTGCTAATTATTCATGTAAGCCAGGATTTGCTGCGTGAACGAGCTCACTAGCTCCATCCCCCCACCGAGGTAGGTCTCCCACTTCCATTTATCGCGTTGTAAGTTTCAAGCACCATTTGCGAGATTACAACATGCTTCAAGTTTCAAGTGTGCATTTACGACTCTATTCCAACTTTACAGCTTTCCAAAACTTTATCTTATTTCATACATTTTATTGTGGAAAGAAACAAATATTATTTCTTTGGTAACGACGAAGTGAAGCAAAATTCACAGAGACGTGTCTTTGGATGGGTGATCGTTTGTGTGGAATTTAATATCACGTGTTTCATTGCTTCGGAAGGCTCACTTCCGTCGGTACCTAGTCGTTATGTTAGAGGCCCTTATAATGTGAGAGGAGCAAGACACATGCTTCCGCCAATCCGTACTGCATCCGCGTGGTAGAGTAAACCCTGAATGCCCCACCCTGTTTTGCGCCATTCGTCTCTCTAGTTGTATTTCCCTCAAAAGCCACTAGATAAGTATATACACGCTTAACCGTTTTAGCTGTCTCCTCAATAAGGCCTTCTCTGTAAACATGACCTATTTGTCCATTATTTCAATGAATAGAACCAATCTGACACCCGTCTCTAGAGACATCGGCGACCAGATTACGTTCCACCTGGTTTTATTCCACTTTTGAATCAATTTCATTATAGCTAGGTAATTGTTTAATTATGATTTGAAATTATTAACCTCTGCTTTACATATTGAATATTGTTAACATGGATTTAAGGAACTTTCGAACGATTTATGCATGTAAGGTTTTAGTTGTTTATTTAATAAGGATAACAGAAATACTCTTTTAAAAGTTGTTTCATTAGTTTGTGGAATATATTTAGTAACATTTTAGTTTATTATGAGATTCCTCCGATAAGCCAGGAAAGGTTCCAGTTTATGTATTTTTCTCCCTTCCTTCATAGGGTTGTTGCTTCGTATAATTTTGTTTGGATCCTGGTAAAAGTTACTAACTCGGAATATTTGGGTCAAATAAGACCCTTTTCTTACTAGATTGTTTATGAAATATTTGTGAAAACTGGAAGAAGCCAATGTGCCTACAAAAGTATTACGTTTGCGAGTCCGAATTCAGTAGGTGTTATTTGCGAAAACAGATTTTTTTTTGTTATAAAAGAAGAAAATATGCTACCTGACACACTTTGCGATCAGGTACTGATAAATATAAATAATCTTGCGTAACAATATTTAAGTACTTTTTGGCTTCCGGATTTTTTCGTACCTGTAATATTTTATTATCACCGTGCTCCGTTCAACCTTAATTACGAATGTACACATACTACAGATACTTTTTGAAAAAGGTAGCCTTGAAAAATGAAGGCAACGAACTTGAGTGCTATATCACAATTGGTTCTTTCCTTTTCCGAATCGGAATAAATAACCCACTTTAAAGGTAGCGTTGAAAGAGGCGATGATGTTTTTCCTTCGATCGACGTTTCGATAAGTGTCGGAATGGCAGAGAAGTGGTATTTACAGAGACTCTAATACGTTATGTGTTAATACGGGGGGCGTGGCGGCGGCAGCGGTATGTAAATTGTGGAAAATTGTTTGAAAAAGTGTTACGTTTCGGCAATTTGTGGCGAGCTGCGGCGGTTACTGAGAGTCGTCACGCCAGGCTCGCGGGCGGCCCGGGCCTCCTCACTCGACCATTTATGTTAAATTAGGGTTTACATGTATGCTAATTCCTGCGAATGTGTAGTATAGCATTATGCGGGCATACTTCCAAGGATAATGCCGATGGAAATATTTATGTATCCGAAACATTAAATTGAGGTTTATAAAATAAAAAAACTAGCATTAATTAGAACTTTCCTTCTAAACGACCAGAGAACAAACCACTTTTATAAATTGAAGTAAATTTAGTAGAATGGTTTTGTAAAATAGTAAGTTGACTCACCCTCACTGTTTTCATCTTGATTTAACAACATATGTTTGAGCTGTCGAGTGATGTTGCTACTCTATACAATCACCGTCATGATATTCCAACTTCAAGATTATAGACACTATAAAGCCTAGCATGTCATAGATCACTTATGTTTTTGAAAAGGCATCATTGAAATAGAATATGAAAATTGAGCACCTACTGTGATTTAGCAGCAACTAATCGACTGATGAAGACCTCGTACTTAGATTGGAAATGAGGCTACAGCTGCGCAGTCGTGTGAGATACAATCAGCTCACTTTCCAGACGAGCTGGTAAGTTTCATATGGCGTGTGTCGGTGGGTAGTGTCGGTCGGCGGCGGTCGGCGGTGCACCTGACGGCGAACAAAAGAAAGTGCTTGGTTTTTGCAGAGGTTGTTTAGCGGAGTGGCCTTTGTTCTGCGCCTTGCTCGCATTGTTTCTAATTAATCACGAGCCCGGATGCCTCATCCTCCTCTCCCCGCTCCCTCGCCCCCTCCTTCCCCGCCCGTCCCACCGTTTCGAACCATTTCCCTCACATACTCCGCTGTTTCCCTCTTATTTTCAGAATTTAGTATTCAGAGAAGCCAGTCACTTAGTTCTTCATACAATATTCCTTGTAAACTAATTCAATTTGAACACAGTATAATTTATTAATTGCTCTACCTGAATCTCTTTAACGCTTGGAGTCAGTTTTGAAGCATAATAATTTGTATGTGGTATAACCTCTTTTAGTTTAGTATCTTTCTGCACATATAAATATATTATCAGCATTTTTTTTCCTAATCGTAACGGGAAAACTATTTCTAGTTTCCTATGAAGTACTATTTTTAGAACTTAACAAAAAAAAGTAGTCTCAAAGGAATCAATTGGAATTCCATTAAAAGCAATATTATACATGGAACAATCTATTTCCTCATGTCAAAAGCAGCAGTATGCACTGGCTGTTATGAAGTAAAAGTAGAAAGAAAATTTATTTTTAGTTTGTATCAAGTGAGCGGGCCGGAGTTGGTCCAAAGTTTGTTCCTGGCAGTGGCACTATTGAAAAGTTCCGCTCGGGTAGTTGCGCGCACGTGCTGCGGCCCGCTTCGCAGCGCTGCGCCTGACGTGCTTCGCATGAACCGCAGCGCTTCCGAACTCGGCCCGACCGCCGCCCGCCTCTACGCCACACACTTTTATGTCCCCGGGTAAAGTGAACCTCATTCCGGCAGTTCATTTAACTGAGTTACGTAGTCCGGACATGTCCTACTAAAATGTTCCTTCATACTCTCATCAGACATGTTGGTGTCATTACGCAACGGTATGTGAGCATTTTATAAGCATCTTAAATGAAGTCAACCAAAGTAAGTACAAATGACAATACATAAATCCAGTACAAAAATAAATCCTACAAATTCCAATTTACGAAATTGAAGCATATATCAACGAAAACATACTTAGGAAATGAAAAATAGTATAAAATGTGTAGGAAAGATGTGAGTAATGAAAAGTCTCATCTTATCAGTCATCCATGTGAATGGGGAAATAAAGTCATGTCGTACGGAGTTGCGGCCTCCTTCAGCCGAGAATACAGCGGAGATGATTACGACCTTGTATGAGAAGCGGCACAATCAAAAATATGAACAACTTTGTAAAATGATTAAAATATTTTTACGGAAGAGTAAAGCAGCAAATTCTGTAATTTGCAGAAAACAAACTTCATCGAATAATAAGCATTTTAGCACAAAGCAAACTGATTATCCTGACATCAACCCAGTAAAGTACATTTAATGAATAGCTGATTAGCTGGCTAATCTTGAGTTTCTTGATTTTACCCCGGATTAACTCCCCTCGTCAAATTCCATTTCGCTGGCGCTTTAAGGTGGAGTATAATCGATTACAGTAACCTGTTTGCTCAAGGCAGGTCGGCGGGACATTAGCAAAGAAACACCGCCTGAGTACTGCGTCTTAAATATGATTAAAGCGGCTTAGGTATTGGAGGTCGGAGAGTTCAGCGTGTGAGAGGCAATGTCCGCCGCCACGCCTACTCTTGCTTCGCGAATTCTGTATGTAGAAAACGTGATGCTAATTGATGGAAATATTAGAACATTGGAAATTGAACCCATACGGCTGAAGGTTAATTGGAACTTTAGTCTTTATATTACAAGCGTTCTTAAAGGGAATTAGATTATCTGAAAGAAGTATCGATCCGAACGTGTTATTTTCGCTTCATAAGTTTTCGGGACTAATATTTTGAGTTAGAGAATAGTTATTTCTTATTTATAGATTCGGAATACATACTTTGCGTATATTACCGTGTCCATCGTTTCAGAACCCAGACATTAACGCCACCCGAACACCAAAGATGCTTTCGCTAAACCGATATTTCTCGTAAGTCCCGGCAGTTTCGGAACCGCTTTAGGGCACTTAGATAGTCGCAGTTTGACTTCGCCGGGGCCATAAAACGCCTAATTGATCGGCGGCGCTCGACACCCCGGTCCCTCGGGTGTGAATAATAAATCACATTAGTGCTTCAGTAACTCGTCCCCGATCGCCGTTCGGGGAAGCGGCCGATGTTCCGCGGGCGGTGATTGGGCACGTGTTTGCTCGCTCACCTGTCGCGATGCCCGGTGCGCCGATGCTTGCTTAGTTCACAACAAACATTATGACAACAGCGGTCGATCACTGCCTTCGGCGTGTCTGCCGACGCATTTAGAACCGCGCCATCCTCAACTTTGCTGCGGTTGTGCGAAGGCACATTATGCGTCGCCGTGCCCGGTGTTTGTGCGAGGACATTAGTAAACAAGCGATGTTTATCGTAGAAATATGGTAAGTGCAGCGTCAGCGGCACCTCGCGGCGCGCCCGTGCACGCCTGCCGCCTGCCGACCGTCCGCCGCCTGCCGACCGTCCGCCGACCGACTTATGTGCCACGTTCGCCACAACCACTCGTGTCGTACCCGACCGACTTGTGTTCTGTGCTCCCACAAGAATGCTTTGTTGCAGAAAATAAGACCGCGCTCCGTCATTTTCCAGATCAGGCATAAGTTCACTTTACAAAATGTTCATTGCTCCATTTTGGGTACTTTTGTCATTCGTCTTTATGATATCTCTGTACTGAAACGTTCTCCAACAGGAATTTCAGATAGAAAGAACCTAGTCTTTAATGTAAATGTGTCTACACGAATATAATCGTTAATTATTAATAATAAGGGACGCAGTACAGAGACAGTGCAACAAATTGTAAAAAAATAGCAATGCAGACTACAACACAATTATAAACAAAAATGTTTTCATTCCAATGTTATATTCTTACTTTGTCCAATTTTCGTTAGGATTTTTGTTTTGTAATTGATTACGTTCATTAGATCTAGTAAGAATAGTGAGAATGTGTCGTGAATACAACTGTTTAATAAGTCGATTGACGGACGGGCTTGACGTTTACGGTTCATCACTCGGAAAGTAGAGGCATACGTTGTCAGGTCTCACATAGATATATCTATATCTATACTAATATTATAAAGAGGAAAGATTTGTTTGTTTGTTTGTTTGTTTGTAATGAATAGGCTCCGAAACTACTGGACCGATTTCAAAAATTCTTTCACCTTTGGAAAGCTACATTATCCCCGAGTAACATAGGCTATATTATATTTTTAAAAAAATTAGGAATCCTTACTAAAAATCCAATAATGTAACCCAAGGTGTAAAAAAATGACCTGAAAAATTCCTTACATAGCGTGCGCAGCGAAAACTATTGATGATAGAACAAAATTATGTACTACGACTTTGCAGTACTCATCATTATCTACAAAAAGTGTCGCGACAGCATATGTCTAAATATTATAGTTACGTCACAGTAAGCGGTTTTTTATTCTAAAAATTTAATTTATATGCCGCCGCTTGAAAAGGCTCTATATTTGTACCTTGGTAGTAATCCTTATCAAAAAAAATTACTTTGTATTCAAGACGGCTTCAATACTTTTTTATAACTTTTTGAATTATTCAATTCGGACATTTCATTAGAAAGATATCACGAGTTTAAAAATGCAAGTATTAGAAAAAAGTCGCGTGGTGCCGCTCACCGCGCTCAGCTAGCCAGCATGCGATGTAGGCTCCATGTAAGCGTCACTGGGGTGGTACGGGGGGGGGGAGTCAATGTAATAATATTATGAAGAGGAAAGATTTGTATTTTTGTATGTAACGAATAAACTCAAAAAGTACTGGACCGATATTTATTTATTTTTATTAGAAAGCTACATTATTAGTGAGTAACATAGGCAAAATTTTAATTTGTAAAATAATAGGTTTTCTTAAGATATATGGGTTTTTCGGACACAAAGTGAAAAAAATCAACCGGGACAGTTACTCATTTTGCGTACGCAGCCTAAACTATAAAACATAAAATAAATAAAGAAATATTCTTTTACATTAGATAGAACCACAAAATGTGCTAATTAATTGTAGATCTTATAAATATCTACTAAAAAGTCCGCGACACACTATACCTATCTATGGCGAGTGAGGCATAACAACCATTTTTTTATTGTACTACATTTAAACGCATTTAATTTACTTATGAATCTTATGATATTAATCCTTATCATCACTAAGTGCAGTTTATGTAGATAATATTTAGTCTTTGAATGATCAAAATTTGACGCTTGGTTTTGAAGTTATGACGAAATTAAATTATTACGATTTCTGCTGCACGGCGCCCTATCACGGGTCGAGGCTCCCGGCCATCAGTTTATTTTGTTACCTGAAAATAATTTTACGTCAAATGTTGTTTATAGAGAAGCTTTACAATAATCGCTTTAGTTATCTATCCCAAAACAACGGGTTGCACTCCGGGCCGGTAGGAGTGAAAACTTAGTATTAATTACATTTAAATATTTTCATCATTAACAACTTTAACATCCACATAAAGACAATCTATGCAGCCTGCGGATAATGACTGCGTCGTCGTAGTGTCGGTGTCTGTGAATTGACCTGGGAATCATTTTGCTGACCGTGTCTTTTCTGGGCAGGCATTTTGTAGCGGTAGCCGACATCCACGCGGGCGGAGCCGCGGGCGACCGCTAGTAAATTTATAATTTTACTTTAGACTACGTGCATTTGTTTGGGAATTGTATGTGTTTTTTTTGTTATTTGTAATTTATTCATTTTGTATTTGTTGTGCATATTTTTAGTTTTTTAAATAGTTTTTTTACTTCTCGTGATTTGTGACGTTCGACATAGACCAGTCATGCTGTTCACACATGTTAGTGGAGATACAGCCTACTTATAGAATTTAGCATGTAACATAATTGTGTCCTCACTGTATCTCTGTTTTGTGTGACTAATAAATAAAATAAAATAAAATAGATCTGCCATTCTATATTTGGTCCTTGAGGAGGGGTATGACCTATCTCCCTCTCACTCTGTTTCGTTCGAGCGGCCTAAGTCCAGTAGAGCCCAACAATACTTACACATGCATGTTTCATTAAAACCAAATTTAATGAACAAGAGTCATTTAGTAACACTGCCAGATTAGAGACAATCACGCATTCTAGTAATCTTAATAACTCCACGACTGACTGATTTACAAACGAACTATAGTTTTGACAAAAGGGCAAATATTTTTAGGAAACAATAGCGGTGCGGCGGCGGCGCGGCTCGCGTGCGGGGCTCATTAACGTCTCCATAAGTCAGGGGCAATTAAACGGCTCCACCGCGCCACCGCCACGGCGAACGGCGCGGGACCGACGCGTTGCCGCTGCGGTACCGCCGCGGCTTGCCCATTACCGGCATTACGGACTAATGTGCCGCTGGGATACAAAATTACTCTAACGAACCTAACGTTAATTACTCTACTCTTACTATATTTTTACACCATTTAGAGTTTTAGATTGAATTATTCAAAGTTAAATATTTGCTGCTTTTGTTCTTTTTTCATAAACGTCAACTTAAAAGTAAGGAACCTTTATACGAGTAGAGCAGGAATAGGCAAGAAACTCTACAAATCTGGTTTTCCAGTCATACTTATTTAGTATCTACGTTAGTAATCATTTATAATTTGTGTTCAGCGAGTTTCTGGAGCAGCCGCGCAGTACAGCATTAACTACAGCGGGCTGCACTAACGTAAATACTTTTACTTTTATGAAAAGAAGTAATAACTTGGAAAGTAAATACTTATAATTCATTTTGAAAATATTTAAAGCTTATTTTAGTTGTCGATAGCAGTTTTATTTCATTACAAATTGGACTTTTGTATTTGTTCGAGTATGATATTGTGTTGTGCGTTAAAACTTATATAACATATATTTTTTGTTACTAATCTCGCCTTAAGTTTTTGCTTCTTTGGCTTGCAGTACTTTTTTCTCGTTTACGAGTAGCTTGGAAGACATAGCTTGATTTGCATTATGATTCACAATAAATAAGAAGAATATTACTTACTGCCACACTTTATTTATACAAAGGTATAGATTCAGTTGGGGCTGAGATATCACAGAAGCCCAAAGTATAAGTATACTTCATGCAGAGTCACTCCAATAGTATAGACTGAACCTTCCCCCATCACAATGTGGATTCCGTGGCTGCTAACTTCAATAGCATAACAAAAATAGAAACACATAGGTACACAAATTTGATACGGAACGGATTATTTAGAGATGGAACTTCAATAATGCTCATATTTAAGAAGAAAACAAACCCATTTTATCACTTTATAAATATAGGAGATATTGCCTGAGGCACCAATGAACTGAACTGGCCGAACTCTCTAAACAGTAAAAGCGACTAAAAGCCTGTATCGAGTTCCCTCGCATTGGCCGCGTGGACGTCTGTATTGCATAACCCAATTGTCAATTCCATTTTTTTCGAGCTTTGTCTGGTAATCGGGTTACTGTTGTTTAGCCGGACAGCCTAATGAAATAAAAACAAAGGCACGGGCGGGGCGGGGTGCGGGGGGACGGAGGGAGGGCCGCCGCGGAGGTCCCGCGGGCCTTTGTTCGTTACTGCAATTAACTAATTTTATTACTGACGTGGACCCCGAGGATATCTTAATAATTTATAGAGATGTACGGTTTCCTTTCCAAGCTCAGTTGAATCTCATTTGTCTGACAAGACCATAGTCTTACGAAGCACGACTGATGGAATCTTTAATTTCTAAGATTCATCTTACATTGAACTCACCCACATGTGTAATATTTGTAGTGTAACCTCAAATATAATTTGTATAGACTTTATCATAGGGTATATCATAACACTATATGATATGGTGCACTAATAAGAGCCCCTTTGTGTCACTACCCCAGCTATTGACTGCCAGGACACTGCACGCTAAAAAGACGACAGACTAGGTATGAATGTGGTAATACATATACGAATATACTTTGTAGTCTTGGAGATCAATAAAATCTTTAAGATTCATCAAATTTTTAAATGCAGAATGAAAATATAAAAGAATGAGAACGAGAGAAATAGGCGGTACCATAACCAAGAAACACACGGATAGTCTGCTGCAAAAGAAAGTCTTACCACTAATCATTCAGACAGAGAGTGAAACTTTTATAGCATTGCGAGTCTTAGTGGGACGAGGATAATAGTGTCTCGAAAGTTTCGGAAGGCATGTTTCGTTGGTCCCTGTTGTCACTATATGTTGAAGTCGTAATGCCAATTCAGGGGACTTTTTTGGCGTTGAGTGAAATCCTAATATCATAACGCTATCCCGCACATCTTACGGCATCCCGCACTGGTTACGACCAAAGGTACAAACGCTAAACAACAACAAAAACATAAGACAACTATATTGTCGATCGAACACGTGAACTCAGCTCTGTAGCGAAGCTGAAACCAAAACGTGTTTCACCTAAGACGCTTTGGAACGAACACAGAATATTCAACACGACTTAAAATAACTGACCAAGATTGCATAAACTGCTCTCAAATAACCAATCTGCATCTTAATAAATTAATGAGAGCCATTGGGTCGGGACGTGCCTTGGGTCGGCATGCCGCTCCGAGACGCAACGAGGCGTTCTTAGACCGAGACGCTCGGAGACGCTCCGGCCGCTCCGGGCGGCTCCGGCACGCTGCACTCGGCTAATGTACAGACAACTCCGTCGTCCCGGCGATGCTCTCCAATTGACCCACTGTTTGTATTTCTAGTTTAAATCTTAACTTTCCAATAACTGTGTTACTGGATCAGGGCTGGATGAACTACATTTATAACATTATCTGAATGGAAGAACAATACAAATAAGTATTACATTTTAACAATTCTAAATATTTGTTTCGAATGAGCATTACTTTTCCAGTGTCCTGACTTGTTTCTAAGATTTCTTTTCAATGTTAGCAATGCTGTTGAATTTATAACATACCTTTCTTAACTGCTTAAATCCTAAAAATGAGTTAGGTCTAAGATAAAAAGTGCTAGAAAATAGATATACCTACTTTTTTTTAAACTTGCGATGATATAGAGAATTCGTCATTTGGAACTTTTAACACATTAACCGCCATGGGGGGCACCGGTGACCGGCATGCTACCCTTCTTAATTAGCTTGGCAGTTAATGTGTGTGTTGTGCAAATTTTCTTTAATGTTTTAATGTCAAGATATTTATTTATTTGTAATAATTGTACTATTACAATACCCCTTAAATATAAAGAACTATTCATACTTGTGCGGATCCTGTTTTGTGCATAAAACTCATATGTTCTACATAGTAAATTACTGTTTACAATTACAACTACACACACATATGTGTTGTTACTAACACACAGAAAATGAATTTCCATAACTTATCAACACGTTTACTTTTGTTGGGCTTGACTTATTCCGAAGGTTTCGTCCCGGTATTGTTCGGGCCCGTCCGCTGTCTGTCAGCAGGCTGTATCTCAGGCACTCATGATCCACAATAGGTAGACAATTGAATATTAGATTGTATATTTCTGTTGCCACTTTATCAAAAAAAAAACAAATTAAAAAATATTCTCTTACAATCACACCTATTATTTAGTTCCAAGATAAATATCACTCCGAAATTGTGTTATGGATACTAAAAAACGCATAAACGTACTTAAATACTTATTTTTTCTAAATGCATACTTAATATACATAGGACAACACCCAGACCAGAACAAATAGTCATGTGCATGCACGCAAAGGTTTGTCATGTGTGTGAATCAAATCCACGACCTCTGGAGTAAAGTGCAGGTATACTGACCTCCACAACATATCAGTGGTAAAAAAAAGAGATGAAATAAAACAATTATGCTTAAGCCTCGCTTGTAAAAATAAGAAAATCGTATGTGCATAGATAATAAAGAGCTGTATCAGCATTAACCTGATGGGCCAAGGAAAGGCCCACACTTCTGGTCTACCTACAGCTTCTCCATGAATTCACTGACCATTAACACACTAAGTTACCAAATCATCAAAACAGGAGTTACAAAATATTATTATACAACCAAAGTCACAGTAAAAAAGCAACATGAAAAACAGTAAACAAAAATAACTTATTATAAAAAAACTAACATCATGATATTAAAAGACAAACATATACGTGTTTGGCTTTTTTATAAATTTTCAACTCAAATGTGATCGTAAGAGTGGTCAATTTCAAGTGGCCTAGTCATGATATATAGTGGTGTTAGCATGTATATCAAATACGACCCTAACACAAGAGACACGTCTTTTTGGACAACGTGTTGTGGATATCCAAGAAATACTTCGTCTGGGTCGTGAGAGGCGTCCCGTGCTCTGTAGTGGGACGGCTACTGGCCAATATAATGATGCAATCATAAGCATAACAGTCACTAAAGCAATTTTTTATAACAGTAGTTTTAGCGACGAACTTAACGCAAATTGTAAGGAAGGAAAAAAAGTCTAACAACCGAGTATTAGCTTAAGGAACTCGCCATAGTACTAGTGTGAACTTAGTCTCCTAATGTAATCCTATTGCAATGGCATCATTGCAATTAGTCCGTTTGTAATTGACGTTTGTAATTAACGGACATTGAAATGTTTATTATTCAGTGTATATTTAATGTTTATTACAACAAATTGAAAATACATTGTCCGCATTATGACCGCGCTTAATTACGAGTTGACAATTACAATCACACATACAATACTACGCCTATGTATCCCATTCGAGATGAGAAAAACATTTTTTACAACTATTGAATCTATATAATTGTAGCCCTGTCTCTTACCGGACTAGGACTTAGTGCCACCCCCTTTCATCTCACAGGTCCTATGAGTCGCGGAAAGAAATCCTACCGGATGATGGGCGGCAGCGTCATCCAGCGTACTGGTTTAAACAGCGATCACCAAATAGCCTACCCAGCGTGGTGATTATGGGCAAACACCCCCCGATAGAAAATAATAGTTGTAAAAAAAAACACTTTCCGATCAGATATCTATGCTGATTAGTGTCAAATTGTGAGAGGTCACTAGTCGTGATCCCAGCCTCTTAATCGCCTTGTGCGACACCTTCGGGCAGTGTGGTGGATCTTAGGGGGCGCCGCTACCACACCATCGAATCACACGGTAATCGAATAGTATCACTTTAAAACGTGTTCACATTATTTGGAAATGTAATATATTTATTTATCTCTTGTCCTCGAAGTTAGCCGTAAACCTAACATTGTTATTTTATAGCACAATGTAGCTTTACTGCTTACTGAAAAGTTTCATACAGCAGTATTGAGCAATATTGCGCGCGTGATGTCTCGTCAAAAATTCCCATTGTTGCCAATAGTGGGGTACCAGGAACAATAGCAACTATGTAAGAATAGCGTCGACATTCGAGATAAGTCCCGCCGCGCTGTAATTTCGAACTAACAAATTGTTCACACAACACGAAGCGAGTCCGTAACTGGAGACATGAAACGACGTAAAATGGAACTAAACAAGTAGTTTCACAAGTACTTCCAGCTTTACAATTGCCGTAAATCACTAAAAGTTATTTGAAGCAGATAAGCTTTATTCGAATGTACAGATTGCAAAGAGAGTTAAGGCGTAGCTCTTTCCAAATAATTATGAGTTATGTGTTATGAGTTCCACAATTATAGTAACAAGTTCATTCTGAGCAAAAAGATACTATACTATATTCTTAATTACAATAGTTCTGCCAATGTTAGTAGATGTAGTCCCTAGATAGATAGAGATTAAAAACTATTTATTAAAAACTGATAACACGACGGGTTTTCACATTTTCAACTCTCGTGACTCATTAGACGTACGAGTTTTGATTGTGGGTCGACTAAGACATAAGCATAAAGGGTCTTATTACAAAACATGATGTAAAGTTAAACCAGGTTTAAAAATAGATCACACACATCAAACACTTTAAATCACAACTTCGTAATGGGATTATTGGAAATCGTTCCATTGACTATTGGGGAGTTGGTTAAAGCCAGCTCAGGAAATTACATTTTTTGATTCTTTTACTTGTGCGATAAATACTAGTAGAAGGCAACGTGAAATTATGATTTAATTAAATATATGGATGTCCAAAAATCTGCTCATGCTTTCTCTGGGTATTATTTCTAGTAATATAAACGCGTAATTTTTTGAAGATGGATAAATGTTTCTTACCTTTTCAACAGATTTTCCTAAATATACCTATATATCTATAGACTAACAAGAGTGATTTATGATGGACAAGTGAATGGAAGAGTTGGGAGGGGAAGACCACGTAAGACCTTCGATGACCAAGTCCAGAAAGTTTTGAAGAAAGAGCAGGTCAAAAGTAACCTAAACCGACGGGCGTGAATGAGAAAGTTAATGAGTGTAAATGAAGCTAAAAGTGTGTGCCAAGATCGTAGCGAATGGAAAGATGTGATCTCTGCCTACCGCTACGGGAAAGAGGCGTGATATTACGTAAATATGTATATATAAATGAAAGTCGTGTTAGTTCGTGTTAGCTGGTCGAATTTATAACTCAAGAACGGTTTCACAGATTTTTATGATCTTTGATATTTGGATTTTCTTTCGCCTAGAATAGAAGAATAAATATTTAAACATATAAAAATTCGCATTATCCATTCATTTCCTCATACTATTTACTTTTTATTATTTTTTCGACGTTAAATATTACATTTGAATTTGATTCATTAATTCTCTCTGAACGATTTTTTATGAAGTTCATTAGCAAAAAGAGATTTCAAAGAGAACTTACTGCATACTCATATGTAAAAATAGTGATAGACTTAATTTTAACTTAAGAAATATGAATAAACTGGCTAGGCTCCATAAAGTTACAAGTTCTTTTGCGGGAAATATGGAATCTGTTGATAGATGATGTGGATAATTTATCTATAAATAAATTTAAAAACTACATTAAGTGTAAATTGTGCCAGAAGGCTTATAATAGTTTGAAATATTTTATACACGACAAGGCTGGCTAGAAGTGACATGAATTGCTCCTTTCTTTCTTAAGATATTAGATGAGACATGATCTATAGATATTAGATATTGGTAGTTTTTAGAACAACTGTGCATAATCATTTTATTGTACCACATTTTAAGACATTTATTAAAAAATCCCAGATGAGTTTCTTGAGGCATTCTTCTCAATCTCGTTGCCTTTTGGAAGCCTCATTAGAGTCACCGACAGACTGACTGACTGAAGGGCAATCCCCTTCCCTATTTAGAATCACGACAGATTAACAAATTTCATTTTATTTATTTATTTTTGTTGATAAAAAAATTATCGAATTCCCAATTTATTGGTAAAAATTTTACGAATCTAAATGATTCTGTTTATCTTAAAGACAGTAAAGTACATTTTATTTCGACATTTATTGATTCTGAGGCGGTACGAAGTTCGCCGGGTCAGCTAGTATATGCCATGCTCCTCCTATTATCTATATTCCCACGGTCAAATGATTATAAAACCTAATACCATGCGGGCGGAGCCATAGATATATCCTCTAAAATATTATTAAACTTTTCCGTTACCTATGTGTTCCGTTACCTATGTTACATTTTACTGGACTCACTGAATGAGTCCAGTAAAATGTACACGAAAATTAATTTGTTACACCCCTATTAATTCTTTATTTCATTCTCAACTTTTTGGTTAATCTGGAGTAATAATATCAATGAAATTCATAATGTTCTCATTCATAATAGACTTAGAAAGTAGGTCTTTTGTAAAAAGTAATGTAAGTAGTCGAAATAATGTTTATATTATACTTAATATACATCTAGTTCAAATTAACAATAAGCAGAGACGTGAACTCAAAATCTGTTCCGGCACTTAGTTGACGTATTGTGCTGTACGCGTATATATGTCCTAAGTATGCCAGTACATGCTATCATTTGGAGACCGCCTAAAGGAAGCGCTGCAGAGTTGGAGGGTTGTCTGGACCGGTGCTGGAAGTAATTTGCGCGCGGACTGATTGCTTCCAACGACGATCATTATCGCCGAAGCCGTCCCGCTCCCGCCCCGCTTACGTTCCACTTTAACCTTTACGAGTTTATACACTTTCTTTATACGCAATATG
Organism: Musotima nitidalis; assembly: GCA_949126915.1. Classification (NCBI taxonomy): domain Eukaryota; kingdom Metazoa; phylum Arthropoda; class Insecta; order Lepidoptera; family Crambidae; genus Musotima; species Musotima nitidalis. The sequence continues at coordinate 18,793,446 of OX421430.1, forward strand.
AATTTAATAATTATTTATTACGATGAAACACCAGCTCGTACTAAAATAAAACAATAACAGATAAAGAAATCAATACATAGGACACGTACAGGTAACATCCCTGATATCAAAAAAGTCTCGTGCTCAGTATTCAGATTCAAGAAGAATATTCAATAATTAAGAACAGCGTAAAGCTATCAAAAAAATGTCGGCTAAGAACTCCTAAGATTCGAGATCTTTTTTAAATCGAATCGTCCAAAAGAAATAGTCTAAATTTGTGAACAGCTGAAAATACACGATTATGTACGGTGTAACGAACAGGGACTACAGACCACAGATTTCTACTGATTTGATTTTCATTACATCGTCGAACGTTACTTTTCTTTACCTTTGATCATGGCCACATTTTTGATGTCAAACTTATTTCTTTATGTTTATTTGTTACAGGTACATAAATATCTGACTGACTTACTTCTTGACATAAAATAGGTACCGTATAACTCAGCACCCCGTCGAGTTCATGTAAGTATGGATTCTTTTGTGTTTAAGTTTTCTTTTTTATGCAATATCAAATTTACAATGTGGATTTAAATTGCGAAGAATTTAAAAGTCAATATATGTGCAATATCAAATTTACAATGTGCATTTAATTTGCAAAGAATTTTAAAGTAAATACTCGAGCAATCAATTATTTAGTTCGACGCAATCGGAATGGCTTCACGAAGCATTCTGAAAAGAAAATTACTGATGCGATCTCTCGCTGCGAGTGATATCGGTAAATGCCGCCGCACGACAATTTAATGAAAAAAATAAAAACTAGCGAACAAACGGTTCCCGCAACTTTACAGTATGAATAACAACGGGGCACAAAGGGATTTTTTATCATCACATAATAAAAAATGGCGCGGACGAGCGGCGCGCTGCGACTTGATTGGCCAACTTTTTGATATGCTAAAGTTGCTCTTTCTCACTTTAACAAATTGCACTTTTTCATCCGCCGAATTAAACGGCGTCGGCCCGAGCCGTTTAATGCCGGACAAATTGTACTAATTTTTTCAGATGATCCACCGCCGGTTACGCAACCCTCGGCCGCTCCACTACACCCGCCACTTTATTCGAGGCCTTTACGGCACTTTCTCCTTCAATTTCATCTTACCACATTACTTATTCATCTAGCTGCGGCCTCTAATTTCGTGTGCCGAATCAATTACTTTTAGCTTTTCCTCAATTTGCTGATTTCCTACATTATATAATATTAATTACTGAAAATTTCTGGGAGTTTTAAAAGTGTGTCGTCAGCTGTACGTGGCAGTTGTTATAACTCTGAGAACATCGCTGAGGCGGCACGTCCAAGGGCGCGGTTAGGCCGACCGTGTTTTGTCAACCCGCCGCTTTGGATATCAGCCAACGATTATACAAAGGGAAAAATTGAATAACACATGAACGTGCCGCGATGACCGCCGGGTGTTGAATTATGGAAACCGAACGGCAAATCGGAATTACTCGCCGCCGCCGCACGTTCACGGCCTGCTTAATTCCAAATAAGCTCGCCGAGTGAAACCTGCGCTCACAATAATTCTATTCCCGAAAACGTTATGGGACTCTTACTAACTGAAATTTTATAGCTAAAATAAAATCAACGAGCGAATTTTATTTGGGGCTCAAATTGTCTTTGTCTCATGTTATATGGCAGTGCCAATTCATTTATTTGCAGACGTGAAATTTGCGTCCGGCAATTTCGAATTGAATCATGTACGTATTGTCACACGTTAGTAGTCTGTTTGAACCAAGAGGAGGGTTATGTGGTGTCTCACGTGTTAAATAGCACTTTTCGAAAATCTTGGCCGACCTACTCAATTTTTCTTGATGATGTCATAGTCCAATATTTATAAAGATACGTATTCAAGTGGTGTACCTCCATAAGGTATATTATAACATGTGGTTTTTAAAACCGTATTTGTTGCTTCTAAATATTGAAATCAACAGTCCATTCCTCCTTCCATTGCATCTGCAGAGCACGTAAAAGTCTGAATCAAGATACCATGAGTATGTAGCTGTGAGCCGCTCCTGAGCCGCTCCCGAGCAACTTGTAGCCTTCGGTGAAACGTATCGCGAGATTGTGATCCGGAGGGTCGGAGAAACTCCCCGTGTAGCCAGATATTTCGGCATTTTGCGGCATCGAGTATATTGTTTCTGTAGACATTTGTAATACAAACATTTTACTAACACGCGTGAGATTCATATTGCATAGTACCGCGGATAAGAACTCTAAAATTTCCAGAGAAAAAATAGAACTTGACTAATATAATAAAAAAATATAATGTGGTTTTGTAAACAATTCCAGAGCTTAACATATTCTTATAGGGATTATGAAACATGTTGCGAACAGGTTCTTGTTATTGTAGCCTCCGCATGGCTTACTACTTATATGAAGCTTACTTGCTTGTATTACGCATGTTCACGTCTGTAGTATATCGGCGAGGTATTGACTGATAAACTAAGACTGCATGTAAAGTAGACTATTTATAGACTGTGACCTTGATTAACATATTAAAAATACTTTACTCATACGATACACCAAACTGAAACGCTCTGGGAGCAAGTTTTCACTTCCGAGCAGCGGATTATAATTAAAATATTCATGTTTATGCACACAAAGATTTGTCCTGTGTGGGAATTAAACCTACGACCACAGGAGCGGATTGCAGGTACACTCGCCTCCACGCCATTTTGTTTTTCAAATATGAGCACTTACATGTTAAATATTTGGACCTACTTCGTAGTTTTAGGCTATCTATGGAAGCAAAATAATCTCTATACTTTAGATTCCGAGAGCTATTTCTAAAACAGCGCATATTACGGTGACATTGGACGTGTAACAGCAGGAGCGCTAGCTTAGTGCAACATTGGTGCTTCAGTAGGAAACCTCCACCCCCCGACGATTCGCCCGGTTCATCGTATTTGCATGCCACGCGCCGCAATTAGACAATAAAATCTTATCTCGTTAGGGAACTCGGCTCGGGCTCCGCTCGGGCCCCGGTCCGCCACAATTTTGCACAAAAATTGCTCGAAGCCCGCCGCCGCCCGCCGGGGCCCGGCACGGCTATAAAGTTATTTTATGAACTACCCTCCACGCCTGCCCGGCTCGCCATGTAATGTCTTTGGATCACTAAATATTTGCTTTCTAGAAAGTAATTACTTAGCATCCGTTAAACTAATAAAACTTACGCTAATTAACATTGGTAACGAGAAAATTCAATTAGTTGCAATAACAATTTAATTATTATTCAAGTTACGGCTTGAGTTTGTTTGAGAATTTGATTAAATTAAATATTATCATTGCCTAGCGGCATTGAGAAATGTAGTTATATTAAACGATATTTTTGATACAAGGTAAAACTGAGTAAGGATTATTTTAAACATAGACATTATTGTATTTTTGAACGTATTGTTCATAATCACTGTTTATAATCACTGTCACAGAAACTCATTATAAAATCTTTGTTTGCATAACCTTCAGTTCTTACATTTCCCTTTGTTCCATAGTTTCAAATAACAGTATCATTAGCCACTGCCACTCAATTGAATCATCATTTCCATGATAAACTCACAGTATCCATTAGGCCACAAAGAGACGAAGAATCACTCCATTTGCCCGCGCCCGGGGCGGCCATTTTAGCGCTCGTTCATGACGTAGCCTCCTCAATAAGCAAACATAATCCCGCGATGTGATGTGCTCTATTTACCCCCCATACACCTCCAATGAACTTCTTGTAACATCTATCCCGTCTGAAGTTCGCGTCCGCGCCTACTGCTACCTTACGAATGCTACGATTTTGTGTCTTCTGAATTATTCAATCGACTTTTAGCTTGTTTAACTTTTTCTTGTACTAATTGTATTTAGTTTTATTAGCTACTGTTTGTCGCTATGTTCGATTTAAATTTTAGAATTCGTATACCAATATATATCCTTAAACCTAACCTTATCAAATTTAGATTTTTAAAGGTGTTAGTTTCATGTCATTGTAAATCGACATCGATTAGTACGAGAAATGTCCTGATTTTCGCACATAGTATTATAATGCCAGTGTTAATAACATAAAGCAAATATTTGGTGGTGCTTTCACCCAATGCAAGCCCATAGTGATTAAACTTTTGAAAATTCTTTATGCCAGAGTGGCAATCGGAAACCTTCTCTATTCCAATTGCTAGAGAAGAACATATAGAAATTATTTTTTTTACAATTGGGCTAGTGTAATAAAAAAAAATTCATCAGTTGCAATATAGTCTTGTTCTAGAATTGCTTTATATAGCGACTAGATGTAAAAATAAAAAAAGGAATACGAACAGAATGATGATTCCTTGACCTCGTAAACTATTCGCATTGCATTATAAACTATGTAGTGTTAGTTTATGTGGCCCGCAGCCTGTAGCTCCCGCCCGCGACACTAGGCCGCGACGCGACACGACGCGACACGACGCGACACGACGCGACGCGACGCGACACGACACGACGGACGGCTCGGCAGACAAATGAACGTCCTAGCGCGTTGTCCATCAAAAAGCAATTACAAAGAACACACAAACGGGCCGAATGCACTGCTCGTTATTTACGGAGCAATTTGTCGAGGGGCATTACCGGGCCCTCCAATTTGGCGCTGCAATCGACACGGAAAAACGGCGCTCATGAATATCGCACACGTCGCGAGCGCCCTTTGTCATTCCGATTGTAACAAGGCATAAGATTAAATTATAAAAAGGCCGGCTCGTGAAATGAATCCGCGGCGGTGCGTGACGAGAATCCCTGAAAATACCTCCAATAAAAAACCTCAACAAATGTTCGTGCTCGCACCGGCTGCCCCGCGCCCCCCGCCCCCCCGCGCGCTGCTCGCCCCGCGCCCCGCGCCCCGCAGCGCCCGCTCCGGCCTCGCGACCTTGGGCTGCCCGCTCGGCTCCGACCGCTGAAACTTCCTAATCGAAACATCAACTGCATGCACTCTCCCTAACGAAAACACGACCTCCTCAGCCCACGACTTGTTCCCCACGACTTGTTCCCACGACTTGTTCCCCACGACTTGTTCCCCACGGCTCCACCTGCTCTGGCTTCAAAAAGCCAAGCATCGTGCGCGCAATGCAAACATGAGTACATCTGCTCCTGGTGCGGCCTTTTTAAATATGAATACGTTTCGGTTTTTTTAGGCTTTGTTTTCATAAATTTACGCGATGTTTTTGGTGGAATCTCGTTAGAAGGTTGCGTAAACAAGTCTTGTTTATTTTTACGAAGAAAGTTGTTGAGAAATGCTTTTATTTTTTATTGCCGTATAACAGAAGAATAATGTAACGAGTGACCGTTGTCCTGTTGAATAATTCCTTTGCGATGTTCATGGGTAACAGGAACATAGCATGGTTTTTTGATATGAAGCATTACAATTAAATTAAATTAATAAAACTAGCTATTATACTGACGATTGATATTTCGTGGTGGCGAATATACCCGCACTCCACTCCGCTCCGCTGAGGTTGTGGGTTCGATTCCCAGACAGGACAAATCTTTATGTCCATAAACATGAATATTTGATCTGGTCTGGGTAAAACGAAGTGTTCCTGTATTTTTATTCGTTACTTAGTATCAAAATATAAATTCAAAATCATTTATTTAAGTGTGGTTTAAAAGAGCTCTTATTAGATTAAAAATACTAATAATAATAATAACTTGTTTCAGTTAGCTGAATTTTCAATTACAAATAAATAATTAAAATATCAATAACACATATCTTGAAAGTAAATAATTGGTGCAATTGTTACAAAAAAAAAAAAATTATTATTTACTGTATATACTACGACTGTACGGAAGCGTCAAATGTCTCAAAGTCAACTATTTCGTCACTGACTTAATGATGTTCAGAAAAAATCTCAAAGTACTAGAAAGCTGAAATATGTAAGCTAGTATTAGTTCACTAAAAACAGACAATCATTTCCCACACATCCATAAGGTGACCCATCTATTCACTGTTCATTGCTTATGCGAGTATACTAAAATAGATAATTTTAGTATGTGTTGAGAGTTCTTGTAGTAACGAAACGGCCAACCACAAATACGTATCGAGTTGGTTTTATATGCTTTTATTTACATGAGATCTGATAAGACTTTGACAGTACCAGCCATATGATCTTGTTTTGGCAATAATTTACATGAAAATGTTTTGGTTTGATCCATAATTAAGTTAACATGTGCTGTCACACCGGCCTGCAGTGTTTGTTCGTGAAGTATATCGTGTTACTTTTTGGTCGATAATAATTTCTGCTATTTTAACATGTCCTTGTAAAGATATTTCTTTTAAACTGAAGTTATTACAACTAAATAAGTAACTCTGAATACTCGTACTACTCAAGTCTAAATGAAAGTAATCGACAGACAGACAGTCGAGAGAAACTTCGTTCGATTCTGTCGCGGTGCCTGGTGTGGTGGCGCGTGCTGGGATCAAAGCGTCGGCACCCCGCCACGCGATTTTATTGTCTTCCAATTATTGCACAGCTTCAAGTGCTGTCATAACTCCCAGTAGCTTTCGCCGGCGGTTTGGGTTGCTAAGCTGAAAAACCCCTTAATTCGATCCTGAAAAGTACTTTTTTTATTTGCGAAATGGGGCCCGTGCCGCGCTATGGGACGCCAATTGGCAGAGATGATGATCATTATGAAACCGTGTACACAGTATTAAATGACTATATGTATTGCTAAGCCGTGCACAGCAGCTTAACTGCGGGCGTCTTCCGCGTGACGCGACCAGGGTTGAAAGTATGCTGCACTTGCAATCTGCTCCGTTCGCATGTAATGGTAACCGGACGAAGGGCTCCTCGTGTGCGTCGACATCCTGCCAGGCGCGGTCTGCTGTAGCCGCTTCCGATCGTATCCTTTCCGATCTGATGCCATTCAACCGCCGTCCATTTGGTGGAGAGTCGATGCTAATTCCGAAGTTATTAACATTACACAACACAGAGCCTCCACCCTGTGCCGGTTGTGGAGATAGAACCGCAAGAAGCTCAGCGGGGCTCCCTGGACACTCATCGGAACCTCCTCATGAATAATGCTCTCATTCATTTGGTTAAAAACTACTGGTTGCTTTATATTTAGTACATTCAAATGGTATTCATATTACTGAGTACTAGGTTTTTATGCAACAGTAAAATAAGCAAATTAAAATAACTTACCTATATTATTAATATTTTTTGATAATTATTGTAAATTGGTTTGCTTCCTTTTCCGCTCAATTTGGTGCATATCATGCTGTTAAATTATTTTAGTAAAATAAGCTAGAACTGAAATCTATACTAACTGAACGCTTACCCGACAGTCTCAAAACTGCCTTAGTGAGTTTTTTTAATAAGATACTCTTGCAGCCTGTTGACCTACTAAAGTATAGCTGTATTTACAGGACAAAATTAGATACACTTTGGGACTCAACGTAATAGTCTTTAAGTTAATCGAGAGCTGCCATATTAGATATTTATTTCATAGAGGGATATTTAGATCCTTCTTATCCCTTACAAGTACCTCTTCTGAATAGACAAAACTATAGTTGATGCCTGATGAAAAGTGGGCTACATTATCATGTACACCACATTAAAGAACTTTAAAATAAGAAAGCCATTGTACGAGATTATCAATACAATCTGGTTAAAAATCCTGGCTATTGAATGTATCGAGAGTTGATTCATTAAAGAAGCAATTTTGTAACAGATGTTGAAACCTGTTAAATGTTGAGAGGGAGCTGGCCCATCACCCACGTCGCCACCAGACGAGATCTCATTCTCTTAGTTGCCTGCTACGATACACTTCCTTCCTATGTAATGACGAAGTGCCATGCCCGACACGGTCCCCAATGTATTATAATATAATTGACATCATGTAACTGCTTTTGGAGAGGAATAAAGTTAATAAGTATTGAATAATTTTTGTTCAGCAACACCTTGAGTTATTCATTCCTTGGGGTTCCAAGGAGTGTGGTGGCAATTAAGGAGCAATCGAGACGCGGGGGGCGGGGGGCGCGGAGCGTTCTGCTGGAGTACTGCAGGGGAAACTAATACGCACCTGCAGAAGGCAGCTTCCTGAAACTAAGTCTTGAAGCTGAATAATCAAAAGACAAGTTGCTCTCGAATCATTGTTTGTCAATTTGCCT